>JAYKQN010000011.1:11777500-12377500 GCA_036785175.1 Eupleurogrammus muticus | reverse complement strand
GAAGCCCCAGCAGAGGCCGTGACGGTGGGGCCTTTAGTGGCTAACTTCCTGTGGAGTGCAGGAAACAATTTGACATGGGGATTAGACAGCACGGAGAATAGAGCGAATGCACATCTACAGACGGCACCTCCGTCGCTCTCCTGTTCCTTTTTTTGTGGACGAAACGTCAGCTACTGCAGAGGGAAGAACAGAAGAGGTGCATCGATTTAAACATCCCAACATTAAACTGGTCCTCTCTGGAAAAACTAGGTATTTATTTTGCACTGAGTCTTGATTGAAATGAAAAAACTCAGTACTTTCATTTTACTTTACACATATTGACACATGTTGGAAAAAGTGCAAAAAACTTTAACATGATTTTGATTAAGTGTAAAGGAAAATATGCAGAGCCCAGATCACATCACATTTAAACCAATAAATAATAATGGGGGGGGGGCATGAACAGATTTCCCTATAGAAATCAATTAGCTTCTTCTTGCACATATGACCCTGTACAGTTGTGCAGATAGAAATGTGCCTCCGTAGCCTCTGTACACCAGTGAGAAACAATATGTGGTGCAAGAGGAAGAGGAAGAAAAAAAAGAAAACACACATGCGCACACACATCTAAGTAGCTGGCATGATCATATATCACAAGGCCGAGGGTCAGATACAATAGCTCCAGGTATTGATGAACTCTCTGTTTTTACCTTAACAAAACCAGACACATATCGAAAGTCTAGTGGATTTAAAAGTTTGCTATTCAATCCCAAACATAATAATGTATCAACACTTTAATATACAACTGCTGCGTTATTACTGGCTCTTCCTTGCGGGTATTTAATATTAAATTTGGCTAACCTCTGTTCAGATCCAGTTAGTTGAGATTTACAGCAGAGTAACACTTGTGATCGCGGCAGTTCCGCCCTAACAGGTGCAACAAAACCAACAGGAGAGTCGGGGAAATCAGTCGAGTACGGCCTGTACACACCCAAACTGTCCTGAGAGGATGTCTAATCAGCCACAATAAGTGCAAATACCTGGCTGCGTTGGAAAAGTAGTTGGCCTTTCTTTATCAGCATGAAGCAATTAATTTGAATGCCACTGTACTCAAAGCTAATGGGAATCTAAGCTAAATCACCTCAATACTGGTGCTGGATCTTGTGCCGCGTCCAGGCTCCCACTCATTATGTGATAAGTGCAATTTCCAGGAAGTATTTCCAATGATAACAAATACTTTACAAATCAATTCAACTGCGTTTTAAAGGATGACATAATGAGCGTCAGCAGTGGGTTCATGGTGACCGTGATGGTGACACACATTACATCCACCAAATATGAGCGGCGACACAACGAGGTGATTACTTTCTGTCTGTCTGGCGGTCAGCTGTCGAGGAGCGAGCGATGAGTAATTGATTTCACTCCACTGTCTAATCAAAGCGCGGGGATGCTAATTAAAGTTAGAAGAGCGATGACCTTGCTCTCGGGCTCGGACGGCCGCGGCGGAAACATGTGGAGACATGTCCCGGCATACAAAGTGGGTCCTTGTGACCACGAGGAAACACACAGATGTGTCACAGACATATTCGGGAAAAGATTTATCTGATGGATGAAGCACCCAGATGGGTCCAAAAAGGCAGTTCAACTAATGACCTCAAACCGGCTGCATTTTTTTCCCTCCTTTTTATTCTTTGATGTTCAGCTCCATTAGAGCTCATATACTGTATACGGCAGCCATGGATCAACAGTAGATTAGCTATCGCGACAAGCACAGAGGATAAAGAACACTATCTGAGACAACATTCATTTTAAGAATGGAGGGGGGGGGTCATACTGTAGCACTAAATAATCAAAGTTTATCGTCATAGAAATCCATTCCTCTCTCTCTCCCCTCCCCCACAGTGCATGGGCTCACTTCTTGGGCCTCTGAAGCTGGGCTGGTGGGAAAATGGGAATGTGGTGATTAAGACTGGGCCTATATGACCTCCCAGCTAAAAATACGCTGTTTACCCAAGATCACTGCCAAGAAACTCTCGACTAGGCAGGGGAGGAGAGGGAAAAAAAGTCATGTTTTGAGAAAGGGGGGGGGGGGGGCAACTGGGGTGGGGGTGGCTGCATGTGACAGGAAGTCAGTTTGTGACTGAAGGAGAGTGTGTGATCAGCAAAATACAAAAAATGTCAAGATAGAAAGTTACAGCTTTAAAAACAAAAAAACTACATTGAATAAAGTCCCTCTGGTGGTGAAACTTTGTTTGAATTAAAAATGTCTATACTTGCTAATGTTGTAATCTGTGCCAGTTTGTGACGGCTGGACTCTCAGACAGCCTATTACCAGGGGTCCACTATTTGTGAAGTTTGTTCACACACACATCCACATGTTACATACAAACACAAACACACACACACACACACACATTAAATACACTCTGAAACAGTGGTTTCTTTCAGTCATGAAAGACAGCCTGGCAGCCCACATGAAAATGTTTTTGACGTTCAGAAAAAGCAGTGGGGGGCTAACGAGAGAGAGGACGGAACAAATGGTGAGAAAGAGATGGAGAAGTCCTCAAGTGTTCACTTTCCTTCCGGTACAGTCTGTACTCTGCTCTGCCCTGGCTACGAGAAAGAACTTGATTGAGGAAAGAGGACTAAAAAATAGTGGATGACGTAAGACGGAGCGGCGTGCGAGCTGCTTGGCAATTTCCACTGAGAGACAGGAGAAGCTTGCATTGTCTTTCTGAAGAGATGTGCCCATCACACAAACTCATACCTTGACTTAGCGGCTTGGCACTGAGGAAGGTCTATTACAGGACATTTGATATATACCAATTTAACATGATCACTTATAGACTCTGCAATACACATCTGTCAGTTGAAAAGGTCAATAATTTAGTTTTACACAAAGTTGTAGTGATCACTTGTAATGTAGTATGTTTGATATTATTTTAAATTGTACTGCACTGTCAAACACAGCATCCTCTTATGTGGTTTTAGCATTAGGTTATACGAAATGTGTTGGTAATACTCCAGCGTGGGCCTGTAACTACCACTGTCTGTTTTGACAGGGTCAGGCTTGTTTGCTTCCTAGCCTGAACACATCAGGCGAGCGGCATTATGTGACCATTAACCAAATTAACCTCAATCCAGTATGGGGAACATAAATCCGCCTCCAATTCATTCCCACCACATCTCGGCTACTATTCAAACTAATGAGATTAATGTGTCCTTCTGGACAGTTCAATACTATAGCTTGATAAAAAATAACACAAAAAACTAAGTAAACCAGAACTGCCTGCTGAGAACTGTACATGAGACTGGAGATACATTTATATGGCAGCATTTGCTGCATTACAATGCCCTGACTAATCAGAGCCTGGCTTGGCTTTCCCTCCACACTGAACGTCTCTAGGCACGTCCTGTCATTGGCCAGGTAATGACCACGCACCACGCTCTCTAATCTTTGCACTCTGTGTGATGATTACACCCAGGCTTTTAACACACTCCCTTGAAAACCTGCAGTTAATTATGCCATGTGGCCCGAGGCCACCTCCACAAAGTGGCACACGCACACGTGCGCGAACTCACATACACACACACACACATATTCGAGCCACACCTCATCTGGGAGTGCTACTGAGTTAGGACTGAGTCACTCGGTCCAGTTAGCCTACCTCCCTCCACACTTCTTCCATGTCTTCTTTCACCCGAGCCTCAAGAAATGGCATGTCCTGTCTGATTGCAACAAAATGTCTCAGCTTCCTTATCCCCTTCCTGGGGCCGCTCTCTTGATGCAGACCCTCTTCTATTCATTTGATGTGTGTGATAGTCCTACAAGTCGAGCTTTGTGACTCATTTGTGAGTCGGCAGATGTACAGTAGAGATTGTGCATGGGGGCTGAGGGAGGGGGGTTATGAAAAGGGCATGATGCCAGAGATAGAGTCGAGCACAGCCTGGCTACATCACTGTCTGAGATCACAGCCCAGCACTAATAGTCTGGATCAAGCCCTCCATGAATCACTCTTTTTTTCATTGTCACTAGCATTCATTTGTCAGCCACATGACTGTTTGAATTTCAATATTCGTGAGAAGCATAGTGGGTTCTTGTTACCAACAGTTTGAGCCTTCAAAGGAATCTTGTGATTGCATTTGTGTATGTGGAAGCTAAACAGTTAGCCTGACATTGCAACTGTGAATGGTCCCGATCCTCTAGGCTGAGTATTGACATAGAGGCCAATGCGGCCTCTAAAGGCTGCAACCTTTGGGGAAAAAAAAAAAAAACTTGGCGGTTGATGTGTGAAACAGACAATAAGCGATCAAAGAACTGCAGTGGCTTGGAAATGTCAGATCATCTGTCAATAAACACGAGCATGTGTGTGGATACAAAGTCAAATGAGATAACCCACAATGTTGAAGGAAATTTAAAAAAAAAAAAATCAAGTGAGTGGCTTGTAGTTACACATACAGAAAATCCCCCATAACTCAGAGGAAGTATACAAGCATAAGCGAGAACCAGGACTTCCTAAAATTTACAGGGGAAAAAAAAAAAAAAAATCAGCTTCTCTCTCTCTCTCTCCTTACCCATTTGTTCCATTGGCTGTGCGAGTTGGTTGGGTAACAGTCACCTCAGCTGGACTCTGTCAACAGAAGCAAGAGAATATGGTAAATAGATGATAATGTAAAACAAACAGGATTCTGTCCCTAGAACCAGTCCACAGGTTGGAGTGACCCCTCAAGGGTTTGCCTTCAGTGGCTGTGTTACAGTAGAGCATGCGGCCCATTCCTGGCAGGCCCAGCACATAGCTGCTCTGTTCCTGTAATGCTTGGCTTTCACTTGCAAGGGGTGAGCTGGTGGGGAGAAATATGGCATGCAAAACAGGCTCATTTAATACAGGAGTGGGGAACAGAGGAATCTTTTGTGCAACGGCCGCATGCACCCCGACCAGTAAAACCCCAAAAATCGTTTCTCTTCAAAGAATCATTTCTCTGAAAAGGTTGTTAACCGACAAATAACCCCGCTCTTTCGGATTGCCCTCATAACAAGCGCAGTTGCCTTTCGCCTCTGCCTCTATCCCCGTGTTTATATTGCCACAGGTTTATGGCGAAAGGCTGTTCACTTGATGAAAACAAGCGAGAGCGGAAAAGAGCCCTCTAGGGGGATTGTAAAGAGACAGCGCTTTGTGCATTAAAAATATGAGACGAACACAGCCACAAATCTTAAACAAAACAACTAGCTAAATGTAAGGGAAGTTATCTCGACTGCGGGCCAGTTAGCTTTCCTGGACAACAGTTTTTGTATGGAAATTGGGGCCGCCGCTAGCAGACACGTAAAATTGAATTTCATGGGTCGAACAATGAACTTTTCATTCTAGGACTCCCTGGTAAGCAGAAGATGGGAGAGGATGTTTGCTTTCACAGAGTTTTAGGCCTCTAGATTCCCGACCTGACCTTGGAAAACCCCATCAGACATCAGAGCTCGCCTGTGTACAATTTGGACCGATTCCCTGGTGTGCAGGGAAGCACTGTGTCCCCATGGCCTGATTTGTTGTCTCTGCGAGCCACAGCCTTGAGCGAGCTCCTGCGGCCGCCCCAGCCCGACCCGGCTCAGGGGTGTTGGCCTACCTGAAACACTATCCAGGTCAGCTCTGGGCCCCCTCACAGTTCACACACCACACTTTACTACTGGGCAAACTAGCCTAAGTATATCCCTTGCCCAGCAAAAACACTCGTCTTTTTGGATGGCTAAAAAAAATACCATGAACTGCAAATTTATAGGCTAGTATGGAATCTGTGTGATATATATAAGGCAGATGGGACACGAAAACATGAGCCGTGTCAATAGTGAGCCCTCCTGCAGTGGCGTTTACGTGAGCTGTGACTCACACATGCTCATAGTGGCGTCAGATTATGGCTGATGACGCGTTTTTCACCTTAGAAGTCTCGCAACAACGCGGAGTATCGCTAAAATTGGGTTTTGCGACATTGCTGCAGCAAAAAAAGCATGCAGCATGTTCCTCTCCTCCACACGCAGAACAAACACACAAACCGACCCTGCGGGACCGGCTAGTAAGTTGTGTAGTGTCGGATTACACTTTTGGACTAATTTACCATCATGGGTAAACAAAGACAAGTATGCTATGTTCTGCACTCACTCAGGGTCCTTGTTTTCTGCCCCTTTTGTTGAAGAAATACCATGTTATAGCTGTGCTTGAACACTCAGAAGCTGGCAACCCACTATTGTAGCTGTGCTTTGTTGCGTTTTGGCATGTCTGGTGGTCACATTCAACATCTCATTAGCTGGAGAGGTAATTTCTGGGTGTTCTGGGTGTTTTTTTTCTGTCTGTGTCGTTTAATGATGTGGCAGGTCTCATTTTTCAAATTATGTTATAACTCACCGCACCAAAAAGCATTACAACAGGTAAATTGCTTAACAAACACGTAGTCCCTTTAACTTAGGGTGAAACCAGACAAACAAGTTATAACTGAATTGTGTCTGAGTGCCTTGTGAACGGAAAAGAGCGTGCGCTGTAATTCCCAGCCCCCTGTCTGTTAACCATAAATGATGTAGCCGAGCCGACTGCCCAGCCACAGCAGAAAAGTCGGACAGACGACCACGGCTGAGAATGATAAATCAATGCGAATCACATCAGCAACTGCGAAGCAGTAATTCCATTATATAAACTTATCAAAGGATCTATAACCTAATGGGTCAGGTACATCAATTTGAAATATTTACTGTAATTCCCCGCAAAATGTGACACTTTACAGAAAAAAATAGCTTTCCAATGGAGTTAATGGGCTGTGGGATGAGGAACAAGGATAGCGTGCGATGCAGGGCCCTGGCAGAGCTCTCCCTTTGGACGGGCAACGGATGAATCACTCCAGACTAGAGCTGAGCACGGAGGGAAAGAGGGAACGATGCCGTGATGTGTTCGTTCCGTGGCCGACTTCCGCTCTCGCTTTTCCTCTCCCTCTCTCTCTCTCCCTCCCCGTCTCCCTCCCTTCTCTCTCTCTCCCTCTCTCTCCTGGGAGGCTGAGTAACCAGGAGGAAATGCTTGGGCTCAGCCATTGTCAGCCTGAAGACCAGATGTGTGGCCTGGAGGTGGTGAGGCGGAGACGCAACGGAAACAGAGTCTAAACCGGCATACCGTGACACCTCCGACGACGGCGGGCAGTAGAGACGGTTACCAGGACCCGGTGCCCGCCTCCAACAGGATGCGTTGTGTATTCCGCCGCACACACACACACTCCACCGCTGCCCGGGCCGAGACACTTTTGCGGCGGTAGTTTAGTGGTAAACGTGACTTCATGTCGCAAACAAAAAGTGAATAAAGTTTTTGTGGAAATATGGAAAGAAGAGAGAATGACAGATGTGCTGTCCTAAAATTAGTGACTTGCTGTCCCAACACTGGAGGCATTCAGCTCAGTGGGACTGTTTGAGCAGCTGTTGGAGAGCAGTTTCTTTGAATGAGGACTGTAAACACACGCCGGGAGAGACATGGCCCTGTGCTGCTAAGGGCCGAGGCCTACGCAAGCGTCAGCACTGACTCATGGTTCCAACCTCAGCGCGAAGGGTCCTGGCAAGGAACAGGGTGTCGCCTATGGCTCCGGTACTGTGGATGCTACACATGGTGGCATCCTCTGGCAGCGCGCTGGAAATGATGCTGGGGCCTGTGGTGAGGGTTTCTGGGATGTTTTAAGCGAGGGAGACTCCACCAGGCCTCTGGGTTACTGTGGTCATCCCCTGGCAGAAGCTGGACGGAGTCCTACTAAATGGAGTATTTGAGCATTACAAAGCCCAAAAGACACACACACACACACAAGCCATGGGAGGTCTGACCTGCTGTATGAAAATGTGGCCTGTCGAGCTCTGAGCGAAACAGAGTTCTCTGGGTAAACGATGGAACGTTGCCCTGAGGGGCTTTCCCTGGGAATCATTGTGTCCATTCCATCTTCATCCCCCCCAAACGATATCTGCTAGATCTGTATACTCTAAAGGGGAGGGGCGTAGAAAAGTGGAGGAGCATAACAAATTGTGCTGGCTAAGAGGAGGTCAGCTGATGAAATAATTGGCTTAGAGTGGTTCAGCTGTGGTCTTAATTTTTGGCACAGCGTGAACTATTGATACAGAATTACAATATCCATTATAAACCAGGGTTGTGGGTCAATAGAAATGGGATTGGTAGATGTGGATTGATTATTTGCAAGTGGTAAATAATCCTTTGTGGATTTACTCTAACAAAAAAAAAGGCTTTTTATTCCAAAAGTGCATTTCACTGCTTTTTCTTACGGGGTAAAACACTGTCAACTACATCAGTCATTATCCTCCCATTATAGAAGTAATCTGATAAACTGAACAGCCTCAACCACATGATAGATTAAGTCAAAATGTTCCTCAAAGGGACATGATGTATTTCCTCTGATTATAAAGGCAGACTATTATTTGGATTCGCCAGGACAAGTCAATTCATATTTATAATATTTGTATATATACAGTATATTTATATATACACATTTCCAATATTTGTAAGTGTTGCATATTGAGGAACATAATCTGTGATGTAACACTGCAGTAAAAGAGCAGATCGAAAGACAATGAACATTATGAGCTGTAGTATAACTAAGCTTATAGGAAATAATGGTAAAACGCAGCTTTCTTTTAGGATGTTTTTTTCTATGAGCCGTTACATCCATGTGAGTACCTGTCCCTCTTTACAGTCAAGATTGTCCAGAATGCAATCAAGGTCATCTCATAGTAGCCGCGTTCTTCTCCTAGCATCACATCCAGAATTTAATGAACCAACATTAAATGTCAGGGGAACCTAATTCTGCACATTGTGAGCATACACCAAATTTCTAACAAGAAACCCAGGAAAATTACAGGAAAAGGAAATCTGTGTCGATTTAAAAAAAAAATCCACCAGGCATCTCTACTAGAACATGTTACTACAATCTTGTACTGATTGCAGATATAGAGCACGAGTGGCCAGCCAGATGGTATATTAATACCAAGGCATGGGTGTTTGCCAAGAAGATAAGTGCTACACACCAACACCTCTCTGGATCCCTCCTGGGCAACAGATGTTGCTCTTATCTGGCGGCTGCAGATTTCTGTTGAGGCAATAACTGTGTAAAAGTTATCTGCTCCCAACGTTTTCATGCAAATCTCTATGTGCCGCACTGGTTGGTTGCAAGCAGACAAAAGGGCCAATAAATAGATAAGCGCGATATGCAACAAGTGGCTCCAGGTGGGATTGGTTTCATCTGCAGGAGCACAGTGCCAAGTCGAAAAGACTGGAAACGTCTCCCCAAAAAGAGTGAGTGGTGTGAGGAGGAGCGTGCTGGTCCGATAAACATTCAAAAAAAATATACATTCTTCCAAGAGACTGTACATAAAGAGCTGGGCGCTGGGTCATACAGAAGCAGCCTACCTCAATTCAAGGCAACAATGCCCCCTCACAAGTGGGTGGACAATGCTGAACTCTCTGTGCCTGATCAGATGACTAACATTACAGAGAAACAAGGCCGCAGTCTTATTTGCAATTGAGCGGACGGAGGCCAAACACACAGGATCAGTTCAACACACTGGGTTTTACAGCTTGCATCAGAGAGAGAGAGAGAGAGAGAGAGAGAGAGAGAGAGAGTGTGTGTGTGGGGGGGGGGGGGTGGATTGCTCAATGTTTCCCAAGCCTCTTAGAGACCATGCAAACCTAACTTAGCAGCGGCAGCACATCCAATGTCACTCCATCAGTGACAGAGGTTTACATTAAACCAATGGGGACAGTTATAGGTTAACCAACATGCCAAGCTTGCAACTTTTGAAAAACTTGAAAATCCCATGAACATCGGTTTATTCCTTTTAGCCTATTCCACATTGCCAGAAGTGTGATGATTTAACTATTTGCAAAAAACTGACATTATGACCGTACATTTGACCATGTTTTGTGAAATGTTTCTATGAAAAAGAAACTATCACAAGAGGGCAGCTCTTTTCAGTCACACTTGACATTTTGACAACGTTACACAACTATATTATGAAATGTGTGGCCCCTACACAGGGAGATGTACAGGAGGTGTTATAGGAGTGCAGGTGGAGAGTTTTTTTCTTTTTTTTTTTCTTTACCAGTCCATTGGAAGTCAAGTCCTCCTTGTTGCGCAATTCAAAAGACTCTTCCTCCTCTTTCTCCCCATAGTCCCGTCCGAGCAAACTGAAGCCCTGCCTGCAGCACAGAAACCAGCAAACCCCTTGCAAAGGCATTCAAATGAGGTTAAGTGTGTCGTCTTCTGTTATATATCCAGGTCGTAGGGGTATGGGGTGGGGGGGAAGAAAAAAGAATATCAACATTCACGGTGCTGTCTCGGTAAGTGACGTTAAGCCCAGAGAGCTGCGTAGTGAGAGCACACGGGACGCTCTCTCCATAGATATCCAGCAAGGGGGGCGAGGGAAGGTAACGTTAGCATAAAGCTCCCCGTTCCGTCAAAGAAGCGGCAAAGGAGTTTGTCTGGTTTTACTGTGACATGACAGCAGGCGTACTCCCAACAAGAAGTGTCTCAAAGGGAAAAAAAAGTCCTCCCCGCTCTTCCACGACTCCACGACACCTTGCTGTCCGTGTGTGAAACAACTACACGCGACCGAAGTGCAACAGCAGCAGCAGCAGCAACAACACAAAAAAGGACTTTTTCGTTTCCCAAAACCGGCCGAAAGGTCAAAGTGCGTCAGGTAAATTCGTTTTAACCACGTAGACGCTGTTCGCTGCCAGACTTTTCTGAACACACTCGTCTCTTACACAAGGAGCGCGTAGGAACCTTTTCGTACAGAAGCGAGCGCCTTGACTTGTGAGTTTGAACAAAAGCGTGCTGCCGCAGCTGGGACAGGAGAGTGTGGGAAGGCTGGCCACGCCCACATAACCCGGGGCCGCGCGCCTATTGGCCGCGCTCAGACACTCCCCGGGATGACGCGCTGGCGACGCCACGCCCCTCCACATTGACAGAGCATCACATGTCCTCTGGTGATGATACACAGGTAGACTATCACATCATCCGAATCAGGAAACCCAGCAAACTACCTTTTTTAATTCATCACTTATGAATTCCCAGCAGTAGGTGTAGCGTTCACACTTGCATTTGCACTTCCTTTAAGTCTTTTAATCGCGTAATCTTTTATTTTTATATAGTGAATATAAAAGCTACCATTTAATTCCAATAAAGGTATACTTTATTGCACTTCATGCTGTTTAAATCACTCATGTGTTGCTTCCCTAGGGATCCTCGAGGAGGTTCCAGATCAAAAAGGGAAATATTTTATTTTCACTTTTAATCCCATCCACAAGTAACACAATCATGAATGAATAATGGTTATGGGTTCTATAGAGTTTCTGTAATAAAAAGTATAAAAGCAAATATCTTATCAGAATCCTATCTTATAAGAAATCCTAGGAATAAATCTTGATCATTTCAGTCAGCCAAAGGGTTCTAGATGTAAGAAAGACACTTCCTAATGATATTCACAAATAACATACTCATGCTCACTGCTGTTTTATGGTAGTTGCATAGTGACTACCATGGTATATTGTTACATACTTTCTCATGAAGTTGAGAACAATCTAGATTAGTGGAAGCCTATTTTGAGTGTGCCTGGCATGAGTCTGAAATGTTTATACATACAGTAGAAGAACATATTTTATTATTGGCCTCTCAGAGATACCAAAACCAGGTGTGGTTTACAGTTCTTTTAACTGTCTGTACTTTTACTTATTCTTTTTCCCTGTTTACTTTGTTTCGTTTTATACACACACATGCAGATGCACACTCACACACACACACACACATACTCTTCCCCCACTCTTTCCTCTTCCACTTTGCTGAACAGTCTACAAAGATACAGCAGTAGGAGGTAGGAGGACTGGTGCTAAATCCAGACACGTGATATATCCATCCCCCTCGGTGTTCATGCTTATTTCTCCCTTAATATCCCTTCATTTCCCCTTCTCTGCTGTGTGCAAACTCCCCCCACACACACATCTCAGTCAGCTGGCTTTAACTCATTCCTCACCAAGAAAGAGCTCCTAGCCACTGGTCTACCCAGAGATTTTATGGATAAACTGCTTTCACAGGCGCATACACGCATATACACACAAACACACAGACACACACACAAGCACACTACACTTCCCATTCAGATACTTTTAACCCTTGTCCTCGTTGTTTCCCAGGGGGCTTTCTAAATCAATAAGTTGCCTCATGGATGCACCTTTTCAGCTGGTCTGTACTCACCATTATGAGCAGAAAACCTTACCACCCGTCACTCCATGTCACACACACACACACACACACACACACACACACACACACACACACACACACACACACACACACACACACACACACACTGTGTCCCACATAAGCCTCACTGGTTACTGGAGGGAAAAGACTCTTTGAGAAACCTAATACTCAACTTAATACAACGTAATTAGCTTCATTTTTCCAGTATTACAGTCTTGAACGTGCAGTTATATGTTTGCTTGAATTTTGCATTTCATTAGGCAAGAGCAAATATTTCCTCAACTGCTTTCTTCAAAGCGCCGTTCCCTTCTCTGTACTCCCTCTGTCTGTATTCGTTCTGCTGTATCTCCCTGGGCCAGATCCTCCCTATCCTCCTCTATATTCCAAAACAATACGCTGGGGGCCCCTGCTCTCGCAGGCTTAGAGGAACATATGTTTTATTTTTAGAGCTCACTCGCTCAGCCCACGCAAGTAAAGTGAAAAAAAAGAAGGAAAAAAACGCCCTCCCTCCATATATGGTTTCTGAAGGAGCTAAAGTGAGTAGAAAAGGCAAAAGTGTACCATCACCATCCTAGAATATACCTAAATATATAACCTGTGAATGCCCTTTATTATTTGGTGATATCCATGATAGTCTCTTATAGTGGCTTCTTCTGCCTGCTTCTTGCTGTATCATCCAGTCATCCTCTTCCCGTCTTTCCAGGAGATGACACATGATTCTCCATTAACACACACACGCACACACACACCACACACACACCACACACACACACACACACTCACACACTCACACACACACACTTTCATACACGCTAGATAACCTGATACAGTGTGTCAGGTTGAGGCGCTGGATCAGGAGTAGGGCAGATGATTTGGTTGGGTTCCCAGAATGAACAAAAGCCAGGCCTGCTAGCTCCAAACCAGAAGAGAGGCAAGTGTGAATCTAGTTGCTGAAGCCTTTAATATGATAAGATGTTGCTGCTGGATCCACACTTGTTATGTTTGCCTGGATATAGAGTTCAAAAAAAAAAAAGGTGATTGAAAACATAACAGTGCAAGTTATATTTCTGGCGGCCTAAATCTGGAGGCTTTACTCTTTTGCTTTTGATACGCCCTATCATGTGTATGTTATCTTTGCAGCACTGCTCATTTTTATAGCCAGCTGGTTCCACCTACTTCCTGCCCGCCACTCCTCTCAACACCGTTTGTTAGAGTTGGCGTGTAGGGCAGAGTAGATGCAAGTGGCACATGTCAAGTTGATTGGAGGCAGAACAACACAGCACCGTTCCCTCCATTTTCCCCCCCCCCCCCCCCCTTTCTCTCCCTCTCTCTCTCTCTCTCTCTCTCTCTGTCTCTTACTCTTCCCTTTTGAGTTTCTGCTCACAGGATCCTGTTTCACTGCAGCCCGCATTACAGCCAGGCTCTGATGTTGGTGAACCAGATTGATTGTCAACAGAAAGAGATGTGAAATCTAGTCCACCAAGAAGCCCCCTTCATGGTTCACATTTTGTTGGCTTTATGTTATGCTTTCTTTTGAACACAACGATTGATCCAATCTACTACTGTGGGGGTTTCTGCTTTTGAGGGTTTTTTTTTGAGCTGAGCTTCTAACTTGGTCCATAAGGGCATAAAGAAACCGATTCAAGGAGAATCTCTGTCTCTGCTCTGTCTTCGGTGAGCTTCTCTTCAGAAGGCCGGCCCTTAAGGGTTAGAGTTGACAACCCCCAAACTCAGGATTTAGGATAGGAACTGACCCACAGTGACCCCTCAACTCAGACAGGATTTCCTCCCTGCTGTGTCCAGCATTGAACTTAACCCTCATCCGCTGTCCCCTCTACCACCACCCCACTCTGTCTACGGGTTAGTGAACAGAGGACTGCTGTTTGACGGCTGTTGGCCTCTTGTAACAGGATAGCACCACCGTGCAGCCCTTTAACTACTGCCCCACTTGACCCGAAGTTCTAACTCTGACACATCCAGCTGTGTATGTGGATCGTTCGTGACAGTCAGACTGAGTATGTCTAAGATTTGGATGAAGCGCAGGGGCGGATTAATTCATTCAACCTCACACGCATTCTGGCACAGAGGGAGTGTTACAGGGGGGTTTTTAGATCAGGCACAGCGGGCTCATGGTTCCTGTCAGTATCATGTCCAGTAACTTCTGCCTTCCTGTGCTGTCCGGCATGCTTCAGGAACAGTGTTCGCCAGTATTAGCAGCGCAGTCGAAGGGAGGGAGGTGTTCCTAACCCAGGATTTGGACACATCTGTTCCTAGGGACTCTGTGGCACACAGGCTCGTGTCAAGGGAAGGCCAGGCTGGGGAAAACATTCCCAGCTTAAACTTCCGACCCTCTCGCCCCAGTTAACCCCTTGTATCCCCCCCACCCCTTTCCCTCCCAGCTTCATTACAGTAACCCTTAGCATTCCACTGGCTCAGGCAACACATAAACTGCCTGCAGAACTTGTGCAATGGGTGAATAATTATGTTGGGAGGAGGCTTCTCAGGTTTTAAGAGACTGAATGATATTCTATACCTGAGGAATCTTTCTTGGTTTAGACTATGGATCCATTATAGCATCTATATGTTCTTTACAGTATCAGTCTAGTGGAAAATACACAGTTCACACAGCTACTTTGATACAGCTGTGTTGTGTATGTGGGCAGCAACTTGCAACAGTTTTCCTTAAAAAAATGCGTAAGGCATTTAACTGTGCCATCATCATCATCATTCAAACCAACCATTAAATTCATGTAGTTACATAATTCTTTCAGCCTTTCATAACTACGCACCATAATTCCCCTCTTACTGGAATTTTAAAAGCTCACATTCCAAAGCACAGGGGAAAAAATGAAAATAAGAGGAGACACAATACCAGAAGGCTTGTTATCTCTAACTGTCATCAAACGCCAAGTGAGCAGGAGTTGTGCTGGAATCAGGGAGGCAGAAGGAAAGAAAGATTGTGGAGCGATAAAGATGGATAGTTAAACGGAGCAGATAAAAAATAAGGCAAGAGGGCTGAGACTACAATGTCAGGGGAGACACAACAACTGACAGTGCAAACAAACAGCGAAGACATGCCCTCATATTGTCTGGTATTTTCCCATCAAAGAGAAAGTTAAGAATTGAGACTCCCTTAGACATGTGCGTCAACATCCGGTTTCTAAGGTGCACCGGACTTTGGATTTGAATCACAAGTTTGCAAAAAGGCATACGTTATTCTTTGGCTTCTTTAGCATTCCCTTGATTTGAATGAAAGTTGGAGTATCACCACATACTTGGAGCAGGCCGAATTCGAACAATTTACAGTTAACTCGCAGTGTTTTGAAGACAGCGCTGTAAATGGTTGTGGCACTGTATGTTAAAAGCTAACTGTGAGAGAGAAGATAACTTATTGACAGTTAGGGGAGACTGGGCAGAGAGCCAGAGTCCTCCAGCTATTTTTAGGATGCTGACTGTGTGAAAGTGCGCTGAATACAGAATGACACATTGCCAAAATCTGAACCTGTGCTGGATTAGTGGAGTCTGCATGCATTTGTGCATGTGCACCAGTGTGCTTTGGCAAAGATGCACATGTACACACATATGTGCACAATACAGAACTGCATGGTTATATCTTTGCATGCATATTCATGGAAGTATGTCAGTTCACCCTACACAACGACTGAAAGTTGGATATGTCAAATGGATTTGCAGAATCAATGGAAATAGTCTGCTATTTGTGAAAAGGCCTGGCCCTGTGTGACTGTGCTTAGACGTGTTCTTGTTTCCTGTGTTTAGATATCAGCTTTGAGAGTGGCTCTTAGCAGTACAAGCAGTATAATTACTGAATATGGAAAAAGTGCCCACTGCTTTACCTCAGTCTGGGCAGCAGCCCTTCACGCAGCAACTGAGTAAACTTCTGTTTCCTTTGGTTCAATTTGCGATTATCTTCACAGGGAAGCCCACCCTAGAACAGAGCTGTGCTCTCCTGGGATCTTCTTTCCACTCTTAAAACGCCAGAATAAACAGGAAGAAATCCCATAACCAGAAAACCAAGGCTCCAGTGATAATGAATGAGAGGCTAATCACATTCATAATCACTTATCTCGTTTGACCTTTTTATGCTTCAATTAGTTCAGTTCAGAAGTTCAAAAGAATCATCAAACATATTGCACACAATGGAAGCCTGCTTTTCATGGTTAATAGGGCGGCTCAAGAGACTAAACAGTAGAACACCCTGCAACTTGAGGTCCACATACCATCATTAGAACAAAAAAAACATGCAAAAAGAAGAAAGAGGGAAAAAAATGTGCCATTTTAATCAGTGTGTGTTTAAGAAAATGTATGTGTGTGCGTTGGCCTGTGTGTTGTCTCATGTTTCCTTCAGGACTTGATCCAGGCTGTTGCTAGGTGCCATGACCTCTAAAAGCAACATCCATGGACGCAGAGGGTGAACCCTGCAAGGAGTCGGGCTGTATTTCGTTTCTGCACCCTCCCCCCTATCCTAAACACACACTAACACTTACATGCACACGCACGTGTGCGCACACACACACACAGTGTATGCCACAAAATCCCTTTGGGTTCAGCCTGTGGCTGTTTAATCAATAATGGTTCATCAACAATCACAGTATCTACTCCCACCAACAATAATGATCTCTTGCTTTATTTATGATCAGATAAGACAAGGAGGCTTCGATCTTAAGCCGGAGCATCATAGATGTAGAGCAGGAAGCTTCTTTTCTTTCACCCAGGCTTCAGAATTTTTTTTTTTAAGTTAAAAAAAGAAGTTGACTACAGAGTTTAGTTGGACATCATACTGGTTGAAACACTTCCTACTCTACAAACTGTAGGCTAGTATAAGTCTAAACTGTAGTATAAGAAATATAAAGGAATAGCTTGCATGAGCTGCACCGATTTCTGCCCTCCAGATGCCCCAACCCCCACCCCACCTGCAAACTGTGAGTGGAGTGGGGCCCAGCATTGAGAGGACAATCCGTTCTGTAGCCTCGCTGCCAAAGGTACTTTACTGGAGCTCTGCTCCAAGGAACTGAGCTAGGGAGGGGGAGGACACAGTTTGCATGTCTAGCCAGATTTCCCAGTGTGTGCATAGCACAGTACACTAGAGAAAGAGGTCAGCAGAACTTCTAAGAAAAGACACTTCTAAACTTAAGAACCAAAGCTGCCTGGTTGATTTTGACCTGTTTGCAAGTGTGAGAAAGATTAGTTTAGGCTATTCCCCAGTGTCCTCCCATAGCAGGAACGTTGTACACAATCACTGTTTATTTAACCTGACCATCTTCATACTCGGTCACATGGCGTGACAATATTCATCCTCGCTCGTCGCCTGCCCAGCTGCAACTGTCATTTTGTCAGCCATTCGCTACAGTCAGCAGTTCACATCAAACAAAGCCCAAGGCAGAGCAACAAAAGAGAAAAGACAGTTGGCAAACAAACTGGGAGGCAGACTAAATAACTGCGGCTTGTCTGCTGCGTGAGGGAAACACAACCCAGTGGTGTGTGTGTGTGTGTGTGTGTGTGTGTCTGTGTGTGTTCACTGGCTGCAGCCCTGCATCTGTGCATGTGTGAATTTCTGTGTGAGTGTGTGTATGCTCATGTTGGCAGCAAACATACAGAACAAAAGTGTCTCAGCTCCACACATCTCCAGTAGGCCACAGCTGTTGTTGGTATTTAAACTTAACACAGGTGTCTGTGCTGCTGTCTTTGTGGAGCTGTCGCTGTTTGTATAACTCCTCTGTGGGTAAATCATCTTCGGAGATGTTGTGCGTGCGTGTTCATTAACCGCTCGGGCCTTTGCGTGTATGTGTGCAAACGTGGCGACAACAGCGAGTGTCACGACTTACAGTCAAACACGCGACCATCACTCGGCGGTTTTAAGTAAAGCGGAGTGGAAAGTGGCGAAAGCTTAGATGCTTTTTTCAGAGACATTGAAAAGCCCAACGTAAACCAGTTACATATGTTTATATTTGTAGTATTTGAATATAAAGTGCTTTACAATTGTGCAACCAGTTAACAGAGAAACTATAAAAAATGTAAAAATGCTAAAAGGAAAGGTATATATATATATATAAATGAATCAACAGGAACAACATACAATGGGTTGAAATTACATACGATAAAAAGTTCTGAGTTCCTGAGCTGCTCAGGCACACAGATCCAAAGCCGACTCCTTAGACCTGTTCAGCCAAAGGGAAAACCAGAACTCCACTACAAGAGGAAATCAGGCTGGGTTCGTGGAGGACGGAATCTAAAATATTGATGGTGACAGGCGATTGACGTGCAAAGGAAGGCCTGAAGAAACAAAAGTTGTGTGTATAGTATTTGTTTAGGCAAATCCACTGTCCTTTAGTTGTGCAACATTTTCCTTGACCCCCGTCCTGTGTCCTAAACTCAGTTCATTGGTGTGTAACAGGTTGTAGCAGCTGTCTCGGATGCACCAGTTGAGCTAACACTGTGGTTGGTGATGGTGGTGGTGGTGGTGGTGAGGAGGGCAGGTGTGGGGTCTTCAGTGGTGGGATCCCAGTGTGTGCATCCCGTGCCGGGCTTATTTTCAGCTGGGATTGGGCCTCACCAGCAGGAGGTCATACCGGTGTGTGGACACCTGAGAGCGGGGTGTTTTAATAGCTCTGTTTACAGCTGCTCGGCCACCAGCATGCAGGGACATCGGGTTCCCATAGGTGGCGGCCAAAAAAAAACACCTGTCCCCGAGCCTGACGAGAACGCCATCTCGCTCGATTCCCCTCTCCCACCCCCACATTCTCCTGACGCTCCTTTTCAAAAAACCAGCCATTGTCAGCATCATTCCCTTCTGTTTTGAGTTTGACATAGCAGATGCACATGAACAAAGCCAGTGCTCATTGCGCATAACTTTACAGATTCCTTCATATATCTTCATTCTAAGTGGCACTCAGCCATGATAACAGATCAGCAAAACTATCTCTTGGAAACATCTGGGCATGAGTCATGACCCTGTTTGTGTGTGTGTGTGTGTGTTCGTGGTCGTGGTTCAGGCGCTGTGTGTCTATGTGTGAGAACGTCTGTGTGTACATATGTTTGTGTTTTCATGCTCATACCCACAGCACATGTTCTACGCAGTGTACAGTGGCACCCCGATGGAAAATACACACAATGCTAATGGGGGCTGACCAAAGTACAATCTGATCCTACGAAAAGAAAAAAAAGGAAAAAAATCCCTGTGAGAAACAAGCTAATTGCAGGTTTGTTTGTGCATGTGTGCTTTTAAAGTTCTATAGGTTCCTCCAAAGCAGGAGACAAGGAGAGCTGAACCTTTTACAGCATGTTTTTTATTATAAAGATGAATAAAATAAAATGGTGTGAGGAAAGATCATATTTCTTGGTTCACATGAGTATCTGACAACATGCTCTGGTGTCCAATGCTTTTAATGAACCTAAAGATCATTTTCCCACCCATTTATAATTTAATTTCAGGTTTTATGCATTTTGGCAGCGTGATGTATCGCTTAAGACATGTAGAATAAAGATCAGTGGTTAATACATTGTGGAAGAAGGTCACTCATTAATCAAATCATGTAAGCGGCTGTCATGAGTGAGAGGCAGAGATCTGAATCTGGGTTTTGTCTGACATCTAGTGGTCAGTTGTCAACATGCTTTCAGTTAGATTCCTGTGAGGCTAATGCTATACCTACAAAACATAAATATAGTTCTAATGTACTCAAATACAAGTGTTATGGGTCATATAATTCAAATAGATTACTATGCTTATGATTAACATTTCCTCTTGATTATCCACTACATTTATGTTTCCTATACAGCTAAACTAACCTATATAATGTTATTATTATCATGATTTTTTATTCATTAAATTAATTTTTATTGTTATTCAGTTGTATTGTACTATTATATTATACTGTTGTGTGTGTATGTGTATGTACTAATGAGTTGTTAATGTTTGTGTTATTTGATTTTTTCTCATCATCAGTAGATACTGGCGCTGATGCTGTGTTGTTGCCTTTAGCACTTTATTTTTATGAGTTTGACCGTAGTTTCATATAGAGATTCATTGGAAATAAGAATTGTATGCATCATTATAATAGATTAGAGAGTGGGGGTAGGAATTAATAACTATTTTACTTCTTCCTTCTCCCTTTTTCAACATGTTTAGCTTTTTATTTTATTTATTACTATAAATTATTAGTAATAGGTACTATAGGTATTATATAATTAGTAGTTAGTGGAAGGATTGTTTGTTCATTTATTTATTACTTTCCTTTTCTTCCTTCATTACTGTATGTAACCATAAAAGGTTAAGTTGGTGGGTTTTGAAGAAATTTGATAAGGGGGGAATATTTTAGGGTTTAATTTTAGAGCGTATTATTCCCAAACCTGAGACTTATATTGTGGAGAATGTTGCCTCTGATTACTTTTTGTTCAGCATATTTTCACTTGAGCCTGTATTTTTTTCCCCAGATGAACGCATTAACAGCAACCGCATCATATTAAACCTCCTCTATAAGGCTACTAAGGGCAAATGTAAAAGGTCATTGTTAAACAGATGGCACCAGCTGTCTAACCACAACGCTCCCGTCTATACGTGCAGATGTGTGACAGGGAGTGTATCTTCCCAGCGTTCGTCCGTGTACTGTACACGTTATCAGAAGACAGCAGACCTGCAGTTATCAGAAGCATTTAGTTTTCAACTCTTTCATGCTGTCACTCCCTAAAAATCCAACGGACAATTTACTGAATGAATGAACTAATCCTTTTTGTTTGCCATTCACTGGGTCAAATGATAATCTTTACCTTCACAAATGATGCTCACCCTGTTCGGCCTTCAAAGTCCGGCATGTAAAAAAAGAAGAAAAACATCAATATTGTGAGATGATTACACACATATAAATGCAATTACACATCCGTTCAGCCTTATTTTTAACAAATATACTTGTGAAACATGAATCACTGCAAAAATATAAATGGAATAAATTGATTTCCATAATTTTGCCTTGTCTTAATAAATCTGTCTTTTGTCAGCAGTGCTGAAACCACATAGGCAGTTTTCAGTGCAGATTTACTGTCCTACTTTACACAATGTCTCTGCAGATACAATTCTATACTCTTATAGGGTTTCAGGGGGCAAAACCAGTAACCCCCCTCCCCACACACACACACACACACACTCTGGGGGGGGGCTTACGAACTCATCTGATTTGATTGAAAACCCCTGCAAATCCCACACTGGCCCGGGCATTCAATCTCACATCATCACTGTCACACTGACGTCCCATAAACCCACTTCTTAATCCCAAAGCCTTTTTTTTTACTTTGTGGTCAGTGTGCCACCCATCGCCACAAATCCCTCACAACTGCCTAAGTATCACCCCCCCGCGCCCCCCCCCCCCCCATCCCAATCCGCCCCCTGTCTCCCGTGTGCGTGAGTGTGCATTCACTTGTGCAGGGATGAGTCTGAGTTCAGGCACAGCTGGCGTTATCATCCTAGTAACAATCCACCTGCATGGACTTGAGCACCTGGACAAGGTCACGCTGGCGACCGGAGGAATGAGTGTGGAGGCAGCTGCAGTCTGCTGTTGTGTTCATTCTCTGGGCTTCTGCTGCTGATACAGGACCTTTTTTCTATTTTTGGAGGAGGGGGGGGAGAGTCAATATCCGCGTTCCGGGAGAGGAAGACTTCTCCACCATCTCCTCACCAATGCGGTGTTTCACTCTTGGCCAGTTAGCAAGCCTGAAAACTGTGCCAAAGGAGGATATAAAATGCCAGGGCCGGGGAGAAGAGGAATAAGTCTTTTGTGCATTGGTGACAAGATCCAAGGCCCAGATGGGGATTTGTTGACTTGTTTTGGAGACTGAAGACAATCTTTAGTTTTTTTTTTATTATTATGTAATATTTTTTTCAGCGAACTGAAAAAAAAGTTGGGCAGTCTCCTCTGCATCTAAAGAAAACCAGACTCCTGCTGGGGGGAAACAAAAAAAAGGACGGAACAGAATCCCCAGCATCACCTGCTCTGCAAAAAAAAAACACAGTGATGCACGTTTGAGCGAACATGTAAATAAAAACAATAATAAAAAAAAGAGGATAAATAAAGAAGAGGCGCGCGCTCTCGGCGAAGCGCAGCATCCGATGCGCGTCCCCGCTCCGGCGAGAGGCTGCCCGAGAAATCCGGCGAGAAGGAGTTGGAGCCGCGCGAGTTAAAGTTGGGCTAAAAAAAAAAACGGGGGGTGGAGAGGACACCGCAGGAGCATCTCCGATGTAATTTTACGTCCCTAAAGTGCGAGGATGACTTGCAAAATACTGAGCATAAGCCTCTTGTTTTTGGGTTTCCAACATTGCTCATCACGTAAGTCTTCACAACAGTGATTGCTCGTTATGTTCTCGTTGCTAGGACGGGAGGGATGCTTCAAGGCGTGCGGGCTGTTTATGCGGGATCGGCGCGTTGTTTGGGATCTTGGGTAAAAAAGTTGAAGTATATTATTTATAATATAGCTACCACAGGGAGGTAAGGTGAAAACTGATGGGTTTTTATTTTGGAGGAGGGAGGGAGGGGGGATGTTGAAGGGCAAAGCGCGTTGCGATAAATAAATACAAATCAGAGAGCGTTGAAACACAAATCATGATATGCGTTTTTTTGTTCTTAAGGCTATTGGAATTGTTGACGATGCATCGTTTTTTTTGCGGGATCACGCACGCACACGCACGCAGAGAGAGGGAAAAGTGCAGGAGCACACGGCAGAAGGTGCGCATGGAGCGGGCTGTCTGCATTGCAGTACTTTCTGCCAGCCACCGCGCAAGTTTCTGCACCGCGTGGGTTAAAAACTCTAGACTTGTTCGCACGACCTCGATGTCGGAGAGTCCATCTTGACGCTCACGATATGATCGTTAAAAAAAGAAGAAAAAAAAGCATTGATGCAAAAGATATATATATATTTTTTTATTTAAATTGGCGGCTGGGAGAGCAGCGGGACCTGGCGTCCTAACCGGGACCAGCCCACTGCAGCACTTTCTTTTTTTTTTGGTGAAGCATGTGTTCCCATCACCTGTCAATAAACCCTGCTGCATCATGCAAACGGGGGAAATCCGTCATTGTCATTGTGTAAATGCTCCTGCTGGCATCCGTGAGGCGGTCCTGTGGGGGGGTTTAGTTGTTGGGCAGAGAGGTGTGGCTGTGTTTGGGGGCTGAAAATGTAGCAGGGAAACGTGCTGTGGTGGCGGTCACAGGGCTTGTATGCATAGGATATGCTTCATGTGTGGTATCCATGCAGATGATCTTGAATGGTAATTAGCCCTCTGTGGAGAACTGCATGACTCATTAGTTTTGGCATCAGTGGGACATCAGGGAGGAGGGATGCTTGCTGTCATGTGACTTATGTGAGTAGTTCTAATGTAAATTCAGGAATTTTGTTATTTCCACAATGATTTTTCTTTAAGATAGTTTTTTTTCCTGATGAAGACTTTTTTTGTGTTGTATATGACGTCATGTTTCTGCTAAAGATGAGCTCTGTCACATGGCCTGCCTGCACTGAATGGCACAGTCTTTCTGTAGTGGGAAAAAGCTTTTTTCTATAGTGAATAAATTGAGTGAAGGTCATGATCACTGTACTAACTGCTAAGTGTAGGCCTTGGGGTTTGTTTTAGTAGTAGTTTTAGTGGCATTAGTCAGGCCAATCTGTCCTATAGTGGAGCTGTGCCAAACTAAAATGGAGCCTCAGATCCCAGACTCATGGACTCAGGCTGGGGTGGGGCTGGGGCTCAGTAAGGGTCTGTGTGTGAGGAGTTTTAGGAGGTGTTTTTTCTAGGGCTGGCCTATTGACAAAATCAAATATCGCAATATTTTTCAATCGGCTCGATATCAATATTACAACAATACTGTACAGATTACTATTGATGCTTTCACAAAATTGTTATATAATAATGTTTTTGATAGATATCAGTAATGTGGATGCAATCACTAACTGTAATGCAGCCTTTAAAGGAAAAGCCAACACTTCCATCAGCACAATGTTATGATATTCAAACATTTTGGATGATCTAGTCTCAAATCCCATTATCACTATAGTGCCCAGTCCTATTTCTTTTGCTTTTTCCAGTATGTCATGGTGAGCAACCCAATTAGTAGGAAAGTGACTGTGAGGGGAATTGGGGATGGGAAGCAGGCTGCTGCTCTGTGTGATAATTCAGCTATTCTGTTCTTTTAGATGGAATAGTGCTGCTGTTCTTTGCTGAGAATCAAGTTTAAGGTGGACTCTGATGTGCTTGCTGCATAGTTTTTTTTTTTTATCCCTGCAGTATCCCTGCACCCACCATGATGCCTGCATGGGTATAAATAATTCAGCGAAAAGATCATGCTATAGTTTTTTTCTTTGCCGTTTTTTCCTTTTGCTATGTTGGTGGACAGCTACATTCTGTTGACATCTGCATGTTGTGGGAGCCCAGCGGTCACACATCGTAAGACATGAGACTGGCAGAGGAGGCGCTCCTTTGCATACTGTATGTAACCGGCGGTACCGTGTGATGCCAGCCCAGACAGGCCGGCAGCGTGCACTTTACAGCAGACTGATGATTCAGCAAAAGCGGCGCTTAGAGCCCTACACGGCCACGCCGCTCCCCACATCCCTTTAATGATGAATGGAGAGTGAGACTTCTGGTCCATGTGGTGCAGAGAAGAGAAGGGGTTGGGTGGAGGAGGGGGGGGTGCATCCTGGAGGGCTAAAGCCCGGTGGGTGGAAGCACCTCACATGGCCTTAGGTAGCAATTTAGCTACTGCATCATGACGACGCCCTCTCAGTCAGGAGCAGAGAGAGAGGGAGAGAAAATACATAAATAATGAGCTATTAATGAGATAAACAGATGCTGTGAGGGCTAGACCGGCTTTTCTGCTGGGATGGAGCTGAAGTAGAGAGGTGTCGGTGTAGGGGGAAAGGAAAGGAAGCAGGGTGTTTTAAATTCGGGGGGCGGGGGGTTGAGTGCGTGACAGTCTTGCTATAAGAAGGAGCAGATCAGCCTGGGTTAACCTGCTGCAGTCCGAGGATGTAGCCCTCTTCACATTTAAATTCTAATCCCTCTTCTCTTACTTCAATGTGGGGAATTACATTAAGCTTTAGAACAGAGCTTCTCTCTTGTACCTGCAGCAGAAAAAAACTGCTAAATATATTCTAGTCTGAAGGACCACTGGATCGCTTGAAATGAGTAATGCAGCAGAGATCTTTCATCGATCACCGGCAGCATAGCAGCGATTTCTGCATGACGGGGGAGTCTGAGGGAGAATCACGCTTTAGCGGTGAATGGGAGTCAGGCAGGGAGAAGGTCAAGGTCACATTTTCCTTACTCAGCATCTCTTCCACCTGGATGTGCAGAGCGTCCTTGCAGAGGTGACAGAGTTTGCATGGCAGGCTCATTTTTTTTCCCAGAAGAGGGAGAAAATGGCTTATTCGTGTCATTTTGTGTAGTTCAAGGCGACGAAATGAAAGCTTGACCTCCTCATTCATATGTTGTCACTGTAAGGATCTGCTCTGATCGAACTGCTCCTCTATAAAGTTACTGAAGCTATGCTCCAATCTGCTTCATCTGTCGACCGCCTGCATATAAATTCTGCTAACATCTTCTATTTCCATCCACTGTTTACTACCTCTGTGATACTTACTGCCACCACCTCCTTTTTTAATGTTTTTGTATTTATAGATTCATGGCTGTCCTGTATAATCTACTATTAACATATCTTTCTTTGTTTGCTTTTAATATTATTTAAGTTAATTTCATTCCTTAACATCATCATTTATAATTGTGATTGTGCTTTGGCATCACATGTCAAATGCCATGCAAACAAAACGTATTGAATTAAATTAATTTGAATGCCAAAGCTCCTGTTTATCTATAAACCATTCTGAGAAGATCATATATAAGTGGAAATATAAATTGAAGCCACTTTAATTTAAATAATCTCTATATCTTAGTTGGTCCTGTAGAGTCATTTTCCTTTTCTGCTTACATTCATCTTTAGGGAAAAAAAACTGAACCCATCTATACTTTTTAGCCTCTATCCATAATACATCACCGAGGATTATTAAAGAGCATAGCTTGACGGTTAAAGTGAGACAGTGTTTTTCTTGCAGCTCGAGGTGAGGGCATTGCACATTCATCCTCAGCAGTGACATAAGCGAGATTAGGAAAGAAATATAGTGAGTTTAAATTGCTGTGGGCCGAAGAGGGAGCTATCAGTCTCATAAGCACATGCAGAGTAGCAACTCATCATTGCAGATTTCTATTTTAGTTTTATTCCAACATTCTCCTGTAAAGCAGCATGTACTTTTTCAAAAAATAATGCAGGCAACTCCAAGGACATGCCCACACATCACTGAATAACAAGCTTTGTGCACTATTGTTAAACAGGAAGTGGGTTGGAATTCTCTCTGCTGTTGGAGCCAAAAAAAACATGCAGCTAGTCTCATCCAAATGGAGTAGAAATAAAGACACAAAGTTAATGGGCTTCCTAAGTAGATGTCAAGATACTTAGTTAGATTCATATGTCTTGTCCAGCAACAAAGATCACATTTCTTCTGCATTGTGCAGCGATTTCATAGTTTGATTGATCCATCCTAATGGAGCATGGTCCGGCCTCAAATAAAATCCAAATGATCTTTTCTTATCAGGCTGTGCAACTGTACCACTCCTTGTGCAGAAATTAATTCTTTTAAAGAGATGTGGGAATTCTGCATTATGATTTTGCATTTTTTTTAACATCTTTCAACATTTCTGTCTTCTTTTTGATCGCTGCAGGAGACTGTGTTGATCCACTAGTCTCTGGACTCTATGCCTCGTCTTTCCTGGCCTCCTCCCGGTACAACTTTCTGTACTCTGCCAATTTTGCCAAATTGTATGGTAAGTTTTTAATGGTAGTGTGAAGTTAACCCTTGTTTTGCACACCGACTATCTTGCATACCATTCTCATAGCAGGCAGTTAACTTATCACAGCAGGAAACATGGTTTGTTGTACCAGTGAGCTATGCCAGTGAGCCTTGGTATTGGTGCGTCTAAATGCAATGGCCCCACTATCAATGTTATAATTATGCCTACTATTCTTGCAAATAAATGATCTGGTAATTGTTAGCTAGATAATAAACAACTACAATAATTATCTATGATTAGCAAAGTATGTTAGCTTTAGACTGATGAATCTGCAAATGCTTATCCAATACCAGATTTAATAGTAGTAGGATAGCTGAACCTTCGAGTATGTTGTACCCAAGTTTAAAATAGTTGATCAGATGATTCAATCAAGCAATTTTATCCTTTATTTGTCCAATGTCTCCAATCAAAGACTCTTCTCTCGTTCCTTCAGGCAGCAGTGGCTGGTCCCCGTCCCCCAGGGACAGACAGCCATGGCTACAGATAGACCTGGGCAGGAAGTACCGACTTGTGGCCATCGCCACCCAGGGGACCTTCAACTCATATGACTGGGTTACAAAATACACCCTCCTATATGGAGATAGGCCGGACTCCTGGACGCCGTACATCATGATCGGAGGAAATTCTGTAGGTGCCACTGAGGCGGAACGGTTGAAGTGGAGGGAAGAGGGCCATAACAGGGATAAGGCCGGGATTAACTAGTCAAACATAATCTTTACAGCCAATTCTTCTGTCCATGGGTGCTCCATTATATTCATTGTCACTGGAGCTGAAACAAAGGCAGCACAGCACGTTATCTCTCTTAACACTGACAAAGCTAATCTCATCCTCAGTTCATCTCCAGTCCCTTAATACGGCGCTAACACCATCGCGCTGACTCAATAACTCTCTCCCCCTCTGTCTCTATCTCATCTGTTTGCAGACAATGCCTGCAAACTGGAATTATTATCAGGTGAAGAGAAATGTCTTCCATTACGCCTTCACCGCTAAACACATTCGTCTGCTGCCGCTGGCGTGGAACACAAAGGACGGAGGGAAGATCGGCGTGAGGCTGGAGCTGTTCGGCTGCCCTTATGGTAAAAATTACTGACGGATGATGTGCAGGGATTTACTGCCTCTGATTCACATCCAGGAACATTCTGCAATTGGAGTGCTTAATCATATTTGATCATATGCCACTGAAGTTGAAGTGCCAAATGTTCTACAATATGTTCCCAATTAATAATTACTGAGGTCAGTACCACCAGATTCATATTTAGGAACATCCTTCAATAACACACGTGAACACCTGAAGACCAGGAAGTATCTAATGTAACATTTACACAGACAATTCTGAAAAGATCAACAAACACTACATATGTCTGGATATCACCTAATATGCACCTGATGAAATGACCCAAGCTACTAATATATATACTAGAATATACTGTATATTGGATGTTCCAAGTCCATTTTGATATTTTTGTTTCTTCCAGATTCCTACGTGCTACAGTACAATGGCGATGACTCGGTGGTCTACATGTACCCGGAAACAAGGTCGCGCACGCAGCACGACCACATCGCCATTAACTTCAAGACTCTGGAGCAGGATGGTCTGCTGTTGCACAGCGAGGGCGTGCAGGGAGACCTGTTCACTCTGGAGCTGAAGAGAGGCCGTCTTTATCTGCACATCAGCCTCGGTAGAGCCATAGCCTTTGGTTGGATTAATGAAGTTTAAATGTGTTGAAGGGATCTAGATGTAGAGGTTTGAGAAGCATGCTTTTCTCAATCCCTAATTCATGTTATTAAGTCATAGTGTCTGGTGGAGTGTACTGCCTTAAACCCCACCTGCATTTTTGGATTTTTGTCAAATTTTTTAGCAAATGTTGGAAATGGTACCATCATCAGATGAGTACATTTTGGTAATGCTCTGCAACAACTCCTGGTTTCAGGATCACTTTGAATTTTTTGTAGTTTGTTAACATTGTGGTTAATTTGCCACCTGGTGGTATTACCTTGCCCCTGCACACTATAGGATAATAACTTTGGGTGCAATTCTAGTTTCGTATAGTTTCGGTCATATGACTTCTCCTGCTTTTTCAGGAAGCAGCGTCATACACAAAGTGGATGGTCGAACTACATTAACTGCTGGCAGCCTTCTCGATAACCTGCACTGGCACTACGTCACCATCAAGCGCTATGGTCGCCAGGTGAACCTGACAGTGGACAGCCAGACAGTGACAGGCATCTGTAAAGGAGAGTTTACCAGCCTGGATCTGGATAATCAGGTACAAATCATCAGCATCTGTGTTAGTAACCCTCATTTAATAACATTAAAGTGAGGTGGATTATGTTTTCCAGGAGCATTTTTTATCACATTGCTTTACAATCCCCTTTACACCCAGATTGCAACCAATTAATTAAATGGCCTAAAACAAAAAAATAATAATCTGTAGGATGGCCTGACTCAACAACACAATTATTGTGAGTGTTACGTTGAACGCTATTGATGCTGATTTGTCTATCAAAGTCAAAAGTCTGAAGGAAGGGGTTTGGACTTTCAATTGCGTTTCAATCCCTGTCCCCTAGCTGTATGTAGGAGGGGTAATAGAGCAGAATCTGCCTCATCTCCCCACCACGCCAAATTTCCGCGGCTGCCTGGAAAACGTCTTCATTAATGGGATCAACATCATCGATAAGGCCCAAAGAGAAGAAGAAGACATCCGTATACCACGAAAGGTAAAGCTTTGTAGTAATATAATTATCAATAGCAACTGCAGTTAATTCAAATGCTTTTAAACTGATGAAGTATTTTTCTGGTTTCTCCTTCTTCCCCTCAGAAAAAGATGCATTTTACCTGCCGTGACATTCTTCTCAAGCCGATGACCTTTGCTGGGCCCAACAACTACCTGCAGGTGCCGGGCTTCTTCAGGAGGCCCCGGATGTTCGTTAAGTTTAAGTTCCGCTCCTGGGACTACACAGGGCTGCTGATGTTCACCGCCTTCGCCGACGACCTGGGCGCCCTTGAGCTGGGCCTGAGTGAGGGACAGATAAATGTCACTATATTTCAGCCCGGCAAGAAGAAACTACAGTTCGCTGCAGGTGGGCTTCTCCCTGTTCTTGTTAGATATGACAGAAAAGATTGAATTCACTCCTTTATGCTTTATAACAAAGCATGAATGCGCTGTATCAGGAATGTGATGTTTCTCCTGATACTGCTTTCTACTGCTTGACATGTATTGTTTCCTCCTCTTAGGATACAGGCTGAATGACGGCTACTGGCATACGGTCGATTTGGCAGCCAGAGATAATCTACTGACTCTCACAATTGACGAGGAAGAGGGCTCCCCGCTGAAGATCACCAACCCTTTCACAATTCGAACAGGGGACCGCTACTTTTTTGGGGGTGAGTTGATTGACTTAAAATGGTCGGCAGCTCCCAAAATCTGTGTTTTGCATTCAGTTTGTGCATTTTTTCCCCTTCCTGCGCTCAGGTTGTCCGAAAACCAATAACACAATAAGGAAGTGTGAGACCAAGCTGAATCGCTTCCACGGTTGCATGCAGCAAATCTTCATAGACAATGAGCAGCTTGATATAGACATTATTCTGCAACGACAGTGGGGGCGCTACGCTGAGCTGCTCTTAGGCACCTGTGGAATCACTGACAGGTAGGAAAAAACATTCTCAAGCATACAATTGCTTCCAATTGTGGGAGGAAGCCAGGGAACCCACCATATCTGTATGGGTGACTCCAAAATGCCCATAGGTGTGAGTGTGTGAGTGAAAGGTGTGTGTACCTTATGATAGGCTGGTGACCTGTCTGGGGTGTATCCCTGCCTCTTACCTGTAATGCGCTGGGATTGGTTCCAGTAGACCTCCACGATCCTAATGAGGAATAAGCACAATTACTGACAAGACACTTCAGTTTCAATAACAGCAGGACAGCTCAACATAATCCCACACATAAATTCTTTTGTTGTCAAAGTATGTGACCCCATTGAGAATTTGCCACTGAATTGTGAGAGTTGCGAGAACATTTCGTCACATGAACCTTAAGCAAAGGTTCTCAATAAAATGAGCATATCACAGACAGAAAAGCGGATGTGGGAGGATGTCTCACTAAAAAAATGGAGAAAAAAAACATCTGTTTTGTGTACAGATGCAGTCCAAATCCGTGTGAACATGAAGGCAGATGCATCCAGTCCTGGGACGACTTCATCTGTTTGTGTGAGAACACGGGCTACAAAGGGGAAGTGTGTCACATGTGTAAGTTTTGGCCGGTAATCTCACCACTCGAGCAAGTGTTTCATTACAGTTAATAAGAACTGACCGAGCTATGTTTCGTCTCCAAATAACAAGAAATTCATCATCTCTCAACTAAAACAGCGGTTTACAAAGAGTCGTGTGAGGCCTACAGACTCAGCGGGAAGTACTGGTCCGGAAACTACACCATCGATCCTGATCTCAGTGGACCGCTGAAACCGTTCGAGGTGTACTGCAAAATGAAATGTACGTAACCACTGTTTATAATGAAATGCGGCTGAGAAATTTGTTCAGATCCTCTGTGGGTTGTTAATGAAAAGTTGGAAAGCAAAATGTCAGGTTATCATTCCTCCTTTCTGTGATGAGCTAGGTGCAGATCTTTCATGGGAAATAAAACAAGACAGTTCTGGCTGTATTGTGTGTATATGATTTTATTACATATCCTGTGAACACAGATGTGAAAGTATGCGTCATTAAAACTGTCTAAAGTTACATTACCTTTTATTATTAGCTTTTACGTTATGCACCATATTTAAAATATGTTTGATCCGCCTAAATATTCGAATTCATGATGACGTGAGTAAGTTCATGCGACTTATTTTCATTTTATTGTGGATTTACAGCCACTAACACATCTATCAACATGAACACAAGTATTTAAATGGATGTTAATTAATATATTATATGGGTCAGTGACAAATCATTGTTAACAATGTGAGAAGGTCATCGACTTTTTAAAATACATTCCATTTAACCATTCCATGTAAGAAAAGACTCACGATTTTGATTACATTAATTGATTTGATTTTACATAAATGTCAAATGGTGTACCGGAAAAAGTTGAATAATTAATACATTTTAAATGTTTATTCCACTTAGAATAAAAAAATAGTTGCTAGCATGCGTTTTAAATTATTTAGGAACCTTTTTAAGATAATTAAATATATGGTACCTAGTTTTTAGGTTTACACCACATATCAGTTTTTGACATTGTCTCATTTTTTATACTTAAAATATTGTTTTGAATGAATGTAATTCTGTCAGCAGTTGGCCCAACATAAAAAAATTAGGTGTAAATTTTGCCTTATTTTTAGGTTGAACCAGTGTTTTATTTTTTAGACTGTATGTGTCCTCCCTCTTTGCAGCATACAAAGCTTGGACAGTGATTATGCATGACCGTACGGAGGGGACCAAGGTGAGCGGGAGTTCGATAGACCGGCCCTACATAGGAAATGTTAACTACTGGAACGCCTCCTGGGATGAAGTCACTGCTCTAGCAAACACATCCATGTATTGTGAGCAATGGATTGACTACTCCTGCTATAAATCCCGTCTCCTCAACACCCCTAGTAAGTGAGATCAATCAGATTATTCAATCAGTAGATGGAAAACTAGAAAAGGTACTTGAGCAACACGCTAACTCAACTGTTCTTGCTCAAAATGCGTTTAGATGGAAGACCTTTCGGTTACTGGATTGGCCGTCACAATGAAAGTCACTATTACTGGGGTGGAACCTTCAGAGAGGTACAAAAGTGTGGCTGCGCAATCAACCAAACCTGTACCGACCCCAGGTTTCAGTGCAACTGCGATGCCGACTACAGACAATGGTGAGCGCGCACACACACACACACACACACACAAACACACACACAGCAGCAGCGTTGTGTTGTGTCTAATGACCCTGACCTGGAGGTTTTAACGTCCCTATGTATGGTTTTTCAGGTACTCAGACAAGGGCTACTTGGACTTTAAGGACCATCTGCCTGTGAGGAAGGTGGTGATCGGGGACACCAACAGGACCGGATCAGAAGCACAGTACACAGTCGGACCCCTCCGCTGCCATGGCGACAGTGAGCAAACATCCAAAAGGCTTTGCGGCAACTTGTGCTCGCACAGAAATGTCTTGATGTGTGCTGAGTTTTATGTATTTATTTATTTGTCTTTTGAACTAATACTTAATGTTTCCTACAGGAAACATCTGGAACACGATAGCCTTCACCAAGCCCACTTACATAACCTTCCCCACATTCAGGCCTGGCAACAGTGCTGACATCTCTTTCCATTTCAAAACCTATCGTGCCAACTGCGTCTTTTTGGAAAACTCTGACGACCACCTTCGAAACTTTATACGTCTGGAGCTCAATAGTGAGTCGGTGCAGCTGTTATCTTTCTATAAGTGGAACATTAGACTGGATATCTAAGAATTGAGTCTTTTTTAAATGTATTTATTTTCCTTTCTGTTTCTTCTTTTCTCTCCCAGCCACCCATAACCTTATGTTAATGTTCATGGTTGGCGATGGCATTCTGAATGTGACCCTACGCTCCCCTGTGCCACTCAATGACAATGAGTGGCACTTTGTTCAGGCCGAGCTTAATGTGAAGGTGGCCCGAATCAAGGTTGACTATCAGCCTTGGACAGTCCTACGTCTACCAGGCCAGACCTTTGTCACCATGAAGTTCACCAGCCCTCTGCTTGTAGGTAGGTGGCCTGGAAATTTGACCTTTAAAACCTTTAAACTTAACCTCTGAAGATGCACCCCCTTTTGTCTTATTTGCTAAAATGGTATTCCCAGTTTGAAAGCAGCACATTTATCACATGTCACATGTTGTTCAAAAACCCTGGCTATTGGGAATCAGATTCGGATGGTTTCGTCATGGGAAATTCCCAATGAGTCACACTGCTGTCCATCAAACCAAGGTGGTCAAACTTTTGTAGTTAGTCCTCATCTGGCTTTCAAGCTGACATGGGGTCAATCAATGTGAAACCATCCCGAGACCATAATTGCTGAATTATTTGCCCTAGAAATCAATGAACAAATGAACAGTATATGCTGTGCCATAACAGTACATTGTGTCTCATATCAGGTGCAGCCAACAAGACCCACAGACCTTTCTTGGGGTGTCTTCGGGGATTACGGATGAATGGCGTTCCTCTGGATCTGGAGGGAAAAGTAAACGAAGAACAAGGTATAAGGAGGAACTGTACAGGAGAATGTCTCAATGCGACCATACCATGTCGCAACAGTGGCCAGTGCATTGAAGGCTATGCATCCTATACTTGTGACTGTAACAACACTGCGTTTGATGGGTTCTACTGCCATAAAGGTGAGTTCTCTTGACAAATGACTTCCTGTACCTAACCTGGACTTAGTAACTGTCATTATGAAGGCCATACTGATTAATCATGATGCAGTCATTACCAATAATAGAGGTATTCATCTAATTTTCCATTGCTCTTGTCCAAGACATCGGCGCCTACTTTGAGATCGGTTCGTGGCTAAGGTACAACATACGGAAAAAGCCAATATCGGACGAAGCAGCGTGGGCCAACTGGATTGATCCGCACTACGACAACTTCAGCCTCGGATACAATGACACTGCAGATGACATCGAGTTCAGTTTCAGCACGGTTCACACGCCAGCTGTGTTGCTCTACATCAGCTCGTTCGTCCAGGACTACATCGCGGTCATTCTGAAGAATGACGGTAGGAGAGCCTCAGAAACAATCTGTGAATGTGTAGGATGGAAAGACAGAAACCTGTGGCCTCATATAAACAGCATGCAGTTGTTTATCGAAACGGGATATGCTATTAATGTCTTTCGTTGCTTGTCTTCTCACAGGCAGCGTAGATCTGAGGTATAAGCTGGGGCTCATTACACACAAGTTCCAGCTGACTCACCGAAACCTGGCAGATGGATACCCCCACTATGTCAACATAACCAGACACAACAGAACCATCAAAACACAAGTACGTGCACAGCTTTGCTTTAGTGGTTGAGGTAAAAAGATGTTTCCACAGTGCATATGGCAATAAATCTTCCTATACTCTCCTACACAAAGGTTGTATTTGTGTAATTATGTCTGTTTAGGTATTATTGTCATGTACATATTTTTTCATGCATCAATTCCCTATGTAACTTTTTTTTTACTGTCCATAGGTGGATTACATGGAGCCTATAGTGGAAAAGATAACCTTAGTGGAGGATGCCAGGTTTGATTCTCCAAAGTCCATGTTCATGGGCAGATTGATGGGTAAAATTCCTATTCACCACTTGTTGCTTAAGACAAATGTAATGCATTTGGCATGCATTATTTATTAAAGTAGGAACTCACCTGATGTTTTCTTGCTTGTGTGTGCTCATCCAGAGGTTGGAGACATTGATTATGAGATACAGAGACACAACGCACCAGGATTCATCGGTTGCATATCCGGAGTAAGATACAACGTCTACGCCCCGCTTAAGGCCCTGTTCCGTCCGAATGAAACTGACCCTCCGGTAACGACACAAGGCTACGTCTCTGAATCCAACTGTGGCGCCTTCCCTCCTGTCCTGGGTTATGTGCCATGGGAAGCAGATCCTTGGTTTACCAGTATAGGTGAGTTTATATTTTCCCATAATGCATCATTGCAGAGAACATTAGCAGTATTTGTGTTCATCCTCTTATGTGTGATTTGTGTGACTCTCACTTTTCAGAGTATATATATATCCATGATGACCTCGGCCTGTTTTGGATAACTGGTAAGTTTTTTTGTACTTTAATACCCTGTGATTAGCTGAATATACAAATATCTTTATTGAATTGCTACAAAAATGTGTCCAGTAAAGTGATATTCAGCAGATTATAGAGGCACTTGGAGGCACTGCTTCTTCCCCCTGTGTCTGTTTAATCACCATTTCCTGTCCCAGATTGCACAAATCAGCCATTTCAAATTCTCTTTTTTCTTTTTTTCCCTCATATCCATTAATCCTAAATTAGAGCAGGGTTGTCAGATTCCAAAATAAGCTTTTGAGAGTTTAGTCAAATGTCTGATTACAAGCTCAAAGCCCTTACATCTGGGACAAGAATCATCTAATTGAAAAATAAACAGGAAGAGATTAACATTGATTATCTTTTCAGTTGATGGATAATAATAAATCGGTTAATGTTAATTAGTACATTAATACAATTATTATAACAATAAATGTATGCTTCTTTGCCAGAAATACTAGTCATTAAGCTAATATAAAAAAATAGAACTGCAGTCACTTTCACCATAATATAATTTCAAGACGTGATTCTCTTAATCATGTGAAAGCAAGAGATTATGCTGCTACAGAAAAATTGGGTGGATGCGCTTTAAACGAAGGAATGAAATCAAAAATATGTTTTTGAGAAGATTTTATCAAAGGCAGCTTTCTGTGCAACCAGCCAAATGGCTTTCTTTGTATCATTCATTCAGAGAGTGACTCATCACTATCAAAAATGCATGACAATAATGAGCAGTTCTTTCCATCAGTGAATGAGTAATTTTAAAGAGCTTTTCATTGCTAAAAGTGAAAGTAGAAATCATTTTTCTGTGGTTGTCTTTCTGGAAAATCAACAATCAAGATTTAATAAAATCGTCGCTTTGGTCCTCATGTTAACATTGCACCTTATTACAAGTAAAAGTCCAATTGCCCTGCAAAATATTAAATATTAAAAAATACACAAGTAAACATTGCACCAAGTAAAGTACTTACTTTTACTTTTTTAAAGTATAGATGTGCTCAGTGCTCAGTGCTCACAAGTAATATATGTGTATCTGTGCTGATAATGTATGTTCTCTCTGCAATACTATGCATACACTTACTTGCCTTTAAGAAAAGATGTATTTTAAGTCTACATCATTTAATTGGTAACATATGCACAACACTGTGCTCCGTTAAGAGCAGCTTGAGGGAAAACAAAACAGCAACTAACACACCAGTGCTATCTCTTTGAATTTTTAATCAACACAACAATCTGTTGTGCTTTCCACAGTCATTTCCTCTAGCCAGCATTAACAATAAATGTAGCCTAATAGCTTATGTTACAGCGGTACACAGACGTCACACACAGGCTGAGTTCATGCAATGCTCCTCATCTGCTGACCTAGTATGAGTGGGCGTGTCCCGAACGACCTGATTGGTTGGAAGTTGCAACCAACGCTGCAACCTTATCAGGTGACAATTTTTCAATGCATGATTTTGATTTCGATGAACAGCTCATATGAGTAACTAGTAAAGTACACATACAAAAAAAAAAACTACTTAAGTATAGTAACAAAGTAAAAATACTACTTCGATGAGCGAAGAAGCTCGAGTCTCAGGATTAAACTAAGCATTAAGCACAGAGATTCCCTGCTCCTCTCCTTGTCTCCTTGAGATCTTTACAGGATCAGCTATATTTAGTCTGCACGTGCCCAGCTTTCTATTCATCATTGATAGATGCCTCAGCTTAATAGATCATTTAGATTCAGAGGCATTACGCTAATGCGGGACATCAGCGTGTTATTAAAAGATTCGGGTGCCATCCAGGCGTCCCAGCAATGGTCCCTCGTGGTTATCAGACATTAGCCCTGTCCCATATACTGCTCAGGACAAGGTGGATCAATCAGGTACAGCTTTATGATTATATTGTTTTAATAGCTTATAATTATAATAGCTTGTTTTATATTTAGTAGATGGGGCGACACGGTGGTGCGGTGGGTAGCACTGTTGCCTCACAGCAAGAAGGTCGCAGGTTCAAGACCGCCTTGGGCCTGGGTCTGGGGCCTTTCTGTGTGGAGTTTGCATGTTCTCCCCGTGTCTGCGTGGGTTTTCACCGGGTACTCCGGTTTCCTCCCACAATACAAAAAACATGCTCAGGTTAATTGGTAAACTCTAAATTGCCCATAGGTGTGAGTGTGAGAGTGAATGGTGTGTGAATGGTGTGTGTGCCCCACGATTGGCTGGCGACCATCTGGGGTGTATCCCTGCCTCTCGCCTTAACGCGCTGGGATAGGCTCCAGCAGACCCCTGCGACCCCGAAAGGGAATAAGCGGGATAGACAATGGATGGATGGATGGATATTTAGTAGATAATACTGGTGAACAAAATCAGATGGCTGTACAGTTGTATACTAAAATGCATCGACATAGGCTGCACTTTTCTCAAGTGTTACATCCATGCTCAGTAGAAAAAAAAGAAGGAACATTAAAAACAGATGTCACGGTAAAACAAAATTATTAATTTCATCATTTCTCAAATGAAAGAAAACACAAGAGGCGAAACACAATGGAAAACGGACATCTGGTGCAAATGCTGTTGAAATCTAAGGCCAAATCTAACAAAACCAGGACCCTAGTGCCTCAACTATAGCTTTTTGTCTAGATGGAACCAGAGATGAACACAAGGGCTCTCTATCAGACTGCTTTAAGGGGAACAAAAGACAGCTGGATAAGCACCTCGTGTCCCAAAACTACATTAGAAAACCTCTAATGCGATGTAGGATTTTAGTCTCCCAAGATTTCCTGGCCCAATTTCCAAAAGGGTCACATAGTAACTCAGTCGGAGGAAAACACGACAACAAAAGGCACAGCGGTGAGCTGCTCACAAAGTCACGGCACTTTCAAGGTGCCCAGAACATTCACAGCCTCCATCTCAAAGGTTTGGGAGGCCTGGCCTGGGTGCCGATCCAGTCGGGACTGCCGGGAAAGGGCCGGAACCAAAGGTCTTTGAACTTTCAGCTGTGAAACAACAAGCCCAATCCGTCACACTGCAAACACCCAACAAATCTGTTCTGTGAGGATTTTTTTTAAAGAAAACCAGAATGGCTATTGAGAAGAAATATCTCTGAAGGTCAGATCTCCCCACACTGGATGCTGAGAAACTCATGCATGCTCCTTTCAGTCCCAAATAATCATCCCTCCATTAATTGAATAACAAAGGGAAAAATAATGAATATTATTTGCCGGTCTGTGTTGTGCATTTCATGGTTGGGTTGTGACGTGCGTAAACAACCCTCAATGCATTTTGGCTGATTGATATAACACTCAAACAGTGGCCGATCCTCATTAGTATTTCTAGGAGCACCCACAGTAGTGCAGATTAATTCTGACCGGTGCTATTTTTATCCTGCAGTCATCGTGATCCTGGCCGTGCTGCTGCTCTTCGGAGGCCTGTACAGCATCTACGTCTACGCGTACCAGCAGAAGGGCAGCTACCGCACCAACGAACCTAAGAACCTGGAGTCCCCGAGCAGCTCCAGGCCGCTGACCGAGACCCTGAGGAGAGAAAAAAAGAAACTCCCGGAAATCGAAGAGGAGTTCAGGAACGACTAACACCACGGGACCTATGAGACAGTGGGCGGGTTTCACTGTGGGCCAGGGAGATAGACACAGCAATTAATACAACCACTAATACCTGTATTGAGTTTTTGTAATTATTTGTTCTATTAATTCTCTTCATTTTTTAAATTTATTTTTATGTGTTTTTTTTTTTTTACATTTTGCTTTGTGTTTCTTTCCCCCGGTTGAGTGGGATCTGATGCCTGGTGCTCTACAAAGTATGTATTTTGGTAAGTTCTAGTTCTGTTAGATTCAGAGTTCAAATCAAGCTTCATGTCGCGTGAGTAGCCAACAAGTCTCACACTGTGTTGCAGGGTGAAATACTGAAGTGCCTCATCTGAGCAAGCTTGATCTGAAGTAACCGTAATAGCTTATTCAGATAGAGTTTAGATTAGACACCGTCCGCGGGAATGGGATATTAAGGGAATTTTAATTACAGTCGGAACACCGGTTCGACGCATTCGGCTTTTATTGATTGATTTTCTTCCTGGGCCAGTTCGAGCTGAGACTGATTCGAGCTACCATTATCGTACTGTATAGATTTATCGCCATCTAGAATATACCTTCTCGAAGACAATCTTTCATGGAGCCATTTCTGAACACCACAGCTCATAATCCGCTTCGGGGTTCTTTGCAGCGAGCACATCTGGCATTGGTCAATGAAAACCACCAAGAGAGAATACACTGACGAGCATGGAGCTTTGAGATGTTAAGCTTTGAGGTGATACATATAAAGATTGTAAGAGGTATAACCGCTTGTATTTGTTGCATTGCAGCCTACGGTATAACAGTGCTTTACCTATACAGAATGGCACATGTGAGTGGTCCAGAATTGCCATTGTGTCACGCCATAGCAGCTTTTTGCGAATCACTGTACGCTCAGATGTCTGAACACCACGGGGCTATTGAAGACACTTCTAGGCGCGAGAGCAAACAGACGGTGCTGTAACACAACAGGACGACTATTGGCGATTGAAGTTTGCCAGGGACAGGGTGACCTAGATATCCAAGTCCTTACTTCTGGTGGCTTTTTACTGCGTTATAGTCACGCTGCCAGTAGCCTGGTGCTAAAGCGCTTCACTCAGCGGTGACCTTCCGTGTTCAAGCAGTATTACAGCGAGATCAGACTCCTCACATCCCTTTTATCCAGGAATGACAAGAATCTTTCAAGGAACGGCTGCTTTTCTGCTATGGCTACGCGGAGAAACGTACATACAAACACACACATGCACACACACACACACGCACACTATTATGTACAGAGGACCACAAGAGTGTAAATGCTAATATTTTACTTCGAACTCACCACTGCTTAAATATTTTTGCATTTGCTGTAGGACAGTAGCTGACGATGCTGTCATTGATTGCTGCTGCTTGTTTAGCTGCTTTCTGTGGAAAGTTTTAAAAATACTACCTGTAGTCCAATGAAATTTTCCTCTCTGGCAAGAAAAGAAATTTCATTTGATGTGTGGTGCAACCAAAGCTTAGGGGCTTCCATCGGTCACTGCAGCTCGCCTCAATACTAAAGCTCTATTGTGTATGTGGGGGAAAAAAAAGGAAAAAAAAAAAAAAGCAACCCATTTGCAACATATTTGCTATGCATATCTAGAGCATGAGCGCACTTTGCAGTAACATGCAATAATATGAGCTTCTTTCAGCCACCAGTGATGTTTAATGTCTCTGTTTAATTTACAGGTGCACAGTAGCAAGTAGGATGTAATGAGTGTATACGTGAATATATGAGTAATGTGATATCGGCTTTTTTTTATTCCTATGGTTTATACAAAACTGAATGCTTTGAATGTAATCCTTTGACTCTGCAATGTATGAGCAGACACTACAGTGTTGTAGGCTGCTTTAGCACCGAAAGTCAACCTATTCATGCTAGAACGCTCAGGATAAAGAAAGTGCAGTATTGATCTCTGTAGCTCTAAACCACCTCCAACACTCAACTTGGTTGGGTTCTTCCATTGTAGATGGGCAAAACTGTGCGTGATTGTACAGCGAAAGCATGTACAGTAAATGTAAAAAAAAAAAAAAATAATGTATAGATTTGGCCAAAAAGTGGCATTTACAGGCTATATTTTTAAAAAATGTGCTGTAATGAGATGAGTGAAAATGAAAGCGTGAGCAAAGGGGGAAAATGTTGATTTGTGATGAGTACAAAGAATAGTGTGTGTTTCTTTTTGTTAAATGGACAATCACTACTCAAGGCTCATATTTGATCCAAGTCAACGAACTTGGATCAAATATGTTTTGTTGTCTATTAGGAAGAAGTCGACTTATGTATTATATAAATGTATACACCCTTACTGTATTCACTGGTAAATATACTATAAATACTCAACCTAGCAGTGTCACTTTAATGCCACTCTACTAGTTCATTCATATGTGGTCCCTGGAGTGTATGTGTGAATTCGTTTCAGTTCAAGACGCAGCCTGCCGATGTTAAAATGATGAAAAAAAACTAATCCAACGCACTTCTTTGAACGCACCAACAGCAGTACAGTGACACAGAAGCGAGGCCTGGGCGTAGCTTGGAACGGATCCTCCATTTTCTGGCACGGGGGAACATTTCAAGCACAGTGATGAGATGTGCAGGGCTGAGCCTGAAGTGTCCGTCCTAGCCGGGTGATAATGGAGGACGTGAGGGGAAAAAGGATTTAAGATAGGAATGCCCACTAGATGGAGTAAAGCAGCTGCATGTTGGTAGCTCAGACAGGGTATCTGCTGATTCCACAAAATCTTCTTTTTTTTTAATGCTCTTTAATCCTTCCTGTATTTAAAATAAATAAAAATAAAAAAAGCACATTTAAAGGGCCACGCTGTTAAATTAAGAGTAAAAAAAATCTTAGTCATTCTGCTCTGTGTTGTATTATAACCTATTATAACCTATTGATTTTAATACATTTAAAGGCCTTAAGACTTTTCATGCTTTATAGGAATGTGCAGATAACCTGTCTGAAACGATCAATTTAGACGAAAAAGCGCCCCGGGGAGGAATAGGCAGGCTAGACTTCTCTGCACCGACAAACTGAATCCTCCTGCAGCAGCTACCAGAACTTATGATTACACTTGTGTTTGTGATCACACGGAAAATTTGAGGGAATTTCGGTTCTTCAGTGCGCTCAACTTTTGTTTTGTATTACTCACACTGTAAATGACCATTACTGTGTAAATCAAGGCAAAGCCAGACTGTCACCTCAATAAAAGAAGCTTGAAGGAAATGGGCTACTGTGCTATTTTAGGTGAGTTGTGATTTTTTTTTTTTTTTTTTAACAAAGATCAGGACAACATGTTTTAATGTATAAAGTTAAACCTTTATTTTTATAGGCATACACTGTACATAGCCATAAACTCCATTTTGTTCATCTCTATTGAGAAAGATCTCATTTCATTGTGGGCTTTATTGTTTTAATGAATGAAAAAAACAACAGTAAGAAATCTGAACATAAAAAACAAAATTATGATAAGGGATATTTTACATTCACATGTGGGGGAATTTAATATTTGGTCAAACACTGATAATTTAGCTTTTTCCATAGTTATAACCTTGCAATGGTTACATTCAACTAAGTAGCATTAATTATGAAAAGCATCCACATGGCTTCAGAATGAATCAGTATTTCATTTGGCACTTATTTGATTTTTGAAGGAAGACATTTACTCTGTGACAAGATCATTTATTTATTATTTGCCTCACGCCGTGTGACGTAAACTTGACGTGAGATGTGCGTTGCTTTGAGTACCGAAATGTGTGAAATTAAAAACAGAATGAGATCTCTCCACCATCGTCCTACAGATTACATTCAGTCAGTCGGTTTCTCGTCTGTTTGCCTATTTTTGCAGAACAATGATATAGATGCACAATAACTTATTTCACCATTAGGATGCGGTGGTGATGCCGGCTGCTGGGAAGGTTCACAGGCGAACGCCCCAAGCTGCCGAAAAACAAAAAAACACACCCGGTCGAGTTCTCCTGCGGAACGGCCAGCGGGCGACATCACGCTACAATACTGAGTGACTGCACAGGGCGGCGTCCCACTGAAGCTTATGCTGTGGCTAACATGTTTAATGGTTTTTGCTTATCCGAGAGACGGCGCATGCATTTTCACTGATCATCATTAGGTACGATGTAGAAAGCATTGCATTAAGTATTGAGAGGTCAGACAAAAAGCCAGTCTATAAGTACAGTAACAAAAACTGCAGAGAGAGGGTACAACACACGGTATGATGGGTAATTGCAGCCTTTTTTTGCTCTGACAAGATGGAACAAAAAAAAAAGAATAAAAGGCATGATCCTCTTGATGCGGTAAGCGATACAGATTAATAGTATTTCCACTTTTAAATAGTTTTTAATTTCATAAGCTTGCTGTATACAGTCTTGCAAAGGTGATTGAGATGAGGGGGGTGGGGGGCCTGACGGCTGCCACTGAGGGGAGGGCGGTGCGGTGTCTGCAGAGCGGGAGCACCTGCAAACAGCGGGGAGGGGGGCTTCTATTTTTGGAAATGCAGCAGAGAGAGAGAGAGAGAGAGAGCGGAGACAGTGCCTACACACGGAGACTCGTCAGCGAGATGTGACACTGCGGAGGGGACAGAAGCGTTAGTGGGTGTCTGGGCGGTTAAGGACAGGTTATGGAGGTAGGCGCAGGTGCAGCTAAGTCACGTCTACATCCCTCTCTATCCCCACGTATTTGAGGGCATCGGCTTGGCTGTATCTGTGGGAGGAAGATCAATTGCAAAAATGAACAAGTGGCAGTGAAAGGTATCTCACAGAAAGCAAAAAAAAACACAGTAACCTTTTTGTTTTTTCATTTTTCTTTTTTTTTTTTTTACTTTGAAGCTGATGGAGAGTCACAAAAAGGCCTGTGACTCTACCTGTAGTCGAAGAAGAGCTCCTCTCCTTGCAGGATTGCCCGTTTGGCAAAGATTCCGATACGGTGGTCTCCGTTCACCATCACCACTGCAATGGAGGCAAACACAGCATGAGCCGACCCCGCCCTCCGGCCCAATCACACGTGACTTCAAGCCAGAACCGGCGCCTTACCTTTTGCGTAACAGTTGGGATTAACCGAATGATTCGCAAAGCGGATTTTGTTCCCTTTTCGCGTGGCATCCACGACAAAGTCTGGTGAGAGAAAGGGTCCATTAGGGAATAGTTATACTTCTACTGGCTGGCTCAAATTTTTTCAAATCAAGGACACTTAAACTCATAATAGATAATAATATAATTATGAATAATATAATAATATAAAAGAAGTGTCAGAAAGTCAAGGCCCAAATTTTGGAGAACTGAAACTGCCATAATCGAGAATAAATAATGACTCAGTACATCAATAAACATACCAGTAATTTTGCATATATAATTTCTATTTAATTAATTCATAAAATTAACATTTACATGTATTTGATCTACTATTTTATTTATTCATTTTAAATTGATTTATTTAGTCACTTACCCCATGCATTTTCACATCAATAAAAATAGAATGAAAAATAAAATATGTATGTGGAAAAGGAAAATAAGGCACAAATAATAGGAAATAATTATTCCTAATTTAAATACAAATATTTCTTCATTTTGCACTGTGGCAGTCCTCTATATAAATGGTCCTACATTTTGTCATTGTTGATTCAGTGAAAATAAATTATTCTCCTGTTTTCAGGGAATTCCATGTTTGAAAAAAAAATCATGAGGCTCATGAGATCAGAATAAGAGCAGAGAAATACTTGCCGTTGTTCAAGTTGAAAAGGAAGCTAGACATGTACTTGTCATAGATTCTGCCACGTCGGTCCGCCTCGTCCTGAGAGATCAGCTGCACACACACACACACACACACAGATAGAAAAACACTATAAGCACCACTCTTTAAATCAAGAGTTCATGAATAAAATGAATATTAAAATCAGACAAAGTTACATGGACTTGCCTCTCCACAATACTCTGAGATGAACTCATTCTTCTGAACGGGCTCTTTGATGAAGGTGCCCCACCCGGCGACATCCGACGGCGCCAACAGGAGGTGCTGGGAGAGGTCAAATGAACATTAGAAGAACCACAGGCCCTAATTAGTCATCCCTACCTGTCTCTGTCTCCAGAATAACCATGGAGACCTTCACGGTGTCCGGCTGTACCTTTTTGATGCCTCTCTGGATGCTGCAGTTCTTGCAGGACACCACTGTGCTGTCCCAGTGATCCGCAGCGCCGCAGGTCATGCACAGATCTGGGTCACACTCCCTCACGGCCAGGTAGCAGGGACACTGTTTGGTGTTACACTGTGTCTTACACCTGCAGCCTGGGAATCGGTTCTGGCCTGGAAAAAAAATTAATAAAAAAAAAAACAGTTACACACACAGCTGCTCTCAACAGGGGGACGTGACGAGAAAAGTTATGGAACAGATTGCACGCGGCGGTACAGGAGTATGAGACGACATACTTGGCAGGACGCCACATGAGAATGATAAATAATTCCGACTCTAAATGCAGTTGCAGCAGGGAAGATCAATGGCTGAGTAATGCTGGGAAGCTCATCTGTCAGGGACCTCTGCTGGCAGATATGCTGAAATACAATTTTGCAGAGTGTAACATAACACCCTCCGGGCAGATGAACGGGAGGATCAGGCAAGAAGATCCTAAATGACTTTCCAGCAGCCTGTGCCCGGGTAAAACCGTCTGTAAAAAGGGCTCTAGGCGGCACCGTTGCACCGCTTTAACCTCCCGTTCCCGGATTTTTATGTGTCTGTGTCATCAAGAAATTGTTTAGCTGAAGCCGTCTGACTCACAGCGATGCTGGAAATTATGTTGTATATCAGGCACGGAGCCTGTCACATCCCTTTGATTTGTCTCCAAGTCTTTTAAAGCGCACACATGTGCAACCGGGGGCTGCTTCCTGTTTGGCCCCAGCTCGCCTCTGCTACGGGAAAACGACGAGTTAACAGCCGGGCGCGGAGGAAGAGGAGGAGGAGGAGGAGGGTGGGCGGTTGGGGGAAGGTGATCGAACCATAACAGACGGATAAGTGAGGCCAAAACCATCGTTCCCAAAAACCATAGCAAAATGTTTACCTCGGCTTTGCCCTCTTTCTCAATTGCAAACTCCTCTGAGGGCTTAGCACAAAAGGCATTCCACCGCCATGTGGCTGTTACGGAAAACACAGTTCTGGGCCATTGCTGCTGCAGCAAATGCCTCATTGTGAACGCAGCTCTGTATTAAACAGACACCCACCTATCCCCGCCAGAGGACAGTTTCTCCTCTGACCGCTCCCAGAATGCTGCAGAATTGTCTTACATTCTAATGCCCTGCTGGATTGTGGCCTGGCCAAAAAAAATAATAAATAACTGGCTTTAAAGCTACAGTGAGCTTTCAGTGGAAATGCAGCTGTGAGGGCAGAGTGAGGCCAGGTGTGTGTTTTTTGCCTCTGTTCAGAAAAAAAAAAGAAGCGCACGTTGTGACAGGCTGCTGATGCAGGTGAATGGGGAAAGGTGACACTTACACTCGTGTTCACACTGGCAGAACTTCTCACAGAAATTCTGGGTTATCACACACGGGCAGGAGCTGTCGCACGGGTGGTCAGGGTGGTCACATGGCTGGTAGTTGTACACCTGATTGGAGGAGTTATCTGGAGCAACAGAGGACAAAGCCCTCAGACTGACACAGTAAGCTGCGTTGTATTTCAAAAGGGAGTTTTTTTTTTTTTTTTTTTTTTATTGTAGGATGATCATACCTTTCTTCAGCTGAATCTTTGCCCATAACCTGCTTCGTCAAACAAATACAATGAAAAGATTTATTCATTTATTCAAAAAAAAAAGCTCATTCACTAGTTTTACCTGGTATGAATGGCAGAACAACAGAATACAAATCAAGACATTACCCAGTAATTTAATTGCTGCACAGATTAATTGACAAAAAATGAGGAAGACCAAATACAGTTTAAACTCCCAACCCCTCTACATGTAAATGGTGCAAAACTAAACAGCACAGAATTAATTTAAGCATTATAATTCTCACCTAATTAGTTGTTTCATTAATTAAAACATGTATTCATTCATGGTGCGACAACCTCTGTTTTAATGAGGGAGATCATGTGATCATGAGGTTTCTATCATAGAACAACAGGTGATATCTTGCCTGTGTTTCCGTTTCTTCTTTTGTGGAGAGATGCCTCCATCCTCCAAAGGAACGTGATGGATCAGGGCCTCCTTCACTGCAAACTCATAGACCTGGGGGAGATACGAATGACATGAGCATCGCCGCGATGCACCAAACCACAGTACTATCTAAATGTCTAAAGGTAACTGTAAACTAGCAGTAGCAACAAATGCTATGATGCATTGCAATTATCCAATGTACGTTGTATCTGCCTCTACAAAGCAACATTAGACAGAGTTGACACAAATGTACTGTTCGAAAGTTCTGTTTTCTTCATCATGATTGTGTTGCTATATTATCAAAACTCCACTGGAGAAGCCAAACACATGCATGCGCGCTTGCACACACACACACACACACACACACACACACACACACACACATAGACAGACTACTTCTAGCTGCCAAAGCCCTGATTTGGCCTCTTCTCTAGGACACGGACATACATAATGATGCAGCTGGTTTCAGCTTTTCCACTCAGTCAAGCAGTGGGCGGGGCCTTCTGGATACCAGCGGGGCTTTAACAGACAGTCTTATACAGACTCTGGACTGTGTGGATGTAGGAAAGAGGCACCGCAAGGGTTGGATGCGAAGGGGCTGTCTCAGATGGGTGTTGTTTATTGGTAGAATTGTTCGGAGAAATGCATTAGAGCTGTATTTCAGGAACTCAGAAGCCATAATTTGTTCTGTACTGTATGTGCCTTCTTCTAGTAAATAACGTGTATGATGTTCAGTTGACATCTGCCCGGGAATGCATGTGGGTGAGTGACTGCATCATAAGAAAGCATATGAGACACCGCATCTGGTATGCATCCCTGTTTATGGTGCCACATGCATTTCTCTCTGTAGTCAGCCCAGTTACCCACACCATAAAACCACAGGCACAGGATACATGTGTTATTAAACTCACACTGACGCAAAAACGGCAGGAAAAAAAAATAAATAAAACGAAACGATGTTGTCCGCTTCATTTCGAAACAGGGCTGCATCAGTCATGGCGGGTCCAGGATCATTGCTTAACATCATAAATGACGTTTCACAGTGAATATAGTGAGTAAACAGCAGATGAAACAGTAACTCATAATTGCAGGGTTTCTCTTGCATTTTTTGGGCTATTATGCAATAAGTTTTCAAAAAAGTTACTATTTTTCTGCTTTTGAAATTTTGAAAGCTGTAGCTCTATTTGGGAATTAATGGCACTATATGTAAGTAGTAATCATGACCTCTTCATGTTAAAAATCCTACTTAAAATTTGAACTTCTTCTTCTACTCGTAGTGTCAGTGGCAGCGCTGTGAAGCTGTGAACGTGTGTGAAGCCTTTCACCTCTTTGCAGTTCTTTGTACCGATGAGGCGGGCGATGGAGCAGAAGTTGTTGAAGTAGGTGCCGTGCAGCACCCTGAACAGCGACTCTTCCGAGCCGCTCCACTGGACCACACAGCACGCCTGCTGCTCCACATCATCGTCCCCTAGGCGTAGCTTGATGGGGGTCTGGCATCGCGAATTCCCCTCTGTATCACACACACACACACACACACACACACACACACACACGCACACGCAGAAACACACTAACTAGGCAACATGCACTTTGATTTATGTTTTGGGATTATTCAAGACTGATGCTCGCACGCCCACAGTTCAAGACACAGAACCCGAATGTTGCTAGGCAACAGGCTGAATGCAGCATTGCTGCAGCCACATGCTCCGTCACCCATTATCTTTATTAATCTCCTCAACAATCAGTTTTTTGTTTTTTTTTTCCCCCCGTATCATCCCGACACGTGCGAGAGAGAGTCTGCTGAGTCACCGGCTGAGCACGAGCACGATTTTCTGAAACTCACGAAGACTCCCGGCGAACAACAACCTGAGAGCTCCGAGGGGAGGAGTGGAAGATAAAAAGCCCAGGGAGACTGTTCTTATTGCTCACCCACCGCGCTCTACATGAAGATGTCAATATAAATGAAAAAAAAGAGGAAAAAAAACACAGGAGGAGGAGGAGAGGGAACAAAGTGTTTGTATTGGATCTTAGGCATGAAAAACTAATGGCTGATTTATTTTGCTTGGCAGGGGACTTAAAAGCTGTCGTCTCCGGCCAAATTTCACTTTTCTGTTGGGCCGCAGACATCCTTTACAGAAAGGGGAGGGGCGGCCGGCCCAGGTTATGGTAAATGATGCATCCACTTACTGTAGTTGTAAAGTGACTCAGAATTTCAGGACCGCATTAAAAAAAAATGTCTAGCAGGAGACACACAGGAGCAAAACAGCCTTCCTTGCACGGCTAAAATTAACCCAGAGTTTACATTTACTTTAAAGTGAAGTTATTCAAACAACGATTCTTTTTTTTCACTTGTCCTACCTGAGGAGGAGGTGGTTTCGTGGTCACTGTCGCCCTCTTTGCCTTCCTCGGCCGACCCGGAGGGCCCAGGGCAGCTGGAGTTGGCGGCGCGCTGCCTCCGCCGCTTCCGGGACCTCTGTGACCGCAGCATATTCTGATCTATAAACTCTTTAGCCCCTTTCTTCACAAGAGAAAGACACAGTTACAGAGAGAGAACGCCTGAAGCTCAAAACGCATCGAAACGCCGGAGCGGCCGTCGGGCCCGTACCTGCAGCAGGAAGCAGTCCACGCCGCACGGCTCCGACTCCATCCGGATCTCCTTTTTTTTCCTCTTGTAAACATTGGGCGTAGCGTGAAAAGCTTTATGAACAGAAATGTTTTTTTTAGCAGCAGCAGCAACGGAGTGCGAGGTATTTCGTGAGTAAGCTTTCAATAGATAAATCATGCTGGAGGAATGGTAATAAAGAACAAAAAAAACCAACAAAAACATGGCATTACGGTGAAGGAAGCAGTCGTATTTGAAGCAGCGTCTGCAGAAGAGCGTGTGGAAGGAGTGAAGCGACTGCTCGCGCTGCACCGACTTCGCAAAGGGCCCGTCCAGGTTGGGGGTGCAGAGGGGGGGCAGCTTGACTGGGCTGGGGGGCTCCAGGAGGTCATTGTACCTACGGAGGTCACAAGGAGGGATTTAGTACTGACCACCATAATGTTGTTTTTTCCCCTGTATGCTATTGACATGCTCGTTTTGAAGATGTGGATGTTTCTTTTCCTAGCACGGCTCTTTCAGCAGCAAACACAACTGCTCCTTTGAATCAGAGAGCCTGAGAGGGAGCCACCATTATTACTCTCCTCCCTGACAGCTTGCGTCTCCATGGTGAAGCACTAAGCAACGGTCCGCTCAGCATTGTGCGCACAGATCCCCCCGGTCTCATTTCACTTTTTTCTCCTTACTTTTCCTTCAGCTCCTCCATGGTGCCCTTGTACGGGAACATCGAGGCGATCGCTGTGAATATGGTGTCGTTGGGGATCTTCTTGCTGCCGGTCAGGTCCCTCGCTTCGGAAGACGAGGGAGAAACAGTGTTACACAAATAGACCTGCACATCGGGTTTTGATACAGACTCACAAATAAATCTTGTGCAATACGCTCCCTCAAACATGTTGGCTCAAATAGTTTTTCCCAGTGCTCAAGGTCAGTTATCAATAACGTGTTCTGAAAACAGTTTCTCTGTGAAAAACACGAGGTAGCGAGAGCATGTGGAGTTTTCCAGAATGTTTTATTCCTGCAGCCCTCTGTCCGTGAATGCATGCGTCTGCGCACCAGTAGCAATTACTCCAGGTGCGTTTCCATTCTACTATCACTAAGTGTTGGCAGAGTGTGTATACAGCCTAGTTTCCCATAAAGCCTTGGTACAAGAGGTCATTAAGTTCTGTAATTAGAGATGGGTCATATCAGTGTCATGGACAAACAGGTTCCCTCACAAACAGTACCCAGTGCAGGGACACAGAGGCAGCTTTAAAGTAAACAATGCCGTGCAGTGGCGGGGCGACCCCGTGGCAGCTGTACAGTGTTAAAAAAAAAAAAGAAGAACAGTGGCCGCCTTGTTCTCGCCGCAGAGGGACAAAGTCCGAGCTTTGCGAATTCACTTTTCACGCTCTCTCACCCTCGGTGGTGTTCCTCCTCTTCCTCCTGACAAACGCCACGGTGCCGGCTTTTGTCTCCTCTGAGCCCTCCGCCGAGCTCCTCCTCATCGCCCTCTCTTCCTCCTTCTTCCCGGCTGCCTCGGTCCCTGTCGCCGCCACCGCCGCCGCCGCTTCCTCCTCGTCCTCCTCGTCGTGGTCAGAGTACTGGCTCAAGGCCTCCACCAGCTGTTTAAAGATCTCGTCGCTGATGAACCCCCCCTCTGCAATGTGATTATCATGCAAGAACATAACAAATGTCAACGTCCCTTAAAAATTTCCAACAGGAAAAAGCTTGAAGCCTCCACCTTAATGCAATAAAGTTCTTGAGCAAATGCTGCACTAATGTGCAGCATATCGGACCGACGGCAAATACATAAATGGGATTATGCTATCGGTAGGATGGTGCATGCATCAAGTTATCTATTTTTAAATTCGAGATGAAGCGTTCTGCACACACCTCTGTCACCATGGACACCATCATAGTTGTCGATGAGCTCCTCCAGGAAGGCCTCGTCCTGCTCCAGCACCTCATCGCCCATGTATGGAATGTTGTGAAGGAATGTTTCATCCTCTACCTGCGACAAAAAGCATAAACAAAAAAAACCCCAAAAAGAAACAAAATCAAAAGTTAAAAATATTTGTTTTACGTCATGCACACAAATAACATTCGTGAGGTGTGTAATCACCTCCTGCCATATTTCACGCTGCCACATGTGATGCTTCTGAGGAGCCACAGCTAAAAATATCAAAGCAACAAACATGTACGAGGAAGCATGACTAGCAACGGTACATCAGCCCACTGGAATTAATAGATACGTTGTGCTGCAGCGCTGCATCATCTTCTGTACATCTTAATGCCCAAAATTAAAAAAAGTCCTTATGATCATTGTAATAACTCTGTAATTGCAATGATTCATTTCATACCATGAAGTTGTGCTGTAGAGGCGACCAGGAGTACATGAAGGGGATTCCTGCCACTATTGACAACGGTCTCACGGCGACGGTCTGAGCTTTGAATCCCGGGAAGCCAAACTCCACGGTACACATCTGTAAGAAACCCAGCAAACACAATATCGGGGACCGTGACAGCGTGTGTGAAGAGGAAGGATGCTGCTGTGCCTCCGAGCTCTCGCAGGACCGCTATTAGACCGCGGCGTGATCCATTTCTGGCACGCTGCACTGTCCTAAGTTATTTAAATTTAGCAACAACTGAGAGCCAGGTGTGAATCAGAACGGAACGCTGTGCCTGGAGGAGAGGAGTCAACATGATGGCCATGAGGAGTTTTTTCTCACAACACATTCACACAATAATAACAGATTGGATTACTAGTGGAGCCACGGCAGCGCCTGCAGGAATATGAAGGGGGAGATGGGCAATACGGGCAGGATGGTGTGTGAAGTTATGTGTGGTGGTGATACACACACACACACACACACACACACACACACACACACACACACACACCTTCTTGTTGGAGGTGGCTCCACCTGAAGTTGACAAAGGGATAGACTGAATCCTGAGCTTGGACCAGTCTTCATTTAGGAGATTTGTCTGTTGCTCAATCTTTTGCCTGTTAGACATGAACAGGGTCTAGAAACAAAAAAAGAGAACAAAGAACAGGTAAAACACACACTGGAAGACACAGGCACCTGGCACATAGACACAGTGAGTGCTGCATATTCAAAACACACACATAATGCGAGTCCTTTGATGCTGTGCATCCACACACACACACCCACACACACTCCCATCTGGCCTTTCATAGCGGAACTGTCAATACCGAGTTAACCCACCTTGACCTCCTCTGCTTTTTTAAGGCGTTTGAACTGGCGAAGGCGCATATACTCGGACTTGACCCTCCGCCTCCACTCCAGCAGGCTGCGGGAGGGGACGTAGGAGGACGACTGAGGCCTTGGGGTCGGCGGGGCGACACTGGGGGCGGGGGCTGCTGCGGCCTCGGGAGTGGCGTCCTCCATGGCGCTTTAAAAGGGACACAGAAAACACTTAAACTTCCCTACATTATAGCATCCTATTGTCAAATTAAGCCTTTTGAGCACTATGTACACACACACACACACACACACACAAAACAATCAGCACTGTAATTTCTAGAACACTAGAGAGAAGCTTGAGAGGAGATGTAAAACTATATTTTTTGGTGAGATGATGTTAGGTGGTTAAAACTATAAATGTATATATTTAGTGATAAAAAAGTGTATTCTAATTGCCTTACATACAGTATGGCAGTTTTAATCACCAATTTTATGATAGCATCTCTCAACATGCTGACAGTCCTTATATATAGATTACTGTATAGTAAACCCTACTACATACACTATCAAACAGATAGAGAACTTTGAAAGACTGCCCCCCTCTGTTGGCAAAACAAAATTGCCTTTAATGTAAAAAAATGCCTTCCACGATGGTGCGTTCAACTGCCCAGTCCTGTGTCTTTCTCTTTTTTTTAATCGTGGGAGGCAAGTGACCGAATAACGACCGAAAAGAGACGCACGACGCGCATGTGGACGCATAGAAGTCCGGATTACTGAGCAGCACGGGGCATCCACATTGCTCCGGGGTGGGCGTGCCTCTTCACTAATGCAACGCGAAAAAAAGTGCGTAGTACAGTTTTTTTTTTTCTCTTTTTCCTTCCCGTGTTTCATAATCACACCAACTTCCCCGTCTGGGCTAATTACATAATCAGAAATAAGCACATATTTATTTATAAGAAGAAATGAGCTCTGGGAGGGTTATGGGGGGGGGCGAGGGGGGGAACACACACACACACGCTTCCCCCCCTCCTCACCCTACACACTCTTCCTCCCCCCCCTCCACACACACACCATGATCCGTGCATATATAGATTCCAGCCACAGCTACGTCCTGTAGCTGCAAGCTATTACAACACACACCAGTATGTATTTCATTTTTTTTCCGGGGGGATCAACACTTTTTTTTTTTAAAGAACGTGCGCACCGTGCGCCACAATGACAGCGCGCTATTCCGGCGGACGCGCGTGCGCGTCCTGACATCCACATGCAGTGTCGCAGTTATTAAATACCTTTTTTTTCTCTCTCTCCCGAAATCCGCGTCTCGCGTCCTAATTCCCCGCGACAGGAGCCACCCCCTCCGGTCAAGTCCACTCTGTTAATTTTTTTTTTTTTTAAACAGGGATCCGGAGGTATTTAAAAAAAAAAAAAAAAAAAAAAAGGTTGCCTCCTGCTATAGATCTGACGCAGATATCGTCTCCGCACGGCGAGGATATCTCAGAGAAACCCCTACGTTCTCCACGGGCATGGTGCTGGAGGTTGTTGTTGTTGTAGCTTACAAATAGCTGCGCACTTGGCTTGGCCGAGCCAACCCGAGCGAGGAAAGGGTGACGTCTTTATTATGCCTTTTCCCCCAGCAGAGGAGGATTTATTACTATTCTGCGTTCAGGGGAATAAGAAGAGAGAAAGAAAGAAAGAAAAGGAAAGAAAAAAAAGTAGCGTGGAGCAGCCACGGCACAGCGCGCAACACTTACGCACACACACACACACACACACGGCTCTTTACACGCGCACACAGGAACTGATGCAACTGTCCACAGCGCTGTAGATCGCCATCTAAACGCGTGAGGGCAGAACAGTCCGCGGGTGTTTAAGGGAGCTGCGGATCCAGCGGCTTGCAACAACCCGCTAAACTCACTCGGATCGATAAATAGAAGCGAGCCATGTCACATTCTAGTCAGTTTTTGCGCCGAAATACGCGTCATCCGAACTGGGAAAAAAAAACATATAATTCACATACTTGATCTGTATCACCGGTATGTGTAGATCCGCGTTACTATACGGTCGAAAACTATGTATGGAATGGAAGTGATCGCTTGTTAGTTAAGTGTCCCTCTGTTTTTCTGATCATTCCTGTGGACTTATCAGATGAAAACACTTGAGCTGCTGTTCCACTCTCGTCCTCCAGGGAGAGTCCGACGCGTTTCTTATCCTCCCTCAAGAAGGTCCTCTGGTCACTGATGCTGTCACGTGGGCGATTCTTAGGAAAGAAAAAAACTAATTTAGAGTTCTTAATTTGAAATCATGACACAGGAGGGGTTAGATGTTGTAGTATCAGCCTGAGAGGGATGGGATGCCCTCATCAGGCTAAAAGGTGTGCATTCACATGTTCTATGGGGAAGTATCAATTCAAATGTATATTTTATTTTAGATGTATATATAACCTTGGAAATGCAGCAGATGAGTGAAACATATTTTCTGCTCTAACCTGATTTGACCTCGTTTACATGTGCTATTATGACCACTACCTGCTGATCTAATTAAACTAGGCATAGTGAAAAAAAACATATAGTTATTTTGAAGATCTTTTTAAGTTAAGGAATCAAGAGTCATTACATTGCTTTGGTAATCACAATCTTGACAATATGAAGTTCTAATAAAAGTTTTTTTTTTTTTTTACTTTTTAGTTCGTCTAGACAACATTACAACTTCTTGAAACTATTTTTTCAAAAACAGGACTTGTGTCCAAAAGGTAACCCAGGAAGACAAGGTCGGACTCGTAGGCCCGGAAATAGGGAATATGAAAGTGTTAAACTTGAAATATAGTAAGAAGAGCATTTATTTTTCTTTGACATCCCTGTGTATTTGAATACTTCAAAGCCAATACTTTTTTTCAATGTTTAATTTATAATAATGATTCACAATTGTTAGGTAAATCATTTGTAGGTTTAAAGTGGCATCAGGTCTGTTCCTGTGACTAGTTAGGTGATAGTAGGCTGTACTGTAAAATGTTATTCCTATCTAACTATAAAAGCTAAGACAATTATTATCCATTCATAATTTTGCAGCAGAGTTTAGTCTCTGGGTTAATGTGCATTATATAAAACAATAAAAGTAAACACAAGATGGCACTGTTCAGCTACTTTTCAGCCACAGTAGGACAAAGTGCACACACACTCACATGTTTGTGTATCTAATTTGGATTAAAAAAAAAACAGCTTAGCTCCAACATAACTGCAACATAACTAAATCAGTATGTCTCCCTCTGATCGTGGTGATGTTGTTAATCCTTTCTTCTCACTGTGCCGTGCATTCCTGACGGCTAATTATGCATTCAAAAAAAAAAAAAAAATCTCAGATGATACAGCGTGTTTGGCATGTCTACTGTGGTGTTTGAAGTAGCCCGTGCCATGTTGATACTGAACTGTCAAACAAAAGAAAACACACACAGGAAGATAAGCTTCAGAGCAAGGCCTTATCAGCAGGAAGTTAAAAAAAAAATCTGGATAATGTAAACTGCGTGTGTTGGTCTTGGCACCTGCCGTGGAGATTCGCCGTTAAATATGTTGCAGCTTTTATGATCTGTGACAAAAGCTTGGAGTTAAAAAACACAGAGTAGCTGACGAAATACCCTCTTAAGTAATTTAAAGTAATAAACTGACTACAACTGATGCAAGAGAAGCGTTGATTCATGGAAGAGAGACGTGCCAAGTAAACTTTCAGTTCTTCTTCTCCTCTCTCAGCAGAACACTTGACATATGTCTCTTTTCCTTGCAGCTATTTAACTTACACTTTCGCTGGAAGTTTGAGGCAGATGCGTTTAAGCTTCTATTCGTGGGATTTCAAAAAAAAAAAAAAAAAAAACATAAAAAAAAATAAATAAATGAAAATGAACCGATCTGAAATAAAATGTGGAAGCAATTGTTGGCCTGGAGATTTGGCCCCGTACCAAGTGCAGCAGCTGAGAAAGTGCACTGATCCTTCGGTGACGTTGACGAGTGCATCAGTTTCATCCCGGAGATCCCTGCTGCCTCTTTTTAAACACAGAAGCTCAGTGTGACGGTAGATCCACAGAGGATTCGCTTGTCATCACCACCGATGGTGCTATATAACAGTTCTGGTGGAAAAAAAACAGAAAAAAACAAAATCAGAAACAGCAAGGCATAATGTGAAAATGGAGTCCGCCATTACGACTAATTTTCATCAGAATATTATATTCTGAGAATCTCTTTTATTCTCTGAGTTGGTGCACTGCTCCTTTACTGTACCAAGGTTACAAAACAATAAAACAAACACGTTTTCACATATTGGAAAAAAAAGAAGCAAGATGAATCCCTTCAGCTCAAGATGGCTCACATGCTATCAGCCTGAATTTGAAGGGACCGCCGCAGTGTGTTTGTTAATTATAAAAAAAAGCACCAATCAAAGGGAAAGGTGAAGGCAGAAGAGGGGGGAGGGAGAAAGAGAGAGAGAGGGGAGGGGGGGAGGCTCTCTCCAACTTCTCTGTTTCTATCTGGACAGGGTGGGATGAGAGAAATAAATGTGCACCAGTGGACCACAGTAGTTAGAACCTTATCAGAGGCTCTCTGTCCCATTGTGGGAATACGCCCATCCTAGGAAATGAGGGCTTCCTGTTGTTTTATAGAGCCGTCCTGCAGAAAGGTTGAGATATGTAATCCCTACCCACCAGGGAAGACGGACAGAGCATTGTCAGGCAAAATGACAACCGCCAGCTTCTCACTCATGTTTTCTGGATGTTTTGTGACTCTGCTCATCTGGGGTAAGTGGAGGATTTACGCTGTACATTTCCTTACCCATACGATATAACGCCTTATAGCTGATTGCCCTCTATCTCACCTCTCGAGAGGAATGCTTAGGAGCTCTCAGTGATTGAGTGGCTTTGAGAAAGGAGCTTAGCCGGTCTCATGATTGAGTTTTACGCTTAAACACTTTAGTTTGAGGGTCATTGAGAGATCCTGATCAAGCTGAGACAACAGAGTTGTTTTTAAGGATAAAAAAATGAATAGGAAACCTATATTTCTGTGAAAAAAGGGAAGGATTATACACATAAAATATGTCCTTCAGTTGAATATATTATTATTTCCTCTAAGCAGTGGCAGACAAAGGGAGGATGTATTGACCTGTTCACTGCCTGCAGGTTACTCCTTGTTATTTCCTTTACCACCTCTACTTTCTCAAGTTGTGAAATTTGGATGTATTATAATATTCTATCCATTTTTTCCCCTTTAAATCAGGGCACACAACAGTGGTTTGTCTGGTTGATCAACATTTACCGGAGCAGCCAGCCACAACAATAAGTATGTGTCCTTTTAGTCATTTCAATTGTGAAGAGATAAATTGCTCATGGATTATCATAAGCACTTGACTAACCTGACATCATTTCTCCACAGGTATTCATCCAACAGAGACGATGGAACGTAAGTTTCCAGTTCAAAGCCTTTTCTTCTATTACACACTTTTTAAAGGCTGTTAATTATACTTGTGTCCCCCTAATTGTAAACAGTCAGGCTACGATTAAACATTAATCACTAACATGACATAATAATGCTATTAACATCTTCTATGTTTCATAATTATATGATTCAATATTTGTGTCCGCTGGGAGATTGTTTTGGAACACTTCCTCAAATTCATTTGCTTGGCCTGGAACTGACAAACACAGAGAGCAGAGCTCAGAGATACTGGTTTCTGCCAAGATCTCCTCATGTGTATTATCACGAGAATCCAAGACAAACTCCTGGGGAGGTCTCTACCAGTGAGGGGTCAACAGCAGTAGACACAAGGCCCATAATGGTTCGGGGTCGAAGGTTAACCGAAACCTTATTATGAGCGTCCCCCACCTGGCTCGACTTCCTGAATTTGTTCGTCATTCACCCCATGCAACGTCTGTGATCAACGCATGAACTCGCAGCGAGTTGTGAAACAACTGGAACTTTGGAGCGGCGCCCCTCTCGCTGTTCCTCATCCTGTGCCTTCCTTTTTTTTTTTTTTTCCTTCTTTCCCCTGACTGTCCCCCCCTCCTTCCCCTGCCAACCCCCAACTCTGAACTCCTCCTCTGCTGAAAAGACACATTTCCTGATGTCATTACTAAATCAAAATGCTGCTCAGCAAACAGATGTTGTGAGAGGCCCAACATGTGGAATCAGTGACATGAATTAACAAGTTGGTTGTGAGAAAACATGAAGCATACATTTAGTTTCCCCCCCCTCCCCAGTCAATGAAATCGCCTTTCTCACAGCGCGGTGACAGTGAGAAACAACCTTATACATGTAGCAGACTCATGATCTCCCCGTGCCATGAAAAGCAAAGCGGTTCCCACACTTGCGGTGGGAGTATAAGTACGTTTTCTTTTCTGGCACCATATTAAACAGCTGATCAGCATGACTAACAACTTCTCCCAGGTTCGGACAAATTAACCTACATATGAAATCACGGCTGTCTGCGCAGCACACCCTGCAGAGTCATGATTACATCCACCCAAAAAACGCTAAGCCCTAAATGTTTACTTATGTTTCCTATTTGGCAGAGGCAGCCCAAAAGGCAAATAAATCACATGCTGTGAGCTGGCCAGGCCTTCGACTGTGAGAAACTGAGACTAAAAAGCAGAACAAGAGTTAAAGAGTAAAGGGTTTTCAGATGTGAGTCCAGCCCAGCTTGGGTGTGCTCCCTTTTATTTGGGAGAATGGAGAGGACAATCTTTGTTGCCTCCACCCCTTTAAAAAAAGGAGGAAAATCTTAAAGAAACGTGCGTTGGAGAGGGGAAGAGCGGCTGCCAAGGCGCAGGGCCGTCAGACAGATCTTCGAAGAACATCTGGTAACCGCGGGTAACACTGTTTGGACATCTGGTAACCGAAGGTTACACTGCGACGCTTCCATCCTGTCTGGTTTCCTGTTATGCCTCGCTGTACACAGTTTGAGAAGTTTAGGTTTATTATACATGGTCAGCAGTTGGGGAGAAGGCACCTTTATTCATTTTTCCTGACATGAAGGGAGTACTTGGTCTCTTTGGTGTATTCCTCTCCTTTTTCTCCGGTGAGTGTGTGGTCTCCCTTCGACAGCTGCGAATGCGTTCCTTCAGCACTGTGAAGGGAACTCATGAGCTAGACAGAAATGCTCTTTGCGTTGAAACTTGCTCGGGTGCATGTCTTTTTAAGAATCTGAACAAGGTGTTACTTGGCAATATTTAAAAAAAAAAGAAAAGCTCTGTGTTGTTGTTGCCACTATCAAAAGTCTGTTTGATGAGAAAGTTTACTTTAATCTAAAAATATGATTTTTTTTTTAATCTTGCCATTTGGTATGTGATATAACCTTATAACCATATGTACCCATAGACCCATATACATAATTCAGTGAGTCCTCTATTGAATGCAGATGTCCAATGCATCTTTATTGTCATAATTATCATTCTCCCCCCCTTTCTAACCTTTTTCTCCTTCTCTCTTCTTCTCTTTATTTCATGCAGTTTGCGGGAATTATTCTAAGTCGTGTACAAGCTATTGTAGCATCTGTACTCAGTTTTTTGGAGGGCCAACAATGGAGTGCCTTTCCCAAATGTTTCACCATCTATGTCTTACCAATTTTGTAAATGAAATGGCATCACTGAACAGCACTGACTGGTGTAATTGGGGCAATGTGAGCAGGTAAGTGAAAACTGTGCTTAGTTCTATATTCACGCATTCATTTTATTTATTTTTTTAACATTACAATGTCATTAAATATTTGGCCATTTCTGACATTTCTGTCTCCACGCCGCAGTTCCTATAGTAACCTGAGCCGCTGCACGGAGGAGATATCCGACTGTCTCCTGATTCCGTGGCCGAACCGTCTCGTGGAAGAGACCTTTGTGAGCATTCACTCCAGGTATTTCAAGGACTGTCCCTCAGAGGAGCTCAGCGACCCGCCGCCGGCCATCATCTTCGCCCTGGTGATCACTCCCATCTGCCTGATCCCTGTCATGGTTAGTCTAGTGGTGCTCAAAACCAAGAATGGGGACGGCAGCTCCTGAATACTGGGAATCTCTGTTCCGATCATGATCGCCGTGATATTTTGTCCTACGCTTTCCAGTCTTTTTTTTTTTTTAACCTGTGGACCGCAGCTTGTTTGACTCTGCAGAGGACTGATTTTTTTTTAAACATCAGCCATTGTGACAAAGTCCCTGGTGTTAACAACAATTTACTGTGACAAAATCTGCGATTATGAATCCCTCTAACATACTGTATGTCATTCATGCTTTTAGAGAAATCAACCGCTGACTTGAGATCTGACACTGACCGCATTGGTCACATCCTGTTTGTGCATAACTAAGAAAACGGAGCTCGATATTGATTATATCAAAAGAAGCCACTGTGCAGGGTAGTGATGACAAAAGCGCTGGTGCTTGCTAAGTTTAAGGGAAAATGTCGTTTTGTTGACGCTCCTCATTATGTTGGACAGCAAATGTATTGATGAAAGACAAGGTGTTTTATTATTACTGATATTAACTGCTTTGAGCATCTCTTGGGTAACATGTATGCAGGAGGTATATGCTACCTAAAACTGTGGATTGATGATTTTCATGTTATGTGTCCATGTTTGATCAATGTGTGTGTGTAGGGAGGACTCAGCAGTGACTATAGTCTGAAGCATGGGCTTGGTTATGTGAGGGAACATGTGGAAAGGTTTGGAGGGGTCAGAGGTTACAGATGGGACACGATGAGTGGGTACGCCCAGAAAAAGGACGCGTCCTTCCTGTTTCCTAGCATGAAACCCTTCAGAACTTCCCTTTGTCCATACCCTGACAATCCTCGCAATCTGTGGTGAGCTAATAAAAGCAAACTTTATCCAACACCCCCAGCCAGTGCAGACAAAAGATATTTGTATTGAATTAAAATGAAATAGTGACAAACACTGAGCGACGACAGGATGAATCTTTCGCCTGAATCACGATAACGTGTTATGTATTTTTTTCCTCTTTCTGTTTTATTTGAATGACGATAAAGCCATTGTAAGTGCTTTTAGACTCGGAACAAAATGTGTATTTAAGTACCATGTTTAATTTCTGCTATTGTCAGGACTCACAGTAAACTTACTTACTGTCTGAAAGACCACATCCTTCCTGCTCTCATGCCATGTACTGTATGCAATTTGATATACTTTTGAAAAATATATTTTATACAATTAAATCTAGGTTTATATTTCTGGTCTGTCGCTTATTTTTTGTTACTCAGAAGCAGATAGTTTTATCTCTTGATGAGTTTTTGTTGGCAAAATTCGAGCCAAAGGACCCTTTAACCTTAGTCGGTGTTCAATTAAATGCTCATTTCCCTTGAGTGCAGTGCAGATGGCATTGCTTGGTGTCCCAGGTAAAGTTGTGCAGTATCTTCACAGAGCAGTATATTATGGAGCAGTTGCTATGCTACACAAGTGCTGGTGTAGTGAAGAAGGCAGTGACAGCAGTCATGTATCACACCCTCATCTGGCACACACAACACTGCAGGGTGGGCCGCTGTTCGTATGTGTGCGTGCACGCGTGTGCGTGTGTGTGTGTGTGTATGTATGTGTGTGTGTGTGTGTGTGTGTGTGTGTGTGAGAGAGTGTGCGTGTGTGCGCGTGTCTCTGGCAGGGCTGGGTGGGAAAGTGTGCTCGCTGACCTTCTTCCTCTCTAGATGTCGGGTCATCCTCTTCCCCACCCCCTTCTGATGTCATGCAACTCTGTGTTACTCCTCATTATTACAGCAAGCCCCCTAAAAAAAAAAAAGAAAAAAACAACAACATTCTGATGCCATTTTGCAAGATGCGGTTATGAAAACAATATTAATCGTACTCCATTAGTAACATTTCTTCAACTGTTTCACAAAAACAACATGTGCGTGCGCTGAGTACACACACACACACACACACACACACACACACACATCAGATAACCAAGCCTGATATGTTGTGTGAGTTTAAAGAAAATATTTTCAGTCAGGAAAAACTTTGCCCTCTAGTGGTTTTATGTGATACAGTGACAGATTGCTTCATCACTCGGTGGCAATTTTTCATACCAGCGTTTACCGCCCTGACTGTCATCTCGAAAAAAAGATAAATATTTTAAAGGCAGCTCAAAAATCACAGGAAGAATGTAAGGGGAAACGCAGTATCACCACTACTCTATCTATCTATCCATCTATCCATCTATCTATCTATCTATCTATCTATCTATCTATCTATCTATCTATCTATCTATTTTCATCATAGGCAAAATGAGAAAAAAAATCTAGATCCCTCTGATTTTTAATACTTTGTTAGGAGTGGGTCAAACATTTTATGTAAATCACCAAAAGGGTTTTCACACACCTTTGCTGGTATTTTGGCCCATTCTTCCATGCAGATCTCCTCTAGAACTGTGATCTTTTGGGCTGTTGCTGTGCAACACCCTCCAAAAGTTTTTTTTGGGGTTGAGGTCTGGAGACAAGCTTGAAATGATCCTTACGAAGCGACTTCTTCTTGCATGGGCAGCGTGTTTGAGAATTGATTCCAATGTCACGTTACATGGCCCCAATTATTCTTTCCTTTACATGGATCAGTCTTCATGATGTTGTCACTCACATGCTTCACAGTTGGTACGGTTCTCTTTGGAGGCAACTTAGTATTTTTTTTTCCTCCTCCAAACATGACTTTTTTTTTTTAATCTGACTAAATGACACTCTCCCCATGCTCTTCTGGATCATCCAAATGCTATCTAACAAACTCCAGATTGGTGCCATTAATAAAAGCAATGTGTGGAGGACAGAGAGTGCCAGAAATCTTGCTCGTTTGTAGGTAAAATAACTATTTCACCTAGAAATTTACCAATTATTTCATCAAAAATCCTATAATGTTATTTCCTGGATTCTTTCCCCCCTATTCTGTCTCCCAGATCTGAAGTATATGGTGAAACTTACAGGCCTCCCGCATCTTTTAAGTGGAAAACTTGTACAATTGGTCACTGACTGAATATTTTTTGTGCCACTGTACATAGTATCTAAAAGGAGAAGGAATCTTCCTTCTACTTCCTGATATGGTTGAGCAGTGAAGAAAGAACAGAGAACAAATCAATAAAGCCTATAATTAAAACTTAGGGTCTTTGCTCATATCCATATTGTCCATCTTTGAAAAAAAAATCCAATAATGGAACCAGATAACAATAGCAATATTTTTATTGGAATTCTACAAGGAAATCTATGAAAAAAAAGAGTTTTAGAAAGACATTTCTCTAAAAATATATAATTTTTAAATCATATATTGTGTCAGCTAAAAAATGTGAGTTTCTGCAAAACTGTGCCTAATTATGTGTGGGCATCCTCTGTGCTGAATGCTTCAAAGCCGCGTACGAGGCCGATAGGTTATTCTCCAGCCCCTCAGTTGTGCAACCTCACAACAACATAATATTTTGAGATGCTAGAATTTGTACTGTATATAAATCAGCTGTCTAAACACAATGGGCCCAGCTTCAAATGATGTGTGTGTTGACACTGATTTGAGTTGACTTGAATGCTATGGGCAACGTAAATGCTCCCTGAAATGGACCAGACCGTGGTGCCTTAGATATATTTTGTGATGTAAAATCTGCTCATATTGATTGTGAAGTCAGGAATAAGAAGATAAGAATAATTTTGAATTTAATGCTGCCAAGTTTAAGCAGCAGTTAGTGTGTATATGTACTATATATCAATAAGAAGTACAAGTGAAGGTATAAGTCTGGCTGAACATGGTTTATATTTTACTCTAGGGTCATGCTGTTCTGAAATTAAAACAACTAATGAGCCTTTATTAATGACTCTTACATAGAGAATTATTTGTTGGTGTCGGTGGTTTCAGGAGAATCAGCTTTTTTGTCAACATATTTTCTTTACTATGGAATACTGTCTATTATATTTTTCGAGAACTACTCAAAGACCCCAGAATTGCAATATTGATAACACTTATGAAGCACAGCTGCGTCTCTAGTTGCAGGGTGGTGGGTTTTGGCTCTGGAACGTCTGTGTGTGTGTGTGTGTGTGTGTGTGTGTGGGGGGGGGGGTGATGATTATTATATCTAAGAACTGGCAGACTGGATTTTGGAAGAATTCAAAGGAAAGCGCGGCGTTGGCTGTGGAAGTCGTGGAAGCGGCTGATCGCGTCAGTGTCACTGCTTCACGTAGAAGGAGCACTCGGCGGCGGCCATGACAGCAAATCATCAGCCAGCCAGAGGGAGTGAGTTTCCTGGAGCGGCTCTATTCCCAACTGCGAAGGCAAGTCTCTGGGAACTTTAGAAACTCGTGTGCTCTTTACGAAAGCCAGCAATTAAATTTGAGGCAAAATGTACCCAACCAAGAGGTCCACTACTGACATGATCCAAATTCCACATTTTCATATTCATGAAAATCATAGCATCATAGGTTCTCCTCAGCAATGAGTTAATTGGAGCATAGGCACAGTGGACTTTTGCCAGACTTGATGAAAATTAAGAGATTGCACCCACTGATGCAAGTCATTCGGTGTGACATGAGTAATTACTTTGTTGTGCGAAATCCAGGCAGCCGGCAGTGCCATGTCGGGTCTGACCCTTCAACTGGATGACACCGAGCTGGCAGCGGATGACTCTTTATTCAAGTAGGTTTGACATCAACACTGCCGCCCGATCATTCAGAACCAACTCAAAGAAATACAAAGAACAACAAACAACGGCCGTGTTTCCACAGCCAGATGAAAAATTCAAAGGCAATAATGTTCAGTTGCTGATGGAAAAGCTCTGCATTATCTCTGCGATGGCCCTTTACGAATAAGAACATAAAGGATACACTGTGCAGACCCCATGTGGTGTTCAAGGAGACTCACATCACATCACCACTGATGATCTGAAGCTGGGTTCAACAGGATATTATAGGAAACGATGTTGGGTTCTTTTCTTAAAGGTACAATGGGTAGTTTCTGGAGGCACCTAGTGGAGAGATTGCAGATTGCAACTAAGTGAATACCCAAGTGAATAGGAGTTTCTACTGCAAAAAAAACATCTAAATCTTAGGTAATAAGATTGAATTATATACTACTTATGTAAAGTAATATGAAAGTTCTATCTCCTTCACTAAATGCAGCTTAATGCAACTAAATCGTTTACACTGTACCTTTAAAAGAAGGAATTAATTGTGCTGCCTGATTTATTACTTTCATGATACGCTTCCAAAATATTGCTTTGAACCTTAAAAGACAAAACATTCTCATCAAATGTAACTTATTATTTATCTAGCCCAGACCAAGTGAGAAGGTATAACAAAATGTCTGATATTGATAGGGGGTGATACAAGATTTTTTTTGATGATTTAATACACTGAAAAATGTAATTGAATTATATAATCTTATAAACTGACATTTTGCAATACAATATTTATTGGATTAGGCATCAACTTTGAAGCTGAGGCGAGAAACACCACGGGTGTTTGACATCTTGCAAAACTGCACTGAAGAAAACATCTTGAATGTCCTCCCTGAAGAATCTGTATTGTTACACGATACGCATCTATGTGAATCTGCACGTTCCAAAATAACGAAATAAGATGATGAGACAATTTCCTAAGTTGGCCCGGAATCATGCAACCTTCGGACTTCACATTTTACTCAGCGCAATATGACCCATTGAAATTATTAAAAAAAACAAAAGCACAACCTGCGGAATGATGTGACTCAGCTTAGCTGAAAATACTTGACTTCTTTTTTTTTTTTTCTCTAACCCCCGTCGGCTCTGGAGGGGAATCTAATTGAGGCCTGTAATTGAGCTTCGGGCTTTGCTGGCAGTCTGACACACGTCAGAGCAGACACACAGCGAAGTGCATAAGAGTTCCCAGCCCTGCTGCATGTCAAGATATATTTAGAGCGGGGAGTTGCAGGAGGTGAATCACATGAATACAAATGTCTGCTCGCTGACTGATTTCAGTCCACACATTTATATACATTATATATATTTTGTTATTGCATCCACCGTCTCTGTGGAGTCTGGACGATATTTTACGAGTGTGTTTTAAAAATAGCTCCGGTGTGCCTAGATTGCTCAGAGCAGTGAAGCTGTGCCTTGTGTGAGTTTATTATATAAGATGAGCGGCCTCTAGATGGCAGTCTTTGAGAGCATATTGTGGTGTGAGGGCGCGCCACAGAGTTTCACTCCTGCTTAGAACCTTCGGGCACAGGGTTTCAGCCGATTGCAGTTCACATGCAAACATCAGGTTATACTGATTTAATCATTAAGTGCTTCTGTTTGGACATTCCCAGGGTCCTGTGATAGACGCTCGTTGTAACACTGTCACACACAGAGTAGAAAGGGAGGGGAGCTGTGATGCAAGCTTGTTTGCTCCTAAAAGCCTGGCAATTATATTTTTTTAACGGTTTTAAATTACAGTAAGTGCCGATGGAATTTGCTTGCAAAATGAAAATTAAAAAAAAAAAGCTGGAAAAGACACTTTCTTGGCTGTGAAAGCAAAACTGTTCCTTGTTTGAGGTCTTTATTTCAGGGTGATCCGCACAACGGTAATTTCTCTCCTTCACCTCTGCTCATTTTTCTTCACCAGGTTTAAGTAGATCCTCGCTGTTGCTCGGTCTGCGCGGCAGATTTTTTTTTATCATAAGAAACTACAATAGTGCACCTGCATTCATCCATCTCCCTTTCCCCCCCTAATATCCACAATGGATTTTGACAGAAGCTCTTCCCATGTTGAGAGACAGATAGATTCGCTTCTGCTTGAGCAGTATTAGTTTCAATCCACAAATGCTGAGCGTCTTATACACAAGGGTTTTTTTTTCCTTATAAATATCGTTTTCCTCTCGTATTGTTCTTAAGAGATTTTCTTCATACCCGCTTAATACAAATCGCATAATGCACACGTTTGATAAGGGATACACAGCGCTTTGAGTGCAGGTGCCTGTTTACGTACTCTCAAAGATGCTAATCATCACACAAGCATGCATACAAATACAGAGTGTAGTGCACGGCGCCGACGCCAAACCCAGAAGCGCTAACTCTCAAACAAACACACAGTAAACAATATGATTCAAAACATGAAAGCAGACTTATTTGCAGGTATAAGTAAACATAGAGTGGGGATTAAAAGGAAAAAAAATATATATGAAAGAAATGTCGAATGAATGAACTTATCCCTGTTTTTTCAAAGCTTTTTTAAACAAAAAGTTCCAGCTCTGCGCCTCCATCAGTTGTGTGTGTGTCATTTCCCCCCACATACACTTCACAATGCTTCAGGGATTGAGCCTAAACAAACCGAGTTTATGCCTCTATATTATGTATGGCTTTTTATGCAAATGCGGTGGTGACAGTGAGCAGAAACCTTTGATCTGGGCTTTCTTTGTGGCTCCAACAGTTAATGCTGCAAAAAAAAAAAAGCATCACGGAAAAACAGAATCCGGAATGCAGCTTGACATTGTAAACAAAATCTGGGAAACCTCACAGAAACGCCTGCGATTTGAAAACTAGGCGCTGATATATTGCCTCCTCCTGTAGAACCCCTTATTTTTTTCTAAGGTTAATGTTTGCACCTACACAAAATTAGCCGTGCGAAAAACAAGCTGTTTGATGACAAGATAATACCTTGAGGTTGTCATTGCTGCCCAATTAAAGAATTATAAAGCTTTTAGTTGGTGCAACAAATTGCTGAGCAGTTCTAATAATAGGGTCTTAACCTAAAACCTTGTTGTTCCTGCTATAATTGCAAGGAAGGAAAAAAAGGAAGCTACATTATCTCTTCATATTCTTTTCTCTTATGGTTCATAAAAAAAACAAAAAACATGTGATGGTGTATTGAACTATACATACGTAAGTGAGGAGGGTTTGTTCTTTCATTGCAACACAGGTCTGATCTGTTCAGTCATGTTTTGTTATGGAAAACACTGTCGAAACCGGTGGAAACCACGGCGAAGACAGTGGAATTATAAATATTCCAACAGCCATGTTTCTTTACTTTAGCTATTTAAACAAACAACGTGTACTGTACTCTACTGTGTAAGCGATGATGGATGTGCTTTCCTGGATATTCTTATGACAGGTGTGTCCTTATTCTGCTCTAAGACCAAAAAAAATGGCCAAAAAAAACCTGCAGCCCTCATTTCTGATAAAACAGTAGATGCTGCGTCATGCATGTCTTTGCATGCAACAGTAGAATACATTTCAATTAAGCAATTTGACACCCAATCAACACAGACTCATGCACAAGTAGCTTTAGTGGGAAAAAAAGAAGTTTATTTTATCCCTCAGACTAAATTAAGTGTCATGGTAGAGACAGACACTCTGTCAGTGTGTGCCATTAAGCTACGCGCCCTCCTCCTCTGACGGGTCATCCTTGGATTTCCATTTCTAAAGATGCCGTTAAAATCAGATGCTATTGAAACAGACAGGAGCTTTGCTTATAAAAAGGGGGATATTGCTGCCCGGCTTTATAAACAAACTAATCTGCGCAGATTTACCGAAGGGTAATACCCAGCAATACAGACCCGTGTCAGCAACAATACATCTGTTAAATCATGCGTGTTGACTGTATTGGAAACAATCTGCCAGCTTGAGGTGGAGGGATGAATTTTCTCTTCCAGACATCTGACAGAAATACTGTAAACAGTAGGGTAGGGAGGGGGGGGCTCTAATTTGCCTGCTGGCCCAGGGGCATGAAAAGCTTATCCCACACCTCCACCTTCATGATGGCGTTACCCAGGGGACACATGGTGGCTTTGATATCTAGGTAGTTGCCCACATAATTGATTCCTGACCCGGTTGCCTCCTCCCTGACGAACCCGTGCTCTCGCTGGTTCTTCTCATAGTACATTTCTTTGTACAAGTCCTTGTCGCAGTCGCGGCCCTTCTTGTAGATGCCCACCGCGAACCAATTCTTGTACAGGTTGTAGTCCCAGGGAACCGAGAACATGATGGCCAGCGTCTCGATGTGGTCGTTCTGCGACCTCTCGTACAGGTCGTAGGTCATGACGCCGACGCTGCCCGTGGATTTGCCGCCGCTCTTGGTGAACGTGCACACCTCCGTCTTCTGGGGACGCACGGTGGGCTGAGGAGGGTTGTAGGTCTCCCCGTTCTCGAGGTAGACCCTAAGCAACGCAAACAGACCCTTTGACCCTTACATTGCACATATCTTCTTCTTCTGTTGTGTTTACTTCAATATGTTTCAAATAAACCTGAAACATGTCCTACCTGGGGTTGATGAGGCAGTAGTTGTTGGTCATATTTGTGATTTCAATGACGACACTCCTCCTGCTGGTGACGTCGGCTGCAACGGCTTCTGCTGACTCCGTCATGTTGCTATGGCTGCGGCATAAAAACAAAGGTAATTTAAAGTATTAAGCATCCCGGACAGTATATTTCCCACCACCCCATATATCATGAGAGCCACACTTATTCCAGTACAACATATCCTCCTGAACCCTGCACTGCTGACATACTATACATATTGGCGTTCCTTTGACCTTCAAAAGCACACATGGACCAGTTGGATGCATTTCGGGAGGCTAATGGGATTTCGAAACAATTAACAAACCAGACAATGGCTGCAGACTTTCTTTGTCTCATTAGTAAATGTACCTGTTCCATTACAGCACTAAGTAGCATGCAATAACGACATCAGGCTGAAAACACTGCGAGAGATGATCACCCCTTTTATCAACAGATATGAGGCACAAATCAAACAAATGCCCCACCGGGAATCCATGTGCCTCTTCAAATTGGCTAATTCTCAAGAGTCATGAGCCCATTGCTAATGTTGCACACTCTGCTGCTTCTTTTTTTACCCTACAAATGTTTAGAGCGACTTACCTAAGTGAACCTCTGTCCGTGCTTCCAAGTTATGAGGTGGATGAAAGTCGCTAAAAGGGCGGTGGCGGTAGTTTTTTTTTTTTTTTTTTTTTTTTTTAAGGATGTTTGCCAATACCAACGAAACCCTCCCACTTGAAATGCAATCGTGGTTGGAGAGCGTTACACCCTCTTTAAACACACCTTTGTAAGATAGTCATCGCCCATACAAAATGTTATGAAAGCAAATATTACTGTGTTTTTCCACTATGGGATAGAACAGGCACACCCCTGTGTTGAAATACCTGGACAGTAAGGTAAACTTGGATCACGGCTCAGCATGCAGAGTTTCCAAGTAACTGAAGTGGTTGGCATTCTCATTCCTGTGCTATTGTGCGACTGGATGAGTTGGGACAGGTGTCTCCGTCGCTGCTCCACACGTATCCTCGCTTTTGTTGAACTCCTTGCATTCCAAAGGCCACAAAGAAAACCAGCACACATCAGAACAAGACGGAGAGCCTCGCAGCCAGCGAACAACAATCATGTTATAATGCCTATTAAAAAAACATCTATGCAGACATTCCATCTGTTACTACTCATTAGAATTGGATGGCTCAAGCTAAACGATTAAAATATGATGGTTGTGCGTCAGTGAAAAATGAAAGCGTGCTGAGAGAAAAAAATAACATATCCCACACAACGAAACATAGGCATCAGGTCTGAATGTTTTATCACCGTAATCACAGAAAAAGAGAGCGCTCAATAGACATAACCAAAGCATAAAAGTCATAATTAAATGACCACATGGGTCGATTTCTACCATGCACTGACCCATAGAAATTCATCTAGACGTTACAAATCACTGTTAAAAATTATTATGTTCTTTGGTATCACAACATTGTAGTTAACGTCTGTTTAGCTCATCCTACGATACATACACATCACCTGACTGACATTACTATAGGTCATTATGGAGACGGAATTTTCAACCTATAACACACTGTTGTTTCCCTTAGAAAGGACGAGAAAGCCAAGAAATGAGCTAATGGACAATCAATGAGCTGGCTGTCAGATATCGATATCTTTCAGTGGGCAAAAAATAGAGATGACAGCTAAATCTGTCTTCCTCTCCTCTGGATGTTTTTCTCAATGACAACAAAACCATAGTCAAATTAAATGAAGTTTATTTATTTCACGTGGTACAAAAGTAACAATGGAGCAGAACGCCACCGGCCTCTTTTACATCTTATCGGCCCATTTTATCGTAGAGCTCCACTTTAACGATGGCTTTGCCGGTGGTGGACATCGTGGCTCTCAGGTCGACGTATGCGGCCTTGTACTCCAGCCCGCTGCCGTTCGTCTCGGAGCGGGCGAAGTGGCTGAGGTCCTTGCCGTCGTACATCTGGTCGTACAGTTGCTTGTCGCAGGCGCGGGTCTGCTCCACCAGGCCCACGGCCAGCCGGTTCTTGTACAGGTTACGGTCGTAGGGGACGGAGAACATGACGGCCACGCGCTGGGAGCACACCCGGCTCTGTATGTGGAACAGGTCGTAGGTCAGCAGGCCGACGGCGCCCGTGGCCGTGTTGTCGTCCTTGGTGAAGGAGCACACCTCGGTCTTGCCGCTGCGGACGGTGGGCTGGGGTGGGTGCTGGGAGAAGCCGCTCGTCATGTGCACCCTATCCAAGGAAAAGAGCGAGAGACACATCCTTACTGTCTCCAGCCTAACTTTCTGTCCAGTTCCCTTCAGAAAAGCAGTGTTTTATCGAGGAGGAACACACAGTTTTGTAAGTTTCCTGGTTATTGTCAGTGTACTTTTTGAGCGTTGGTCTGCTGAGGTGAAACGCTTTATGCTGATGGATGGATTGTGACTGTGCAAGCACCGCTGTGGACTTCTAAGTAACAGCGAGTGTACCTGCTCGCGATGTGGAATGAGGCAGTGTGTGTCACTGCATGATGGATAGGTGGATGTTCTCAGCAAAGTGATGTCACACATGAAAACCACCCATCCAAGATATGGTCTGTCCTGCCACAGCTAGATAAATGTAGAAGCATGGCACAAATGCCAATAGACGTGTCATTTGATCCTTTTTATATATACTATTCTTTTGCTTGAATTAATTCCCCCCATTTGTCAGTAGTGAACATGACAGGGTGCAATATGAAGCATTTTTTTTTATTTATATTAAATAGATGGTATACTGACATTTCACTAGCAATATCATTGAGCTTTACTTCCAACTAAAGGCAACCTATCCCATTGAATTAACAAAGACATATGTTGTAAATCGCTGGGAAAATAAAATACTTCTAACCATTGAAGTCTGAAACCGCTTCAAAGGAACGCATTAAACCTTGAAAATGACAAACATCACTAAATGCAGTATACGTGCATTCACTCAGGCCGCGACGCTCTACAGTATCTTATCTTAATGCAGATGCAACTGCAGTATATAATAGAACTCCAATTTAGAGATTCATTTTACCCAAAGGACAGAAAGCGTTCAATTAAAATCTGATTCTTCATTAACTGCAAATGTGAAGAGACCTAATTAAAGGTGCTTTAACTAATACAGGATCGGCAGCAAAGTGGAAAACATAAATGTCATTTTATGAAGATGCTACCCTTTTATTTTTTTATTTCTGCACATACATGTGATACATGAGGTAGTTTCTTATATTTTGATTCTATATAATAAACATCACTGTGTCTCCATTCAGTCAGTTTGATTTAAAAAATATGTTAATACAAATAGAAAAACAACTGAATACATTGACAGACTTACTTGGGGTTGATGAGGCAGTAGCTGCTGCTGACATTGGATATTTCTATGGTGCAGTTTCTGTTGGTGGTGAGAGTGGCTGACACAGCCTCTGCTGTTTCTGGCATCTTGGCTGCAAGAGGAGTGGGACTGAAAACTTAGAGCGGTATAGTAAGATATAAAACAAAGTTAAGTTATCGGGATATAAGCGAAAGTAATTATATTTACCTTTTGGAGTTAAAACGCCAGAGTCGTGCTCGTCTGCGGCGTCAGGTTCCTATTCCTCAAATCCTGCGGAGAGGTGGAGACTGGGCTTGTTCCAACACAAGCACAGGCGTGCCCACTATACAATGAACACACAACGTCCTGAATGGAAAATCCTGTCTTTGAAAAACTTGCAGTAATGTAAGAATAATAGAATAGGATGAGACAACATCTCTAAACACTGTCAGTGGTATTGATATCACTAATATCAGCAATGATGATTTCAAGAACTTTATTCTCTCACTAAACTCCACATAGTACATTGCTGCACAATCTTATTATGTACTCCATTATTTCATTTATTGTTCTCTTGTTATTCAATTAGTTATTGGATTACATTTAATTGATTTTATTTCCCTGTATTTCAATGAGCTCATCTTCTTGCTCTTGAGACTCACTGCTGCTCATTAAAGGGAAACACTTCACGTTATATCTCGGCTGGTATGAAAACTAGTCTCACAGGTGTTGCACAACTGAGCGCTTGTTGTCGTTGCTCCAGGTGATGGCCAGTGACAGATTCCCGTGAGAACCCTCTGTACAAACTCGGTATCAGTCACAAATTTCGACACATTTGTAAGCACACTTCTTATGTTACTAATTATTGTGCTGCCGATATGCTCCCACTGGAGTTTGAAATGGAAGAAGAGACACTCCCCGCTTACAAGTAGGAGCAACTTACAAAAACAATGTATTATGTAACAGAGCACAGTGCAGTGTTATAATTATCCATACTTGGGCCTCAGGGTCTTCCTAATGAAGTATGTTTTGTAAACTTTGTGTGTTTTGAGATTACATTTCATTACATTATTCCACCATTGAATTACAAATAATATTACAGCAGCTGCTCCATTCCCATACAGTACGCTGTGTGCCTGGAATTTGATTCAAATCCTTCAGCTTCAATGTTAAAGTCACCATATGGTACCAAACATGCATTTTGCAGAAAAATGCATTTGCATTACACAGACTTTGTAAGTGAATGTTTGCTCTCTGATGGTTAGCCAGTGACCGTGACAGAGAAATATAAAAAGTATATATAATAAAAATGAAAGCTGCAGGCCCTGACTCACCGCTGCATGTCAGGGCGCCACGTGGTTGATGTCCTGTCACCTGTCATCGATGTGGGTTTGAATGGGTGCAGATGGTTCCTGTTTGACGCTGAAGCATCAGGTGAGGACTTCCTGTTGCCAGTGGTGGCTAAATATGCTCACGCTACTGTTATACGTATTTATGAATAAATAGATTAGCCACGATTCTGTTCTGTTAGTGATAGTACTGGGATTTGCTCAGGGTCTTTGGACGTGTTTCGGAGACCCTGCAGCAAGCCTGTAGCAACTGATTCTTCCCACAGCACTCGTAATCTTCCCCTACAAAGTTTGTTGTTGTGGCGTATTAGCCGAATGCTAATACTTTAACACTCGTGAAGTGTAGGTTTTACAATAGTATGGATGCAAAGATTTTTTTGGAGGGACGTAGGCATTTGTTGGAGAGGTTTAATACTCGTGTGGTAGCCTAGGATGGATGGATGGATGGATGGATGGATGGATGGATGGATGGATGGATGGATGGATGGATGGATGGATGGATGGATGGATGGATGGATGGATGGATGGATGGATGGATGGATGGATGGATAGATAGATAGATAGATAGATAGATAGATAGATAGATAGATAGATAGATAGATAGATAGATAGATAGATAGATAGATAGATAGATAGATAGATAGATAGATAGATAGATAGATAGATAGATAGATAGATAGATAGATAGATAGATAGATGGATATATAGATAGATAGATCATAAAGGATCGTAATTCTATGCCTCGCCACGGCCACGCCCTTCACTAAATTCGCAGTGTTTTGATAACGTTTCAGCCCAAAGGTCATTAAATGTCACATACATAATTCGAATAGGCTGTGATGAATTCTCTTGGAGGAGTTTGTTGAAGTACGGCGCTGAACGGCTGATGCCAGTAGACGGTGCTCTTACGCGGCTCCAATATCAACATGCACACGTGTTAGGGACGGGAATGATTGATTTCTGCCAGTTTGGATACTTGTTGGATAAATGGCGACTTCCAACTCTAATTAGAATCCTTACAGTTTCAATAGGGCCTTGGCTGACTGCTTTGCCAACTCTGGTCAGGCCCTAATAAGAAAACCTTTTACATTTTCAATAGGACCTTTGCTGACTGCCATGCAGTCACCATTTCATTATATATGATGATAAGGGTGTGTCTGCAAATAGTTATAACACAGGTGTAATAATACAAATTAAGTCTTATGCAGAATAAAGAAATAGAGTGGATATGAGAGTGACATAATAGTGTGTGTGTGACACAACCTGCAAAAATGAAACCTCAGCAAGACCCGTAACACTTTCCATCCCTGAATATCTTACTAGAGAAGGTACTGATGCAGCAGAATGAGCCCAACCAGCTGAATTTGAGACCACCATCGACTGTAGAGGATAAACCTTTGTGACATAACCTCTCCTCTGCTGCCACCCTCAGGGAAAACTTCACAGCCTTACGTTGACATTTTCTATTGGAATTCTTTGTCAAAGCACTGTTTTCTAATGTCAAGAATACACTTGAATCAAATCTAAGACTAAAACTAGCAAAGATGCCCACCTTAAGTAATGTTCCACAATGCATATATACATACAGAAATAACACTGCTTTTTCAACTACAAAAAAGAAATATAAAATGACAATAAATTTTAATTTGTACAGATAGTATGAATTGGAAACGGTTTATCCCACAATGCTTGATCACCCATTTAATAAGACACTATCAACCTCAATTGATTTATGTCAGACTTAAGCCAAATTTCCCCCTTATTTTGAGCACTTTAAGCATTTAATCACACGGAAGCGTTATCTTTGCAAATTCTGAGAACAGTTTGTAAGAGGCAATTAAGAAGGTGACAAAGGGACAGAATATCAGTGATCTCTATTCATAGGTTGCTGTAGCTTTTAAAGTGTCATGATGACAAAGATAAATGATCCCAGAAGATGAAACCATATTAATTACACTGGCTGCCGTATCAGTCTCTCAACATCACGCCACTCACGTTGCTTCTTTGGCTGATTTTTTTTTTTTTTTCCCTCACATTTCCTCCACTCAACATCCCTCTCGCAGTCTGTTTTATATAAGGTGAGTGAGTGTCACGTAAATGCTTTGTTGGACTAACACTCTAAATTGACGGGGCTTGAACTATACGCTCGCTCAGTAGAAGTAGGCTTTACTTAGTCAAAGGCAAGCTTCCAGGTAGCAATATTACAGTAAGCCAGTCAGACATTAAAGGTAGGAAAAGGTAAATTTAAACATTTAAAGCTGCAGTTAGATTAAAATCTGCCCAGTAACATTCACTCAGAAAATAGAGTTGTTAACATAGCCAGCAGGAACTGATACAGCTAGCATGTCTACAGAGTTATAAATGTCTTTCCTACTTCCAGGGAAGTTCACCATTAGACGACACGCACATCTGGCAGGGAGCAGGAGCTTACCGATCTCCATGGAGACGGGCGGCCAATGAGAAGCAGGTGCGCGGGCAGGTTGGATGTAGCGGGTTAAGGAGCGAGGCGGGAACACACTGGGGACACCTGGAGGGCAGGTGTGGAACAGCTTGTCAGAAACAGCGGGAAACGTTAGTAAACAGCGAAATGACACAGTCGAATCGCATGCGGAGGGGGCAGGGTAAAGGGAGGCTGGAGCAGCTGTTGCCAGGACAGTACATCATTCACAAATAATATTGATGGCTTATAATAACATGCGCAGAAATATGAAACTGTTGAGGGCTGTCTAATCTGGTCCCGGGAAAAATTGATCGTCACACCGGGTGACGAATTTACAACGCTGAGAAGGGGCCCTAAACAAAAAGCCTTCCCAGTTCCCGTATATCAGCAGAGGCATATACTGGATGTATTTAATGCACCTTTGAAAAAAAAATGTGGCTTTTGCGGCATCCATATTCAAATACCCAAAGGTGATAATTTGCATGTGGCAGTAGATAAACTCTGAGTTCCACTCAAGTATTTTATCATCCTCGATTTACATTTACAATGATTTGTTTCTGCAGGCCTGTCGTGGAACATTTTTACAGCATAGTAAACAATGCAACACAAAAGGATCATATATGCATTTATTCACAAATCTACATGAATGCCCTGATGATTCTGAAGTGGTTTTGGGGGTAACAAAGGAACTAACAAAGCACCCAACACATTTAATGAAATCTTTCATCGTAAAATCACTGTATTTGGGAATTCAGTCCTGTCATTTATTGACTTGGGCCCAAATCTCGACGTTTAGTTCTACATGTTTTGTTACGAATATGCATAGCTGTCTACAGGCTAAAACACAGCTATGGCCACATCAAGCACCTGCACCGCCCCCTGCTATAAAAAAACAATGAGCTGCCTTCTCAGCCTTGCTACTGGCCTCTTAGTCATGGCTAACTGCTAACCAGTGGGCATAGATACCTTCACACAGACGAATTTAAACTGATTACACCATGCACACAACCTCCAAATGTGACTTGGATCTGATTTGTAAAAATTGGCGGGTCGGTCCGGATACAATCTGGTTACGGCAAAAAAAAAAACAACCCAAAAAACTGATTTGGGCTGGCAGCCTGAACAAGGCCTCGGGCAATATCCTCATTCTTGAGAACGGAAGAATCTGATTAATCCCTTCAATCATCAAAATGGTCTTCAAAGGTAAAGGTTCTCAAACGTGGGGTAATGGGCGGAAGGGAGGCAGAGGGGGGATTATGCAAACCTCACGGTGATTAATTTTGGCCCGAGACGTATCTCCACTGATGGTAGCCTGGGAGAGGAGCATATTGATTGATTGCTGCAGGGGGCGCGAGGTTCTGCGCATTTACTTTTTGATGAATAGGCTGTCAGGGCCACGAACAACCAAATATGGCCCCGTAAATGAATGTTTAAGCGATTATAGTATAAGTGTAAATATTACACATCCATTAAGGAGGATTACATTTGGTGCCACTTTGACGAGGGGAGGAAATAAAAAGGGACGAGCACACAGAATATCCCACAGCAGAGTAGGTGCACGGAGAAATGTGGTCTTAATCTGCATAATGTTTTAGAATTCTAAATGGGAAAGTCCTTGACATTAATCTGTGTGTGCATGTGTGTGTGTGTGTCTATCTGTGCATGCATGCACGTGGGTGTATGCATGTTTATGCAGTGTGTGTGTGTGTTTTCAAGAGGGCAAGGACCGGAGAAAGGGGGCTTTAAGTTGACAGAGCATGCCAGTGCATCCGCCCGCTCAAATTACCACGCGATAAAACGCATCTGGGGTGTTGCACCGGAGGTGAGAGTCGGAATAAACGCCTGCTTCAAAGATGATTTGTGCTCAGCGCGGATTAATTCCCCCCACCTAAGAAAATCAATAACGCCATGTCTGCGCGCAATAGGAATACATTTGTGTCACCTATTTGGGACGGGGGGGAAGTGAAAACACAGCTCAGAAGCGGGCTCAGACAATACACATCAAAATGACTAAAACCCAGCCGGTTAGGAGGCTCATTCTGGAGAGCCGCCAGTAATTAAGGACCCACTCGCTTTGTCTCTCTCTCTCTGTATCTCTCGCCATCTCACAGCTCAATGTGAATTAAATCCATTTTCCAAAATAGCACTTGTAATCGTTTGAAGCTTCGGCATTTGATCACTCAAAATATGCAAATATATTCACCATATTCATCATTCATTGTTCAAGTAAGCACTTGCCGTCTAAGTTTTGCCATTCGGTCCCCTACGTTTGACCCCCACATAAGGAAACTATTAAAATAGCAGGACTGACTATTTTGCTTCATTTCTAATTGCAGTGAATATACATTATGCTCATAATTGCACACGATGATGCACGTTCAAACCGTTCAGATGCATGCACAAAAAGAAGAATGCAAAAGAAAAATACAGATTTCAGACACAAACAGACAATATACTGCGTATACCCAGTGTGTCGCCTTCTCAACAGCATGTCTAAAGACTGACATGAAAACAAGTGTTTTATCCTCACTGTGGGCTCATTCTGCTATGTTGCTGCTAATTAACAAATGTGAATAATAATGTATTATCTGCTAGCTATATTTTGTGAAAAAAATACCCCCCAAATCAAACAAAAACAAAACCATCGGGCCTTTTGCCCTTTCTGGCCACGTTATCTTTTCAAAGACTTTTCTGGGACAATATGGGGCCGTGTTCATGCAAACATGCAGAGTTTGCCGTACAGTTCCATATCCCCAGACGGCGCGTCCTCATCCTCGCATTGACTTAATGATAAACACCAGGGCCTCTGTTTGCCACGGATCTTCTGAAGAGAAGACGGACAGGAGATCAATAAACTCCCCACCCTCCATCCCCATCTGTAGGCATTGACTTTTTCTTCTGTTCAAACATACCTCCCATCCCCCCCCCTCCTACACACACACACACACACACACACACACACAAACTCTCCCCCCGGCCGCACTCTTCGCCCCAAATTGTCCCTCTGTCATCGTCATCTTCCGTCAGCCCTCGGGCGGGCCTTTCTGATGGGCTCCGTCCTCTGCCTTTCGCCCCCCCCCCCTCCTCCACACCCACCCCTGCCCTGCTTTATAAGAAATATAATCCCCATTGATCCAAAACCCAATGGGAAGTGTTGATCTGTAAACAGACAAGTGCTCAATAAGAGCTGTCCAAGTCCTCTAGAGAGGAGACGGAGGGATGGAAGGTGTTGGGTATTGGAGCTGACGGGGGAGTGGGGGGTTGTGGGTGTGTGTGTGTGTGTGTGTGTGTGTGGGGGGGGGGGTGCGAGGGTATTCAAGGTGCAGCTACCGTAGGCGTGCGGGTGAGTGGGAGAGAGGGCGGTGCCGCCGGTCGGGGGTCTTACTGTGGTATCTGTGCGTCTCGGTATCATTTATCAGTTTTATTGCTTTCTTCTCTGGTCGCCTGCCGCCATTGGCCCTCACCTGACCCGCCCCCCCCCCCTCCCATAAACCCTTGCTTTCAACCCCGGGCCGCGGCTCCACTTCGATCAAAGCGTGTTCTGCCCGCGCAATTAAAAGTGCGCGGCTCCTGGGCGAACAGATGAAAGGTGTGACATTTCGCTTCTGACTGAAGATGAATTCAGAGTGACGGGACAGACGGACACATCTCGGCGAGGATATGGATTTACTTTGCCCCCCCCCTCCCCCAACTTACGTTCCCACACTCTCCCCATAACCCCTTCGCTGCCTTCCCTGCTGTCTTGTTCTGCCTCTTGCTGAGGTGATGGGGCCTCGCTGTAAAGGAGTGTGCCCCACACCCCACCTCATCCTAAATCATTACTTGACAGTTTAAAAGGGCACAAAGCAATAGATGGCTTTTTTTTCCCGTCTGTGTTTCCATGGTTATTTTCTTTCTCTTAACCCTTTCTCTTTTGTGCGTTTGATAAAGTGAGTTGGTCTATCTGTACTTGCACTGCTGCTGTGTCAAGGTCATTTGTCACCGAGAAAGTGAGGCACCGACTCTCGAGCCAGATGGAGTTTTTTTTTTTTCCCCCGCTGGACGGTGTTTGAGAGGGAACAGAATTAGGAGTCAGTCATGTCATTATTGGTCACTATATTCCAATAAGAGGGTTTTCCTCTTCCAAAGTTTAACCTGGTCCATTTAGAGTCACGTACTAACAAAATGATCAGAATCAAAACCACTGAAATATACAGCAACAGCCATGAAATGCTGGAGAAAAAAAATCCAATCCACCTTGAAAAAGCCAATGGACTTACACAATTAATTGCATTCTAGTCGCGCATTCAAATAGATTTTATTCATATTTCAGAATTTGCAGTCATGTCAAATGGCACATTTTTTAGACTGAATGCACAAATGCGATTTAGTTAATACCTCGTCAACCCCGGTAACCTTCTTTGTAATGATCAGCCTAAAATGTGGAAGAATATATTTGGATTAATTGGACATTTAAAGAAAAAAAAGTACTGGCCGGCAAACATTGATCTGTATTCCAATATCGGACACGGGTGCTGCATCGATCAGAATATTCCATCAAAACAAACAGAGGCCTTAAGGTCAAAGCCACATTCGTGTTAATGACCCACGCCGGTAAAAGGTGACATCGATACTGAGATTCTGGACTCTTCTGTGTGCCCACATCAGAACTCCCCGTCGCCGGTTTGTTTAACGCTAATCCGATCAGACGCCAGATGCAGCAGCTTGGACACGCTGTGTGAAACAGGTGGAACGCGCACGGTTCTGGTCGAGGACGTCCTCCGTCCGCGCACCTCGCTCATGGCGGATGAGAGTGTAATCAAATCATTCGGTTCTGGTGACAGTGTAGAGGTGCACGCGGACACCTTCGACATGAGCACCATCCACACACGCATTTCAGCCCAACTCGTCTCGCTTTGACCTCTTCTCTGAAACGTGGCGATTCTCCAAACACAACGCATACACGCAGGCGAGCAGCTCTCATTCAGCTCTCAAATGGGGTCGGCACTGTGCACACGGATACAGGCGAGAAGAAACTTTTAAAAAAGGATAAAAAGAGAGAAAAAGGAACTGATTCCTGTTTGTATACACATGACATGATATAGATAGTATTTCGGTTTTATGCCTGAGGCAACAAATGTCTCCATCTATTGAATTTCTGGACAAATCATGAGTGGCAAGCCATCCATCACACAGCAACACGACCAATCTGGATCATTGATCCACCATTATCCCACATTCTGAAGGTTAGAAATGAATTTCCATATGGGAAGAGAGAGCGGCAAAATTATGTTTTTTTATAGATGCACATTTTTAAAAAATGCACTCGATCATTCCTTGAAATCCTCAATGATCAGACAATGTGTAGTAGTACTACTACTGCATAATTACAACATCAAATTACCATCTAATGTGAGCGGTTTATTGAACATATGTTTTTACTTGTTTTGAAAACGACGAGCGGCGCTGCACTTGTAAGTTTTCCAGAAATGATTATCTCAATGAAGAGTGGGAGCCAAAGAATTAAATAAAACAGATTCCTCACAAATCTGTGCTCAAATTTAATATTTTATTATTATGGTAAGTGACGGCATCTGTTACCTTCTTTTATTGTGCCGTCTTAGATAAAAACATTTTGTCCAAGACATATTTTGTGATATGACATTTTGCATTTGGGTCAATGACAAATAATGTAATTAATAAGTAATTGGCAAGAGGAGAAAGTATTGTTTTTATTACAGTTGTGTATGTAATAGTTTTTAAAAATGTACAATTTTTGTTCTTCCATCCATCCATCCATTTTCTATCCCGCTTATTCCCTTTCGGGGTCGCAGGGGTCTGCTGGAGCCTATCCCAGCGCATTTTATGGCGAGAGGCAGGGGGATACACCCCAGATGGTCGCCAGCCAATCGTGGGGCAATTTTTGTTCTTGTTCTCTACCATTTTTTTTTTTACAACAATTTTTGACACAAATTGTCAAATGGTGTAACAGAAAAAAATGATATGTTTAACATTTAATCCACCTATAATATAAAAGCAGCTGATAGCATGTGCCATTATTTTTTTTTTTTTAACATTTTTAAAAGTTAATTTTATCTTATCTGGTACCAAGTTTTTTTTAGACTTACACAACCTCACAATTTTATTATTGTCCCATTTATGGACAAATTTTTATTGGATGCCTTGCACAGATATAAAAATGTGATCCTGACTGATATTTAGATTTGTGTTGGAATCATACTTTGGGATGACATCTGCAAGAGGAAAGAACGAAACAGACTCTGCTGCCCTCTACCTCTGCCTCACTTTTTGTCTATTCTGAAATCCTGCTTTTTGGGGGCTGACCAGTGGTGTGCGATCAATTTTTTATTTTCCTCTCTTCACACAGAAGACGGTAGCAAAGGACGGGAGATGTCCATTCTTGCCTGACAGCAGCTTCTGAGAGGAGCAGCCGACACCACTTGGACCAGTAGAGGTTTGCAGGCTGATTGCTGTGAACTAGGATACATAGAAAACGCAGTGTGCACATGTCCGAACCAGCCGCGTCATATGAATTATCGGCAAGTAATCAAGTCGACCGCGCTGACCAGTGCACATGCTTAACTCCAGATCAAACTGCATTTATTTCTGAGTATTCCTTCAGCAGGCCATCATCCGTTGCGCGTCAGTGACGATAAAGGGCTGAATATGATTGGCTGTTACTGGCCACACAGCTGTGAACGAGCCAACTGTTGTGAAACATATTGAAAACAGCCGACGCCAATCAGCCAAAACAAGCGCGTCAGTGCTCGGCCTGAACCAACACTTCATTTATATTGCTGCCAGTTAGCAGCGCGCAGACGAGACTTGGCCCCGGGACCCGTTCCAAGTGTAATCAATACACTGTACAGTATATAAACTTTTATTTCCCTCCGTGACCTTGGGTGTAATGAGTCTTACAGTCAATTAAAATGAGTTTTGTCAGAAACACATTTCCCCTCTTCTTCAGGTTTCAACATATTTAACCTCTGGCCGGAAATATTCCATGGGAGACTCTTTCCCCTGCTGCCGTGCTGCAACATTAAGCTGTTACTCTCTTGTTATTGTAATGAAAAAAAAAAATCACATTCAAAATCTGAAGGAGGATTCCTGTACATCTCCTAGATGTAATCACCTCAATCAAGAAATGACTGCGATTGCCAAGCAGAGTCAACCTAACAAGCACACAGATGGCTGGGACAGAGAAATCATAGTTGTGCACTATTCATGAATATTAATTTGGTGGTTGGAACTGGATATGTGTTATTCTACCGTTCAACTATCAATCAACAAACAGGCTTGTACCGCGATGGCTCTCAGGATGTTTTTTTTTTTTTGGTTTGTTTTTTCTCCCCCAGAGCTGCAGGATGAAGCTTTTGCAGGTTTGATGAAAGATAAGAAATTTCCTGTGAGTCCGGTGAAATAGGCATGAGGCCGCCTATTCAAAAAAAAAACACATATTTGTTCTTGAAACTTGAGTAGTGCACCTCAGCGCAGTTCCCAGAAGAAGAAAAATGTTTTATTTATCACATCCTGGGTTTTCATCCACTATCAGGCGTTTTCTGAAGAAACGTAGGGTTTCGCTGGGCCTTCGGTCATTTTAAAAAAGAAGAGGGAAGCGAAACTGTTCTCAGTGATTGATCGGTTATTGATGATAACGTTCTGGATCTGTTAACACAACGGCTACACAGTGGCAAAACAAAGTCAGAACAAACCTGCTTGCCGGGAGTGAATATGACATTGGTATAAGAAAAACGAGATAAACCAAATTTGCAAAGCTCGGTAAACAGGGATTGTCAGGTCTTTATTTTTTGGTGCTTGGTTTTCACTGTATGACGCTGATAAAAGAAAAATAAGTGACAGTTAACAGTCAGTAGGGACTTCAATAATCTGGAAAAAAGCCACAAAATTAAATACAAAAGGGAAAAGTTTCCAAGATGTTTTTTTTTTATTTTCACTATAATTAGCACTATAATTGTCTATTACAACAAAATAACACTTTTATAGCAACTAGGTATTAATGAACGCAATAAATAAACCTAATACTTTACCTAATCATCTGCGTGCAGCATCACTGATGACTGATATGGAGCAGATTCACTGGTCTTTAGTCTAACAGCTGGTGTGTGTGTGTGTGTGTGTGTGTGTGTGTGTGTGTGTTGGAGAACAGCGGATTTAACAGAGGACGAGAGGAAATCCCTCAGAGCTAACCTCTACGCCAACGCCTGGGGCCGCAGAATATAAACGCTCCTTTTTACCCGCGTACCTTTTGATTTCTTTGATTGCCTTCAGTTTCCGTCAGACCTCCCTACAGGCCTCTGAGCTTTAACTGAAGGACTCTGATGCTGGGAGCTTTACTTAATTGTTTTGTTCACTCCAGACGTCATTGAGCGTGTGCGTTTGTAATGTGTGTGTATGTGTGTGAGTGTGTGTGTGCGCACGTAGACGCGGCTGACGGGCCATCTTTCTAGCCAAAGAAATCTGGGGGGGAAAAAAAAAATAATCGCAGATTGATCCACGGATATCCAGCAGAACTCCCAGGCTGCTTTGGCACCTGTGCAGATGGTCGACCTTAAAATATCAGTTTCCTCACTGACGAGCGAGAGCGAGAAAGCGAGACACCAGGCTCCATAATAAAACTCCTATCAACACATTGTCAGAAGAGCCCAAGAACAATGAGCAGTGTGGTTCCCCTAAAGTTGTTAGAGAGCTTCGATTGTGCAGACTTGTTAGGAACAGAAATATACCTGACATTGGATAATTTAATATAAGAAGTATTCATACACCATAAATATTTACAGTCATTTCAGTTACTGATAACATTTTCTGCTGGTGCAGCACTTTACTCTGTAGACCTCATTTAGAGTTGATTGCAGCAGATTCTTTGCCAAAGTGGAAAAACACCAATACTTTATTATTTCAAACTGCTCTAGAAAGGAAAGCTTAAAGCAGTCCTAATGTGATATCTATACATAGACAACACATGGAGGCGGTAAAACATCATATAAAGACGATTATAATTCTATGTCCATGCCCATGTACTAATTGCTTAAGTAATTGTATTATTTAACAGACATATTTCTACTGATTAACTTGTCAGTCATCGGTGAAGCTGCAGCAGCCCGTGTGTGACAGCACACACACCACAGGCAGTATTTTTTCCACGGAGCCTAAAGCTGGGCAGCCTGTTAGCTGGAGAGACTCGTCTTGTTGACAACACAGATACATGCCGTGTGAATTGTCTTCCACCATCAGCCGCGGACACCTTACCTGGCTCTAACTCCGTTCCTCCTATTCAGGTCAAACAGGCAATCTGTTTTTCCTCGAACTGTCTTCACCCCCGTGATGGACAGCTAATTAATCACAATTGTGCAAGCCTCTTTTTTTTTTTTTTTTTTTTTTACCCCCCCTAGACTCCTTCTACCGATCCATCCCTTTGTCTATGTGATGTGTTTTTAGCTACAAAAGTGGTACAGCTCTGTGGACAGCACGTCACTTTGACATGGAACGAAATATCTCAATAACTTTATGACGGATGAATTTGAACATATCTAATTTTCTTCTATCCCACCAGGTTCAGCCTATTTCGTAGCCATCTAAAAAATGTGGTTTTGTAATATGCAATGAGCATTAAAGAATAAATGGGCTGCTTATTTTCTATATTTGTAAGAATTAATCTATAGAGCAAAACCAGCAATGATCCTGTTAAATATTTTGTGTATATACGCACAGCCTGACTAATAGTACATCAGACAGATTTGTTCAAGTAGACATTCTACCCACCATGTTTTAAAGTGTTAAATCATGAATCAATAAATCATCAGCAAGACACTTTTTCTGCCGTGTGTATATGTATATGAGCATATCCAAAATAAGAGGTAATTTCTGTCTGAGAGTATTTTCTTAAAAAGCCTGAAGTGGATGTTTGTGATTTAAATGAAAGTGACAGTGGACAGACAGCGAAAGCTTTTGTGAAAGAGAAAGGGGGGTAGGAATAAAAAAAACACACACACACACACACACACACACACAGAGCGGCTGAGTGAAAATGAGAGGCAGGTAGAGGCAGAGGAGAAATAGATGGGCAGATGAAATTACACCTGCAGGTCTGTTAGCTTTAGCAGCCTGAGTCTAACAGTGCGATGTGCCATAACATACCCCATGGGTCCGTGAGGAATAAAGAGTGAGTAAACCTCACATATCAAAGTTTCTTTTCTCTCATGCTCCTGTTATTACTCCTGTGCCTCTCCTTGACAGCCCCGTGATTCATTTCCCCCCGCCTGAAAGACGGGAAATGAATAGAAAGCTTGGATATTGTCAGCAGCTAAATGGGAAAGCAGTTGCTCTGGAGACACAATGCAGGTGCAGGTTGGAATGGCGAGTTCAGTTTAAAATGCCACTCAGTCCCAGCGCACGGCGTACAGCAGCACCTGTCTACCACGGCTGGGATGCGTGATTGGGTGTATAACATTCACAGATCAGTATGGTTCATGCTAAGTGGTATATTCATCACTCTGCTGTCAGTCTGCACAATGAGAAAAGCCTTCGTTTCACATTTGAAAAGAACTATGAACAACAAAATACAATGTTTAATCTCAAGAACAAAACTGGCAACCGGTCAATTCTGTGTACATGCGGATTGTGCATATCCATAACACTTTTTTTTTTAAAGGTTTCCTTAGCACCTGCTTAGATATGTATCATTGCCGCACCATAAAAACACACATATTTACTCACATACTGACACGCTCGCGCCGCAATATTTCACAGTACGGAGGGGGGGGGGGGGGGGGGGCGGGGGAGGAAAAAATATATCTCACAGACAAGGTACGAATCTGAAATGTGCATAACAGCTTGGAAAATAGAGGAGCTCTGTGAGACTATTCTCAATGGACAGTGTTAGATGACGCTTGATGGACTTGAAATTCTCCCATATGAAACAACAGTATAGAATTCGGCCAACAGAAAGTGGAAAATATCTGAGGGTATTTCAGTATTGTGTGTGTGTGTGTGTGTGTATATATATATATATATATATATATATATATATATATATATATATATATATATATAAGCTGCTTATGGTGAGCAGGAGAAGAAATAAAACATCAAATAGTATTATAGTAGGGGGTAAAAACTTAAACTAAGAGCTCATCCTGTTTCACAAAATAAAGTGGACATTTTATGAAAAATATCTAGATCCAGGATGTTTGAGTGGCTCAAAAAGCTAATGCTACCAGTTCAAGGCTTCGTTGCTTATGGATATTGAGTCTTGTGGTGCGTCTATAGGGCTGTAATCCAAACAGTTTCCCTGAAGTCCATTTGGGATAATAAGGATTCACATATCAGAGGAACACCGCTTCTGTGCTTTGAGGAATATGGACAGCTGCTCTGAAGCCTTGTTAGAATAATATATTTCATGTGACATCCATACATTTTCATTAGGGTTAGTGTCAGGCCATACAGTAGTCGGATGAGAGTAACACACAATGACAGGCACGACATGACCAGGGGACATCCGGAATGTGAACTAGGAGCAGCTCTACAAGATGCGGCCTCAGACAGGGCGGATGATGCCGTTTGTGTTCGGCTGGTTCAGCGCGGTCTGTGACCTTCTCTCCACATGGGGCCTCGTGCTTTGTTTGTGATGGTATTGGTCTCACTGGGGGTGTGCGGCTCAGGATGGCTATGCCTGAGGTGGCCCCCCACTGGGATTTGGACTCTTCCAGATGTGAGGGAGTGAAATGAATATTCCTTAAGTTTAAAATAAAAACAACCCTTTATTCTTCTTTCTTCATATTCAATATGAGTCAATCACTAAAAGATAAGATTTTTTTCATTTGCATATTGCACTGTATTTTCTCTTAGCATGCGAAAGTGTGTGAATGGTGTTAAATTCTAATTAAGCTATAGGGGATAAATGGATATGTTTGCATAGATTGGTTCAAAAACATAGATTTCATCTCATGACTATACTATGGAAATCAATGTTAAGAAGGAAAATAGAACTGGATATTTTGAGTTTTCAGTGAACAAAGAAGTTTTCCGTAAAATGTTAATGTAAGAAATACAATGGATGAATGAATTAATCAATAGAAATATATTCTAGCTTTAAAGATGTTTTCTTTGTTGTGATGTAGCACTGTGCACTGTCCTGTGCATATGGATATTAAACAGTGCCAGGATGCTTTATCAGTGGTTTGGACACTTTATTGGTCATATGCCTATAATGCATTGCAGCAAACTGATCCATCTACGTATCTATGTATCTATCTGTCTATGCAGCGATGGGACAAGTAATATATCAATTAATGCAACAGTTGGATGTTTTCTGGTGGGATTGTTGAATGGCCAAGATGAGGACAAAATGGGGAAAAGGCAGAAATGAGTTGAACTGTTGTAATGAAAAGGGAGATTGCTTATCTGAGAGCAGCAGTGTTAATTCTGTGAGAAAAAAACGAATCTTGTGTCCAGCTCTGTGCAAGACAATAGATGATAAGAGATGAGCCCAGAGAGAGAGAGAATGCAGGGAATGGATGCAGCAGGCATAATAAAAGGTTTATGTAATGATGTCGTTTGCAATTAGTGACCTCTGTCCCCCTTGAGTGTCATGGATGAATTTTCACCATGAACAAAGAGACTCGAGTGGGCAAGATCAATCATAGCGATGCATCATTGAATTGGGCTGATTTCACCTGCTGCTGTGCAGCTAACTGTGTGATTAACATTTGCTTCTGGATTGTTAATTAAATGAGATGTGTACAGTATACTGGATTGTGTAATGCATCGGGTATAACGCTTTCAAATTACTGTACTGAGTGTGCATTATTGTTTGCGACACTGGGGATTACATGTTATTGTTGTCTGTGCCAGAGCCTGCTGCTACAGAGTAAGGCTGACACTAGATTTAAAAGTCTTCATGCCGCGATGCTGAATTAAACATTGCATCCATGCCATCCTCAATCTGTGCCCCTTCAAACATTCCAAGAGTGTGTAATTAGTCACACGGAGCTGTTCTCTCTTTTGTATATTCAACACACACAAAGCTGAAGTCAGGATTACTGCAGATGGACAAAGTGTCCTACAAGGAGGAAGGACAATTATGACATCTTTAATCTCACTACATCACTCCTCCCAACTTTTTTTTTTTTTTTTTTTTGCTGCTGCAGCTTTTTGACAATCAAGGCACCTGTCAGTTTATTTCTGGGGGAAAAAAAACACTTGCAGGGAAGATGACAGAGTATCCAGTAGAGACACTGGAGAAAAGTTATTCTGTTTCAACCACGATGCATGGTAGTGTGGATTCATGACAGCCCTCTGAAGAAGATAGATCAAGATCTGCGCTTCTGATGCCACAGTCAGAAGAGTCAAGTAGCCCCCTGTAGATGAGCCATATGGCCTAGGAAGAGTTTCATGGGTGTATATGTGTGGCAACAAGCACCATGCCAGTCCCTCTGCTGATTTCTCATTATCGAGGAATAAATAGAACAAGACAACAAAACAGTGGCCCTGTTGTGTCATACCCATTCTGACTTCGGTGTAAGACAGATGGTACAAACTAAATGGCAAGATTTAAATAGCTGGGAAACTTGGCAGCAACACTTAGCGGGACAAACAATGCACGGACAAGGACCACAACCTCATTGAAAAGTGAATGATCATTTATTGATGATCAACTTGGGAACAGTGATTGGTGGATGAGAATGATAGAGCGGTTAGAGTGGCAGTGGTGTGGGGATGGCTTTGTCAGGATCCACCATAGCTCCTGTGGTCGGCAGATCCCCAAAGATCTGTGAGAAAGAAGAAAAGGCATGGAAAGCAAGAGTGTACAGGTATGATGGGAAGGAAGGCCTTCATAGACGTGTGAAGGTACGTCGGTCATACATACTGTTCTGTTTTCTGGTACATTTCACACTCAGCCAGTGGGTTAGGGTTAGGGTTAGGGTTCCTTGGCTCTTGATGAGTCCAGTCACTTCATTGAGTTTATTCTTTAAACCACTATCTTGCATTTCTCATGTTTGTCAGTCGTCCTGGGTAAAAACACAATAGCATCCACAAACACCTTGGCATATTCTTCAAGTTGTAGGTCGTTGGAGGATAGAGTGTTATTCATTGGAGCTGTTTTTTGCTGAGGATTTTTTTTTTCCATGGGACATGGACAATGTCATAGTTATATTTTAAGAGTCTGAGCGGAAACCTGAGGCAGATTGCTCAGACTTGTGCCCAACAGCGAGTCCAGAGGTTTATGGTTTGTCAGAAGTGTGAAGTAACAGGTAACAGGTGAGCTGCCTCACATGCACATTGTTGCTGCCACTTCCTTTTCATTTTGTGCCTTGCGCTTCTCTGTATTGTCAGTTATCTTGAGATGTGTGTCACAGGTTGCCACAAGTTGTCTGTCTGTTTCTGTGTGAGGAGAATGCCTAAGCTGCATGCTCATGCATCTGCCTCCCTACTGAGGGAGTGCCTATGTTGTGTTCAGTCCATCTTACGGCTTTTCAGACATAGTCTTTTGAGGTTGTCTCCTTGTCCTTGTTTGTATCTCTCTGTAGGTCTTTTATTGGCATACTGAAAGTAACCAGCTGTGGAAACCACCTTGTTCCGTTTTTGGCAATGTTCAGGAGCCCATGACGTCGAAGAATAAAAGGAGTGATGAACATCGTGAGGAGTTGTGACTCCAGTTGTTGATTCAATCACCTTTAACACGACTCCTGTGTTTTCACTTCTATCCGGTTCCTCATGTACTTTCTCTCTTAGGTAGGAGGTAGAGGTACCCATCTAGTTGTTGAGAATGTGTAGGGTGTAGAACCCTGTTCCAGCTCTTTGTGTTATTCCCCTTCAACTTTGCCAAGCCTTTGGAACACTGCTGGATATGCTGCCTTGAAATCTGTCTCTGTCTGTATTGCTGTTAGGTAGTGTATCAATACATACAAATGTTGCTGTGTAAGGCCTAACCCAGACTTTTATGTTTATTCTTTTACAATCTCAATGGCATCTTGTTCTGGTGTAAAGACACTTTCAGGTATGGATTGATGTCTGCCCCCGTGTCAATTTTGAAACATATTCCTTAATTCAGATTGACTATTTTGTCTATTGTCTATTTTGATGTATTTTCATACATTGGCTGGTAGTTTCTGTATCGACTGTCACTGTCTGATGAGTCTTTTGTTACTGTGTGTATTGCTTGACCATTGACTTCTAGGTGACATTTTTAACATTCAAAGTCTTCAGCTGGATAGTGCATGTTTGTTCCGTTTTACACAGCAGCCTTTTGTCTTTTTTTTTGTTTACTTGACTTTTTTCATGTTTATCTTCATGTCATCCATATTGTTTTTGGGGTCCACTCCCACTGCATTGTTATGCAGTATTTGTCTTCTGTCAATTGTTTCTTTTGACTACAGAGAATAATATTTGAATGAAATTTTCACCTAGGCTATAATGAGCCAAGGATTCCATCAAAATGAGCTATGCAGCTATGAAAAATATCAGGGATGACAATGGTCCTCACAATACACAACACCCCCAGCACACCAATTTATGGAATTCTTGTCCATGCCTGTCTGGCCCTGCAGCTGGTGGTCCTAGTGTCCACCGTTCAATACTTTTAAGTTCATATGCACATTATTCCTCGTTTGGTGTTACAGCCATTCGAGCGGTAAGAACTAGCTTGCATTTCAAAATCTCCTAGAACGATGGGAAATCTCCAATTATTTAATATCACCAGGCTAAGTAAACAAAATGTTTACGCAGATATCCTGGAAGTAACCCAAGACAGCGTTATGGGTGCTGTCGTCTACCCCTACAATAAGGTTGAAAACCCCTTTAAAAGCAACCAGAATGGCTGCACCCACACTGGGTCTTGCTTTATTGCCTGTGCAAGCAGACCGTGTGTTTGTGGCAGTAGCGTGGGCTGCTGTAGGGGAGTCACAGGCATCGGAAGACGCCAGGACTACTCCACGGTGGCTGACAGGCAGGCAGACAAGCACAGGATGCAAAAAAGCCAAGGCAGAGAGGCTACCTGTAAATATAGCACACCAGCAAGGAAGCTTCAGTTTCCATTAAATAACCATGTATTTCCCAGCTCCCGGTTTTATTGCGCTGTTGCTTCAGGAGTGTGAGCCCAGGAGGCTCTTCAACATTATTAGCAGCTCACAGTACATAATGCCACGGCAGATTCTCGTGTGTCTTCAGACAAGACCAAGATATATAGAGAGAGATGAAGAGTCAGAAGAGGGCCCTCCCTGTTGTGAAGGGGTAGGTATAGAGTGGTGGATGAGGAAGGGTTCCAGCCATTGGCGCAAAGAGTCCGAATGAGAGGCATGACATATATTGTAAAACCTTCATGTTTCTCATCACGTCGTCGGGCTAAAATCATTGACAGACACCAGATGGTGGCCTGTCTCCAAAGGTCCCATCTGTCTCACTAAGTCATGAGGCCAGACACTATGCCAGTGCCCTCCTCTGCCATTCCTTTAGAAGGGGATGGAGTCACCTCATTCAGCCTCCCCAACGTCTTGGCCTGGTTCCACTTAAACAAACAGAGTGGGGCTAAAAATGGGCAGATATCCAACTTTTTAAAAGAAATCATTAGCTCTTGTTTTTTAGAGGGAATATAAAAAAATATCTTTAAACTTCCAATATCTTCAGGTTTGCAATTCAGAAAACAAAACATAATGGAGATTAATAACCAGATATTGACTCAACACTATTTAAGAAATATGGGGAAATTACTTACAGATGCAGGACAAAACAAATTCATTGTTTTTGTTCAGTGTGCCATCTTTAGTTATTTACTTGTTGCTTTATTCATTCTTACAATAGCCTATGTATATGTGGATTAATAAGCAAGTCATGCTGCAGGTGCAACTGCATCTGATCAGGAATAAATCAAAGAAAGAGCACAGGAGTGGATTTGGCCCCAAAAGCTAAATAAAATAAATAAAGAAATTGAGATTTGATTCGTGCATGCAACGTTTAATTGTTACACACTTACCAACACTTTAGTGAAGTTGCTTGATTAACCCTAACGGTACATGGCATTTTACTTGCAAAGGGAAGGCTTAATTGTTGAACCATGATTACATGAATTCAGCAGTTCAAATTGCACCACATTAGACACCCGGTCCCCATTAATACACTCAGTGAGTGTAAAGGTGATTAGATGAATGATTATTAAGATATTCAGACACGTTTCTGTGTCCTTCTCTGTCAGAGACACAGTGAATCCTTTTCTTTATAGATAGATGTTAAATAAGTAACTGAAAATCCATAAAACCATATGCTCACTAAAAGTAAACTAAAAAAGAAAAAAAAACATGTTTTAATTTTTTTGAATGTCTTACTTTGCGATAAGACAGCTCAGAATTAATATGTGTTATGTGAGCATTATTAATATTGTTACTTTGGAGAGACAACATAAGACTGTCTGACTGACTGTAAGACTGAAATAGTTACTGCATCTCAAACAATACAAACTCGGATTTATCAGGAGATAGAATTCCTTTGATTAAAAAAAGAGCAAATCCTTATATCACTGCAAAAAGAATAAAAAAAACATTTAAACTGCACTTCTAAGTTACAGAATCACACGGAAATGTGGTATGTTCTTTAAATAGACGAGCCTTCAGGATCCCAGCATCCTGCAATTAGACACTGTACACACCGCCTCATCACACACTGTGTTGTTGACAACCTGTATCACAAGGTGAAGATATAATCTTAATATCCTTTAGCGAAATGTCTCATTAACATTGGTAACTTATGTGGTTGTCATGATGCGTGGCGCCAGCCTGTTATTAGATAATCACTAGATTAGAAGCAGTGAGGGATCGGATGCCTGGGAACACGCACGGCGTCACGACATCCCTCATGCCACGGGCCTTTTGGATGGATGGATGCAGAGAAATGTGTTGCTATAGCACAAAAAACTCCTCACATCCTTAAAAGACTCTCTGTGCACCATGATTATCAGCCCTCGATGGTGCAAAATAAACCATCAAACCACCCCACATGCCCGAGTATTTGTCCTCCTTCTTTCAGTTTGTCACGTAGAACCTGCAATCTTGCCGTCATGGAGTTCCACTTTTGTTTTGCTCGTCTTCAACTACGATTTAAATGATTTAAGGCTGTGGGCAAAGATATTCGGTGAAGTATTGTATGGGCAAAGCAACCGCTAGGATCTGTGTTATTGGGCACCACGTTTGAGTGTTTCAAATGGGCAGCGTTGGTAAACTCACCCTTAACGGAGATCCGATCACAATCCTTCAAGTGAAGAGGATCACACTGCTTAATATCACCCCATATCATTACATTTAATAACAAAAAAATGAATCGATACAAAAACGAGCATCTTCAAAATCCATTCCTGTGATCATTAAAGTCATTTGGTTTTTCTTACTTCAGAACCAAGGATAATTATGGAAGATCAATATTTTTGACAACAGCATTTTTTTTTTGTTTAACTCTAAAGCACAAAAGTTGTTCATATGCACTTTGGATGAATGACACTGACGGTCCTCTTCAGGCAAAGCTCATTAATCCTGCAGTATGGGACTGTCATTGCTTCACATGTACTGTATCCTGCTTCCAACCCCCCCGCTGTGGTCCTCATTGGGCTGGCTGCTCTGCTTGGCACGATCACTATCACCTCTTCGTACCTGACCATAGCATCTCGGCATATATATATATATTTGGGTCTTCTCCACTTCTCCACCTACCTGCCCTCCTCGCTCTCCCTATCTTCCCACCCAACGCCCACCCTCCTGCTGCACTCTTGCAGCAGCCTCTCGGCTGCTGTGACATTTGCCATTTAGAAGAGGGGAAAAAGGGACAAAACTCTTATTCAAACTCTGACCTTTTCTCCCCTCTCCCTCTTTGGCATTACACACCCATTCACGGTTTCTGGCGACTCGAAAAAAAATTTCCGATGAGACCGGATTGCATATGTTATATGTAATTGTGTTTTAAGCGTGTTTGAGCCGGGTTCCTCCACCCGGGGAGCTACACCTGATAACCTGCCTGAATACAGCGCCTAACTGCCTTACTTAATGCAGGTAACAGCAACAGTAAAGGTTAATAAATGCTTATTGAATGCCACAGGTTGCTTTGGGGCATTATGTATTCAGCTTATTCAGTGGTTGGCCCTGATGATCTACTTTACGTTTCCTGTCCACAGCAAAGCTACTAGGGACATCGCCTTGAGGGCATATAAATATCTCATTACAGCCCAACTACATGTGGACGATAAGTTCATCACGTTTAATTCCACGTTGTTATTACTCCAATAAAATCGAACGATTACACTGCAAGAGTTGTTAAGCAACGAATATAATCAGGCAGGAGTGTCATTAAACAACGACTAATTTGAGTGGTAGAAGGGCTGGAGAGTTCACAAGTGTTTTCCGAGATAAGGCATACCTGGCATGTCGAAGCGGGATCCATCCAACAATCACCTTGTCAAAGCTGTGATCTCCCTTCTCTTCCCCTCCAGCTTGCAGACGTGGCAGCAGCAGCAGGGCGCCGGTGACACATATGGCCAATTATAGGTGGAAGTGGAGAAGATGATGTGAGCTGAAAGCTTGTTCACACGTGGCGGGTGTCCAGACGGCCAGGGGCCGTGCAGCGGAGGGCCGTGGGAGAGGAAAAGAAAAAAAACGTATCAATAGCCGAGCTCTCCTCTCCCGTCCTATCCTCTCATCCGCGGGTCTGATCCGCAGGCCTGTAGCAAATCAAAGACTACTTTTTAGCCGATCAATACCGCCCCCTTAACTTCCTTTTATTACTCCGCAGCCAGAATAAGGGTTACAGAGGGAGATGCAATATTCAGTTCATAAATCATGCAGTAAAAAAATGTCATGGGGGTAATTGTGGTTTTCTAACACCCTTTAAAGGGAGACAGATTTTATTAGTGGGTTAACGTCACCGAGCGACCCTCATTCCTTCTCATTATGGGCTCATGGAGGCATCATCAAACCTTAAGCGTTACAATGCTTCTCAGCGGACCCTGGCCTCATTTCTCAAACACACGCCACTGCCGAAACACACAACTGCACAAACAAAGTGAGTGGCACTTCTTGCACAAGAAAGCCTGGTTTATTTGTAATAGACAATATGATTGTCTTGGTCAAACCCATTGTCTGGGCTTTTTAATTCCTAATTATTGATTTGTTTTGTCTATTACTTTTCCTCGCTGCTAGTTTCAACTACAAATAAAAAGGGTCGCTTCTCCACACAAATACATAGCGCAAAGAACTAGAATGATTGCCTTATTAAGGTGGACAGAGCGCTGTTTTCTATAAGTCTCACTCCCTTCTACCTCTCTGTTTCTCCTTCTCCGATCTCCAATGAATTTCAATTGTCCAATAATTTCCCACAATATCCCTGAGTAACAGCATTTTTGTCACATCTTTTAGTGATTAAACGGATCGATTTCTGTACTCTGTGGGTGATTAAACCCACAGGGTTAGAGAGATTACAGAGGGGGAGCCACAGAGAAGCCTCCTTAATGGATTCACACAGAGAGCCTTCCATTCATAGGGCTAATGAGATTGGATTACAGGAACCGAGGTTTCAGAGAGGAGAAGGGGGGGAAACTCACAAGAGGAAGCTCACGTCCGACGGGACAAAAGTTAGGACAGAAGAAAAGGGGGTTTAAGCTGAGGAGAAGGCGACAGACGCTGCTGGGAGTCGCATGCAAAGAAACGCTGTTGCTTCTGTGCTCTCTGAGTGACAGGAAAACTCCACACCTCCCTGGCTTATAAGGGTTTGTACCTCTGTGCTTATCTTGAATAATCCTTGCAGTGACGGCTCACATATGATTGATCACAGTCATTATTAGTCAGTGGGATGGGTGGAGGAGTGCAGAGGATCACTGCAGCGAGTCACTTTTTTTTCGGGTGTCCCACATACAGTAGCCCAGCTGTCCGGTGGGAGCTGGAGGGAGCTAGAGTATGGCGGGCAGCACCGGGATAAGGGCCATATCTCTCCTCCGCAGCCTGGACGTCGGAAGCCGAGTGGGGAAGCCGTGACTTTCGTGGTCCAGGGGGCTGGAAACTCTCCCCCCCCTCGGCCCCTTCAGCGAATACACGTCACACCCGCACGGCTTCGGACCGCCTCCGGAGCTCTGACCACGTCCTGCCGGTGGAAACGGCACCAGACTGAACGGCAGGCTACCGAGGCGTGGTGGAAACGCACTGGAAGCGTGTTGTCGCTGAGTTTTTTTTTTTTTAAACACATGTATGACCCACGGGTGGTGGGTGGTGGTGGTGGTGGTGGGAGGATCAGAGGCCCCAATCACAGCTGGAGGTCATCCGTGTCACAGAGAGGGAATAAGAGGGAGCGCTGGCTGAAGCCGGTTACTCCAGGTCATTGCACAGGCGATAGCCCCATTTCATCTGGAGTGTATAGACTAAATGCCGACAGAGTGTAACAGATTACAGTGCGGAAGGTGCTCTCTTTAATCTTCCTCTGGTCCTTCAATGGATCCCCGGCACTGATGAAACGGCTCTTGTGTCTCTGTCCATGTTATTTGCAGTGTTTTTCATAATGACGGCCTATTTTCTTCTGACAGCTGAACAGCAGCTATTTGTTGTTTGTCTCCAATGCTATCATTCCACACTTAGGAATAAACCCAAGGATTTATTTGTCAATTAGAAATGGGGGAACCTGTTTTTTCCCTTTTTTTTTTAGAATAGCCCACAAGTAACTAATGTGCATAATTGAAATACATTAACTCCACAAACTTACTTCCACAAGGCAAGATTTTTCTCTTTGATACACGACGTGAACTGTATGCATTAGACAGATCATAGAAGAGAAGTATTAAGCGAGGCGTGTGCGTGTTTCATACGGCTGTACATCCAAATGAGTAGTGACAGGTCACCAGGGGCCATCGGAGAAGCGAACGGGGCCCTAAGGTGCCGCGTCTCATCCCAGAGCAAAGGGCGTTTGCTGACAGGGAACTGTGGACCAACTAAAATAGCAAACAAGTGCCCCGTGCTAACGCCCTGAGCAAGGAGGCTCATACTGTCCCCAACCCGGCCTGTCTGCTGCAACCCGGTCAGGATACCCCCAACATCACTGCCCCCACACACGCATACGCTGCTCGGCCTACTCTTGTGTGCAAAAAACATGAATGCATCTTTTACGGCGTGGTTTGGCTGTAATTAGGATTCCCCATTAATGTCTGCACTTAAATCTCCAGGTTCATGTTAATAGTGTATTTGTTGTCATAGGCAGGTAAATGGTGACTTGAACAAAATGGGTAATGATGCAAGCAAGAGAGAGAAAAATAAGAGGTAAGATTATGGTAAAGATTGTCTTATTAAAAATCAGCAGTGGCTGTGTACTGTTGAGTAGTTTTTTTTTTAGAGAGTCAAACTGAAATAAATTATCTATGTAAATACTGCAAGGAGTTGACATTTTTATCCAACTTCTACACTTTAAAAGAATCCACAAGAATATATTTTTTTTTCCCGCCGCGAAAATCCTCGGGAAGAACTTTTGTCAAATCCCTGAGGCGAGAGCCATTAGAATAAAGAAAACACATTTACAGAAGCGTTTGTGACTCGCATGACTCACAAATCTGGGTGAGCTGTGCACGTGTGCGCGTGTGCACGTGTGCGTCTGCGAAACCCGACCCAGCGTGATTTTTTTTGGAATCCAGTCCAAGGTTAGTTTTGTGTCACACTTCTGACGTCAGACGTTGAAGTTATGGGGGCTAATTATGGACCAACACTGGGGGATTTCTGCCTCCAGTGAAAGCTGCTCACGTGGAAGGGATAGTGCTGCTGACTCCAAATCTGCCTGTCTGAGTGAAGCTCTCATATAGCATACTATATGTATATATTTGTGTGTGTGTGTGTGTGTGTGTATATATCTATATACACACCCATTTCATACACACAAACTGAGTGTAGCCTATATTTTTTTTTGCAGTGTGCAATGTCTCCAGGTAGAGAGGCAAGAGTTTTCCCTCAGTGCAGAAGCCATTAGTCAGAATGGAGGTGATTTATGGGTTGTCTCCTTGCAGAATTTAAATTAACTGCCATGCTGTATGGAGGGAGGAGGGCGGGCGCCACCACTTTTTTAGGTTGCTCCCCTTTGCACTCCACCCCATGCTCTCCCCTGTCTTTCTCCACCACTCTCTCTCTCTCTCTCTCTCTCTCTCTCCATTCCCCCCCTTCTCGCTCTCACAGGAGAAATTTGGAACGTTTTTTGAAAACCAGCTGTGTCGTCAGGTGGTCAGGCTCACACAAGCATCTCATAAGATCTCACCGGAAAAAACATGCTCATCCAGATAAAAAGGGTGCTTTTTCTTTTTTTTTTTTTTTTTTTTCCCCCTCAGAGGAAGTAGAAAAGCAGAAACGCACAAAGACAAGTACAAGGTCAAGGTCAGCGGTAAGGTGCCGTGTCTTACGCGGCACATATACAGCTCTGCAACACAACTGTCCGTATGTTTAGGCAAATGAAAATAGAACAAAAATAAAAATCCACATTTTGATGTATAAAACATAAACATACACACAATGTTTTGCACACTTAATTTTGAAGGATTAATAATGAATGTGTGCCCAAATGTGGAGATACAGCATTACTAATCATGGGTTTCTCATTATTTCAGGATGTGCTCTCCCTGCTCCCAGATCCATATTAATGATTTTCATATTAATGGAGTGTTGTAGTGTACTCCCTCTTCCCTAAAGACTATGATATATAACTGAGCTGGGAGATGAGGCTTGTGGTGTGACATGAGAGCCCAAGGAACAGGATCTTCATCAGAGTTCATCAGAAATTCCCTCCACATTGTGCATGACTCAATGAGAGCACTTATACATAAATACATACTTATTGTGTATCGCTTAACGCCATGCCAGAGACGGGGGGGGGCTAGGGGGCGGGTTGCTGGCTGGGGACGGAGGTCGGGGGTCGGCGGGCCCACGGGTGCTCGGCGCACGGGAGGGGAGGGAGGGGGGAGGAGTGAGGATGACTCCACATGACATGGCGCCGATGAGGGACCAAAGTTTCCACATGGCACTAGCGCTGCGAATGCGTTTTGATACCTGATCATTTTTATTTCCATCTTCTTTTCACAGACACACACACACACACACACACACACACGCACACCTCTGGACCCACTCTTGCATGCTCAATGGGCTCACGGTGAAATATGTGGCAATTTAATTCATGATAATCACATAATTGAGATCATGCTGGTGCACTTCTCCCTATTAACACCTGCGTGTTCCCCACTCCCACTTTCTCAAAGACTCGAGTTTAAAAAAAAAAAAAAAAAAGATCTCACTCCCAACACTTTTTGTCTCCTCCCTTCCTATCATATCACCTTTTGGGGAAGGTGTCTATGCCACAGAAGCTTCAACCGCTTCCCCTGGCACACGACTATGTGCTGGAAGAAAGACCAGGCCACAGAGCCTTCACAGGACTCCAGCTGAGGTTTTGATAGGCTCCTGTCTGTAATGCTTCCAGGACTGAAATCACCCTGGGACCTCTTACGTGGGTCAGAAGAAAGAGAGAACAAACACGGAAAGCAAAGAAGGACTAAAGAGTAGATTAAAAAAAAAAATCTTCACTTATCCTCTACAAATATCGCTCAACGGACGCTCGATACGCGGCGAACATCCATAGGGATGCGTTTGTGTGATGTGGCCGTTTGAAAGCTCGACGGAGCCCGGTTCTATTCCCCCGCGGCAGCTAACCAGAGGTTGCTGCGTTCCGATAAAATGACAAACAGGAAGGGTAACTCTCTCTGAACGTGGAATTCTCTGTCAGCATGTCCTGCTTCACTTCTCCTAGTCACACACACACACACACACACACACACACACACACACACACACAAAATAAATTAAAAAAAAAGTTTCCTCCCTCTATAGAGCTACTTACCACCTCCCTCTATGAAAACACTGTGCAATATCATAGATAAAGTATGTGTGGCTTCCTCCGTAGAGCCTGCTTTTATTCTCTTTGGGTTAAATTAACAATTTCATTACTGCATATATAGAGAACACTATGCTAATAAAGACTTTCATAACTATGTCAAAGCCCCGAGTGATGTTAATTACATGTAAAACTTTTGGTAAACTCATATCAGCAGCACGTTTGCTTCAGTTCTTTCCATCTCAGTTCAGTTCACAGGAGAAAGGAAAAATAGGATCAAAACACATTTTAAATTGAATTCCTATATGTGTATTACGCAGCTGGTTGTGGTTAATACTTGTGTAGAGTTTCCAACTCACAGGCAGTACTGTAAATACAGCAGGAGACTTATCTGAGGATTTAGAATTCTGACCTCTCTTACAAGGCATGATTGACATCGGATGCAAGTGGAGGAGGAAGCCAGAGAGCGGGGCGCTGTGAAGTGTTTAGCGGGGAGATGGCTTTTCATTTCACGCTGCGAGTGACACTGCAGTCCTGGCCGAGGTGGAAAGGTCATCCCATCATTCGGAAGGCCTGGGGAGGAGAGGAGTCAGGACGGAGCCAAGCCGCGACCGGGCCTGCTGCGGGCACACACACACACACACACACACACACATAATACACCACATCACCACGTGCGTTATGCTACCTGGAGACGGCAGCCAGCCCCCGCCACGTCTCACTTTTTCCTCCGATTGGAGAGGTAAACAGTTCAGCGGCAAAATTCCCTGGAACTCGGCTTGTTCAGTCAAGGGAAAAAAAAGACAAGGCGTAAACAGACTAAAAGATCAAGCTGCGTTCACGGGTGACAAAATCCCAGCTACCCTGCCTAACTAAATCATCCGTGCCGTATCCCGCTCCCGGTTTAAAAGCGTGTCAGCGTAAATCGGCTTGTAAATATTTCAGAGTTCTGCATACAGGGCACGCGACTGCAATCAGCTCGTTGCGCTCCGAAGTTGCGGGCGATAAGGCTGATGTGGATGCACATGCGACATAAGGTGCAAGGCGATTACTACGTGGACGGCGAGCCCACGTCGGTGGTGTCAGGGACAGTGGACTGATGAGCCCCGGTCAGCACAATCAGTTATTACGTCTTGTAAAAATGCAACGCTGTCACATGCCTTAGTAAACAGGGCAAACGTCAGGCTTGATCAAACCGCGGCTGCTGTGGTGAGGAGTAACACGTGGCCTGAGGGTATTCTGTGTGTGTGTGTGTGTGTGTGTGTGTGTGCGCTGCTTGTTTCCTCTGGAGTCGCGTCCTTCACTGTTTTCTGCATTCACCTGGATATTCTGTGCATTATAGCGTGCGTCAGCAGGAAATCACTGAGGCAGAGAAGGCTTTAAGCAAATATATATTAATTTTCTCAGGACATATATACAGTGATCCCTCGCCACTTCGCGGTTCACTTATCGCGGATTCGCTATTTCGCGGATTTTCATAATGCATTTTTTTTTTTTGGTGCATTGTGTTCTGCATTCTGATTCGCTAAAAACTCACTCCCGCTTCTTGTATCAAAACATGCTACGAATTGTGCTATCATTTTGTCGTCTCGTGCAGTTATGTGTACGTACATAAAACAGCTTGGCAAGTTTACATTAAGTTGGCCAGGCCCCCAGCAAGTGCTGCTGACAAAGTGCCAAGCGCATTTAATGCAAGCAAGGGCTGGTTTGAAAAGTTTAAGAAACGCTTTGGACTTAAAAATGTTAGTCTGCACGGTGAGATGGCGTCTGCGGATACCGCTGAGGCAGAAGCCTTCGTGAACAATAAATTCAAGGCGATCATTGAGGAGGGGGGATATAAGCCCGAACAAGTTTTTAACATGGATGAGACTGCCTTATTTTGGAAACGAATGCCCTCCCGCACCTTCATCCAGTCTGAAGAGCAGTGAAACGGCCTACACGTGAGTCACCGTATTTGTATACATGTAATAGTTGCTAATTGTAAAAAAAAAAATAAAGTTTTCTATTTCGCGGATTTCACTTATCGCGGGTCATTTTCGGAACGTAACCCCCGCGATAAACGAGGGATTACTGTATATATATCTAAAAAAAAAAAAAAAGAAACAACTCCTCCCCAGACTCGGAGAAAGAATGTGCTCTTTCTCCCTTGACTCTCTGCTGTGAAACACTAACACACACACACACACACACACACACACACACACACACACACACACACACACACACACACACACACACACACACACACACACACACACACACACACACACACACACACACACACACACACACACACACACACACACACATACACACAATTGGGCAATTCCCCATCGAACTCAGGCTTTTTCCTTTTCCTATTTTCTTTAAATGCACTAATGCGCCATCTCCCCTCCACTCACCGTGTTCAATTTTGACTTCCTCTGCCTCGCCTTCTTTGTTTTCGAACCCCCCCCTCCATCTCCAAACCACCTCAGTGGGTGCCAAGCAGTCACAGCAGTGGCTTGATCCTGGCACTTGTGAAAGGAGCTCTTTGATAAGCCTCGGCCAGGAGCAACACAAGGGAAGCAATCAGAGACACAAACTCAACTACAGATGAGGCATCTACTCGGTCCGCTTGTGTGTTTGTGATGTTGTTTTGTTGCTTTGACCTGTTAAAGTTTCCCCTCGGAAAAAAAGGAACGAAAAAAAAAAAATGTTCCATGTTTTGTGATTTTCCCCTGTGCACTTGTATAACTCTTATGTCTGCCGCTGCCTTCCCATCCCTTTTGTAACCTGGGAGAACAACAAAGTGATTAAAAGCTTTTGAGGTCTGTTTGGATGTAGCTGATGCCCGCGCACGCCGCTGCAGCGGCCAGCCTGTGGCTTCCTGTTCTTGTCTTGTCTTCACATCCGCTCACTGGTTCCATTTTCAAAAGCTTTCCTTCTCTTCACAGCCCGATCAATGGAAACAGAAACAATCTGATCGTTCTGTTTAATTAAACTATTAATATACAAATGAAAATAAATCCCTAAAAGTAGATTGCAGTACAGTCTTTTTTTATCTTGCACTGTAGCTTTTTCTACCATTTCTACAGGCAACGCTAATATTTCACCCACAAACGGAGCTGCTCATTTTGCATATTTGATTCTTTTGCTGCTCCACAGCTGAAGCATGTGCTTCAAATGCAATATGTCAAGACGTGTACGGGTGGGTTTTAGAGGCTGACTTATGCTTCTGAAATGTCCTACTCTATGTCATTTTTCAGACCAAAGAGAAATCCATTGTTTTATTTATTCATTTAGGCTCAAACTAAGCGAGTTTAAGCTAATTACTATTAATTAACATGTACGGATAGTTTCTTAGGTAGGTAGTTTCTTATCTGAAAGTGTCTAGATTGACTTTTTATCTTGTTTAGGCCACATTTTCAATTATATTTTAGTAAATCTTGATTGAAGATTCTAGTTGAAGTAAGTGTAGATATTAAGTTGTAACTACGAGGTAATAGCAGTGGTAAACTGCCGTGGGGAAACAAAGATTGTTAACATGAAGCTGCTTCGTTCGGTGGTTTTCTCTTTAATCACCAGGACTTTTTGCTTTTGGGGAGAAGGAGGAGACATCTGCAGGTTATCTGGCTTCAGGTAAAAAAAAAACATCTGAACTTGTGAATGTTCGGTTATTAAAGACAGAAGGTAAGCTCACGCTTTATCACTGCACAGCCAGGCAGCCTCCGAACAACTGAAAACTACATATGGCGTCTGTTCACGCTATAAAAACTGGAATCTTACCAGGTAAAGATATCTTGTTTTTGGTATAAATAGCCCAATATTGATTAGAATCATCTTCCACTCGCAGATAATTTGATTGACTTAATTAAAACTTGAAATAAGCTAAATTATCAGCCAGTGGTTAACAACATTATTAATAGATTTTCCCTTGTTAAAGTTTTTGCAGTGTGATAAACTAGTTTTTGAGAATTTTCGGTAATTATTATGAGGTGCTGCCGCTGATCTGAACATTGTAAATTGTAACTTGATAACCTAATGTATATTTAAAAAATGGATTTAATTGCAGTTCCTACTGTACCTGTACTTGCTCGATCTTCAAATTTACTTTTTCCAATTTGGGAGTACACACGATTATTTCAAGTTGTGCTTGTGGTTGTCAAACAGCTGCAACGCTGCAGTCCTTCACGTTAGCCCAGGGAGGGGGGGCAGACGCGCGCCTCCTCCCTCCGCGACACGAAGCGTCACCAGCCTGCTTCTTGTCACCTGTCAGTGCTGAACTTCACCAGGAGGCGACGCCTCCCCCCCCCCCGTCGCTCCAACGGCCTGACCGGTGTGCCGGCACATGGAATCCACTGCTTGCACCGCCCATGCTCCCCTTTAATCCTCTTTCAAATCTGACACCTAGAAGACATCACAGATCCACTATCTCCCCCTATTTTTTGCAACGTGCAGCTGCTTAAGAGTTCTAAAACATGTCGCACTTCTCTGAAACGTGTGACTGGCAGCAGCGCTCACCGATTCCCTCCCTGACAAATTAAGCAAAAACAAACTAGCTGCACAGATATAAAGCTCAGCTGTCACGCCAGTTAACTCGCCCCCCCCCCCTCCATGTTAAAACCTCCTGCCCCCCTCCCCTCCTGCCTCTCCATCGCTTGTCTCCCCCATCTTTCTCATCTCTCTTTCATCCCTATCGCTCCCGTGTTTGTCCTCTCCGGTGTGCATTGATCTCTGTGGTTCAGAGATTTAGAGATTTGGGGCACGGTGATCTGACTGGCAGCTACAGCCGCCAGGTGTGGAGAACAAACAACGGCCCCCTAAACAAACCCCAAAACCAATTTAGGGTTTGTGTGCTTCCTCATATAGGTAAACTCCATGTCTGTTATGAAGAATGGAGAAAAAAAAAAGGTAAAAACAGGCAAATCTGCATCACGGTCACACCTGGCGTGCCGGTTATTTGGGTTACGTCTCACAGACGCCGCTCGCTGATAAATCACACAATCAACTAGTGAAGCCATAAGTTTCGCAACTCGAGTTAATGATGATGAAGAGACGGAAATCCGGTAAAATAACCGGCGATACGTCAAGTACAAGCGGTGACAAACAGTGTGGCGTCCTGCTCGTTGTTCCGTCTCAATCCGTCTGAGCTAAACAGTCATATCCACGCCAGGGAGACGCAGACGTGACACATGGAAAGACAAGAGCCCGCTGCTCAATAATCAAAGGGCTGATTTCAACGGATTAGCACGGGTTCACATCTCTGATTTATGCAATGCGATGAATCCGTATCAGATGATAAAAGATTACACTCGACTATCTCACCTTCACATACAGAAAAACGACAACAGACCTGACTGTGTACTTCCCTGTGTATTTTAAGTATTCCAGGCGCCAGACACATGACAGTTAGAGAATTTATGTTTGTGCGACTTTGACTCGCACATCATTGGCTACCGGCTGCAGCGGCTTCGGTTTCGCGATTCAAAGCGGGAGATATCAGCGCAGTAAAAGCCCTTCCTCTCGTTTTTTATTTCATTTGCCTCCGTGAGGCAAACGTCAGCGCTCTTTGACAGTTCCCGTACACGTTGCACATTTTCTCTGGCGATAGTGATGTATTCCGCCGTTGCAGGTTCTAAAACCGTATCAACCCCCCCCCCAAAAAAATAAATAAATAAGTAAAAGAGCAACAAACAGAACACATATTTCATATGATGACTGTCTGCAAACTTTGTCATTTGCTTTCTTGCCTTCGTCATTCATCACTCTAAGGTATGAAAATGTCAAACAAATGACATCACTGCTGCATATGGATTTTTTTTCCCTTCCAAACCTTAATTTAATAATAATAATAAAAAAAAAGAAAAACATCAAATCAATACCTAAAAAAAAAAAAAAAGACACCGATAAGAAATGGTGTCAGCTCGTTCAGGGGGAGAAACAGGGTTATTGACACGGGGGAAAAGACGAAGAAACGAATAGAGAGAATCAGAAAAAGCGCAACAATGTTGGCAGCTCCCTTCCTGTCTTTGAGTGGCGGGCCAGCGAGATCAGTTCAAAAAGTTTGCAGACACTTCATTTATTACTCGGTTCAACTTGTAGGCTCATGAGCTCATTCTTGGCATTAAGTTTTGCAATTAGCACCTTTTTTTTTTCCTCCATTTAAGAGGTTGCTCGCGTTTCCTGGCATAGCAGATATAAGTGCTGTTTTATGTCTGTGCACATGTATGCATGAATCTCTAGAAACCACCACCGGGGGAAAGAGAGAGAGAAAAAAAAAAAAGATTGTCTTTCCACAGCTCCATCTTTATTTTTAGAGGCTGGATGCTGATGAGAGCGACGAGAAAGCAAAAAGGGAGCGCGGAAAGCGGCATCAAAAAGTCGGGGGGAAGGAGGGAGAGCGAGGGAGAGCGAGGAAGAGAAAAAAAAGCGAGGGATGAACGGAGGGGGGGGCAAGATGGTCCCCTTCTTTGTGTTAGTTTCCTCGGCGGTTCGGGCGGGTACAGGAGGAAGGAATGCAACGTGCTCAGAGTCCTTCCTCTGACTGAGAGAGAGAGAGAGAGAGAGGAGTGGACGTAACCAGCCTCACTGGATGGGGGGTGGGGGGTTGGGGGGTGGTTGGGAGGTGGTTGAGGTGGTGGAGGGGGGTAATCTGCTGCTACTGCCGTATAAAAAGCCAACCCTGAGAATCCGGCAGCACAAACTCACCACACACACACACACACATGCGCGCACACACATGCACGCAGACACGCACACACACAGATCCAGTGGCTCCTCTGTATCTCTCACACTCACCCACTCCCACCACCTCTCTCTCTCTCTCTCTCTCTCTCTCTCTCTCTCTCTCTCTCTGTCTCTCACTCAGTTCCTCTGGGCTCTGCATCCTTCTTGCTTCTTCTCACAAGTCAGACTGTGTTTGTAAGTACGCACTGAATGTCTCCCCGCGTATGCCTGGCTTTCCTTAAGTCTTTTTTTTTTTTTCTTCCCCCTTTTCCGCATGTGTGAGCGACTGCTTTCCCTTACTTTAGTGTGAGCGAGCGGAGCGGCGAGGCGCATCAAGTGTATGTGGCTCTCTGTCTCGCCCTCACACGCTCTCCGCTCCTCCTGCAACTCTTCTCGGGATCCCCCCCGGATCCCTTTCCTCGGCGACAGGCTCCCCACACCAACCAGTCACCATTTCCGCCCCCGGGAGACCCACGCTGGCAGCTCAGCCCCTTCCCCGACTCAGCATCGGGAGGAAGACCCTGGTGGCGGCTGCCGTCGGGGTTATGCTGGTCCTGGTGCTGGTGGTGCTCATCCCTGTGCTGGTCAGCTCCGTGGGCACCGACGCCAGCCACTATGAGATGCTGGGCACCTGCCGCATGGTGTGCGACCCCTACCTGAACAAGGGGACCCCGGCCAGCAGCACCAGCTCCACGGGGCTCCAGGCGGAGGCGGAGGCGCTGAGCGACCACAGCAACGTGCTGCCGCCCTCCACGCTGCTGCAGGGCCCGCAGGGGAAGCCCGGCAGGCCGGGCAAGCCGGGACCGCCCGGACCGCCGGGGGAGCCGGGTCCGCCGGGGCCGGCGGGCCCGCCCGGCGACAGAGGGGACCAGGGGAGGACCGGGGTTTTGGGTCTGGGGGGGGACGGAGCTATCAGCACGGCCACCTACAGCACGGTGCCGCGGGTGGCCTTCTACGCGGGGCTTAAGAACCCCCACGAGGGCTACGAGATCCTCAAGTTCGACGACGTGGTCACCAACCTGGGCAACAACTACGACGGCATCTCGGGGAAGTTCATCTGCAGCATACCGGGCACGTACTTCTTCATCTACCATGTGCTGATGAGAGGAGGGGACGGCACCAGCATGTGGGCAGACCTCTGCAAAAACGCCCAGGTTAGTGCAGTTAAAACTTTTTATCCAGTCCTGACAGTGAAAAAGAAAACCTCATATATCCCTCCGGCTCTCCGTGGTTTTGATAAATCCACATTTTTCATTTAAGAAAAAAAGGCGGATTTAAAAAAAAAAAGTGATATTTGTGCGTGCCAAGCGTGCGTGCGTCCAGGCGCCCGGAGGCACATCTGCACAGCTGTGTATGACTGGTCTCTGCTTGGAAGCGATGCGTCCTGACGCCGCGCCCCGGCTCCGTGTGCCGCTCTAAAAAGCCTTCTCTTTGCAAAATGTGATTAAACTATACATACCAGTCGTGTTTTTTTAATTTTTGCATGATTAATATAGACGGCGGGAATGAAATATCGGATTGTGTGAGCAGTATTTTAGCGGAAAAGCAGGAGTTTGAAAAGCGTAAAAGAACGAACTGACGATGCCGTCGCAACGCGACTTCCTCTTTTTATCCTCATATTAAGTAGTCGCTTTACTTTCATAGTTTGCATATATCAACCTAATCGGCATCATTATTAATATCATAATTATTAAAATGCGGTTTATAAGTGTGTAAAGGCGATTTCTGTGCGTTAAATCAGCCTTTAGAATAAAGCGTGGACTTCGGTGTGTCGCTGATTTTTCGGACCTGTACCTGTGTCCGCTGCTTTGCTGTCCGTGTTTCTGGAAAACAAAACAAAAAAAAACGCATTAGCACGTCTAACGTGGTCTATTCTCGGCTTCGTTGATGCATCGTTTTAATGGGGCTCTAATGTTATTTGTGGTCTCAGGTTCAGGTGATGTGTGTGTGTGTGTGTGTGTGTGTGCCAGTGTGGGTTGCTGCCTCCCATCAGCCGTCACTTCCCTTCCCTTCAAAAAAAAAAAAAAAAAGCCCCAAAGACCAATTCACCTGCAAATAAAGATATATGTTACACCATAGATATTACAGCTATTGTCTGCTCACAGCTGCAGCTGAGTGTCAGTGGTGTGTGTGTGTGTGTGTGTGTGTGTGTTGATAAATACATTTAACACCCAGATGTATGAAAACAAATCAGCAAGTTTGACAGTATAAAGTTGGACAATTTTGTAGCTTTCTCTTTGTATACTGCAAAAAAAAGACATTTCAGCTCCTTTATAATTACTCATTATGTGTTAACATGTGTTAAGAAACTATATAAAAAAAGTAAAAGTTAAGGGGCTTTCATTTCACACGTTGGCTGTGTGCTTCACAAGCTTAGCTGCCCCTTATGTATTTACATCCTCATCTCCGTACAAAAGGTCAATTGGATATATATATATATAGAGATGAGGTATTGTGACAGAGCCTGTGATAAGTTAAGATCACACTCCGAGGTGAGGAGAGAAAACACATTTAAAAGTCGGCCGTGTCTCATGAACATTCGAGAGTTTCTGCTTCATCATTATCAGCAGCCTCTACATCCAGAGACCTAAAGCTCTGCAGTAAGATGGGGGGAAAATAGTAAAATCTGATTAAAAATCCAACCCAATATGACCCTACAAATGACATTTTGACAGCATGGCTCCACGATCTATTTCTCATTTTAACATGATGTAAAATAAAATTTACAGTAAAGATTCCCCCCCTCCCCTAAGCTGAATATTCAACATCAATCACGACAATGAATAAACAGTTTGATCAAAGCCGGGCCCCTATTATTAAAATTACAGAGATAAGGACGTGTGCAGATGAGAGATAAAATAACAGTTGGCAGCGGCCTGCGCGCTTGCCGAGGCAGCTCGAGGTTAATTCCTTTACCCTCCCCAAGTTCACACCCAGAAACAACAGAGTTACGGCAATCACCTTCCATATATAATTTCTCACTCAACAGTAATGTTTATGGGTGGGCGTAAAAGCATTGATAGGGGAAGAAGAACATATGTTCCAATAAAACGCCTTCTGTTGCCGCTTCCCCGTGCTCCCCAGAGGAGGGTGTGGAGGTACTTAAGTTAGACGGCACGCCGTGTGCATCTCTGGAGACTCACCTAATGTTTATAAAGTGGTAACTGCTTGTCTTTCGCTGTCCCATCCGCGGCGTTCTACATTAACGCGGCGTCCAGTTACTGCGGTGTTTATTAGTTTGTGCGCTTGGCTGATGGAAAAGGCCCCAGAGCTTTCGCCTGTGCAAATGACTGTGAATGGATATAAACGCCGGGCCAAGTTATGCTACATCATTGATGAAGTGCTGAGAGCGGAGCCGGTCACACTGGTGCTTTCCTCAGCTCATTAAGGCTGCAAAAAGCTACACTGTGAGTTGGGACAGAGGGGGGGGGTAGGCGGGGGGAGGGAGGCCGGGGAATTGCAGACAATACTAGTATTTTATCATCTTTTGGCTGTAGCGAAGCGGCGGGGTTTCCGGGGGCCCTGCAGTGCTGTTTCACCCCAGCATGCGCTCCTCCCACTCCGGGGGGGGGGCTCTCACAAGCTGTTGAGCATCAACATCCAGGGGTTACTTTATCTCCCCCCCCCCTGTTTTCCTTTTCTTCTTCTCCCTCCTCCTCTTCTTCACCTTCTTTTAACCGTACTGTAGGTGATGAATCCCTGCATTGTGTCCCTAGAACTTTGACACTTGTTCCAGACTAGACCAGGAAGAAGCTTCCCGGGAATCAAACAAATAGAAATCTATTTTCAGCGCAGCACATTTCATCTGCTTCCTCTCTGCACCCTCTTTTTGGCTCCTTCCCCATCGCCCCCCCCCCTGTTCTTCCCACTCATGCGCCAGATATTCCAACCAATCCCAAAACTTTGTCCCGGTGCATAAATTTGCTTGGCTTTAACCTTCCTTGAACACACACACACGCGAGTCCTGACAGGCGGCGAGGACGGATCGCGTCGGCCGCTGCTGAAGGTGGGGGGGGGGGACAAAGGAAAAGGGGACGGAGTTATTGTGCTATTGTGCCATCCTGGTCTATTTAATTGTAATTAAAAAGCTTGAACCAGATCCAGGATGTGTTTGCACTTCTCCTCTCGGTTCCCTTCTTAATATTGTTATTAATCCGCAAAACCGTTTCAGAGTTAATTAAAAGCAATGACTTCGGCGTCAGTCTCTCAAGAGGACCATAGTGAATAATCACTCTGTCTCCTCCTTTAATAAGCTTCAACGTCCTTCGTGCACATGGCGCTTCCCTATAGCAATTACCGCTGCAGTCTCCTGCTCACACACACACACACACACACACACACATTTGCATGTGCTCACTGCTCTCACACACACACACACACACCCACACACACGGATGCATCCTCGCCCCCTCCCCAACCCCGCAGCCCTCCTAACCCACCCACCCACTCCAACTGATGCGCTGCCCTCCATCTCTCCTCTATGTGTACGGGAGCCCCACCTTTCCAAAAAAAAAAAAGAGCAGAAAGTTTTGCATTTTAAAAAAAGGAAAAGTTCTTGTTCAAGGGAAAAAAAAGAATTAAAAAAAAAAAGGGCCACAGCCCCCTCTGAAGAGTACCCGGATTGAGATATCACAGCATCGATTTGCCAACAGGCGGCGTCATCGATATTCCTCATCTCTTTCAAGTGATGCATTGCACTACAAATCAGAGCGTCTGATTCCCCCCCTCTTTTAGAAATTCCTGTTCAGCTCGCTTCAAACAATCAAAGGCCGCGAGAAAGTGTCTCTCGTGTCAGCTTGGCCGTCGCCCCGATTCCACCCGTGAAGGCTCTGTCGGGGTGGAGGGGGGGAGGGGCTTCGGGGTCGCGTGCTCCAGGTGAGAGCCACATGTTGTGTTTAAAATGTGGCGTCAACGCCAACATTAAAACAACAGGAGCTGAGCCATCTGGAAGAATGTATGCTCCTACCAAACGTGTGAAAGACAAAAACACATCATATGCTTTATGTCTCATATATATGGGCTGTGGCTTTCATTGATTTTTCTCTGCTGCAAGTCAAAAATCGGATTTTAAGATTCATCGCGCTCAGGAAATTAAAAATAAAAACATAAGCAGCCATTGCAGGCACTTAGAGACAAGTGTACAATCAAATTGTTTGGTCCCTGTGACACCCAGATATAGGCAATACTCAGACTTGATTGATTTAACATTCCGGTAATGTTCCGACCTGCTATTCTTCATCGTGGTCTGACTCCAGCACTGAGAGGCCTCTGTGTGTTTGCCTGGTGTAACAGAGAGACTCTGTCTGGAATAGACAGGCAGGGTTTGAGAGAGCCACCCCCTGTCCCTCAGCCTCTTTGCCTTTGGTATTGATCTCCTTATGTGTACGTGTGCGCGCATGTGTGTCTCTTTCATATTTTTTTTTTTTTTTTGACAGACCCATTTCTTTTCCCCGTGTGATGTATACCATGGCACTTCTTCTATAATCAGCCGGAGAGGTAGCGGAGGCGGACCTTTGGCTTTGGTTTGCTGTGTAATTGGACATTGGATTTGACACTCTGCCGAGTGGAACATTAGAGCTAGCCTAATTAGGTGCGAGGGCTATTAAACGAAGATTGGCCCGTGTTGTTAGGAAATACCACACAGATTGGAAATGTCAAGATGACATCGGGCTGTCATCCGCGAGCAGGGCGAAGAAAATCTATCATTTATTGGTGAAGTTTCAAAACTTGCTTGGGTTGCTGCCCACTCAATTTCTGTAATAATTTTATTACTTTAAATTGCTAATCTCTATTTTACTTCCTTAAAATAGAGATTATCTGAACAACCTGCGCTCACATCTCAGATTATCCAGCCTGTGAAATGCTGCTATAATGTCTCATATATACCACAAAAAACATATGGGTTTTAAAATAGGCTATGGATTAGCTCCTGTGGCTCACTGACTCAAAGATGCTATGGTGTTGAGTCACAAGGCTTCTTCATTATAATGAGGGCCATGAGGGAGATAGACAAGTGCCCCTGGCCCTCTTATGCAAACATCTCACTGTCCGTCTCTCCCCGCGCCCCCGACACACAGCCGTCCCCCCCTCATTCAGTCTTCAGTGATACCCACAATTATCCGCTCCCTCTTCAGCCGGAGAAGCAGCCAGTCAATGGCTTCCAAATGACTCGCGGTCGGCTGCATAGCTGGAGTGTTAGAATTAATATGGGCGAGACGTCAACAGTCACCCCGGCAAAGAGAGGATGAATCGGCTACTGTATGAAAAATACATGCCACAGCAGGGCTGACAGCCCGCTCCTCGTCCGGCCTTTACACAGAAAATCACTTTGCCTGGTTTTAAAGGGGTCCTTTTTTATAAAAAAAAAAAAAACAGATAAATAAAAAAAAAAAGAAAGAAAAGTCTTAAACCATGATGCCGCACAGTTCCTTGGGGTTAATAGGAACCACGCTGGAAAAACAGGCTGCGAGTGAACAAAGGTTGAACATTTTTCCGGCGAAAGTCTCTTTTCAGAGAACGCCGCGGGCAATGATTGCGTTTTTTTTTTTTTTTTTCGGGGGGTTGGAGGCGGACGGCGCCGTGTACCTCAGTAATTAACTGAGCGTGATGAGGCAGACGCGAGAAAGAAAAGAGCGGCCGGATTGCAGGTCAGAGTTGATGCCTTTTTTTTTTCCCCCCTTCCCATCACCAGCGGCTCCTTCAAGTGGGAGCTGCCTCGGGGGTCGCCCCCCCCCCCCTCAGAGGCACGTGCGACGGACCAAAGAAACGCCACCGACACCAGACTCGACCCCTCTAAGCAGCACTGGAGGCAATTTCATAAACGCAGTTAAGTCATCCGGTTTCAAAAGCAGGCTGAGCAGGTACAGAGAGAACAGCTGGTGAAATTAATTCAGGAGGCCTTTCTCTACTCTCCTGAGACAGATGGCTAATCTCCTGTTACCTTTTCATTCATCTTATCATGTTTTCAATTCACTTAGGTTCCGCCGATAAAAAAAGAAAAAAAGAAATCTGCCATGGGAGACCCACCGCTTTGTGATAACTCACTTTTTTACAATGGGTATTAATCAAGTGTGAATCTTAAGTGCATCAGAAATAGGCGAAATCCAATAACGGATAACGGCCACGTTAAAACAGCAGCATTAGCGTCAGTCATGTTTCCTTCTAATTTTCAAGTGAATTGTTCAGAAAATGCTAATTGGATACATTCCGACAACTGGTTTGGAGGGAGATCTTCAGGGTTGTTCTTCCTTTACAGGTATTATTGGCTTAAAAAAATGTGCAATGATTCTAATGCAGCAGAAACAGCTGATCATTCATGCCACTTAAATGTTTGCTGCATCAGAACTTTTTTTTTTGACAAAGTTGTTTCCATCTCCCACCATTTTCTTTTCCCCCTGAAAGGCCCAATCGGCCCCAAGCGGGCATAAAGATATTTTCTGCAAAAATCGAGGAAATTGACTTGACTTCTGACGTTCCTGTCCACGTTTTCTAATGCAATACATCAAAATGTTGATGAAAGCGCAGTTATAGCAGGTTCTCTCTGAGCTCTGACTTTCTTATCATTATATATCAATTCATAATTCATTCCATTGGTTTCCTGATCTCATTATTTAAGTAAAATCGCCTCTCGTGTTTACGCGTATACAGAAGATGCATGTGGATTAGCGTGTGTGAGTGTGTGCGTGTGTGTGTGTGTGTGTGTCTCTGTCATTGTGCATGTGTGTGTGGTGCAGTCAAATGTTGGACCAGGCTCAATAGCAGTGGCAAGCTATCTAAGCTGCTATTAGGCATGCGGTTCACGGCTGGAATGTTCAAACACAATTAGACGGCAGTACACTTTGATTTAAAGAGGACCAATAGACTCGTTGATCCAAAATGGAGGCTCAACATCAAGTCAACAAATCCCCACCGGAGAAGCCTGGAGACATGTCCTTGTCACTGTGACAAAGCCTCTTGTAGGATCGTTGTCCCAGCGAGACGTTACAGGCACCTTCAGACACAACAGATAAAACGTCGAAACTTTCATGATTTTCATATAAACAGTGTTTTAATAAGGTGCTTCACAGGAGCTTAGATGTACGCTAATGCTCGATTGCTAAATAAATCCCACTTTATTTGAGGAGCGCTGACAGCCGGCGTTTTGAAAATGTACCATAAATTCTTCCCTAAAGACGATTGTCGATCATTGGCAACTGCGACGTTCATATACATAGTCATACAGTGATCGACGTGAAACACCCCACGCCTCACTTTTGTGAACGCGTTATCCATTAAGCGCACCCCCCCCCCCCACGTCCCCCCACTCAGTATATCATTCAATCAGAGCCGTCGCGTTGATGAGATGCCACGAGGGAGACGACGTGGGCCGACGCCTCGTTCCCCGCCGCCCCGGCGCCGCCTGCAGCCTCGTGATTTGTTTGGTCTTGTCAGAGTTGCCTCTGCTGTGTCAAGGTCACGCGCCGTTTGTCCTGCTCATCCCTCGCTATATGAACCCCTGGCTCATATGCCTAACAAGGTCCTCGTGTGCAGTACAGACCAGAAATTAAAAAAAAAGAAAAAAGAAAATGAAAGAAAGAAAGTTGGAGCTTCCTGATTATTCCTCATGCCTGCTTTTCATTGAGCACACAGAATGATGCATATAGGGATGGAAACAATATGGGCATATACACAGAATCAATATATTAATATTGTGGAAGAATTTTAAGAATCTCAGAGAAGTTTCTGTTCCTGAGAAAAATGCCATATTTGTACAGTATTGCCATTCCGCCCCGTTAACTAACCTCCTCCCCAACCCGCGTTAATTATGCGCTCGAGAATGTCATAAATTTAGTTCTTTAAAGAGCAAACCGAGACGATGGTTCAGGCGAGATTACACATCTGTGACATTGACGGAGGTTTCGCGGGAACACCTGCAAGATAAATATTTTTATAAACTTTCATTAAAAATCCCGGTTGACAAATCCACCTGAGCCGCCATCACCCCCCCTGTCCCCCCGCATCCAGCCGAAGTGGCAACCCTCTAATAAGATGGTGTTGACTCTGCACACTCAGGGCACATCATATCATATTAATATGCACTGGACGCCAGCCTCGCGGAATCAGAACAGGAGGCTTTGTTTGCACATCGATATGAGCTGTGCTAGATTTAATCAGGAGGGTAAACAATAAAAAAAAAAAAGTACAATATTCCATATATTACTCCTGCATCTTAAAACCATCCATCCATCCATCCATTGTCTATCCCGCTTATTCCCTTTCGGGGTCGCAGGGGTCTGCTGGAGCCTATCCCAGCGCGTTAAGGCGAGAGGCAGGGATACACCCCAGATGGTCGCCAGCCAATCGTGGGGCACACACACCATTCACACACCATTCACTCTCACACTCACACCTATGGGCAATTTAGAGTTTACCAATTAACCTGAGCATGTTTTTTGTATTGTGGGAGGAAACCGGAGTACCCGGTGAAAACCCACGCAGACACGGGGAGAACATGCAAACTCCACACAGAAAGGCCCCAGACCCAGGCCCAAAGCGGTCTTGAACCTGCGACCTTCTTGCTGTGAGGCAACAGTGCTACCCACCACACCACCGTGTCGCCCGCATCTTAAAACCTTTCCTCAGAATTTCATTATCCAGATTAGCCTTTACATCACTTGCACATTTGGAACCAACGTGACTGGTGTGCCGTCACCTCTGCAGTGTGATACAGCTCAATGCAGGGAGGTGATCAGGGCCCAAACCTCGCTGTAAATAACCAATCCTTTAAACAAACGTCACGCTGAGGTAAATCACTAACAAAAATGTTGGTAAGAAAGCTGAGGAACAGTCAACCTTGCTCCATAACTCAAGGCTGGAGGAGGACTCTCTTTCCCTGAACATAATAATTCATGTGAGGGGGGTGTTTTACAGTCCATCCTGTATTTTACTGTTGAATCATAGAAAATCAGTGCCACATTAAGGACCCCGTGATAAAGTAGCTGAATAGTTCCTCGCTGACTGGAGGAGAGAGACACCGTGGCAGCACTGTATAAATATTCTCACCATGACAGTTCAGATGTTTTTTGTGAAGAAATCCTGCGAAATGCAACGTTACCTTGAATTCCGTGGCACACAGCCCGGTCGAACCGCTTTTCAAAAGAAAGTGATACAGCACATTAACACTTTTTTTTTTTTTTTTTTTTTTTTAACGCAGGTGCCGGAGACATTCTGCATTAGGGTTTCTCGTGCCTGTCGTTGAACGTTAGTCGGAAGCACAGCACCGGAGAGTCCGGCATGTTTCTTTTTGAAAAGTGTTTGTTTCGTTTCACTCGCAGGCTTTTATGTTCCCACAGCATTAATATATACAATTATATTTGAGTATCATGTAACAGGGATTCAATCTGCTGCACATATCCAGCTCACAAAAAGCTTTACATTTCCTATTTGAATAAGACTCTGCAGGCGTCTGCACAGTTTTATGTTTCCAACGACAGGTTGTTTAAACTGGAAAAGAGGACGAGCTGAAGCAACAGCAAACATCAGGAAAGGCAGAAAACTCACAATTATTTAGCATCCAAATTGTGAGAAAAGCTAATGAATAAACATGGTACATCTTAGTATAAAGAAATGATTTGATTTCAACTTTGCAAAGAGAAATGTCATTTCTGATTTGAATATGTTTCAAAGTCACGAGAAGATGTCCAGCTCTCTTATTCATCTTGGCAACGCTGGAGATCTCACGTCAGTAGTCTTTGCATTTGTCGATATGCTCCTTAAACAGGCCAACTAGTTATTGGGCATCCTGTATTCCGCCTATTGGGTCAGTATGTTGACACCCGCCTTATGGACGAATGCTGAGCTAAAGCAACGGCCACAACGGACCCTCAGAGATCCGATAATAAGACAAAACAAAACACTTCAAACGCATGTAAGCTATTGATTTTGCCTCAACTTTACTGACCAAACTAAGTGACTAATTGCCTTGTTTAACCAGCGGCTGCTTAAAAGCATGCACTGTACATTTCTCTCTTTTGCTTTCATCTCGGGGGGGAATAATGATCCCCTCGTTCGATTCTCTTTCTGTTTAGGTTAGGTCGGATGCAGTTTGTCTTGTTAGCAGCTGTTTAACAGCAGCGAGATACGGTGCAGGCTGATCCTGTGGTTTCAGCTCCGTACCGTAGCATCGTGGGTTTGAAAGTGCTGACTTCCTGTTGGCGTCATAGTTGAGGAACTATGACCTCTTTTGTTTAGAGCTGTTATTTAGATGTAAGTGTGGTTACTGTGTAATTTAAAACCCATTGCAGTCAGTTGCTTTCTGCAGCCGATGACAAACACACATCTCATTGGCCAAGTCTGGGCAGCAGCCAAATTCACTTCTTGTTTGAGTTTTTCTTTTTTTTGGGGGGGAAGAAATGCAGAAATGAAGATGGAATGACATGTGCCTGATTTGACGGATCCAAAAACATTGCTGCCCTATTTTCAGCTAAAGAATCCACTTGGTAGAAAATGCTTCAAAGAGTTATATATTATTATTTAATCCAAATATAATTTATTAGCATGAATGGCAATGTTCGTACAGTGAAACTGTATATTTGTGTGTGTGATTTAGTTTTTGTGTGCATAAGCATTACATATTGAATAATAGTTACATTGAGCTAAATGCATAATAACATGATGCAATCATTAAGTTATAATGAATTGATAAACCCTAACAAACAATGTAATAAAACAACCACAGTGATCATTATTCATGTTGCTTTTCCCCCTCATTAGTTTCCTCTGCTAGTTCTCAGGTCAGGACATGAGGACATCAATTCTGCTGCAATCCTTTCACATTCTGGCCATGCCCCCCCCCCCCCCAGTAAAGAGGGGAGTTTCTGTATGTCTGTTTTAGGATATTTTGATTAGATTTGGGACATTTTCATCTCTCACAGGTTTGTTCCTTCTCTCTCTGTCTCTCTCTCTCATACAAATGCATGAAAGCACAGCTATTTGGAATCGCAGCGACACCTTCCTCTCTCTTTCTCAGGTGGAAGGTGGAAGGTTTTTTATTTCTCATCATGTAAACGCACTCCAGTGATTCTTAATTCCTCACTCTGCATTTTCAAATGCCTGCTGTTTCTGTAAAGGCACCCCCCACCCCACCCCACCCCCCCGCAAAAGTCTCAACAGTCAAGTCAATTTATTTATATAGAGCCAAATCACGACAGGATTTTTACATTTTTTTTTTTTAATTTTTCCCCCTCGGGGCTCTTTTCATTTAGAACACGTCTAGACCGCACTCTTTAATTTACAGAGACCCGACATTCCCCCATGAGCGCTTGGCGACAGTGGAAAGGAAGAACTCCCCTTTAACGGGAAGAAGCCCCTCCAGCAGGACCAGGCTCTGGGTGGGCGGCCATCTGCCTCGACGGGCTGGGCTGAGAGATAGAGGGTTGGAGGGGGGAGGGAAAAGCAAAAGGCAACTTCCATGTGTAGGTGTATAATAATAATAATAATAATAATAATAATAATAATAGTAGCAGTCAGTGTTGATCAGCGGTAGGTGGTTTCACAATCACAGACCCGCTTTCTATATCCAGATCCTGCTGCTGTTCATATTCTGAGACTTCTCTCTCTCTCTGTGGACCTCTCGCTCCGAGCTTGAAAGCCCACTGACCCCGTTGGAACCATGAATCTGTTTGACAGAACGGCCGGGGATTTGACTGACCCTCTGGTTGTTCCTGCAGGTTTAATATCACACTAGTGTTTGTTGTTGGATCTCATCATTAGTTTAACTTTAAAGTAACAAAAAACAAACACATTTTGAAGGTGAAATATTGCAAGAGTTATGAATTCTGATTCAGCATCAGTACCATCGTCCAGGTTAATGACCTTTAGACTACGTTCAGGCTGCAGCATGAAGTGACCCGAATCAGTTGATCTTATAATGACAGTCTGAATGAGATAAGTCAGATTTTTTCAAATGCAACCCACGCCATCTGACCTTTTGACATATGACTTCAGCCTGAACCGCCAGGTCGCCTACATCCGACCTCCATGTCATCAACAAAGCAGGAAGTAGCAACCACGGAGCAACACCTTGTTCTTTTCTTCCTTAACTTCCTGCTTAAAACAAATATGTTGTACAAATGCTATTTGTGTTAAGCCAATGTCGTAAAAAAGCCGTGTCGCTAACCCGCCTGCGCGCTCTCTCCTCCCTGTCCCTCTCCAGGTCCGAGCCAGCGCCATCGCCCAAGACGCCGACCAGAACTACGACTACGCCTCCAACAGTGTCATCCTCCATCTGGACGCAGGGGATGAGGTTTACATCAAGCTGGACGGAGGAAAAGCCCACGGAGGCAACAACAACAAGTACAGCACCTTCTCTGGCTTCATCCTCTACGCAGACTGAGAGAAAGAAAAGAAATAAAAGTCAGACACGGAAAGAGACAGTCGGGACGAGAGAGAGAGAGAGAGAGAGAGAGTTGTACGACAGGGGGGAGGGGGGAGGGCGTGTGTGTGTTAAAAAAGGCCGGAATGCTTTCTAGTTTTCCCCAATTCTCTCCATCATCACGGACACCTTCCGCTTTGTATCCATCAACCAAGGCGTCCGGGGCTCCGCACCCGGGGCCCGGACGCGATAAAAAAATCAAAAACAACAGCTCCCGAGGACACGCTGAGAAGGGGCCTGGGCGGGGGGAGCAGGGAGAGTTGGGACGTAAGGCAAAAAAAAGAGAAGCTCCTCGCTTTCAGTGTCTCTCCTCTTCAGCCCCCCGCTCCATTGCACAGAAACCTCAACGACAATACCGAGAAAAACAAAAAAAAAAAAAAACCCTGCGAACGTCGGACGGCCGCAGCTCTTCTCCCCGCGGTGGCGACAAGTCAGCTGTGCCGTCAGCGGACTCGATTGACTGAAATCCGTAGTGTTGTTCCGTGCAATTCTCCTTAGGTTGTGTTTTTTTTTTTTTTTTTTTTTTTTTGTAGACATGCATAATATTCTACACAATCAAAGTTTAAAAAAAAAAAAGAGAGAAATACATAAATAACTAGAGAATATAGTTGTCCCTCGTGAAGATATCCTGTTTGAATGAGAGACCGGATTTGTGAGATGTTATTTGTGATGCAGCGGAGAGATGCAACAACTGGAAAGGAAACATGTTTAACTTGAGACTGTTTTCAGGGCAGCGGGTGTTGTTCTTCATCGCCAGGTACAGCAAGGTAACTGTATATTGTTCATGTGGAGAATAACGATACAATCTGTACCTCCCAATGTATGAAAAAAAAACATCTCATATATAGACGATACACTTTCCACAAACCATGTCACTCTGTGTCACACACACACACACACACACACACACACACACACACATGCAGACACACATGCACACACATAAAAGAAATGTCCTGCTGCTGTTTGGATTAAAAGTAGAAATTCAAATTGTCTCTTCGATGTTCTAGTTTTATGTAAACGCTCCTCACTCTGCACAACCAGCCACGTGATGAAGAAGAGGTAAAAAAAAAAAAAAAAGGAAGAACTTCAGATTCTGTGGTAACCGAGTTGAAGAGCGCCCGTTTCTTTTCTTCATTTCTGCTGCTGCGTTTGACCTCCGAGAAGAAGGAAAAAAAAAAAAAAAAAAAAACTTGCACAATGAGAATCCAGCCTCTGAAGTGGAGGGCGAGTGTGAGAAAGTCACAAAAAAAAAAAGACGGAAGGAGAGAGAAGGAGTCAGGAGTGAGGAGGTGGTGGAGGTGGTGGAGGTGGTGGGGGGGGGGGCGTTAAGTAACAGTGAGTGGGCAAATTTCCTGTTTCAGTGTCTCTGAGCTTCACTGGATGTCATCCATTCATTAGCTGCATATTCACTGACACGCAGGCATTATGGTAATGTTTACTCAACATGGCGGCCTGACAGCTTGCTTGAGAATGAAATTGATTGGGTGAGTGACTTGGCCTATATTATGACTGCACGTTAGTGTGAATGCGTGTGTGTGTGTGCGCGCGCGTGCGTGTGAGTACGTATCCGGTATGTGCGTACCGTATGTGAGCGTCTGCATCTTCGCATGTTGCCGTGCCATAGCTACATCGTTCTTTTCAGAGTTATTTCTGTGCTACAGCCAATGACAGATATTTTACTCCGCAGCCAATGAGATTGTGCTCTGTAGGGCGGGGAGCCTCTATAGATAATGAGAAGAACAAACAGCTTGTAAATGAAATCTATGACATGTTTGTCTATCTTATCTTTTGGAATTGTTGAATACATTTAAATAATAAATGGGATTTTTTGAGTGACTTGTCTCGCGAGAATTCTTGTATCCCAAATAACGATAATTAGGGGGAAAATTATATGTAAATGATCTCATTTGCTCTGTGAGACTCACTAACTACAGTGCAAACAACATGACTTGAAATGTGTGTTTCTTGCTTTGTTTAAACGGAGACATTCTAACAATGGCCTGTCAGTGCAAACATTACAAAAAAAAAAAAAAAAAAAAGATCCAATCAGCAAGTCCCTCATCTCTCATTTCTCTCCAAGAAACAAATACTCTGAAAGTATATTTAGGGTGATGGGTATTAGGGGACAGATGTTTCTGTTCATGCTCTCTCAGCCCCGTCCAAAATAAGGCTGCGGAGCGTCTCTCCATCTGCAAAGGTGCGCTCAGAGATAAAGACCCTCCAACTTTAGCAGCATCGGTGCGGGCGAATTCGCCAATCATCAACAGAGGAGTGATAGACCCGGGCGAGGAGGGAAAGGAAAGAGGAGAAAAGACAAGGAGGAGGCAAAGATCGAGCGAGATAGATAGAGGAGAAGCGGAATATGCTTTGACAAAGACAGATGGAGACATGGAAGAAAGAGGAGGCCACAGAGAGAAGTAATGGGGAAGGGGTAGATAGGAGAGGGAGAGGGTAAAGAGAAATATAAGGAAGACAGACAGAAGGAGAGGAGAGCCGCTACTGATTTGGGCCGGAGAGAGAGAGAGAGAGAGAGAGAGGGAGAAGGGCCGGATTGTTTTCAGGGTAGAGTGATTCCCTGTCGGGGCTGTGTGAGGTGTCAAGAGAGATTAGCCAGCTCCGAGCTGGAGGAGAGAGCTGGAGATAGCTTGGATTGGACAAGTGTCAGGGATCGGACATTCTTCAGACCTGGCAGGAATGGGATGTGACACTAGACGCTATGTTAGTCCGCACTACTTTGCTCTTTAGACAGGCAGTCACCCTTCACCGTATCATTTCATCCATTTCCCGATGGCGTCTGACAAGCTAATCACATGCACGCAGGTTGTTTAATGGCGCTCTACCGCTGCCTAATGTCGAACGCATCATTTTAAAGCAGATCGTCACCGAGGAGAGGAGTCGGCCAGCTGCATGTTAGTGTGTGACACCAGGTCATGTGTCTTTGCAAAAAGGGTTTTTAGGATATGCAGTAGTGTGAAAAACGTGTTTGCTCCCTTTCTGAAGTGAGGCCCACAGTTCTTTGGATGTTGTGGTGGAGTTCTTCATACCACTTCTCAATTCCTCTCTCCTGGGAAGGTTCAACACTGTTCCGTGTTCTCACTCTTTGTGGATAATAGCCCTCACTGTAGTTCACTGGAGTCCCTTTTCCGGACCAATAGATCTAATTTTAGATCTCAGCATGTTGTCAAGCTTCTGAGGATCTTTTGATCTACTTCACTGTATCAGGCAGGTCCTGTTTAAGTGATTTCTCAATTGAAAAGTCATCAGGTTTGGGTGTGGTGGAGAAATAGAAACAGTGAAATCTGTAGAGATTTGTGGATGGGCATAATATGTTAGAATGTGCAGAGAAAAAAAATTCCTGTTACAAGATGCACATGCGAGGAGAAGTAGTAAAGTAGTAGAAAAGTAGTAGTAAAGCGTAATCAAGGTGTGGTCAGCAGGAGTCTCAGGACGTTGATCGTGCGACAGCTCCTTAACATTTCAGCAGCGCCTTTCACGGATTTTCCTGTCACTGCGCCTCCCAGGTGTTGATAAATGTTGGCCATTTAGGGATGAGCGAGTGTGAGGACTTCCGAATTTTTATTTTTTTTTTCCACGTGTGTGTCACCTGCACACCTCATTAGAGAAAACTGAACCCATCTCCGGCAGCTAATGAGGTGCCGTTTCATGATCGAGACAAAAAAAAAAAAAAAAAGAAAGTGCAAGAGTCCAAAACCCAGGGCTGCTCTGCTGCTGCAGTACATATCTCACATATTATGAAATACAACATTACAGTGATTTTATTGGCTTAGAGTTCCTATGTCATTGCAATTGAAATTGTATTTGCTTTTTGAATAGAAGGTGGAAAATGGAAATGCGCACAGCACTTATTCAGAAACCTGCCTTAAACACACCAGGACAGGACATCTGTGAAGCTGTGATGTCATAACTATACATTCACTGTTACAACAGGTGTGAGAAAACCATATATCATAGTGTCTAATTTGTTTTGCTCTAAATATGATGTTAAATTCATGTGATCTGAATAGTTATTCTTAAAATAGACGTGTAACACCTTTCACAGACTCTGTACAAGCCAGTTCAGTGTTTTACAAAAAGACTTTCCACCCATGAATTTTTACAAATCTGGCAACCGTCATTTTCTGTCCTTGTGACCTTTCTTTTTGTCACCTATTTTGTTTTTTTTTCTTTACTGAGCTTCGCTGAGCCTTTAACCCGCTGCGACAAACTCAAAGGTTAGGAAAGCAGACAGCTGTTAGTAGCCTCGCCCTTTCCTGCTGCCCCAGAGCACATACACACATGCATAAACACACACACACACACACGCGCACGCGCCATTCGCCCTGCATGATATCGTGGCCACACATTAACACTGTCAACCTTACTCTGTTCGCTCCCAGCACCGCACATGATTCCCTTTGTCAGTTTGGGTTGCGGCCGAGGAGGGAGCCTTTCCCAGTTGTCCCTGGATGGTCTGGAGCTGCCAGGCCAGGTGTACTCTGCAGTCACTCCCTGCGCCGGGGGAGCGGGGGCCATCCAGAGGCCCTCCACACGCTTGTTCAATACCACCACAACACATTCCTGGCCGCAGCCAGAAAGTTGATTCATAGAACTTTGGACACCTCTGACCCCTGTTCGTTTTTTTTTTTATCGCCACATCTGTCGTCCCGCGCCCTGCTCTCCTTTGTGTTTTCCGTCTATTTGCCGACGAGTTGTGGTGGCCCATGTTCGCCCTCGCACGCCGCGGGCAGGAAGCAGCGCAGTTAATGTTTCTCACTTTCTACATCTTTGCAGTAACTGAAAAAAAAAAAAACCCTCACGCTAGCCTTGCATGTGGCGACGCTGCCTCTCCAGAGAACACACTGTAAAGACATATGAAAAAGCACAAACAAACATCCATGCTGTTTTCCCCTTCAGCGGGTTGAGTGCATTAGTGACCTTTAAAGTGCCGTCTCCCCAGTGCCTTGTATGCACCCCAAAGAAGAACAAACTACTAACAGTTCTGAAAAGCTGATGCACGTTTAACAATGATTAAACCATTTCTTGGCTATGTGGCAATATTTTGTTACATGAATGGCATTCAGAAAGACAAACATACATACATACATGCATCAGCAGCCAAATATGTATGAGAAAAGTACATGTAAATACACTATAAAGCTACATTATTTATATGGTTTTAATATTCAACATGACATGCTGTCATTATTCATTGTTCTATAATTTTGACACCATTTGTTTTTATCCCATCATTGTGAATTTTCCTCATACAGATAAGTTACTGCATGTTCATGGGAGAGGAAAGTCATCCTGCAGAAATATAAGTATTTTTTTTCCTTTATCTACAAAATGACCTTATTGGTTATAAACGTGGGAGGCAGCAAGCTCGCACCATATAACTCTAATTGCAGCAAATCCATATGTGTTTGTGTGCGTGTGTGCGTGCTCTGTGTAAGAGCGTGTGCTCATGTGTGCCTGCGTGTGTGTATGTGGAGCGTACTGGCGTCTGCGTGAGCGGACACCAGATGGAACTGCAGCTCCTGCGGCAAGAAACCGCGGCGAGGTGGATAAGCTCAAAATTTGCACGGGGCAGATGTCAAAGAGGAGATATTACCCTGCACATTACTCCCACTTGAGCAGGAGAGGCCATCTACGTGGTGTGTTTCAGACATTAGCATGCAGATATTGACAAGTAAGAAAAGCAGTCACCTCAAGTGGGCTGGATATTGTGAATAATACACAAAAACCTCTACATGATGTCTGAGTGAGCCGCTGCCACCAGGAAGTAAGTAATTATGCCAAAACGCTAATTACTCTGTTTTTCAATGAGAAATAAAAAACAAAGACACCAGATTCTTGCATAAGTCTGAGCAATCTGCTTCTACTGAGTAATAACAGCCCAAATTTAGCTCGCTTTTGCCGTCTCCCGCTGCTTCTCACAGTCTGATGGATGTGTGGCGTGCTAGTCATGCCGCCTTGTGTCACCTGTGCCGCCTCTCGCTCCGGGCAGGGAGACAGGGAGAGGGCGCCACGGGAGATCTGGAGGAGGCCAGAATGGGACGCGGGGGGGGGGGGGTGAGGAGGGTGGGGCGGAGAAGTAGACATCGGTGATTAACACGTACAGACACGTGTCAGCGTGGAGCAGATCGCTGGGAGGCGCGATGGGAGACGCTCACACACACCCTGCTCCTGACAGCACAAGTTTTACTAAATAAAGACACTGATAATAGGACGTGCCACATCCATGTATATATATATATATATATATATATATATATATATATATATATATATATATATATATATATATATATATATATATATATATATATGTCAGCATATGTTTGCATGTGCTTACATTCACACATGTGTACACACACACACACACACACACACACACACACCCAGCCACATACGAGTGCATTCGTCTCACATCTCCCTCTGACATGTGCTTTAACAATGAATTGTTGAACTCAAGAAGGCTTGGGTTGTTTGGAATGACAATTCCCATTATTCTTCCTAATACCATATGTTCATGTTCAGATTACACTGCTTTCTCTCGCCTGTGTCTCTGTCTCACAAACACACGCACACACACACTTGTGAGGGCTCTCACTGACACGCTGCATATCCCCTACTGACAACCTTTGAAAGAAAGATTCACATTTTTTTTAAGCCCGTATGAAAAGCAACAGTCAGGTGCCCATGTGGACACGCATTCACCATTCATCCTGTTTTACTATCGTTAAAACTTATCCTGCAAATGCACTTACTATATAAGTGATGGTGGTCAAAACCCCTGCTCCATTACATTACAAATGTATTTAAGTGTTGCCTTACCTTCCACAATTATATATATTTTTAATTTAAAACAAAATCCTTTTTAATAAATGGGGATTTGGAACATAAAAAGTAATTCATTTTTTCAATTTCCTCACCCATCATAATATGAACAATCGAAGTTGAACTAATAAAAAAAAAACACTCATTACAACCCTTTAACCTTTCCTTAACCTGAAGCTAATTCTAGTCTCAAAAGCACTAAAACTCAAAGTGGAAGACAGCAACAAACGGTCAGGAGGACGTCACATCAACTGAATACATTAACCTGGGGCTTGGCTGGGAATAAGAAGAGGTTTCATATAAACAGAGGAGGTAATGAGCCCCTGCAAGGTGAAGGAGCCCACAGGGGAGGACAGATGGTTAAAGAACGCCTGAGAGAGAGAGAGAGAGAAGAAGCCACACCAACACCAATAGCCCCCGCCCCCCTATCTGGATTACAACTTCTAGTGCTGATCTCGATGTAAACTTAAATTGTTAAGAGGACGTTTTCAGGAGTCTCTGTCTCCGAGGAGTTACACAAGCAGAAATACACACACACACACACACACTTGAGGGAATGGTTCCACAGAGAGATTCAGTGAGCCATCTGCCAAATTAGGCCATGAGCCATGAGCCCACAACTTCACTGTTCTATTCAATTTTCAATTACTGGGCTGGAGGCTTAAGCACAAGGTCTGCATTTGAACACATACACACATTAATAGAATAGATTTTCCTTTTCACACATGCATCCAATATGAGATAAAAAATAAATCATGCACATGGCTTAGTAATTATAATGTTTCCAAGTGCCTAACTTTCATTGTACCGATACTTCCGATCGGTTTCAATTCAACACTTGGCCCGAAAGACGCAGAGCGATGACATGCAACAGCTTTACTGTAAGTGAGAAATCAGCTCCCGAGGAAAACAAACACATGACAACATGCATCCGTATGTGGTATATACGCACACAGGCGCGCGGTATATGCGGTTCATTAACAAACGCGGGGAGGCACAAACACGGGCTCGCGAGCCGGTGCCAACTCAGCCCCTTTCCAAAATGTCAGAGGCATACATAGCACGGAGGGTGTGAGGTGATAAACGCACCCGACTGAAAATGTCAGTGTCGCCCGTTGCCATGACAGCTGGCAAAGTTTGGCACGGACAAGAGCGCCGCAGCCAAAGGCCAGATTATTTCTGATAGATAATTGAGCCCGGGGTTTCTCGTGCGATCGTATACAGGTGTGAGCGATACAAAAAAAAACCCTCTATAAAATTGGCAAAGAAAGGAATAAAAAGAACACTTATGCAGATCTTAATTTGATTCCGACAGTGACAATTATTGTAGGTGAGGATTCCATATTAGTTTAGAAAGTAACCTGAAGGACAGGGCAGATGGAAAGAGGTGAAAGTCCGTTAAGGGGCATTTGGGAAAGTAAAAGAGGTCATCTACTAATTGGAAAATCTGTAGTTCGATTCCCGGCTACTCTGGTGCACGTGGGTAAAGTGTCCTTGGGCAAGATATAACCTCAAATTGTTCTGAATGGATTAGATTAGATCCCCCGTGAGGCTGCAATTACATGCATAACCGTTTTAACGCAACTGGCTTGGTGCAGCCAAGGTGAAAACCCTGTCGCCGCAAAGCTGAGACTGGTCAAACTTCTGTCAGATTTTGTACCCCATCATAAAAAGGAACGTTGTGGTGACCTCCATATAAGCAGCATCAAATAAAAACATCACATCAGGACCACCATATATACCACCATACACACACACACACATATATATATATATATATATATATATGTATATTATATATATATGGTGTCTCCTTGTGGCTATGTATGGAGCACCTCTACACGCTGTGATAAAGAGGCAATTTTTTAGTCTGGGTGAATTGTCTGAAATGTATTTCATCATAAAGGCCACTGACACTTTTACAAACACAGAATTCAAATTCTTAGCTGAACACAGAGGTGAGCAGATAAACTTCTTCATTCATTTCTTTGTGAGTCGATACCGTTTTCATAATAATTTATAGCCAAATATGTCTCTGTCTTTATTTTCGGAATTAAATAAAAATAAACATGCAGATGAAGATATTTTCACTCTTAATGTTTGCGAACAATAATGATTCTTTTTTTTTCCTGGCTGTGTGTGGCAGCTGCTGAGTGTGTTCCTGGAGGCCTCAGTTGACTAATTATTATGGAAATTTGATAAACGACTAGAGTTGGCCAAGTTACATCGCAGGGACGTACGAAGCGAAGTTCAAGTGGCCGAACCTCAGATATCCTTTGCATTTTAATGCTGGCTTCTAGGAAATGTGTGCATGCTTGTCAAAACAAAGTCTTTCTTTCTAATTTCACTGTACGAGTGTGGCGGTCATACATGAATCTGGGCGATTGCTGAAAAAACAAACAAACAAAAAAACAGGAACAATCCTGATGTGGTAACTGCCATAATTGGCTGGCGAGCTATTTTTAACAATGTCGTTAGATAGTTTTGACCGAACGGGAACGTGAATCGGGTACGCACGTACTAAAATAAAGACAGAATCAGCCATGTTTACTTACTGATGAATGTACTGAACAGCCTAATTTGCTTATGGCGGCTTTAATTGAAGCTGCGCTCGTATCTGCGACGGACACATTCACAGATCGGCACCATCTGGTTGCTTAAGGAATGCTTACATTTTTTATTCTGTCATGTGAGCAGCGGAGCTTTTCCACGTGTGTGTGTGTGTGTGTGTGTGTGTGTGTGTGTGTGTGTGTGTGTGTGTGTTTGTTTCTCGCGGCTGCTCCCATTCCTTCTCAAAGACATGCAGATCATGTGAATTGAACCCATTCACCTGTTCCCAGGCCCTGGAATGCACCTTTTCAGCCAGGATGGAAGTGGAAACTGGACGCACAAACTTTACCTTCACCGATGCAATAATAGAGAGGGATCGGTTCCATTATGTCCAGATTATTATTGTTATGCATCATCTTTAACAGAGAGACCCAAAGCTGCAAACAGAGGTAGTGAATCCTCATTAATTGGAGGAGCAGATTTTACAGGAGTGTATCGCATGTCCCTGGACACGCTGGACATCACCCAATAATATCACTGGTGATGTATTCCTTTGTCTTTAAATTGCTTGTGCTATAAAACTGATGTGTTCACTTAACATGAAGTTTAGGTTACAATGCAATTAAAGCAGCATTCTGTAACTAATTTGTTTAGTAAGTATACGTTTTTGTGGGCACTCAGATACATACGTCCTCAGAGGACTCGCCGCTTTGTTCTGCAGCCTTTACAAGCTTTCGCAAACATTAGCAAACAACAAAAAAAAAAAAGAGGGAATAAGGCTTTTAATGGAAGAAGTAATGGAGCAGTCACTTACCCTCTGTTTTGTCTTCTTTTTAAAACCACTTTTCACTCCATCCTCTATTCAAGGACTAATTTAATTAAACTGCATTAATCTCGGTGCTGATGAGAAACTTATGTTCATTATAACATCATGGTGTGACGCATTACTGGTGACTGGCAGGGAGCAGCCCTGATCAGAAACCAGGACGCCACTCGACAGGTAAAGGCACATTAACAAAAAAATAGTTGCAAGAAAACAAGCTTTGTTATCTTGAGATATTGAAATGAATAACCGGTGATCGAGATATTAAGATAACAGCATTAAATATACATCTATTCCCTGCCATCTGCAACTTTAATTTATTTCTCTTGTAAAAATGAATCCTAATTTGAGGGACAGTAATAATATTTGTATGATATTTAAAAAGTGCAAATGTAAAATATTGCCTCGAAACTGTCTGTCAAAGTTTGTCTGAATGTCACCAGCCAATCAGGCTTTTCTGAGCGTGACCTAGGAGGGACGTCCATGATGATGAACGGCAAGCTGAACCCACCCCAGGAAGTGGAGGGAGATTCAAAGACCACACGAAGGAGAAGCTCAAGCAAAAGAGAAATATGACGAAGCGTATGTAGCGTAATTTTATTTTTCAGCATCATATGGTTTGCATGGTCAGTCCAAAAATGTTTAATTAAGGATTTAATTTTATTTGTTAGTTTCAGATGCACTTTAAATCTTTTCTGTTACAGTTAATAAAGCTATTTTTATGTGTAAGCTGGTCCATATTTCTTTCTTTTTTATTCTCTTATACGTTAATAAGGAAACAGTATTATGTAGAGGTACAATTTTATACATAAATGATACTATTTATAGTCGTGCGTGGGGGGGGGGTGCGAGATCTTTTCTTCTTCCATAGGGCGACGTGACAGAAAATAATTGAGTAGCACTGGTATATAGAAATGTACACGTCATTGTTTAACACTATAGTCAAATCAAAGGGTCAAAATGCCTGTTAGATGCTGCCAGAATACAGGAAATGACATCTATTCAGTAAAAATTATTGTATATTAGTATTATTAGTATATATGACGATAGGCATCAATGGGCATAATTTGGAATCTCTGGAATGATAATCCTACATTTCCCACCTGGCAACACTGAGCCAGAGACTTTTGTTACATCTCACTTTATAATAAAGATGTAAAGTTCCCCCCGAAAGTCGCAGACGAGTTTTTATCTTCTATATCTCAAAGAGTCAACGGTCGTTTCTGCTTGTGTTGTGTCTTTTTTTTTTTATTTAAACCACACCGTGACTGAAAGTCATGCTGACAAGATGTAAAAAAAAAAACCTGTTTATCCTCGCAAGCCTCCCACTGTTTACTTATTATTTGAAATGAGTTGACTCAGCCCAAATAGAATGAATTATGAGGATTTGTTTCCTTTGTTTGCTTTGTTCTCGGGGAACAGACAAACGCTCAGAGCGCCGCCACTCCCCTGGCTAATATGGGTCAATGTTGGCGTAGAGACTGAGCCGCTAGAAATCCAGAGGTTACCGAAACCATCACACACGGGAACGGCCGCCGCAGGATGACTGACGTCCTGACGTCCCGCGCTAATTCTGGCAGGACGGGCATCGCACACACACTCCTGACAACGTGTGCAACACGGCCGATACAATCGCCTCCTGATCCGCAAAAGGCCAAGTCTTGACTTTGACAAAGGCCAAATCACTTCTCGCTCTTCTCCGATCCCCCCCCCCCTCCCTGTCTCACCCACGGATCCTGTCTCTCATCGCTCACCTGTGTTACCTATTGTAGTCTCTGAGCATTTGTGTTAGTGTGGGCAACCTTCTGCAAACACCACATAACAATTCCTTGTGGCATCTTATCCCATGTGTCAGAAAATGGATAGATAGATATAAAAAAAAAAAAAAATCAGCTAAATGCATGTGGAATTCTCATGAGTCTTTCGGTTTCAAAAACATCTTTGTTTTTACACCTTACTGTGGTAAATGCACAACATTGGAGTTTTTTCTTCTCTTTCCCGGAGTATAGAGAATCTGGTGGAGAGACAAGACGAAAACATGTGTTGGCATCCGAGTCCCGGGGGGATAAATGTCCAGTGTACCTGAAGCTCTCACCCTGCCTGGCTTTTACCAGTCAATATTTCTGTCCAGGCCAGTGGATTCTTCCAGGATAAAATCTTTTTTTTTTTTTTCCCTCTTTCTCTATCCGTCTCTCCCGGGCTGTTTCTCTGTGCTGCCACAGGGGAACAGTGGGACCAAGAGTGAGCCTCCGAGACCAAATTATGTACATTTAAATGAACCGTTTCCTTGAATCTGAGTCTGAGAGTTCAGACGGAACGGAGCTGGAACAGGAGGTTGAGAGGATGTGTGTGTGTGTGTGTGTGTGTGTGTGTGCGTGTGTGTAACAGGGATACACATGGTGCAGAGTAGGAGTGTAAAACTTGAGTGGACCCCAGGCCCTCGCTTAGCCTTAATAGCTTTCCTGTCCACCTCCTCCTGCTGCATTAGAGTTACATTTCCACTCTGGGGGGACGTTTCCCTCTTTTATATATTTATTTATTCTATTTTCTGTCCCTGCCCAAATGCACCAACTTCATCCGCGCGGTGGCTTCACAGAGGTTGGTGATGCAAGGCTCACTTCAAAAGCCACCTAAACACTCCTGCAGGGGTCTGGCAGCCGAGGCGAGACAAGAAAAGTTTCAGCAACCATCAGTCCTGCTCACACACACACACACGCGCACACACACACACACACACGCACCTGTGGCTTTCTTTCACATTCAGACAATGCATCATGGAGCCTCCTTTGTTTGTCAGGCTGTTCCATTATTTACCTCCTCCCCTTTCCCATCCACCTGGGCCTTCGGATGCCATTTATCATCCCTGAGAAACCTTGCGTCCGCTAGAACTTGAAAACCTGATGAATAAGTAAACTAGTTCCTCCACACTGCCACACATTTCCTGCTTTTTCTTTTTTCTTTTTTATACAGGAACAAAGACAAAGAGCCGGGAGAGCGAGGCGGTCACATTCCTGAGTGGACGCCACGATTCTCTAGCTTAAAGAAAAGTCATTAAGCTACACAGTAGGAAGAACATAGAAATGGCGGTCAAATATCGCAATGCACTTCTCGCCTCCTCGCCGGGTTGCTACGAGCGCGGCGCGAACCGCGGCCGTCGTCACGGGCTCTGGGTTTTCCTCCTTCCTGCTTCCATTCAGTCTGCAGTTTTCCGGCTTGCCAGCCAGCGCTGTCTAAGCATTCCTGTCCATCCAATGAGCTGGAGTCAGCCGAATCGTAAGCCGCCGGTTATTCAGTTACTTCACCCGGCCCCCCCCCCCCCACCCTCACCCCCAGCTCCCCGGGGCTGCTTGCGGGAGGTACGGGTGTGCTGCGGGGAGTCGGGAGAGAGAGAGAGAGACGGGCCTCCCTGCAGCATCCCGCTCTATTCCCACCGCGATGGAAACGGAATTAGTACAGATTTAGCCAATTAGAAAAAACAAGAATCAGTTGCCATGTAATTTCCCTAACTGCCTCTGACCCGCTCCTTCGTCTCAGCGCTTGCAGGAGAGTGTGTGTGTGTGTGTGTGTGTGTGTGTGTGTGTGTGTGTGTGTGTAAACCCCCGCGAGCGCCTGCGCGTTTGAAGTAATTGATATCGAGGAAGTTATTCCCATGTGGACTGTAAGCTCCCCAACAACTTTTAGGCGCACTAATACCAACAAGGCTCTAAGCCGCAGGCATACCCCCGGATGAAATATTGGCTGTGTCTTCCAGGAGACAAATCTATTCTGTGCTTTCAGTAAAATACTGTCTATGCGGCAATATCTTATTTGTAGGCTGAGACCGGAGTCTCACAGGGACCAATTGAAGCTAGCTGTGCTCCTGTGCTTTGTGTGCTAATTACAAGGGTCAGAAAGACTGATGGCTTAACAGCGAAGGTTATAAGATGAGGGTATCAATTTTCAAACTCCCTCTACTCCTTCCTCATTCCCCCACTCTTTTTTTTGTCTCTATTTTCAGGCTTTTCTGCATCTGTGTGGGGAGCGTGTGGACGACTAGACCATCACGGCCGAAATATCAAATTCCATGAGTTTCCAGCGGTGGTAATGGTTATTATTAGATATTTCCGTATCCTCTGGATGCCGATGTTTGTGCTCCATGTAGCACCCGTAGGATGACGTACATGGAGGTCATGTGAAGGATCCACAGCTAACCGTGCTGTCCCTGCAGAGGCTTTGCTCTCTCTCTCTCTTTTGTCTGTATGTTGCTGACAGACGGGTTAAGTGTGTAAAGGGGCAGGCTGTATGAGGATAACATGTTGGGCAAGCAGTGTCATCTCCCCTTGCATGGCTGCACGATTAAAGCCCCTCCCAAACATGAGACTCAGCTTCGCTTGCTGCAAAATTCAAATCAGGCATCATATTGCTTAAATTTATAACCCTCTCTTAACCTTGCCATGTCTCTATGAGAGGGGGTTAGAACGGGGAGACAGAAAGACAGATTTTTTTTTTTTTTATATCTCCACAACTCCGCACCTCTGACTTAACACGTGTTTCCGCCTCCGCTGTCTAAATGCGTTTCACGGTCATCTTTGTTTTTTTCCTTCCCCGGCCCCATCTAGGAGAAATCAACTGTGTGTCAGCAAACACGGCGGCTTGTGTTGTATAGAGAGCGTCTCGCCAATTATATCTTGAACATTCCAAAGCTGAGGTACGCCGGATCCGTTCCACCGGGACCGCGACGGATCATTTACCCTACACGCGTGTCGCCGTGTATTTCCAGCCACCCGTGCAGCACACATGTGACTCGGTATTCATCAACCCTAAAGAGCACACAATAAACCGTTAATGCAATGCACACCCTCGCCCGCCCTCTGAATAACCTAATTAGTCTCTAAATGAGATGTCGGCCGCTCTCTCATATTGTCTCATTTCGCAGAAATCCTGGGGGGGGGGGGGGGGGGGGGGCTGTCTTCAGAAGTACTTAAGCAGAACGAAGCACCATGACGATCCGCGGGTGATCAGCACACACACACGCACACACACACACACACACACAGGTCGGCACCTACAGGTACTGTAAGTGAACAGGCCGGATGCAGGTGCCCCCCCCCCAGGGTCCAAACAGGCAGGTTATGGGTGAGGGGGGGTTTGGGAGAAGAGTGATCGCCCTTAGGTGATAATTAGAGCTGCAGATCATTGGCCTTGCTGAGGCTCGGGAGAAGAATAAAGAGCCTTGAAAGTTTCAGTCCGATGTTTTGGTTTTTTTTACTGAGCTGGGATTTAACGTTTTGCTCTGATCCAGGTTGCACAGCACTGTCTTGACTCAGAATGAGAAGATTAGTTATTCATTTGTTTATCATCAATAAATCTGTCAATTACTTTTTTTCCACACCCCTATTAATGAATTCTTTTTTTGCGTAATTAATCTGACCTGAACCAACACCAGAGACTCTCAGTTTATGATTATGTCAAACAGAAAAAAGCAGCCAATCCTCACATTTGTCATTTTTTGTTTAATAAATGATGTCAACAATGCTATATTCTCTGTACTCATTTTCTATCTTCTGACTAAACAATTAATTATCTAATTATTTTGGTTAAAGGGTAAAAACCATATAGTATTTGACAAAGACTTTACAGACAGCACGGGGAACATCTACAGTCAGACGACGCTTGATAAATCAACACGTTGTTTAACAGAAAGTAGCATTCATGTCGCTCCACCGGTGAACCGTGCGAGTAAAAAAACACACACACACACACACACACACACACACACACACACACACACACACACACACACAGAACTGCCGGATGATGGAGCATCAGAAAGCATCACTATCACTCCCCGCCTGCCGGCAGCCGGCGCTGGGTCGGCGCACGTGCGCCGCCGACACGGCGAGTCCCTCAGGGTCACCTCCACCCACCTCCTCGTCTCCGCCGCCGAGCAGCGGCTATTGTGACAGCCGCGCTGCCACGGGAGCATCTATTTTGGCACAGACCTTGACGACTTCTCGTCCAACCCCTCGGTCCCTGATCAGCTGCAGGACTCCGAGAGAGTGCGAAGCCGGGGTCGCGAGAGGTCAGGTGAGCCGCACTGAGCGTCTGACCAGCTGTTTTTTTTTTTTTAAGATGTGAGAACAGTCCACCTGCTGCCGGGTGACGACTCACTGAGCTGTTTATGCAAATGACTCAATAGTAAGCTCACGCAGTAAAATACGATCATGAACGCAACCTTAAATTACACTCTCCAATAACATTATCATTTTTTATAGTTGGTCACCGTCATCTACAGCACACACACACACACACACACAAATGATCAAACTCCAGTGTTATTGCAGATGTCCCACCCTCCACAGGCGGATAATTACAGTGTTAGTGATGGGGTGAGGTGGCGGGGGGGTGTGGAACAGACTGGGGGAGAAGAAAAGTGGGGGGTAGCGAGAGAGAGAGAGAGAGAGAGAGCAGCACGATGATTCATCACCACAGAGCTTGACACACACACCCCTCCTCGGCAACACGCCCGCTCCAGCCCCCCCCCCCCCCCCCCTCCCGCCGGCAGTTTGGCATCAAGCCCGAGAGTGACAAGGTGACACCGGCTCTTTTTTCATGTGCCGCAGCTCCTTGCCACTCCAATCAAACGGCGAGCAGCACCTCTGCTTCAGGAAAACAAGGCGCGAGCCGCCTGACTGGCAGGAGGTGAGGGCGAACCCGCAGCCGCAATCGGACATAAATCATCCGCCGGTTTGACAGGCGCCGCCAAACGTTGATTGCTTTCTGGTTATCTTCAAACGCCTTGTTTCATGTTTCATTGTCTATGTTAGTGGCAACATATGTCAGCTGCGTAAACAGAAAAACGCGTAAATGGGAGTCAGAATGCGCCCGGTGACTCAAATGAATAAATTACAGCGATGCAACATATCAACTTCCATTTAGGTTCCGTGCATAATAAGCATGTGGCGTAGTGTTGCTTTGTTACGTACGATTTTTCACAATCTGCTCCACGGAGTTTACCAGAAGGGCTGCAAACACGCTTTCATGCCTGTTTCCTGAAGTGTGAGCGGAGTGTGTTAACAAAATGCACATCCATTACATCAGTTCCTACCTCTTCACGAATAAAGCTAAATAAAAATCAACAGCGACCACCGTTGCTCTTATTACACAATCACAACCAAGGTACAGCTTCCACTGAAAAAAACGAGTTGAGAGTTGGCCCTATTTTCTGTAATTCACGCTGGAAACACAGGGGGACAGCTGGGTACTTGGACACTCCACGGTGGCGGTTGAATTCAGAAAATGATGATCTTCCTGACCACTGTCTGTTGTCATAAACCTGCAGTGTTCTGTATCCTTCTAAAAATAGAAACCCAAGGTCACGACAGCAGCAGCAGCAACAACAACATCCAAACCGGGAAGCGATCTGAACACGAGGATTCCTAATTCGACATCCATCATGATTCCCTAATGAGTCTCTCTAATGTGTCTCTGAAACGCGGCTATCGATGGCAGCGCTGTCACGCCGCCGTGAATTGTTTCAGGGTTGACCCGGCGCTGAACCCTGCTTCTCCATCCGGTCCTGCTGACAGCTGCGTCTCCTCCCAGCGCGTCCCCGTAACGACGGCGAAACGAGCGCGAGCGCGTCTCGTTCGGAGAGCGATCGCTTACGCTCAGAGATGCGTTTTCATAGCCAGACGCGGCACTAAATATTTGACTCACCTCGGCGAAGGCAGGGGTTACATTAGAAACATTTACACAAGCAAACCGGTGTTGAAAATGCCCTTCACAGTTTACCTCTCAGCGGTAAGAAATAAAAAAAAAAAAAAAAACACAAGTAAATCTTTTAGCGCGTTTTAATTATTGAACCGTTTTCATCGTCAACCATCGAAACCAAATCTGGACCTCTAAGCTTTGGTTGCAGCATGAGCATTAGAAAAAAAGACGCTTTGCTGTGTTTGTCAGTGTGCAATTTTTTCAAAATGTACATGAAAAATGAACTGCAGAGAACACACTCAGCCAGAAAACAGCACGGTCTACTAGTTACACACGGTTCACTGCACCGAGTCAGTGGCAGTATACTCACAAGCAAAACTTTTTTTTTTTTTTTTTTTTTTTTAACGAGTTCATTGGGCTGTCACACATTGGTGACGAACAAATGCGAATTAAATAAAGAAGAAGAATTATCCCACAAGACAAGGGATATGTCATCATTTTGAGAAAAAGTACAGTCTTTAAAATATTATCTTTACCAAATAAATTCTCTTCACATCACTAAGTGATGAGAATCGAAGGAAAATTCCTGTCGGCTCCCTGAATAAATTGGCTATGGGCTGTAGGCCTTACACCAGTTGTACATAAACCATTTTAGAAACAGAGAAAAATAAAAGTTCAATTCATTTGAAAGTAATAAGAGAACAGGAGTAAAACAGATTGTAATGTTTAGCCGCTAGATAAAATAAAACAACCTCTTGTCTGCCTCTGTTGAGAACTTCTAACAAAAGGAGAGAAAGAAATGTCCTAGACGGTCTTGTAAATGCTCAGGGACAGAGTGTGTGTGTGTGTGTGTGCGTGTGTGTTCCTTCAGAACTCAAACTGAACTAACTCATTCCCACCCGGGGATATACAGTAACAAAGGGTCAAAGCACTTCAGAAGCTATCAGATACTGCAGCTCCGCCGCCATAAACGGACACTGCAGTAATGCAGGGCGGATTGATCCGCGCGTATCGAAGGCAGCGCCGTTACCTTGTGGGAGGCATTGTTTTTCTCCGGCCTGATGTTGATTTAAAAAGTGCAGAAACGAGGGGGATCAATTTGCATCTGAAAAAAAAAAAAAAAAAACACGCAACAATCTGAGGTAAGCAGAAAATAATGATGAAGGACTTAACTGAACCCCTCCCAGTGTTCACAGGAGAGGAAATAGATAAAGACTGTGGGAAACAATGCTGTATGGAGGGGAATACGCCGATCAAAATGCAGATTCTTATAATTAATAAGCTCGGCCTATGTGAGAGCTTATTGTCTATGAGGGTAGACAAAATGCTTCAGAGTGGGCAACAGAATTGAGGTTTTTCTCCTACATAAGGAGTGTTCAGTCACACACACACACACACACACACACACACACGCTCTGCAGCAGCAGTGGGAGGTGTAACAGTTTGCCAACAGGAGATATTCATGCTTTGATGCATCTGGAAAGGTGCTAGCTAACACCCATGACTTCCTATCCCATGGAAGAATTGTCGATGACTTTGTTCGTCATTAGCTGTTCACACACACACGCACACACACACACACACACACACACACACCGCCGGCTCTGCGTGTGAGCCCCTGCCTCTCCGTCTCCTGCCGAGTCCTCCTCTTCCTCGCGTCTAGACTCACACCTTCACCCCCCCCCCTCTCCTCCTCCTCATCATACCCACACATCGGCGTGGGACCACATTAACATGTCCTCTGACGATAGAAGATAAGACAATTTGCGCCGTTTACGGAAGCTAAATATAATAAATAGGACTAGTTGAATTCACATTACTGCACATGAGAAATATTAATGCTGCAGTTTCCTGTGCTCCACATTGTACATGAGTGCGTTTGTCAGTTTGAGTCTGACAGCAGCCAGATGAATTGAGGATCCGCCGTAGCCTCGCCGGCTCCTCCACACGCAGCCTGTCAGCGGTGGAGCTCCCCCGGCGCCGCCGGCGTCCTCCCGCACGTGGCGGGGCGCGTTCTCCCCATCAGGGATGACGGCTGCGCCCGTACACCTCCGTGGTCCCGGGCAGCAGGTGCTGATTACTGAGGATGTCGCCCCATCGTGCCCTGTGGGATCACACAAAGGTCTGTGATCACGCAGTGTGCGCTCGATCCGACCGGGTGTCAGAGGAAGAGCTCTGCCGCGGAGACGGCTAATTTGCAGCCTTTCCTCACACTCGGCGAGCTAATTGTTTGTCTTTATTTGCATATTCTGCTGACAAAAGGTGGAGGAAGCGGGGTGGTGATAGATCCTCCCCGCGGCTGTAAAATGACGCATGCATGGGACTTGTATGTGCTTTGTAATAGAGAGAGAGAGAGATGAATATCCTTTGATACGGAGCTGAATCAGATGCACTTTTTTGGAGCCGTTGGCTGGGAAAGTTGCACGACGCCGGCAGGGGTGTGTTCAGCTCCATTGTGCACGTAGCAGCCAGTAGCCAACACAGTCGGAGCTCTGCAGAGCGCTGTGACGCAGCTCCATCCGCGACGCAAACGACTAAAGAGAAAGGTGGGAGGCTGCGGCCGCACCTGGAAGTTTTACAGGAGGCTCGCTCCCTTTGTCTGAGGACGCACCACCTGATTGGCTACGGTGCCAAAAGCCTAGTTAGACGGAGAAAATGCGTAGAAATAGAACATTTCTTCTCTCATTTCAGTCCCCACTCGTTGATTTACAGACAACTAACTAGAAATGACATTTTGTTTGTGTGTGTGTGTGTGTGTGTGTGTGTGTGCGTGTGTTTTCCGGATATGGGGCTAGAGCCTGATATCACTCATCAAGCTCGGCCAGTCACAGTCCTGTTCCTGAGTCTTTGGATAATGGGAGTTTTAAAAAGCTACAGCCATGATGCTGCCGTGTTTGTCCGGGCATCAAAATGTAAGTTTAGACGCACAAAAGTCATGCACAAACTAAAAAGAAAAAAAAACAACACTGAATTAAATTAGTCATACTTTAATGGATGCGGCCAATGCAGTCGACCGTGAGTCATTTATATAATGAGTCAGCCTCCGAGTTGAGGCTGAAGTTCTTTCCCATGTGACTTAAAGAGCCACTTTGCCAGTTTCCAACCTACGTCTGATCATAGCAATGCGGCGAGGACACGTGAAAATTGACATTGAGTCGCTCTAAAGTAAAGTACCGAGTGCAGGATAGCTGGAGAGGCTCTGGGTGGGGTTTTGAATGATGCCGATTTTCACTACAGAACGTAGAAGATGGATATTTGCGATATTCATAATTTAATTTAGGATCATCACTACAATAAATTCCACTGATTGACCCTGTGAGCGACCGACGCGGTCTCCCCACAAAAGGGATCAGGGCAACCGGAAAAAGAAGTGGAGACAGGAGGCAGCGGAACTCACTAAATAAAAAACATTTATTGACGGCGGTACAAAAACAGAAAAACCCAACACGCTCACGTCAGCAGGCAAAGTCCACCTCGCACCAGGTGGACCAAACAGGCAGCTCCACACGCCTCACGTCGCGTCCTGCATCCAAACATGTCCGGGGGGAAACTCTCTCTCTGCTAATCAGTTCCCCCTTATAACCGGGGAGGGCTCATCACCTTCTCACAGACCCTTTATTAAATAGCCTTAAATTCCAAACATTGACTCTCTGTAATGTGTGGAGCCTCTTCTCCGTTAAGCTGCTTCTTCAAACCACTTTTCACTACTTTGATCAGATCATATTATACACTTAACTCCAGAAAGAAAACCAAGCCACTGAGCCATTGAATAATTAAGTGTGCATATGATGAGAAGGGGATTTGTGCATGTTGGAGTCTGCCCATTTCCACAGTTAAATCACGGCTCAAATCAACCTTCCACACTCAGACCTCCGCACAATTGTTATGTTTTATTAGGATTTTGTTTTGTTTTGTTTAATTTCAAGTGGCAGAACTGTAGATATTAAGGTTTATGACTACTATTCGCGAGAGGAGAATGTATATAGCGCGCCCCCCCCCCCCCTCACGGAAAAGTGGAGAGAAAGCATGAGACAGGAATGAAGGGGCCAGGAGCGAGGGCCCATTTTCATTTTAATCAGTCAGCTTGTTGGTTCAGTTGGCTATGAGCACTCTACAAACAAAACCAAATGGCAGCTCCTGGCACTGGCGGAGGCGCAGAAGACTACGGGCAGAGAGATGAGGGAAGAAACATACAGGGAGGGAGTTTGGGAAATCAAGGTTTCATTAAGCTGGCCAAACACAGTAAAACTCGGCAGTGATCGGCCACTCCAAACGGAGAGCTGCTGAGGACGGGACACGGGCCAGGGCCGGACGTTTCTCTGGCCGCGCCGGCCCCGCGGCGCCACAACGACGGCGGCTCGGTGAAAAACTGCAGGACTTTACAGAAACAGACAGCGGGAAGAGGAGTGTTTTATCAGTCCGAATGGAGAGCTGAGATAAGTCAGGTTTCTGTCTATTTGAATTGCTCCGTAGGGTCAATAACGGGGCTGTAACGGATCCATGAATGACATGGTTAGAGTCATAATGAAGATGAATGGACCTCTTCAAAACTATTCATGTCTAATAAGCGCCAGTATTGATAACAGCTTCATTATCCGTCCTGCACGGATCATCTTTTTTTTTTTTTTTTTTCTAACCGAGCCGCAGGTTTTTCTTGTATACATGTGTAGGCACGTAAGTTTGTGTAAACAGCCGCGCTGTGAGCTCCAGAACGTGCGCCGAGGTCACGCTACTTGTCCGCCCGGCTACATGTTAAACAATTAGGGGGAAAAAAAAAACAAAAAAAAAATGCTGCCTTTGCGCCCCGTGTTTAATTTGGGAAACGTCAAGTTCCCCCCCGGCTGAAAGCTGCCTGACATATTACCCAGATTACTGTCTCACTTGAAGGCTTTCCCATTAGCTAAGGCATGTCTCCCCATCTCTTCCCCCTTTTCTCTCACCAACCTGTTCTTTTTTTCCCCAACCATCTCTCCTCCGAACTGAGATCACTTTTTTCCTCTCTGTGTCAGAACTGCCCTTTTACCTTGGAGGTAAACTAAAGAAATGCATTAGGATCCTGTAGAATTAAATTGCTCATGTTATTAATGCTGTTTCAAGACTACCTAGAATAACTATGGCCAGCTACTTTAGTGAGCAGCTCTACAGGCCAGTTATTCTTTATTAGTTTCAGCATGACATATTATCAGTACAGTATGACATACAGCCTAGTTATTCTGCCATCCTGTCCTAAGTTTAATTCTGTCAGTGTAAAACATCAATGTGGCATTGGATTTATTGGATCATTTTGGATTAATTTAGAACTACACAAGCTCATAATATCAAAATTTTAATTATGGGAACTTTTTTAATCCAACATTATGACACACAAGTTGTAACTCAAACTGCTGAATGATGATGTGAGCTTCACACATCATAAAACAAAAGATCTTTTTTTTTTTTTTTTTTCGTTGTTGAACAACAAACAAGTGTATTAAAACCATGCCTGCCGCAGCAGCCGCGGGATCATTTCTATGATCTGCTATCCTTATCAAAAAATACAATCTCAGCCGATCCATAGACGACTGCCGTCAGGAGTGATGTCCCGCCATGATAAACATTTTCAAACTTTGAACTCCGTGATAAACAGCGCGCAAACGCTCTCTGAAGTTTGACAACCGTGTAAGACACAGACGGGGAAATTACTGGGACGGCCGCGTAAAATCTGTCCAATCAAGATGAATTTGTGGCGGAAAACACAGATATTCCTCTGCTGATTAGATACAATTGTTTCCTGCCAGCCTGTCCCTAAATTATCACCCAACATTCTGATACTTTTCGCCACTGCTTACTTTAAGTAGTAATTGTCAGAAGCCTCATGCATGTGTAGGGGGAGAATAATTCCAGTTTTACATGTCAGCAGACGGCCTCTTTACATAATATTTGTATAAGTGACTGTGTCAAACTGACATTGTGCAGCATGAACAATCTGTAATGCAACTACGATTACTAAATAGTTTTAATATCCTACATTAACTGTTATATGCACAACAATTTGTGCTGTTTAAATGATGCATTAGAAGGTGTCATGCAACACAGGCGTGCACCATTATTCTGCTCATTACACACACACACACACACACACACACAGGGATGTGCAGCAGTACAGAGACATGGCAGAGAAACTATATGAAAGAGCGTTATTGTGCATGCAACAGGAGGACCTGGAGCACTCTGCAGATTATACGGGAGACACGAGAACGTAAACGCGCATTTGCGTCTTCCTGATGAATCCTGAGCCCCGTCTAGAAAAATATTTCAGAAACGTTTAATTAGACGTTTAACTCTGTTTCCTCTGGAGAGTTTCCTACATCCTGACTGGACTAGATGTTCTTAAATAGATATTTACTGCAGCGCCGTGCACAGGGAAACATTTACAATCCCTGAACTCAGCTATAATCTGTACAGTTAATCTGATTTAATTCATTTGTTGAAAAAGCACAGGTGTGTCTTAAATTCATTATATTCTCTTTAATTCAAAGACACTGCGCTTTACTTCATTCACAGTAATGAGTAAAGGACAAAATCAAGAAGGAGAATCTCCTTTGGATGGGTAGGTTGCTGCAGGTTTCTTAATAAAATGCAATCTTTCTCAGACGGGGCACCAGCTATTTTCAAGCATTGGAATTTATCATATAGTTATTTCTGAAAACCGGTTAACCTGCAAGTCCAGCTGCACCAATGCCTATTCGACAGCAAACAGTGATCAACAGTGTCAAAGGCTTTAGACGGATCAATATACAGGGAAGTACATTGTGTTTTATTATCTAATGCAATGTGCTGGGATTAGCACTGAAAGCAGACCAGTTAAGAGATAGCACAGGATGTTGAGAATGAAAAGCTGCACTCTGACAATTTACAACTGATCCCAGGGATTTGGTCAAACAAAACAGCCTAGATACCATCTATAATTATTAGGGTCAGTTTCGTCTCCACCTTTATGCAAAGGAGAACTTGTCCAGTGTTCCAAACTCTCAGGACGGCACCAGAGGACACAGACGGATTAAAAAATGTGCATTATATGCTCAGTGGTTAAAGGGGTAGAGAGCTGGAGAAAGAAAGGATCTAGGTCATCCTCACCAGGGGATTTTTGGGGATCGATGGCTAGGAGAGCATCCAGAACCTCACTGGGAGAAACAGGGCTAGGAGAAAGCTGTGAGAACTAGAAGCTGCCATAGAGAGACAAAGAGATGAGGTGAAAAGGGATGAATAGCACTGGTTGGGGAGGACGTAGGAAGGTTGACCTTAAAAAAAAGGACCAGCAGAAAGATGAAAATAAGTGTTAGTAATCAATTTCAGCTAGTAATCAGATATAGTTTTTCCTCACAAGAGTCATGCATTAATTTCTGATGCCTCCAAATGTGGACCAATGTGAACTCGAAGCACAATTTCTGGACAGGAACAAGGATGACAGGTCAGGGGTGTAAAAAAAAAGTCTATTTTGGCTGTATACCTCTTAATGGGGACATGTATGCTCACAAACGACAGGAAAGTAAAGTAAAAAATTCTAAGGATTGCTCAGCGTCAGGTAGACAAGATGTGGAAAGAATACCACTATTATAAAGGTGGTGAAGTAAAAGCCTGTTCTTTTGAATTATTTTGGTTTCTCTTGAGAAACAAGAAGTAGTTTTCTTTGTGTGAATATCACAGCCACATATCGTGGGATACATAAAGTAGGTACAATCTACTTCTCTCCTTGGAAAGAAAAATCTAAATACAAGAAGACCCTATTCTTCAAACTGACCTGGCTCTAAAATCATCTGTGTGACATTAGGACGAGCAGAAACATCCTTTAAATGATGAGAAACATTAGTTAGCCAGTCATTGGTGAAATCACCCAGAACTAATACAGCGATATATATATTGATATAGCAAGAGAGTAAATCGGCCAGAAGATCAATAGACCTGGCATCGGTTCAGGGAGGTCCAAGACCAGCAACAACAAAAGAATTATTAGACCCACAGTCGATTTAAAGAGCAAGAAGTTCAAAACATTGCCGTAAAGTGACTGTAAGTAAAACGGTAACTGCTCGTGAGCCACATTTCAGCCACGAAGATATCAGGATTAGATCGGGAAAGATATCCAGGTTTGTTGGACCATTCCAAGCCATTTTGTTTACAAAATGAGCGAGTTTACTCACATAGGTCATAGTAGATTCACTGTTTAGAATTAGGCCCAAGCAGCAGGTACAGAAATGGCACAATTGTGTGCATCCTCTTTTTTCAATAAATATTCAAAAAAGTCCCAATTTACCGACATATCACAGCACTATCCTGCAGCAACACTTTCCTCACTCCTCCTTAATTATAAGTCCTGATTCACTTGCCATATCAACATAATTTCAAAACTGGCATGTAAATTGACATCCACATGTCATGTATGTATATTTTTTATTATCTCAATGTGAAACATGAAAAGTTAACTTAAACTTCCACTTTTCATACAGGAATGTGTCCATACTTCCTACGGGCACTGCACTAGTAATCTACAAAGGAAGACGATTGTGAAGCAGTAAGAGTGCGATCGGCTGCTTTACCCCGAGCTCATTCAGGCGTATACCGTCGTCATGCTTGAAAAGGTCTGTCCCGGTCCAGAACAAGTCAAAATTGTCAATAAATCCAAGTCTGGTGGCAGTGCAAAAGTTCAGCAGCCAACAGTGGAGAGTGAAACTGAAATGCCCAGAGCTGCATGTATGACCAGGGGATGGGATGAGGCCAGATATGAGGATCTTTTTTTCCACATCTTTCACAATTCACATATCTTTAGCAAACATAATGGCTGAATAGCTAAATGTTGGTTGTGAGTTTAGCTTCTCCACAGTATCATAAATATTAATAATAATTTAAAGATTAACTTCTACATCTGTAGGAATGCTCAAAATGATTTATTGGACAAAACTCATTATAAATATCTTTGCAGCTTATTTTCCATTATTAAACATAATACTGTGCGGTCAGTCAACTGTAGAAAACAAGAAGTGAGCATACAGTGTTTGCCACTGAAAACAAAAAAACAGAACAACAGAAAAAAATAACTACAAATAAACAAATGTACAATTAGTCTTCTTGATTTGGTTTAAGAATAATCTCCCTCTTATGGTCAATAGTGTTGGGCACATTACTTCGAATAAGTAGTTAGTTATAGTTGCTTCTCCCACTAAGTTAGTGCACCATAAAAGTAAGTATTTACCAGGGAAAGAAACCATTGCTTTACTTTTTAAGTTTAAAAATGCACTGGGTTTTCTTGAGGGTCAGTGAACGCATCATTGGGTAAGACGCTGTAACGGGTCAAAGAAGCAAAGACACAGCACTAGTAAACTTTTATCACAAAGTTTGGTATTTTGGCTTTGGCTCTGGTAGCTTATGTTATCGTGAGGAATAAAGTAGGAGGTAAACCACTAAAGCTCATAACTTTTCTGCGGTAAGTCGCTGCTTTACACTCCTCTGACGTTAGTAACCGTCATTATTTCTAACGCCGTTATGCCCCACGAGTTAAATGTAATGGCCACACTTTGAAAATTATTATATTGGATTCGATTGTAGGGAAAATAAAGACTATACAGTTTCATAAATCTTCCTTAGGCTACATTTGCACTCGCTCAGTAAACTATTCACTGTCTAAAGTAACTTTTTACTGACTTGACACTTTGAAGGGAGGCGAGTTGATCGAGGATAGGAGAGACTTGAGGCCAAAGGAGGAGACAGACAGTTGATGGACACTTCTTAACCCCTGTGGGATTCACTGCATTCGTCTGCTACAGCTTGTTGTACAAGTCATCGCTTTTGAATATTGACGTCAGCTTTAATATGGCGTCCTTCAATCACGTCCTCGCAGCATCCGCCTAATGTTTCTACGTTCGGACACACTGGCAATACACATCACAAGTGATGAAGGCCACGATGAACTGTTTTTCTAGGGCCTCAAAACACCTGAAAAATTATCAGAAATAGAACTTAAATATTAAAAAAATTTCACATTTGTTATTGCACATTAAATATTTATCTATGCAAAATATATAAATTTGAATGCAGAAAATTCTGTGCAATTAAAAAAAAAAGAAGCTATAGACTATTAATAATTACTATATATTTATAGTATGAACCTTCATATTGAATCTTTAACACTTAACTAGTGAGGGGATTAATATGCTTCAGGCAAGTGTCTGTTTATGATTATTGGAACAATGAGAAGCAGTCTCTGCAAAAGCCCTAATTATAAATGAAAATGTGCATAGTCAAGGTATGGCAAGAGCCATGTCTCCTCATACCCATACCATACCCATAGCAGATATTTAGTTTCAAATGTGGATGCCGTGCTGCAGTGAGCCTAAAGACTGTGCCGATCTCTTCCTTCAATGCTGACGTTGTCCCAAGGTGTCGGTAGCATTTCTAAGCCAAGAACAGCATGGCCTTTGCACTGTCAATTAGCAAACATTTCATAAGGCAGCCTGAAAAATCGCTTAATGTCTGCCACTCTCGGCTCATTGCACACATTCTCACAAAATTAGCCTTATTATTCCCTCTGTATTTCTCCATCACGTCTTAAAGGAGCATGCAGCCGGAGCCGCTCGTTATGTTCTCATCATCAACAGATGAATTTGAATATTTTCCTATAGTTACATTTCTTAAAGATCAACTCTTAACTGGGCGTTGGGTGCTTGGAGCTGGAAGACGAGCCCCGAGCAAATGTCAAACTGAACATTTTCTTGGCATTACTCAGTGACCCGGAGAGAAGCCCCTTCTCCCAAACAATTCCCCCGTTATGTAGTGTTCAGCCTTTCACACGAGCCGCCTTTGGAGAGCGGGACTGTTAACATGCTGGAATGAACATCACATTCCTTTTAGGGAGCTTAAAAACCCTCCAATGGTCCCATAAAGGCCGTCCTTTTTTAATGACTATCTGAATCTATTTCTAAGTATTAGTTTCACGGGGAGCACATGCTTAGTAACCCAAGCGCAGTAATACTTCAACATGGAGGTGAACTCATTCTCCTGCAAGAGCTTCTCTTTGCCAAAATTGTAAGACCTAATGAGATTATGGTGGATCCTCCCCCACCAGTAAACGGCAGAACCAGACCTGGAGAAGCATCTGTAGGATGCACCACCAGAGCAGAGTGGCACCTTACATTATTTTTTATGTGTTATCAATTAGAAACTTGATTTGTAAGAGACTTCTCCTCCATCCTAACTTGTTCGAGTGGCAGATCCACAGGTTCCATTACCATGAGCAGTGGGTTTGTAAATTGCCTTAATTAATATATAGAAATGGCTGTGGTGGGTAAGGAGGGATTTACCCAAAGCACATGTTCCTCCTCAGCCAATATCCCCTCTGACAGCCAGCCAAGTAGACACTACGGTTTATAATCCATGTGAACCATTTTTGTTTCCACTTTGGAATATCAGAGCAGGTGCATGTGCTGTAGCCATGTTCCTGACATAGGATTTAGATATACACGTACACAAGCCAGACATCCGTAGCACTGCTAAGTAAAAGTGAAATCACACAGTCAAAATTAATTTCAGTATAACTGAAAATACTTTATTAGTATTCATTTTACAGTAAAGACTATACTGTTAACAGGAGTACAAGTTTTCTACCATAAAAAATAATAATAATAACAGTAACTTTCTGGCTTACAGTGCGAAACATGAACTTTTACCACAATTTATATGTTTTCCAACCCTCCTCAGAATAAAACTTGACTCAGGGTTAACCAAGGATGATCCTCCTCACATGCTGCACGATCGTAGGCCTCTGTGGTAAATGTTAAGCTAATTTTTATCTCAATCTCCAAGGCAACAAAAGACAGCAGTAACAGCAGTGATTATATGGTTTACCGACACCGACAAAACAGGGGATGGAAATAGTGTTAGAAAATAACTGAGAGTGTGTTTGCGCAGCGTTCGCTAATCTATCATCAGGCGGCGGGCATCAGAGTCTGTTACTGTAGGTTGCTCCTGAAACAGCGCGGAGGCATTTCATCAGCGCTGCCGAGCGGGATAATGTGGGGGCCTGACGGCGAGTGGAGCAACCGATAATCAAAGTGAAGTCAGCGCCGCAGACTACAGACTGACATCGCTGTAAATATAGCCGACGTGTAGGTGGTCAAAACTGCTCGCGAATGAAATAAGAAGCAAACAAAGCGAGACCCGGGAGAACCACAGGAAACAGCGCCAGGCTGCCGTGATAGAGAACTTCATTGGCGGGATACCCCCTCCCCCCCACTTTGTGGGCAGTCAACCGTCTAATTAGATGGGACTGACATTTGCAGAGCAGGGTGTGGCAGCAGGAGCACGCCGCCGTACACGTGCGTCACGCGCCACCGACTCAGGAGGCGCCCTCCCCCCCTCCCAAAAAAAGGCTCGCCCTCACAATCGGCAGAGTCAAACACGCTCACGCGTTCCGGTTAATGGGCACCTTGTGGAGACATCAAGGGGGCTGCTTGGATAAAAATCAATAAGCGGGGATCAATTGGCCCTACACATTTTCATCTGAAGACATTCTTTCCTATCAACTTCACACAAATGTCACAAGGCCCATTAATCAACTTAAATAGATATTTAAGTGCCCTCGACTTATCTGCTCTATTATTCTGTAATTAGAACCCAAGATGAGAGGCCGCTTTGAGGGGGGAAAATGTCAAATGGTTACGATCTGAGCCGTACTTATTGAAATCAAACGGACCAGTTCTTACCATAAAGAACACTGAAACGTGCACGATGATACCGACGCTCCATTATTTAGAGGCTGCAGATGCTCCCCATAGCATCGAGGTGTACCCAAGAGAAAGAGAATGCACATATGACATGTGTTCTCCTGCTTGACTTACTACGACACAGCACAGCTTATTTAGCAGGCAATGGTTGATGGTGAAAAAATAATATCCCTGAAGAAAATGTATGTAGTACACTAAAAATATAGCCTGAAGACAATAATAAAAGGAAAAAAAACATTTGGAATAATGTAAAAATATCCAGCAAAGTGCTCTTAGGTGCAGGGGTGACAAAGTGTAATGCAAAAAAGAAAGAAGAAAAAGGAACCCAAGGCACTCTTGATGTGGAAATATTAAAACACCTTAATTGGTGTGTGGGTAATGTATCTGTGTACCTACACATTGTGGTACACTGGCCTTTGCACAGGTGAGAACACACTATATAAATATATATGATCAAATGACTCAAATTAGAGGAAATAGCATTTACTGCAAGCAAAATGAATAATGTACCAAAATAAGAAAATTAAACATACATATAACACCTTTGAGACACTAACAACATACAAACACCTTCCTCAGTAACCCAGTTACGTGACCAAGTTGAAAGAAAGAAGAGCTGAACATACCCCCCCTCTAGGGATGATGTCACTGGTCATAATCATCAACAAACTGGGCTCCCATGACCAGCCTGTGTAAAATTTAGCCATCAGGTATTTGTCATTAAAAGTTCTAATGGTATAAACATGCTCAGACGCCCGCCGCTCAGTCAATGCTTAGTATGACAAAAACATAAAAACGAAAGTCAAGTCAACAATATGCCTTTATGATTATTCCATGCATTACAGGACATATATATTCACAGTATTCCAAGACTGAAACAAATCAGGTCTTAAAATGAGCATTGAAAAAAGCATCGCTCACTGTAATTATTCTGCTCATACTGAGCATTAGAAATTCCCTGCAAACATGCTCACAGTGTCAATGATGGGGCAGAATACACAGCCCTCGCTTTGAACAAAACTGTTTTTTGGTGTCAGCAGAGATCAAGCAGTGCAGCTGTCTGAGTTGGTGAGTGTCTTTCACAGTTACAGCGTTCTCAGTAATGACTGTTTTCCTGTTCAAATGCAGTGGAAGCGTAGTAATGGAAAAAAAGGAATTTGGCATTATAATGACAGCAAGTTTGAAAGCTATTGACTTGATTTGACAAGCGGAGGCCTTATATTAGATTTAAATACATTTTTTAACACATTTCTGAATGGGACAATAACTGGATTTTCCCTATTACTGTTTGTTTTATGACTGATATCAACTTAATCATTTAATTAATTTAGAACCATTTGATAGTTCCAGGGTCTTAAATGTGACAATTTATTATTTTATGTATTATAATATTTATTATTATTTTAAATGCTTTTTTTATGATTTCGGTCATAGTGAACACATTTTTTTGAATGTTGGTCATTTATTTATAAAAAATAAAGACAATTAATGACATCACCTTCACAGGCCCAGTTTGTGGAGACGAGTAAACAACGGAGCAAAGCACGTCCTCTCCAAACGAACCCAGACTAGATGGAGGATTATTCACTTCCATATGGCAGATCAAGAGGCAATTAATCAACAATCTACTGATTAAATGATTATTTAACAACAGCGCCCTATATTTTGTTTTGCACCAATTATATATACATGAAAGAAAATAGATTAGAAACTACAGTTATGAAAATACAATCAGAAAACACACTGCCTAATTCCACGTTAGTCTCAGGAGAACAGCGATATAGCGTTCATCAACGGGTGCAGCAGGAGTTAAGTCAAGGTAACGACTCCCTCAAGACTGCTGCTATTCTTATCTCCTCGGGGAAGTGAATGAAAAACGGGAAATAAACTGATAATGAGCCGTGATGCAGACAGACGGCAAAAGTCAGAGAGACTTTGAAAAATAGTCTTAAATATTTCATATTTATACGTAGGTTGTAAGGTAACACTGAGGTCTGTGAGATAACAACGCACAAGGTGCACAAGTATTCTGGGGTAGTGAACCTTCAAGAATATGTGTTTATAGGATAGTGATCTGTCACTATAGCAGATGTGTGTAATTGTGACATCATTCTGTAGCCTTGAGATAACCTACAGATGTTCAGATGGATATTAACACATCCCACACCCAAAACAGACACAGTTTTCTCTATATCCACAGACACCACTTTTTTCTGCAATACACCACAAGTTTGGATGTATATCTTTGTGTGTGTGTGTGTGTGTGTGTGTGCGCTTTCAGCTGCTTGAATGTCTCAGGCTGTGTGATTACATAAAGTCTGCGCGCCAGCTGTAACCAGCGTCGCTTTATGCCTGAATCTAATAAAACCGAGCTCATAGGCTCAGTGTTCCCTCTAGCATGCAGTGTACCAGGGTGTGTATAATACCTTCTGTACAGGCACCAAAATGCATCCTCCCATTCCTTGATCCCGCATCACCTCGACTCAACTCGCGGGCATGAAGAAGTTGGCCTCGTGAGAGTTTGTTCACGCCGTAAAGGGATGAGAGGGGAGGCCGTAAAGCGAGGCCACAAAGCGAGTGACTACAAAGTGTGTTCACTTCTACCTCCCGCCGAGGGTTGTCGCCAGGATTTTAAAAACTGTGGCAGAAAAATCCAGGATGCTCTGACATTGTCATAGAGTGAGTAGTTTTCTGATTAAAAGGGCCTACCTGACTGCTGAGTAGATTTACTTGGATATATCAGACATTATTTCTACAGGTAATTTCTCAGAAATTTAATTGAAAACACTTTCCTTCAAATGCTTGTTTTAGTTGTAATTCACACATCAATTTGCACAGAGATGGACAAACACAAACAGAAGACTGGCGGAACACAAGCTATTTAGAAATAGACTATATTGCCAAAAGTATTCACTCACACATCCAAACAATCAGAATTTTACACAGAATGGGTCCCCTTCAGGAGCTCAGTGAATTCCAGCATGATAGGAGGTGTCATAGGATGCCACCAGTGCCACAAATCCAGTCATGAAATGTCTTTGCTGTCAGCTTTATTATAAGAAAGTGCAGGAGTGGAAAGTCCTGGTCCTGGAGGGCCGGCGTGGGTGCAGGTTTCTGTTCCAACCAAACAGTTGAAACATATCTGATTCTACTAATGAAGGTCCATTGCAAGCATTCGAGTGGTTGATTAGTAGAATTAATTGTGTAACTGCCTGGTTGGAATAATGAGCTACACCTAGAGTGGCTGTCTAGGACCAAGATTGCGCCCCCCTGAGAATGGAGCGGGGTCAATGGATGCTGAGGTAGTGCGACGAGGTCACCAACTTTCTGCAGCATCAATGTGTGCAGAACTCCAAACTTATTGTGGCCATCAGATTAGCTCAAAAACAGCACACAGAGAGCTTCATGGAATGGGTTTCCATGGCAGCTGCATCCAAGCTGTACGTCACCATGCTCAGAGCAAAGTGCTGGATGCAGTGGTGTAAAGCACGGCATCGCTGGGCTCTAGAACAGTGGAGGTTCTCTGGACTAGTGAACCACAAATTCTCCATCTGGCAATCTGATGGACAGGTCTGGGTTTGGTGGTTGACAGAATGATACTTGCTGGACCACATTGTGCCAAGTGTACAGTGTGGGGGAGGCCCCCTAATTCCAGTGGAAGGAAAAGTGAACGCTTCAGCATACCAACACATACATCATGTTGAACCACACAGGAGGTAATGGTTTCCGCCCCTGGAGTGACTTCTGGTTTTCTGACTGACCCCAGCTCTCTGATGGATGGGTGTTTTCAGAGTGAGTGTGTGAGAAGCAGACTGCATTGCTGCTACGGGTCGAACCAGGTGCTTTTGGACCATAAAAACCATGCTCATTTATAGACACAGCACGCAAATCAAAATGTCAACCACAATTATCTTTTTAGGTCCTTTAGGGAAATTCCACATGCAGATTCAAAGTCTCCTCTACTTTGCCAGAAACTTTCAAACAGAAAAAGGGGTCTGCATTAATCCTCACTAGGGATCACTTTGGATTTTATACATTAATAATGGTTTTATTTTGATCATGGCCTAAGATACTGCTTATGGCTATACTATTGGTTTATCTTATCTCTGCAGGCCCCTTTGGACGTATTCTACAGGATAACAGACTTTTTTTGCTACAAGCTCCTGCAGATGTTGTCCAGTTCATGGAAATTCAGCATCGTGGTTGAGGAATAATGAATCAAAGCAAACCTGAAGTGACTTTGTGACTTTCCTCTCTTCTCGCTGATTGGAAGTATATGGGGAGGGTAACAGGCCAAAAAGATAAACTGACAGCACTAATTAAGTAATCTGTGCAGATAAACTATGATGAATTCGAGAGCCTGGATTATTAAAGGGAAAGAACTGATTTGTTTTTCTTCTATCCGTGACTCTGAGGAGTCTGTACCTCGCTTTTCTTTATATTCCTGTGATCGCATGGATGTGTACCTGTCATTGCTGCTTCTCCCCTGAGCTCCTCCTATCTAGACCAATGTCTAAGTAGGCGAAAATGATCCTGCTGACGGGATGGGAAAACACTGACTGACAGACGGACACCCCCAAACATTTTCCCCTGTACAAGTGATGTTATGCTTATTGTCTATAATGAGGCCTGATCTGCAGCATGTACGCTATCCAATGTAAACCTGAGTTGAAACACAATCACTACATGGAGTAATTCATAGAAAAAAAAAGGGAATACAGGGGGAAAAAAACAATTGGATGAATAATGTGGTTATTGCAACCAAATAGACCAAGTGGAAGATTCAGGAGTTGTATGATTTATAAATAAAGATGTGTACTTTCTCACGTCATAAATGGAGGATCAGAGGAGAGCCAGGGAAAGGGAAAGATGGAGAAAGAGAGGGCGGGAGAGAGGGAGTGCTAAACGTTTATCCCTTAGTAAACATGGAGATTCACTCAGCTCACACATGTGGAACTGCCTCTCTGGTCAGTCCGATGCACTGATGGAGATAAACCAAAGTGACATGCACTGCTACATTTGTGATAGCTCGACATTCTGCTCTCTCTGTCTCTCTCTCTACTACCGCAAACACACACACACGCACACACACACACACACTCTGTCTTTCTCTGCTTTCCCTGTCTCTGTCCTCTCAAGGGCACCTTGCCACTGTGAATAGACATCGCCATTGTTCTCCCTCATTTCTGCCTCGCTCTCACCTCCTCCTCTCACCGCACATCTTGTTGTGTCTTCGCTGATTATCAATGCAACACCTCTAATAAGATCCATCAGCCCATCACTTTCCTGCCCTCTTACACCCTCTTCTTTATACAGGGAGTGAAAATCAAACGACGGGGAGTAATTTGGGATAAAAAGAAGATGGATGTGCCTCCATGTGAACAACAAGCTGGAGAGCCCCGCAGCAGACAGTAGATGGAGAGGAGAGGACCTCTGGTTTAGGGACTTGTTACAGCCATTTGCCATCTCCATCTTCATTCAGCAAACATTACTTTGAAGGATGGCGCTGTTGGCAGCGTTATATTTCACAACAAAGGCTCACTATACAGAAAAGGGCAATTCCCAATAGCAATTATCAACAGAGCGGCAGAGGAGCAGCAGGCTGGAGGTGCTACATTGGCGCGTCGCGGTCGGAAAATCGTTATTTTCATACGTTAAAATGGGGGCTATTTGTGATAACAACCCAGCGGAGTGGTGAATATTTCTGTTTTCAGAAACATCAGTACGCGAACAAAAAAAGAGCAGGCCGAGTTACACAGTACACTACACCCAGATGTTAGGATATAAGGCATTAAGGAAGATGTGATAAACACACACGAGGCAGCGGGACAACGATGGAGGTGTTCCACAAGATTCTCAATGCAGCAGTGATACCCCCCAAAAAAATGACATGCCGTAATGTCTCAGTGTCATTTTTTTTTTTTTTTGGCGTTACTATTTTTATCACATGATGGCAAGAGGTGGGAAACATTGAGCAGGTCTCCTCCTACTGCCATCAGCAGTAGAAATAAGCATTTAAAAAAAAAAAGTGTCACTGTAGCAACATAACTAGTGTCAGCGTGAACATGCAAGTCTCTGGTGAACAAGCTGTGACAGCTATCAAGAAATTTCCAAATATCAGCACATTTCACTTCCATTAAAAATGAAGAGGTACCTACCCATTGTATCACAGCCTGACCCTTCCTTATGTATAATGTGCATAAAATAAAATGTGTGAGCTCATCATCACCGCTTAAATAATTATAATACCCAAATCAAATAGGTGCCATGAAAAGTTAAAGACATTCTTCTGCCTTCTGTCTGCAGTAAGCCGTTCTTCGATCCAACTTCAGAGACTATCAATGACTAATGGCACGATGATGAGAGGGAGATACTTTCAATAGCTTATGCATAAGCCCAGGGTCAGAGGCTTTTCAACATACGAGCTGACTGCGCCGAGGAAAAGGAGCTGAATAGCAAAGTTGACACCAAGGCTAGAGATATACGGGACCTGGCTATTCGCACAAGGCTCTACCTCATGCACATGTAAGAGAAGCAGAGCTAGGTACAAGTTCAGCCAGTTTGGAAAAGGCACAAATAAATTATATAGTTCCGGGATGAAGGTTATCATAAATAGAGGGACTGCGGTGGTTGGGCCTGGTCTGCAGTGATGGGTCTTATGGTGAAAAGAACATTCCCCAAAAGGGCCTGTGACATGGACAACTGCTGAAGGGCTGTCCCCAACAATCACGTCTTCCTGCAAAAGGCCCCGACCAGGGAGCTGAATAACACAAAGGGCAACGGCCTAAAAATAATTATCAAGCCTGTTGAGAATCCCCACTAAATACAGTAGCCACGAATGATGATCATCATGGTGTCAGCTGATACTCAAATAAGATTTAATAGGGGAGAAAAATAGAGATAATTTCTTTTTAAATCAATTTTAAATGATCAGATATCGAAACATCTATACCACCAGTTGTTCAGCTCATAATTGAAATGTCTATCAATCCATCCATCTATCCATCCAAGTTCTACTCTGAGCCCTTCCCAGATGACCAAGCGTCTCTGTAAGGAGGAGCCAAGGCACCCTGCAGAGGAAATCCATTTTGCTGCTTGCATTCATGATCTTGTCCTTGTGGTTGCTACCCAGAGCTCGTGACCATAGGTGAGGGTAGGAACGTAGACTGACTGGTAAATCTAAAGCTTAACCTACCGACTCCGCTCCTCCTTCACCATTACAGACCAACACAGATTCTGCATCACCGCAGACGTGCACCAATCAAAGGGCAGCCCAAAACTTCATACTCCTAGAACTCTCCCCTACTCATTAATACTCCCCAAAGGATATGGTCAAACACCCTCTCCAGGTCTACGAAGCACATGTAGACCAGCTGGGCAAACTCCCATGTACCCTCCAGCAGTATAGAGCTAGTCTACAGTTCCACGACCAGGATGATAACCACAATGCTCCCCCTGAATCCAAGAGTGGACTACCCTATGGACCCTCCACTCCAGGACACCGGAATAGACCCTCTCAGCACACCCAGTGGCCCCCCTTCTTGAAGAGGGGATCCACCATACCATAAAATGTCACTGTTTCTCAAAGGTGAAGATTCATCCTACAAATTATATGCTTTTTTTGTCCAGACCCATAGTCCACAATCCAAGGATTGTCATCAGTTTACTATTACAAAGACTAAAGAAACCAGGAAATACATCATTGTTTACCAAACTAGGCGATTAATGTAATAGATACTAGTAACTCTACTTATTTGATTACTACTATTGTGAAGTACATTGAGTTTCAAGTGTCTGAGCATGTTTTTTTTTTCACCTACTGTAAATAAATAATTAATTTAAGGAATGGCGATATATGACATATAAATGCACATATAGGCTATAGTCAAGGATCTCCACTTGAGCGATAAATGAGGGGCTCTGTCTTCATTTCTCTCACGCTATCTTCACACAACAGCCGTCCCGACGTACATAGCTATCTGTTCTATATTCCCTCCTGGATTTACCCGTGGACACTTATCGTCAAAGCATACATCTTTTCTTGCATCCCCATCGATCCCCTTATTGAAACAAGCCTCATTTGCAGTCTCCTTCTTGACATTTCCCTGTCTCTCTCTCTCTCCTTTCTTTTTTTTTTTTTTTTTTTTTTACAAACTGACAGGCTGTGCAGATTTGGCAGTTCGCTGTTCTCCCGTAATCCTCAGCCAGACTTCTCTCCTTCACAAATATACAGGGATTTCAGAGGAAATGTAGGCAGACGTCAGATGGCCACAAAGACATTCCAGCTTGTGATATACAGTTTTTAACAACTTTTTACACTTACTGACTTCATATATAAATAATGATGCATGACCAATATTACTAATTAAGAACATAACCAGTAAAGATATCTATTATATATACTGTGATATCTTGAAGTGGCTCGTCATTTGCCACACTGCAAAAATGGAAAATATCTTATTTTTGGTCCAATACTGAGTAAAATTATCTTATTCCACCATCAGATAATTAAACCTATTTCAAGTTTTGTTCTTGATTTTAGTCAATTTAATCCTTTTTTGAAGAAAATATTAGTTGTTTTCCTAAAACATGACAAAATTTACCTAAAATCAAGGGAATAAAATGTTAGGATACATTATCTGCCAGCAGAATAAGATATTTTTATTTATTATTGAGCTAATTGTACCATAACATAATTCCACCCGTTGAGGTTTCTGTTTCTGCACTGCACTTACTGACCACTTATTTCTGCCTGTTCTCTGCTATCCGTGAGTGAACTTAATCATTAACATGGTTTAAAAGGGCTGTATTTGCACTCCTGCACTCTCAGGTGACCTGCAGCATCATCACAGACTGTTTGCAAAGCACCTTCTCCCAGCTTGGCCGGTATCACGATTTGAAATATTGCCTCTCCAATAACGTCTTCCACCTCGCGGCACCCATTCTCTTACCAATAACCCGCTCTTGTAGGAATGACCCATGGGTTGCGCTGGTAATTTCACTGGCAGGGAGAACCTGGGACAGGAGGCTCCTCTTGCTGCCGCTCGCTGCCAAATCACTATGACAGACAGACGATGGAAAAAAAAAAAACAAGGAAAAAGAACAACAGCAAGCCAAATAACTGTCCCCTAAATTAACTTGTGTTTCCCAGGTCTGGGCTCAAGTTACTACACATCCATTTGGCTGTGCTCGGGGTCAGCAAGTTCCCTCACTACTGGTTTTGGAGGAAACCACCGGTGAAGGGGACACGTCAGGCGATATTTCGCTTCCAGCCAGCTCATTCCCCAAGACGACTGCCACTCCTTGTTCAACTTTCTTGCCAAAAAGCTAAATTTGCCAATATTAACATTACAATTGAACACATCATGATACGTTGCAGCCATAGTCTTTGTCATTTTATTGTCAGTAATAAGAATTGGAAACATATTGTGTGGCTTCTCCTCTTTCTATAACAATAATAGCATGAATACATTTTGGCTTGCATGATGCCACTGAAAAGAAGCATGAAATCTGACCCAACGTAACCAGAGCTAAGAGCGTGCTGGTCCACCCAGACAGGCCTAACATGACACATTTCCAAAGGAAAAGTACAGTGGTTTCCTATTATTTTGTGTCTATTAGACCTCTATTATACCATTTCAACAGTGAAGTGTATTGGATTCGAATCAGGTGGTATACCTTAAAAATGTCAAATTTAACATTACACAATAGTGATATCTTTAGTTATGGAGAAAGTTTAAAGTAAAAGAAAAAATAATGTACATGAATTTATACTACTTTTTTTAAAGTAAAAGTAAAACTTTTTTTTAACATATTATCTTACAAGTTGCTAATTAGCATCAAAACATCTTTTTCACATCAAGCAGAGGAAGACACTACAGATATTTGGAGCTGTAATACATTCTTATTTTATTACATTGTAATTTTTGTTTTGAAACCATTTTCACATACACAGAAATTATATAAATATATATATAATATATATATAATAAATCATAGTTCCATTATCATATTGATTATACTCACTTAAAGATGGATGTAAAGTGAAGTTGCTGGATGATGGAATATATTTAAATATTTAATAGCAAGTAGGAGGACATACATGGATAAAATGTGTGTTCTGTAACTTTAAATTAAAGCACCCATGATTCCTTAATAGAGGAGCTACTGCAGAACACTGATCTGCGAGCTAACATGCATTGTCTAACATCTATAAGTCCTGCTGCCAAGTCACGATATTTCCTCCAGAGATGAAACCCCCACATTTTTTTTAAACAAACTCTCCAGTTGAGATCCTATAACTGTAGAATTAAAGCAGCAATTTCCTCCCTTTTCTATCTTCCCCCTCCTTGCCTTCACCATAATCCATAAAATGCAGATTCAGCGAAAGGGAAACAAAAGGATCAGGACAGAAAAAAGGGGAGCGAGTGTGAGAGGTTGCGAGAGAAAAGAGCGAGACTCCGAAAAGAGACGGGGAGCGGGTCCTGCATGCCGAGCCCTCCAGAGATCAATTGTACAAACTTCTCCATGAGTGCTCTCCCTTGCCCTTGTACACTGTGAACTAGCCGAATCAATGCCCGGGCATGTGTGTTTGTGTGTATGTTATTTGGAGAGGGAAGGGAGGGAGAACAACTCAAAAGGGTGGAAGAAAAGAGATGGAGATGAAAATAAAAAAAAAAAAAAGATAAGAACTTCCTCAGATCAGATATTCTATAATGTCACGAGCTGAAGCGGCGGTGTCAGGTGGCGTATGAAGGCTTCCCATTCATTCAGTGCTGTGTTTTCACACTGGCTGTTGTTTTCATGTGTAACCCCCACTTTCCCATCACATGTCCTCCATTTTCAATGGCCAAGTGTCCCAGTTAAGGAAAAAAACTCTTTCATTTGCAAAAAAAAAAAAAAAAACCCATTCACTGGAAACATGAATGTTGTCAAGTGCCTGCGTAAAGCCTCTGCATTACCATTTAAAAGCATTCCTCTCAAAAGTGCACGGTTACTGTTATAAAGGCGACACGGTGTGTAACCTCCCATTTATTATCACACGTTCTTTACTTTTAGTGACTTATGTCTTATGAGTTTATAATGACGATGGAGCTTTTGATTTCCACTGTGCCTCCTAGCATCAATTTCAAAGTGAATGACTAAATTTCTCATTGAGATTTGGCTGCGAAATGGTTTTACTTCAGGTTTTTTTTCCCACCGATTGGTTTTAACTGTATTTACTTCTAAATATTTCCTATATACATGTATTTGTAGTTGTCTTTGATTAAATAGTGATAGGAACGTGCACAAGCGATGCATATATTGCACACCCTTCTTTGTGATTTGTAACAACTTTTACACTGAGGAAAGCAGATGATAAGACAGAGTGTGTCCTTTATTAAGGCCTCTCACACTGGGTCTTAGTGGAAGATTTTGGCTTCACGCCTCCCTGCCACAGTTTCAGTAAATCGGCTTTCTGTGGCCATGACAGTCATTAGCCTTGCCCCTGGCAGTAATCCTCTAGTTTCTGTCTCTAATGGAAGCAGGAAGGGTTAGTAGCATTCACTCTGTTACTGCTCCTGCCACCGGGCCCCATGGGGAACTTACAGGCTGTCCAAAGCCAAATCCTGATGCACCTCCTGCTCCAAGGTGCGAACAAGCACCCCAGACCTCACTCTCACAAGTTGTAAAGATAACTTCTGGAAAAAAAAAAAGGTACCCGAGGACCTACAAGGTATTTATTCAGCATGTTCCACACCTCAAATGTGTCTCTGATGGTAAGCATATTTAGACATTTTAGAAAAACCCAAGTGGAAAACACCACCGGTGCCAAAACGGCAACGAGACCAACAAAATTATTTTTTACAGTGCGTGCAATAAAGTGACAACAACCCAGAGGAATTACTGATGCAGGGAACTGCTGATGCTGCCCATGCTGTAACTTTAAAAAAAAAAGGCACAACTTTGATGAAATCAAGAAACGGTTTGACCTCAAGTTATAAGCTTAGAAATGTTGACGAGAACTCAAAACAGACGAGCCATCATTTATTAACTACAGATGGAAGGCAGAGCACTGACAGGCGAGATAAAAGAAGAGACCGCCATCATCATCATCAGTCGCACACTGATTTAATTTAAGCTGCATATCTGTCAGAGCTCAGGCCTCAGGCTACACACTGATGGTGTTGATTTGAATTGTAGCACATGACAGGACCTTTCTTGTCTGCGATGTCCGAGCAAGTCCACCAGCTGTCCGCGGAGCCTACAGTGCACCCTGTGACAGAGTGCAAATTGCACGCAAGAGGAAGGGTCCAAGAGTGGGTCAGGGTTGTCATCGGCCATGCGAGCAGGACACAACTTCTTTCACCCGGATATGTGTAAACCTGCCAGCTGCCAGCAGAGAGCCTGGTTACTTCAACGTCAACTCAGCCGGTGGAAAATGTGCCCTCTAACGTCAGGATTACTCTTGTCAAGACATGTGCCATGTTGTTCTCCGGCGTCGAGTCTTGGCATCCGCCTGACCAGCAGACATCCATATTTCCCAAAAGTTTGAGCCGGCGCGAGAGAGTGATGATGTGGAGGAGAGATAGTGGCTCGCGATTTAAGAGAGAGGCTGCTTTAATGAACAGGTGCGCTGACTTATGTGAGGTTTTGATTTGTGTCCGTTCTAATATGCGGATTTGAAATATTATAGTGCCACCTTCATAATACCATACACCAAATTTGTGAGTGTGGCTGACAGATGGCTGTGATATGCTGCCCACTCATACATCTCTCTCTCTCTCTCTCTCTCTCTGCATTGACCAAGGAAGAGGAGCACACACACACACACACACACACACACATTTTGGTCCACTTATGAGTTGAGGTTCGAGAGATCCTCACGATTTCCAGTCTTGAACTCATCCCCTTAAGAGTCAGTCCGCCTTCTCTTTCTTAACTGCAACACGTTGATTGTCAGTTCTTAATGCATTTATTTGTATTTTGCATTTATTCATACTTTGATGAATCAGTTAATCATATGTATTTGACTGAGTGGAGCTGCAGATGAATGTGTTGATATTGCTATAAGCGAATAGTTAGCACTCAAATTACTTCTTGTTGGCTAACAAGTGATAAAAACAGAAAAGCAACAAGCAATGAGGAAAATCGTGTTCCTTAAATGGTCTTTATTATGTAAATAAAACAGGACTGTAGTTCTTAAGGTGCAATGTGGGGCAGTACTGACTTTCCATAAAATTCCGTTAAACGGTCATACACTGTGGTGCTGCCTTCACCCATGCTCCTGGCTGCTGCTCTGTGTTTTTGATTATGTATTTCTTGCTGCTACAGGTAATTCATGGATGACTGTTCATTGAACGCGTTCAGGCACAACCCTGTCTATTTGTGCTGTCTGCAGAAAATTGGCAGAAGTGAAATTACAATGCACCTGTTGTTTGTTTGTCTTCATAATTTGGCATTGCATGAGATTTCCACTTGTTTGCCCTGGGAAGGCTCTAAAAGCAGAAGTTTCGCAGTCTAAACAGACATGCAATCAGTGTCTGTGTTTGTTTTAACTTATTATTTTTAATCTTACTTCTCTGGAGCGACTTTCAGATATTTATTAGTGAAACACATTTGTGCCTTCCCGGCTGCTTCTGACATTTCCCCAGAGAGACATGTTCAGCAAATAGTGCACAATAAGTGCATGTTCCCGTTTTATCCCCAATTTGATGAGTGATTAGGTAAAGTCCTAACCTGTCAAGATGCTCATTCTGCCCTTTACGAAGCAAAAGGTTGTGACTAAACCATTTTTGTAATAATAGATAGATATTTTTAGAGACACTATGAACAAATGGATGCACCCACTTACCTTCTCCATGCTGGAGTCTATTCTTTAATTCATTCTTTTCTTCATTCAATTCATTCATCAGTTTTTCTGTCACACATCCTGAAACAACACTGATCAGATTTTAATGAAACAATACTATAGGATGTCCCCAGCCCCTCAGAATTACAAATTGAAACAGATAAACGACTTTCGTATTTAGTTGGACCAGTGGGACAGTGTTTCATTTGCTGGGAATGATCTACTGTTGAGATGTTTGTCACTGTATTTAACTCTCTGCCTGCCTGGCTTGCATTATACTACAAATTGATTCCTTCTTTTCTTTCTTTGTATTTTTTTACTGTACTTTCTTTCTTATTCACCATCGTGTCTTAATGTGTTTTCTGTTGTGTGGTGTGTGTCACATGTGCTTTTTTGAACTTAGCCGTCTCTTTGTTCCTCTTCTCTTTTGTGATTATATGGTTTCCTCGCATGGGCTTTATGAGCCATTAGTGTTTGCGGCTTGCGAGGATTCTTTCTTGTATCTGCTGAATGCCATACACCTGATTATTGAACGCTTATCTGGCAAGAACAGGACACACGGAGCTCCAGGCAACGCGACATGTGAACACATGTACAGTACACACGCACTGAAACTAAGGGAGAACAACAGCTCCACAGAGGAGACCAGGGCAAGGACAATGTGTGGCTGGAGCACGCATTAGAGATGACAATGGGATTGTTGGCACTGAGGACAAACATATTACAGGAGCCACAAGCGCTCACCTCTCACCCTGTGGGCTTTGACTGCCCAGCCCGGACCACCACTGACTACTCATAATCAATCACTTCTCAGCCAAGGCCCACAATTAATCAATCAATTAAAAACCCACACAAAACCACACTGGTGTAATCAATCAATCCAGCCTCAGCGGAGGGCTGTTATTGAGAGCCAAGCGTCAGATCTATAGGCACCAGCCCCCAGACGCTACCGGTCACATGCCTGAGACTATTCCTCTCTTATTTCCTGAAAAGGAAAGAGAGAGTTGAGGCAAAATGTCTGGGTGTGATCTACTACAGGGTAGAGAAGAGGCTCTCAACACTCCCATGATACACCACCAGAGCCTGAATATTCATGCTGAGGAATCGGGTACCATGGAGGCGCTCAGTTATTCATTATGCTTCTGCAAAAAGAAACACACCATCGTCCCAATGCGATGGAATATTAATAGTTCCCATTAATAAAATATCCCCCTCCCCATTTTAAGTCTCGTCTTCAACATTCATGGCCACATATCGAGGCCTAGGACATTTGGGATATAACCATGAAAGTAAGCCAGACAATTGTCATTTGGCTTATTTGTAAACTGAAAAAAAAAATCTAAATACTCTACATCATTACCATCTGGTCCAAAGTGAGGGAAAGTGTTTGTCATTCGGCCAAAGCCTAGAACGTGGAAATAGAAAAATAGTGCGGGAGGGAATGGCAGGAAGAGCTCTATGGCTGTATACTCAGAGGGGATGAATGTTTAATTTAGAGCAGCCTGAAAGTATGCTGACATTTCGCCATTGTTAGTAGAGACGAATACATGGGACACTGTCAGCCGGAGAAATGGAAATGTGCATCAAGGCTGTTAAAAATTCAACTGTCTTCCCCACCCAGACATGCAGACCTGCGCTCCAAATACAGTAGGCAACCTACCATGTTTGCCACTGTAAGTCGCCCTTGATTTCCCTGGTGGATATTGTTGTAATGTCATAATCTTCATGTATATGTCACTTCAGTAACAGAACCCGTGTTTACGCCATTTGGGCCCAGCCGCCTGAGCTTTTACTTATTTTTAGCTGCCATCCATCTTTCCGCTCCGCCTCACCCACCCCTGACCTTTGACAGCCACTTACCCGCGAACAAACTTTCACCTCTGCATTAATATTGCACAGCACGCCAGGCCGAGGAGCGACGCGACCATACGACTTCCTCCCGCGTGGCGCGAGTAAACAAACAAGAGACGCCGGCGTTCTCACAGCGGGCTGGGACCGACGGCCCCCACCGACAACGCGCGTTCGCACGGGTGTCACAAAAGAGAGAAAAAAAAAAAAAAAAACAGCAACGCCGAGCAGAGAGAGAGAGAGAGAGAAGTGGAGGGAAAAGACGGAGAGAAGGTCAAGTACCTGCCACTCCTGTCAAACACTTCTCGTAACAGCTGAGCTGTGTCCAGCGGGGTGGCGCACCGCTTCCAGGGCCTTTTCATCCAACAGAGGTGACGGGCGATGAGGGCTCCTCTCCCTCACGTTTAAGTCTGTCATAATACATCCCCCCCGGCCTCGGTAACTAGATGTGCGCCTGCTGCTATGAAAAGACAAAGGGCAGAGGAGATACTTAATGAGTGACAGCCATTACCGCGCTTCAACCTCAGCACGGGAACGTCCTGCTGTGCCTGTTTGTTTGTTCTGTCAAACTCTAAGAAGCCCATCTTGCTCTGAGGTTCCCAGACACACAATCAAAGGGGACATTTGGCCGTTATACAGTATATGGTCCCACGCTTCTGTCAAGTGGCTCCAAACTCCGATGTGCGCCTGTACACGTGTGTGCACATGTCCGTGCGGGACTGTTTCGCCTTGCCTTTTGCAGCAGAACTATCACCAGCCTCACAGGCCTCACCTAGAGGCAGGAGGAGCGCTGGGACCGATGAACGTGACCAGTTCAGCGCAGAATCACAGCCCTGGATCGGAAACAGAGGAGGAGGTTGGATTCCAGGCGGCGAGTTGAGGGAAGTGTCTGGCAGTCGTGGACAGCCGTTCAGACGGAGACACCCAGAATGAACATGAAGAATGAACCCCTGCCTGACCAGCGGTGCCGCGGAGCAGCAGACTGTGACTGACTGACAGACTCCGAGCTGGGGATGGCGATGCGGTCACTGCGCCACACCAAGCCAACTGGCACACTGAAGCGGGATCTGTTGTTCCGACCCTGTGGGGACCCGGCGGGAGGAAAAAAAAAAAAAAAAAAGACTGACTGCCATCCCTATATCTGAACCTCGCTCAGGACTGGCACAAACAGGAATTAGAGGATGGGGGGGTTTTACTTTTGGTGGGTTGGGTTTTTCACCGCGTGTCAGCCAACAGAGTTTCAACCAGAGCAGTTCTCAGAGGTAGCTCCAGATAGCCTCATCTTTAACCCTCCCACCCCCTCCCCGTTCCTTCTCCCCTAGCCCCGAGACGAGTGTCAGAGGACATATGGTGGAGCCAGAAGCACCTGGCAGCCCCTTCAAACCAGCAGGCATATTGAAATTATAGCAACAGGGGCTGGGAGCAAGAAGAAGCCCACAGATATCTCCAAGAATGGTCTGGAATTCATGGGTTTACTGCCACTGGGAGTGAAGAGATGGGAAGGTAATGAAGGGGGAGTAGGGAATTACAATTTTTACCAGTTATTTCTCAAATGATACACTTACGTTGTGGTTTTTGGCATCAACCTGAAGAGGATAATGTTGTCTCTTATCATCAATATCTAGCGAGCAAACCTGTGAACACACGCCACTTATCCCGTCTTCCTATGCTGTACATGCGGGGCACATGTTAGGACAAACCCAGCTGACAAACTGCGGATCCGTGGCTGTGCCCATCACCACCAGAGCCAGCCAGTGAGAGGACTTTTGCTCCTCGCGGCAGCTCCGTCTGTCCGTGGAACTTAAACTCCTGTCTGGCTTTGACAGATCAATATACAATTTGGGCCGCGTTTGCTTTGCTACTCATTTCAGCGCTGTATTTGCAGTCCATTGTGTTTCGGGCTAATAAGATGGATGGACTAAATGGACTTTGTTCTAAGTGTTTCCGCCGTCAGCTTTCAATTCAGCTCCTTTCCAGTTTTCTGGCATTGTAAAGAGTGAGAGATGTCAATACCGAAAGTCACAACAGCATATTAGTCATTAAGTTCAAAGATTGCAGAGCGGACCGGCCTGCCCAGAGATTTATTTTTTTCCTGCAGTGGTTAAAATTAACAAAATTGATTATCAATATGCACGCCCATAAGTGTGTATACTATATGCCGCCTTCTGCCATGCATCATCAGCATCATACCCTGCTGTTTAAAATAGATTACTGTGTGTACTTGTCATAAATGATGGATCGTCATGAACTGGATCCATAGTCTCGCCAACCGTTCCGTTGATGAGCTGAGGGTGACACCGGGAAAAGATGAACACGGCGGAGCGGACAGGAGAGGCCGCGTGAAAAAGCGCTTCTCTGTTTTTACAAGCTGGAATAACTGCTGAGGAAAACGCAGACAGATGATGTTTTTCATCAGCATGTTGTTAGAAACGTTAACATGGATTTCGTGGTGCGGAATGGTGCATAGAGGAAACAATGTTATTTTCTATCAGTGGATTGAGAGATGTAACAAAAGGCACCGCAGTGATCTGAATATGCAAATAATAGCCTGGAGTGCCTTGATTGTTGATCCCAGACACAATTATAGTCCTCTTGCAAGATTAGCTTTTAAACAATAAAATCTCCGTATTGATGAGGAAAAATGATTTCGTTCTTGACAAAATTACCATGCTTACATGACTTCTGCCGCTGCCAGACGCCCATAATGGGCTTTTATGGAGTTTAACAATGAATTCACAATGATGTTTCCCTGCACTGGAGGACGGCTATTTCTACAACCTGACTCACAATGCTCTATTTTTTCATTCCTTTATGACACAAGGTTGGCCGGCTCTGCTATAATAACAAAATCATATTCAAGATAACCTGTTTTACATCTGAAGAAGTGTAATATAAATACTTAGTATTTTCCTATAAACGTCTTTCATGCCTTGTTGAAAGAACATCCCTTAAAATAAATCATTCCTCAATTGGCACGTGATGCTTCTCACCTTTACTCATCCATGACACCATGATGTCTTTTACCATCTCCCATATACGCTGGTGGGAGAGTAAAAACATGACCTTCCGTCCTATTAAATCATGGCTATCGCTCGTCGCACATTTCCTCTGACTCCCTGCTCCTTCCCAGACGCCTGTGACCATTTTTCTTGCACCGAGTGTCAAAAGGCGACAAAAGTCTCGAGACTGAAACTTTTAAAAAGGAAAACCCCAGCCGCCGAGTTCTGTTCTCCTCTATCCCTCATTCCGTTTCTACAAAACGCTCCACTTGTCACCACAGACTCCCGAGCCCCTTTAATAAACGCTCCGAACGAAAAAGTGTCTGGCTTTGAGTGGCAGAGTGTGACTGTATAAAACCTCTGGGATTCTGGTGTAATCCTATGGAAGACGCCTGGCGTCGCCCGACTTTAAAGTTGCCCTGTCGCTCCACATGCCGGCGAGGAACCTGGAGAGGAGAAGGCTAAGGATCGCTCGGAAAATGCTCTCGTGTGAGGGAGAATTAACTGTACATGTTCCGGAGAACAAGGCGTTTTTGGATACATGTTGCGTGGAGAGCCATGTGTTTCGGTGAGGCCTCGCATCTGACATTAAGCTTAAAATAGAGTGAAATGTGGGTTACTTCCACTGAGGGGGGTCCCACGGATGAAGCTTTGAGGATTGTCAGTCGAGTGAACGGCTTAGGATCCGATCCAGGAGAGAGAAATGTTGTCACGTATTTGCCACCGTCATTGACAAAAAAATGGAAAAATGCAGCAATACTTGTGTTGCATCGCTCAAAGGGTAAAAATGGCGAAAGAGCCTGACCAAAAGCAGCTGGGATTTTTTTTGTTGCAGCAAATTGCATCCATTTAAGTTGTTGTTTTTCATGAAAAATAACATAGGGGAGGGGTGGACAACTTTTCCCAAACTTTCCCTTTCCCCCCCCCCCCTCTTCCCTTTGTCTTTGTAGCAGACAGCTGTCTGAGACGCTGCTTCCACCAGAGACTCGCCGGCTCCTCGTTGCCATAGAAAAATCCCAGAAATGGGGCAGATAACTGTTCAATGAGAGAGCGGAGACTTGGGGAGGGTCTGAAGGGAGGAAGCAGGTTTCTAGGGCCCGTCCTGTCAAAACCATCAAACTCTTTTGATGCATGAAAATGGAAAGGAAGACCCGAGCGAGAGAGAGATTAAAAAAAAAAAGAAAAAGAAACACAGAAAATGAGAAGAGAGTGGGAAAATGGGAAACTAATGTGTTGAGTGATGTTAAATTTGCGTGCAGAGAGTTAACAGCCCTTTTAAATAACTGATATACACGCCATCGGTGAATATTGTATGCACCAGGTGTAATTTTAAGTGAAGAAAAACACAGATTGAAACCCTGATGAAATACGATCAAGACGGTCAATATCTTGCCAGCCAGAGAAATAAGTCAATGAAATATAGAAGAGACCAGCACGATATCCTGTCTCTGATGTAAGAATTAACCCTCAATTATTAAGGTATTAATAATCTCAGGAGTACAGTGTTGGTGATTCATTTCTACACACAGTCAGTCAAACGCGGGAGAAAATAAGACTGGCTGGCACCGACGCCCGATACATCAAACCCACAAATCTAAATGTAATCATAAAAACCAGAAAAGGCTGGAATTTTCGGAAGGAAAATTTGAGCGCGCTCACTTGAGATGATAGATAGCGCTTCGATAAATTGCAGAGAAAGAGAGAGAGAGTGTGACAAGGATCCAGTCGACCAATTCGACTGGCACGACAGAGGAAAAACCAAAGTATCCTCTGACGGTAATGGTGGCCGTACTGGGACGTTAACAGGGACCAGGCTGTATGCGCTCCATAGGAGCGGGAAGTAGGCCCACAGCTCCAAACATATGAAAGCAGACAATATGAAACATGCAAACAAACAGATACGGATGAATCCTCAAAAGTTTGAAATTCACCGGCCACATCAGTGGGGGCAGCTCACGTTTCACTGGGTTTTTCGAGGTAGCGCCGTCAGGATCGGCCCCTCGACGGGTGAAACACCTGTGAAATCAAATTCAGACTTACTCCCCCGCCTCCGCGCTACTGAGAAGCAGAGACGCGGGACTCAAAGCGCACAGTTTGCCGCGTCCGATGAAACGTGACATTTTGTTGTATGAGTCCAATAACCGGGAAGCGGCAATCCGCGAGATCCTCGTCGCCTTATTCCGGCGGCATTTTTCATGCTAAGTTGCCGTCAGTGAACACGGGGGGAAAATGATTCTCAACGAGTCAATAGCGAATGTGTTGATCTCTTCGTCCCCAGTGCTTTTTCTCTTTTATCGTGAGACACTGTGGATACTGTTGGTAATGCCACCTACGCAGTTATTGTATTGATGAGTTCTGCTGTATATTTGAAACCAATTGAAGCTGCTGCTGGTCATGTAAAATGCATCTCTTCGTGCCAACAGTAGTAACAATAAACTTTCAGATACTGGGTTTTAGATTTTTCCCTCAGATCAATGGTTGATAAAAAGGAACCAAATCAGAAAAGTAGCAACATCCTATTTATCATTGCTTTCTATGGCAGGGGCGTAGGATGGATGGTTAACCCCTCCGTTTGCATCACTACCACCCAGTAACTTCTCCCGCAACTTTTTCAGCTCCAGTCCATGAAACACACTATTAAGTCATCCGCTCAACCCGTTTCTTCCAGGTATGGGATGTCTTTACAATTATAGGGATGGCTTGCCATGACATGTGGTACAGAAACCTATGGTGTCGGATGACTCCTAATGATTTTTATCTTCCCACAGTGCCCCCAGGAAATCACATGTGTCACTTATAGAGTGAAATATCTCAACACCTACGTCAAAAACATTGCACATTCATCCGTGATCCACGGAGGATGCATCTGGTGCCACCATGAGCCCGACATTTATGGTTTGGAGTGAAATGTCTCAACAACTATTGGATGGGATGAATGGAATAAACATTCATATCCGTGACAACTTTAGTGATTATTCAGACGTGATACATTTGTGCTGATTGAGTACGTTGCACACAGGGCTCCTCTCACAGCCGTAAACTCTAAGGTGATGTTAACTAAACCACAATTCAAAACAGAACTAATCCTAACTTCACAAAAAAAATCTGAAGGGAACGTCTGCCTCCTCCGCCGCCTGCCACTTTGTACTTCAACTTGTGGCAATGATTAAGACCATAAGGGGTCAAAGAGGGCGGGTAGGGGGATAAAGTTGGATGACGAATGACATGCGAGCAGTGAGTACATTTGTAGTCAGGGGTGATTGATTCTTCTCAGAGACTAACGAGAAACAGGGTGGCTCCTGCACTGACACGGAAGATCCTTCAATCCCGGCCATGTTCAGCCCTCTATCCTCTACCAGGCTACTAGACGCCATGATTGACATGGTTCCTCCATCTCTGTGATTACAGCATGTCTCCTCTCCCACCTCCGTGCTATCCGTCTTCCATCTAAAGCGCCGAAAAAAAACGCAGATGTCGCCCGGGCTTCCTCTTCTGGCTCGAGGAGGGAAGCAGGCATCAAGAGATTAAATTTAAACACCACTTAAACTTACAACCACGAGGCCTTTTCCAAAAAAAAAAAAAAAAAAAAAACTCTCCCTGTGACATCAAATACATGATGCAGTCTACCAAGTTTCACACATCGGTCCTAGGCTATTATACGGAATGATTGACATGGTTCCTCCATCTCTGTGATTACAGCGTGCCTCCTCTCCCACCTCTGTACTATCTGTCTTCTATCTGAGCCTAAAACACAGCTGTCGCCTCGGCTTCCTCGAGGAGGGAAGCAGGCATCAAAATAGTAAATTTACAACCACAACATTTCAACATAACAACCACGAGGCCTTTCCCCCAAAAGCCTGTCCTTGTGACATCCAATGCACAAACTGTAGCCTACAAAGGCTCACAATTTAGTCTCTCAACTACAGACTGAGGACAACTCACTGAATTTGTTGCTAAAACTGAATGGAAACAAGTAGAGATTTATTGAAAAAAAAATATTGGTATGTGTGTATGTAGGGAGACAATCAGACAATAGACAATTAATAATTTGGTGTTAAAAATCAATTACAAAGCTGAAGATGCAACCTAAAAAGACTTTTTTTTGTCCACACCAACAGTCCACAGCCCAACTATTAAAGAGAATAAGCAGATATGAGAAGCTTTCTTAAAAATGACTCAAATAAAATATCAAAATAGTTGCTAATTAATCAATCGGCTGGTTTAAAGCAAGGGGACCCTAAAGTTGAGAAAGACAGCTTCAGGAGAAATTGAAAGAAAGAAGGGGAAAGTTAGACAAAGTAACAATGGAATGAGAGTAGAAAGTGAGACACGGATGAAAGAAAATGTCACACTGGGTTGTCATGGGGCCATCGAACAGCCATGAATGCCCAGCAGGCTCGGTTTTCCATGTGAAAAGATGATGGAGCACACAGCCATGGCCTCTGAGGAGAAGCCATGCTCCGAGGGCAACAGCAGCAGCAAGGAAGCCAAATCCCAACAGAGCTGCAGCATCACTGCTGCCCTCTGGCCTTTCGGCATCTCAGGCAACTACCATGGGCCGCCGCTGAAAACATCACTCCTTCTGATTTTATCTTGGCGTTCTTAACCTCATTAACTCTGCTAGGCCTCCAGTAGCCATTAGTGGGCTCCTTCTAGCTCTTCTTGCCTCATTATGTGACATGTAAGGTAGACATGGAGATTTCCTGTCTCCAAATGTCCCTTTTGGAAATGCACCTTTAGATGAAATAAAACCACTGTATTAATAGCGTGTACTGTGTGCTATGTTCTCCAAATTTGTGGCAGGCATTTATTGATAATTTTTTTTTTTTTTGCAGCCATCCACCTAATGACTTCAGAGACCTTCTGCTCTGTCACCTCAAGTGTTTCTGGCACGTCCACGACGCGACGGGGCGGAGTGGAAGAGGTCAACTTATTATTCCGCGAAAACGATATGGGATCATAAATTAATCAGGAAAGCTGCCTGGCAGTGAATTTGTTTTGACTGACAGATCTCTGACGTGGTTTGTCAGGTGCTTTGTATTAAATCCACTATTGCGATCGCAAACCACACCGATTTAAATTTTCATAGGAGGGAATATGCTTGACAAGAATTTACTATTGCAATGTTGGGACTTGTTTGCTGTGAGTAGAAATGCTACCATAAATGGCCTACGAGTTGATAAATATGGCCAACATCCGTTTGGGTTCTGTGTTTTATTAATAAGCAACAACATTCTTTAGCACAGCTATGAGTGTAGAATGTGTCTCAGAGTCCAACAAGCAGATAAAAGTCAAGGCAAAAAAAAAAATAAAATAAATCCCTAAAGCAGTCCGGTTTCTATTAAAATGTCATGCAGCATGATTACCGGATTCCAGTTTCACATAATTTAATGCTTTTGATTAAATGTCTTCCAAAGTGCAGAAGGCAAAAGTCACCTAAGTCGTCATGATTTGCAAGATCGGTTTCTCCTGCAAAAGAAGAAGTAATGACTGTTGCAGAAGAAGGGGGGGGGGAAGAAAAGAAAGAATGCAGACATTTCACCTCTGTGCCTCCTTCTGTAAACTCAGCCAGCACCAGCCAATGGGAAATCAATGCCCTGGCTGCTGCTGTGAGTGTCAATGAAATGTTTGGAAGGTGCAATCCACAAGAAACGTACCCACGTGGATCAGACTCAGACAAAAAGGGGAAAATCAGGACACACACTTGCACGCACTCTTAAACACACACACACACACACACACACTGGGACAATTAAATGAGGAACAAATCAACATTGTGCCTTTTAGGTAGATTACTTCATTGCCAGCAGACCCATGAGGCAGCCCTCCTTAAGTTGTTTATTAAGAGATAAGACAAGAAACCAATTGTAAATCAGGGGATAAAAATTAGACGTCGACAAAGTTTTGCCTGTTTCGCTTAACGGTGACACTTCCGTCATTGTCACGCCGGGATAAATAGAAAAAGTAGCTCTGCACTGTCACACAGCCACTGAGATGTGACTCATGCCGTATATTTCTGAATACCATCTGGGTGTTCTTAACATAACCCGAACCATCTGTGTCAGCAAGTTCACAACAAGAAGATTTTTGACGTACCGAGGCAAATGCGGCAGAGGCAAAATGTTGCTTCAAAGCAAACCGGAGAGTTTAAGGAGTAAACAAGAGATGAACAAGTCAGACGAAAGAAAAAAGGAGAGGACGTCCTAGAGAATAGAGCAGCAATAATTAAAGCAAATCAGACTGCAACAAATTATTATCTTGCTAAATTAATTGATTATTCAGTCTATAACATTCAAGAAAAAGTGAAAAAATGCCATGCCATGTTATATTTTCTTAGATTATATATATTATATATTAATTTTATATATATATATATATTTGTCAATTAATTTCCCTTATTAATGCAGCTCTAATAACATGGCGATTGAAATAAAAGTAGTAACTAAAACGCTTAATGATTACTCCCGACCTGACTTTCATCAAAAAAATATCATCAACCTTGCAGATGGTGCCGAGATAGTTTTAACTACAATGACATTAAAATATAATACATTATATAATATTAGTTACATCTTCTTGAGCACAGAGCTGTAAACTGATGAGCAGTAATTCCATTAATAAAGTAATCGTCGGTGCATAAAAGGCTTTTATTTAACACAGAGGCAGACCAAACAGATAGGATTATGATAACAATAAGCCAGGGTTAGTACCTATATTTGCCCATTACCTCTGATTGTCTGAGCCTGTACCTTGTCTTATTCTCCTTAATTTACCTCCACTGAGCTGGGCAGATTGCAGCGGCCTGCAACCGGTCAAAGTGCCGTCTGGCTGCTCCACTCTACAAGCAGGAAGTCTAAGGGGAGGGGGGGGGGGGGGTGTTAATCAAGATACATCCCTGGGTTGATAGATGCTGAATGGAACAGATCGAGAACATGGAGCAAGGTCGCCTTCCATTAGCCATGCCTAGGAGTCATTTACGTAATTTATAGGGACACTTAGGGATGTATCTCCTGTAGGAGAAACAGCTGTATGTGCATTACCTCTCAATGTTCATTAAATATGTTGTTTTCCTGCAGGGAGAAGGAGAACCCGTCCCTCCTTTGAGACTAACCCCTGTTGTCTGAGACGAGTTGTACGAGTAGCCTCTTTTTTTTTTATAAACTCTCTCCTTCCTGTTGACACCTGGATATGACTCAATGATCCAAAAGGTCCCTGGACTGTGGCTATTCAATTACGTTGGGGTTGGTAGGAACACATTAAACCAACTGAGGGCAGGAAAGCACAAAAGGAGAAGTTCACAAAGACTCTTAGAAAGACAAAGACCACTTCACTTCCAAACACAGATGTCCAGTAGGTGTGTAAAGGCTCTTCCTGTGGACGCCTGGTCCTGGGTCTGACCATCCCACATTTCCTTGACTGCAACCATTGAATCGCGTGCCTCAGCTGCTGTACTTATCCAGTTTAATATTTCAAATGCCATGGTCTATTCATGGTTTTATGGTCCAAAAGCACCTAGTCAGACCTGTGGCAGCAATACAGTCTGCCGTCTCACACACTCACTCCACCGTCGTCTATATACAGAAACACCCAGTCTGTGGAGATCACAACCCTCAGAGAGCTGGGTCACAAGTCAGAGCCGGACTCTGCAAACACTAAATAAAGTATATTCAATATATTAGGAAAAAAAGAATGCAGTGACGAGCGCTCTTTCAAAATAAAACAACCTAGAACCCAGCTATCATGTTCACCCACTGTGCCCTCTTCTTTGTCTCCCACGACACAGGAACGAGGAGTGGATTAACCACGCTGGGAGGATGTCAAAACATCGATCTATGCATTGACTTTTTTTTCCCCCCTTTCTTGGTGAGAGGACAGATTATTTATGTGTTGGATGACTCTGTATGCTGACCGTAGAAAACGATATGGCGGGAGTGGTCGGTGGGACACAAGAGGCAGGTGGACCGAACCGACCAACAGACACAGTTTTCCCAGTGGGCGAGCCAGAGAAATAATACAGAGACTTTTTTTCGCGTTCAGCCTCCTCTGAGTTGCTGGGGTGAAGGATGACTGAGTGTATATCTACAGACAAGGAAAAATGTGTTTTTCATGATATGGGACCTTTAAATCACAGGTGCATAAGGGTCAAGCCGTACCGCTGCTGTTAACACCTCTGTCTCAGGTTTGATGGCACCTACTCTCAAACTTGGAAAACTCGTACAAGGCACGGAGTCATGCAGGAATGCGACAAACACGGACACCCAGTATCGACGCTATATATTTGCACACGACTACAAATACATAGCTATTACTACTATTTACATGAAAAGAAAACTTCACAAAACGCGTCGACCTCCGCCGGCGACGTTGTCATTCACGCTGATGATTGGTTGTCAGGTTGTGTCGCACTCAAAAGTATTCTGAAAGTGCCACAATATATATTGTTGAGACGTAACTCAGGTTTAGTCTAAAAAAAAAAAAAAGATAATATATGCAATAATAAAAACTGTCAAAGAAGAATATTTCAATTTTAAATAGACATCACCTCGGCAAATTAATTTAGACTTTTATTTAACTGTCTGCACAGCTTAAATTTATAGTGGCGTCAGTTCAATATTTATTCGATGGTCTATAGCAAAGCCACACACACACACACACACACACACACACATACATACATACACACACACACGCGCACACACACACACAAAGAACTTAGCAAATAAGTCAGATCTATCACCAGATTGTATGCGCGCACACACAGTAAAACGTTCCCAGTTTGCTTGCGTGCGGACGCGTGGGTTCACTGCGTCGAACGCGGCGTTTTCACTCCGCACAGACAAAACTCTTCCCATCTGCCCGACAGAGGAGTGGAGGTAACGACAAAACAACGGATGGTCTAACAGCTTCTTATCGAGCAAAAAGCCAAATGTGCCCCTCTCACACACTGCCCACAGTCCTCCTGGATCCCAAAGCTGCACGGCAATGACGGCGCCAATGTCACGCTGTCACCTGCGCTGAGCCATTATTACACAGGCATTCTTAATAGCCCTATAGATTAAAGTCCAGAGGAACAAGACACCAACAGATTAAAATAAGAAAGATAGGAAAGAGGATGATGAATGGCCTCAGATTGCCAGGCAATCATGCATAAATTACTAGGATGTGCTTAGGTATAATAACCAGCGCTGTTTTAAGTGATCGCTCACTCCCGGGGAGCTGTTGTCTAACGGAAAGGGAAATGGCGGCGATGTGGGGTGGTGGGGGGGGGGGGGGGGGGGGGTAAAGAAAGAAGCGGGTCGCAGCTGTCTACTCAATCACATCACCGTCAAGGGTATCGCCCTGACACTGTCTCCACTCAGTGCCCCCAGCAACACAAATCTCCTGATAGACAGATGTAACAGTCAAACAGCCCCCCCTCCAAACCCATGCTCCCCCCTAGCCCCCCTCCCCCCCGGGACCCACAAGGTTCCCTGGGCACGTCTCGGCGGACCCACCCGCTGTCGCTGGGAGCCCCGGCGATGGCTGATTATTCAGGATCTCCTAGGCTAACAAGAATCTGCCATGTGGATCTCAAAACAACATGTTCTGATTGTGAATACATCATAAAGCAAGGGGGTGGGGGGGGGGTTCAAATGGTGGGGAGCGCCGCAATTGGCGCAGGTTTGACAGTGAGATACAGTGGATTACAGCTGCTCCACCGAACACGCACAAGACCTACGGCACAATATTGAAGGGGGAGAAAAAAAAAAAAAAAAAAAAAAAAAAAGGTTGACCTGCACGTCAGTTACCCAAAACCTCCCCTGATGCCTCCAGACTCCACCATGTTGACTGACAGCAGACCTACTGCATTTTAAGAAGATAAGATTGTATTTTTATATTTCCAATTGGCAAAATGGATATTTTTTTTCAAGATGTATCATCTCATGACAATCACATACAAACATTACTTTTTTTTTCTGTTACACACCTAAATCTTTGACTCACATATATATATATAATTTTTTTACCATTTAGCTGCAATGCAGACCTTTTCTCTTCCAATGTCGACTGTTATCGCTTAACATATTGGACGCTGGCGTGCCAGCATGAGTGGTTGTGAAGAGCTGATCAATGGATCCCTTCACATACATCGCCCTATAGATAAATATAACTCTGCTTTTCTACGATGCCTCTCCTACTGAATCCCTGCTACCGCCGGGTGCCATCTGCACACTCAAACAGCCAGTCGGCTTGGCGGGGGGTCAGGCCGTAGCCACAGTTGACTCCTCCACGGGGGGCCTCACGGGGGGGGGGGGGGGGGGGGACCATCTCCGGGACTGGTGCGACACTTCGGGGCCCAGGGGCGTGTTCGTCTCCCTTCGCCAGATCCCTCTTCATCAGCATCACTTGGGTGTGCTCCTCGCTTCGAATACGCCGCCGCCTTTACGATCCTGTATCTGTCTCTTTCTCTCTGTGCCTGCAGCCGTGCCAGCGCAGCAGGGAGCTGGGGAGAACAACAAACTTAGGCCACTTAACTCAATAGTATTCGCAACGGCACGTTTTGCAGACCCAATCAAGCATACGCGGCCACACACACACGGAGAGCGAAAGAGCGCGTTTCCCCTCTGTGGCTCATTATGGACCAGATAATAAGCAGAAAATGTAGGTGAATGGGCAAAATTGTAAAGGGACACGCTGGTTAATATTTACATGGTACTCGGTTTCCATCATTTGCTGCACTCCACGGTGCAGAGAGAGAGGAGGATTAATAGTCCCAGTTTCCCTCCCATTAATCCTCGCAGACGCTACAGAGAAACTCCCTCTTTTCCCACTCGTGTTTTTTCTTTTTCTCTCTCTCTCTCTCTTTTGCATCGTGCATGACCTGGGGCAGGCAGGGTTCATGCGTCGGTACAGATGAGGAGAGGGGGTGGGGGGGGGGCTCTCTCCGGCAGCATCTAACGGAAATGAGAAGGCATGTCCCTAAATAGCAGGTTGCGAAGAAGCAGGCAGCACAGCCGCAGCGTATGTGGGAGAGAGACAGAGGGTCACGGCGGGACAGCGGGGGCCTCGGGGATGAGTCATGAGATGGGGGACTCGGAGCGCCCGAATAAAAGTGTTCACTCAGGCCCCATCAAACGCCACACGCAGGCTTTCTGTCACGCGAGTGGGTGTACGCACGCGGACACGTCGTGTACAGCCCAGCGAGCAAAACTTGGTTCCTGAAACCGCCTCGGAACATTTGATTTTTTTTTTTTTTTTACTCTGTAGAATGTTCCTGCATAACATTCCCTAGTTGTTAAATATGGCAGTTTGCCTGACATAGAGCACACACTATGGTTACATTTTTAAACGTGTCTGGGAAGGTATTTCCTAAATTTATTACAAGGTTTTGGGAATGTGGGCTTTAGAAACTTTAACTGAGGAAGGAACTAGGATGGACAGCCTTGCAAAAGATGTACAGAGCATTAAATAGGACAGAATTCATAGATTCATGCTGTATGTGGAGAATGAGATGACAGGACTCAGTAACCAGCATGCATTGCAAAAAAAAAAAAGAAGTTTGAGTCAACTCAAAAATTTAAGGCAACACGTTTCAATAAAATCAACAGGAAGTTCTTCTGATTTGTAATTTTGCATTGAAATGTTTAAACTGTACTTCTGCTAACTTTAGCTTAAATAAAGTGAAACAATGCTAAATGCCAAAGTCGTCCTTTCAGAACAAAGAAATAAAAAGAGTTAGCAGAACTGTATTGAACCACAACTTAAAGGATTCAAGTATTAACAACTCACTGAATGATTTTTGGAGCAGACATCTGTCCTGCTTTGTTGTGCTAACTTCCAATATTGTCTTTAATGTCAATTTCTATTTTCAGGTTATAACAACATAAATTACTGTTTTAGGCCCAAAAAAAATATCAGTCAGCTTTTTGGTGTTTTTTTTTATTTTGGAGTGTGGTGTGTGAATTAGAAACACAAGGGGGGTTACTGGTATGTTATGTGGTAGCAGGGACACACATGACATTGAAGGTGGGAAGCTATTCATTGTGTGTATATCAGCCTATAATTTAAATCAGGTAGCCTGGGTTTACTACAACAAGTAAGGCACTAACCAAGGAGGCGGTAGTCAACTCATGGATGAATGAACTCTCATCCAAACGGCATTACGGCCATCGCTGGATCCTGCAACGCCGCAAACACGTACACAAAGCGTCCGCCGCGCGGACTCAGCCGACCTCGGAGGCTCCAGCTCGCATCCCGGGGAGCAGCAGTCAATAGTTAACGCTCTCCTGTACACCAAAGTACACACTCGGTGACCCATGGAGATGCTCGCCGAGGACAAATTGGATCTTCGTCTGCTGTAAGTGGCAGTTCACCACTGTACCATTAACCTTGGAGAAAAAGGAACCTATAAACAGATTTCCCTAAGGTACTGTGTGGAAGAGTTGACCCCCGCAGTGAGAATAATGCAGCAGGAACACCGGCGTCGTGTGTAACAATTAAAGGAGGAGGAGATTCAATGTGCTGAGTGGGGAAAAAAAAAAAAAAAAAGCAGGTTCAGGCTGAAACAAAGAAAATATCATGTCTGCTTTGGAAACCTTTAAAAGAAAACTTTCAGAAGAGAAGTTGTGAGGAATAGCTCAAGGAGATGCGGGTAATATCTTCCATCTTTCCTGAAGCCATGTGCAAACATTTGCACCAGAATTCTTCTGCAAGCGGTTAAGTTAAATTGAGTCCAAATGGGTTAAATCAATAAAATCATGTAATAGCCTCTCCTCACCCAGAATAACAAAGAGTGTGGAGGGAGGGAGAGAGAGATAAAGTAGGAAAGAAACCCACGAAACTCAGCAACGGGCTGCAGCAGCATGAGCACGTCCCCATGTGGCGAGGCATGCACGCATGCACGCATACGCGTGTATTCTCGACGCGTCCCCGGGACGTCGATACTACTGTAGCCGTTATCGCGCCGGGGTTTGGCCATTTCGGCCCGCCCGTTCATCCTGCACGACAACCAATAGACCGCGCCTTGCACTTGGTGGACGGAAAGAATGGGGAACGAGGGGGGGGGGAGGGAGGAAAGAAAAACAAAAGCGATTGATATAAATGATCTGCCGGCCAGGAGCGGCCCTCGGGCAGGGGCGAGCGAAGGTCCGCTCGATACCAATTGATCGTTGGAGGCCCAGGCATTCGTCTTAATTCTGACTAATTAGGGCAATGGCTGACGAGGAGGGGGTTGAAGGGACAAGATGCTGGTGTGTGCGCGTGTGTGTGCGTGTGTGTGTGTCTGCGCGCGTGCATGTGTGTGTGTGTGTGTGTGTGTGTGTGTGAATGTCAGCGTGAATGGGACCTCCCAGATTACAAAATCAAGCCCCCATGTTTACAAAGCATGGAACAAGTGGCGGATTAAGGAAATCAGTTTAGGAAACAAGCGTCACCACATTAGTGTAGCTGCCAAATAATTCCCCTGTCTTCAGTGGGCTGCCTGACAGGCAAGATGGGAGTAAATCCTCCCCTTCAATTTTTTTTTTTTTTTTGTTTGTGCGAAAACTGCTGATTATCTTCAGCCAGCACAAGTCTGGCCTTTGGCAGCCCGAGAGGCGGCGGCAGAGGAGAGAGAGAGGTTCTTTTCCCGAGTCTCACCCCCCGTTCCACAGATAGACATCAAAGCCGTTTAATTGGCAGGAAGGAAAAGTTCGGCGTGATCACTGGAACGGGAGGAGGGGGCAGGGCGCTCTTTTGTGGTGGGACGCGACGGCTCCCGGTGCGGAGGTGAAAGAGACGAGACCTCGGACACTGAACGCCGATCGCTGGCTTCGGCGTGCGTCAGGCAGACGTTCGCAGGAAGCTCACAATGGGAGATGTGTCGACGCTGAACAGGCCGCCGAGCCGGCTTAGACTCTGATTTCTATCTGTCACTCCCCGAGGACGTTGGCAGCGTGAAGTGGAAGGTGGCTGGAGGGAGGTATCGCCATGAATGAGGGGGGGACCATTCTACCTGACTGGAGATCACAATCTGACAACAGAAACACACACACACAGACATCCATGTGAAGGTGCATGAGCCTGGCCCCCGACGAAATATCAGGGAGTAAAAGTGACTGACAGGCCGCCGCGTCTGTATCAGACAAGATCCCCATTGTGGGGAGACAAAAAAAAGCCTTTATCACTCACTCCTATAAGGCCAGGAGAGACGGACAGATACACTTGAATATCCACTACCCCGCTCCTGTTCTTTGACACACAAACTTCGCTGCCCTTTCCACCTCCGGCGCCCCGCTATTCACAAGCAGGCCTCCCGACCCCCCCCACACCCCAGGGCCGGTCCACACAGGACGGGGGCGCCCGCTATAAATAAGCCCGATCGTCTCCGTCTCCGCTCCAGACGCCGTGTCATCCCGCTCACATCAAATTAACCAATCGTGGCGAACACGTCCCCGGAATTCGCCGCTCGTCAGCCCGAGTGTGATGTCCTAATGACTGCGTGGCCGTCAATACGGGTCCACACAGCAGTGGGCCCCGAGGGGGACAATTAGGTAGGAGATGTTTTCCCTGATAAATGTTGTCACCGCTGGTATTGGTACTAATAAGCTGTAATTCTGTTGTAGACGCTGATGACACACGCTGTAACAGCTCCACTGCAGACAGACGGGGGAGCTCTACAAGGCTTTGCATTGACACAAATGCTTTAATTAACTCGGGAGATTGGAATAATCAAATCTGCCAGGAACAAACCAGAATCTACTTTTAGGGAGATTCGATTTTTTTTTTTTTTTCGTTGGTTTGTGACTGTAGATATTAGCTTCTCGGCCAAAATAAGTCAACCAGGCAGCACTTCCTCTCTCAAGTCTTTATTTTAATGTATTTGAGGAATGATAGGTTTAGATTTTTATATGTTTTTAAGTGGTGGAGCTTATCTTGGCTGTTATTAATTGTCTTATTGGATTTTTATGAGAATTCCAAACATTAACATATTTGCAAAGACGTTTGTCTGTGGGATGAATTCTTTTGACCTCATAGGCCATAGAGGCGTAGGTAGGCAGCTTAATTTTACATAAGAAATGTTATTATCATACTAAGAATTAGTTTGATGAAACATTTAAATAATACTTAATATGCCTAGATTACAGTTTTATGTCCCTACATAGACACACACCCTATTTTTTAGAATCAAACAGCCTAGATCATAATGTGTCCAGTGCAACACACTTATTCACACACTCACTAGCTTATGCATACGTACAGTCATGTACATATGTTTATAAAATATGTGAAAAACGTGTTAAACAGCGCTGGTTTTTCTTGCATTTTAAAAAAGATGTGTTATCTGAACCTTTCCGTTGGGTTCCAGTGTAACAATTTAGCTTTCCTTCTTTATCTTAGATTTAAAAAAAAAAAAAAGTGTCATTTTCCTCCAGTCCAGTGACCTTTACTTTACACCCTCCTGTGTTAATCAGATGAGGCGAAAACCTTAGGTTCTCATTTTATTAATCCACCACTGGTAAGGCCTGTGGACTATGATAGGCAGAAATATTGGAAAACTTCTGACAGAAGTGAATGCTCTTGTAGAGGAAAAAAAGCCCAAATAGCTGATGTGCTCTCATTTGCATGAATGAATATTTTATAAGCTCTAACCAGTAAATAGATGTATTTGTATCTGATTGACGTCACTGCAAATGAGCGCTTTGCCCTCAATGATTTTGCAGTTTAAACAAAGATATATATGTTTGTATTAAGACGGTTAAGATCAGAAGATGATCCTCATTTAGGGATCTCCTTTACTTTATCACACCCAGCTCATTGTGTAACAATTCTCTCACTTGCACCATCCATTATAACATTCATGGCAAAAAAAAGAAGAAAAAAACTCCTCCTCCTCTTCAATATGCCACAAAGCTGAGAAGAAATAAATAAATAAATAAATAAATAAAGCTATTCTCATTGGCTGTGAGAGAAGACAGCAGATGAGGCAGAGGAGACCGGGGAGACTGACCATCACAGAGACGCCGCCAGGACACAGGTGGCGTGGGGCTGCGCCGCGCCGTCTGCCGTGCGGGTGAGAGACGGCCGCCGGTCGAGCGGGGTTGCCTCGGCCCGTCAGCAGACACGGCAGCACCGGCCGACCGACGTCGAGAACCTCGCCAGGACGACCCCTGACCCCCAGCCCCCCCCCCCTTGTCCAACATTCAGCTTCCCTTTCGGTGTCGTGACCCCTGCAAGAAGCGGCGACGGGGGAGGGGTCAATATTCGCCATGATGCGAGTATTCAAACGTGGCAGTGGCCAGAGATCCGCAGGGGAATTCGTGCGGTTTGGCAGCGATTCTAAGGAAATAGCGGAGCTGGCGTGTAAACACCTTTCATGCCCGTCAAATATCACCCTGACACTGTTTTTGTGAGGTGGAGAGGGAGAGATTGCATTCAGCTTTCAACAGCTAAACAACAATTCTTTTTTTTTTTTTAAATAAGGTGACACATTGAATACGAGATGATGACTGTGGTGTTGTTCTGCTTTCAGCGACGCAGTCAGCTTTTCATGCATTAATTTACGGGGGCTCTTAAAAGCGGAATAAGAACAGCTAAATCTACAGTATTCATTTCCTTATCATATCATCTATCTGAAAAGCCCCCCCCCCAAAATCCATCCTTTATGCCCCATTCCTAGCCAGGTCTTCAATTTAATTCCCCCATCTGTGACCAGCTTGAAATATTATCCAAGAAATGAGATCCGTGACCCTGAATACAGAGCGCCAGGCAGCGCGGGGAGCAGGATAGAGACATGGCCTGATTCTGTGGCTGAGAGGTAGGCCCGGATCCCCTCCCCAAGTGGCATGGCTAAATATTTGCTCCTCCACTTGGCTGTCTAGACGCATCCACTCAGCCTCCCCTTCCCCATCACTCCTCTGTTCCGCTCAGAAAACAGCGAGCGCTAAAGCACGGTCAGCCAGGCAGAGCGCCAAAAAAAAAAAAAAAAAAAAAACACGGTGAAAAGTTTCTGCCGGCTGCCAAAGGTCACGGAAGTTCACCAACCTGAGAGGGATGGGCTTCGCATTTTTAAAAACCTCTGGGCTGCCGTTCGGGGGGAGGAATCCCACATGCGATAAGGGAGTAAGAGGAAAAAAAAAAAACACTGTCAAATGGTTTTTGTGCTTCCCGATGATTTGGAGAGAAGAACCCTCAGAACTCAAACGAGTGGTCTCTGCAGACCATTCTCTGACTTAGTGTTCCATATTCATTATCACCTTTTTTACACACTCACATGGCTGGGATTTAATTGCCTACAATTCAGACTAAAACGCTAGATGAGCGGAGAGAAAGCGCCGCGCCTCCTGAGAGGGAGATGTGGGAAGTCAACCACCGGCACACTCAACCCGATAGACGCATAACTACTAATAAGAGCCCTCATTACACATAACCAGATTATTCCCTCGGCTATCAGCTCAAGTTAATTTTTCCTCCTCCGAAGAGACACGCTGGTCTCCAGCAGAATGAGCCTGCGCTGCCATGCAGCCACTTAAGTTGAAATCCAAGCGGCCCTGTATAGATCATTAGTCACACAAAACATCTTTAATTTAATTACCGGGCTGCACTTTATCCATCAGAGATGTGGACTTCAGCCAGACTTTCTGATAACGTTACACTGCAATTGGTATTTTTACTTCAACACCACTGACTCATCTTCTTACCGCTACCTTGAACGCCACGCTTTGACCCTGAGGAGCCTCATTCGCTGAAGATCGCGTCGCCTTTGCGCCGCGTTAAGAGCCAAGTCATTCCTCTTGCGTGCCTTCAGCGAGGCCTTGACACAGTAACACACACACACACCGAGATTCAGTATCCTGCAGAAATCAATGCGCAATCAGCAATGTTTAATATTACTTCCATTCTTAAGACCACTGCTGTGTTTCTGAGCGACTAATAGAGGATGGTTAACGCAGCTGTCTGTCATGGGAGACAAAAGAGGAAGGACTGGGGGCAAAAGAGAGGGAGCGTATGCATGTGTGTGAGAGAGAGATGCAGGAGTAAACATATTAAATACATTTCATGAAGTGCAACTTCGTCGAAACACCCACAGACTGGATCGCCTAAGTCGTCCATATTCCGAAACGGTTCAAACGAAATAAAAAATGTCCAGCATGAAATATTAAGTCCGTAGAAACATCACTGTGAAAACCTGACTCGTTTGATTTCACTATATCTACTACTCTATTGTATCTGTTGTACATCTGATGTAACGGTTACCTAAGCATTTGTAAAAAAAAAAAACGTGACTCAAGGTCTCTGCAAAACCGAAGGAATTAGCCACAGCTGATGTAACAACCTTATTTAGCGTAAGCTTTCCGTGAGACGAGGAGGCAAACTGCTGGGGAAGATGAAGGGAAACTCGCCTGTTACACATGCTGCTTTTTTTTCCAATGCACTGCACTGACTGGTGGTTCTGGGCTCTGGTTATATTCTGTCACATTAACGTTGGGAGAGAGGATATGTTGACAGAGAGAGGACATTGCACATTGAGACTGTAGGGCTTTTCTAAGGCTGGTGGTATCGGGACACGAAGACAAGTGTGTGTATCTGTGTGTGCTTTTTTTTTTTTTTTTTTTTGCATGTATAGAAGGAGAGAGGGTTGCCTGTGGAGCGGAGCATGTGGATGCCCACCCACTCAGCAGCCTCGCGGCCCTCGTCATTTCGCATCAATCCACAGCCCCTCAATATAAATAGGACAGGCATCCTAAAGCTACACACCGCTGGGAGAGGCAATGGCATTATGCATCGACCCTGGGCCCCTCTGCTTGAAATATGACTAGGCCGGCCTGTTGTAATGGCGCTTCTCCTTCTCGCTTGTACGCCACCAACAGTTAACCGGGGACTATAGCTCCCATACAAGGAGTTGACGTGGAAAAGCACAGGCATGCAGATGGTCAGCAAGGCAGTGATTTTTAGGAAGTTGCTCACAATTTGAAATGGGAAAATCCTCTAAAAGGAGATAGGGTTTGTTCCTTTTTCTTGTTGTTTTCTCCCTATTCTGTTACTGGAGCTGGACACACTGCACACAGTTTATTTTCATTCATTCACACCAATACTACTCTCAAACAACAAGCACCGGATGCATATATATTCTAATACAGGTACTCAATTCAACTTTTGAATTAAAACAAAATATGCCGAAATTGTGTTTGTTTCTGTCCAAGTCGAAAACCTCTGCAAAGCACCATTAGGGCACCGGCATGCCAACTTATAAGCACAGTTTGAGGGGGTTTGTCAAAAGTTAGTTTGGATTTTGCCTGTGGAAAGTATAAAAGGGAGACAAATATATATATATGTTTATATCTAGGCTGCGAGAAGTCCAAATGTGGTGCACCGAAATAGAGAGTACAGTTCCACACGGTAGCCTCCCCGTGGCGTCACAGAAGCTTCACACTTCATTACTGCGAGGCCAGCGACGTGTGAAGCCATTATGTAGGAGCGGTGGGAGAGGCAGCGCGCATGTGTGGAAGCCATCCGTATGGAAACATTGTTTAATATATTCAAACAGCTGGGAGGTGTTGTCTCTTGTCCCAGTGTCAAATGAAAGAGGATGAACAAACAGCTGGTGAGGCATTTTCCTGCTCCGTGGCTCCGCCATACTTTAACAATCTGAGCCTGATGCACGTGCATGGAGCAATTTGCAAAGGATCACATGCTAAATACGCTCCAAACTACTGTCATGCAACTCAAATCCCAAACTGATTCTCTTGACTTTGCAGAGGCGTGGGCAAATCTGTGTTCTCTACTTCCACCCAGTGGCTAGACGCAGCATGTCACGCTCTGCGCTGCTGTGCTTCACCACATCACATCTGTCTTTCACCTGTGCACCTACTTTTTTTTTGTCTTTTTTTTCAGCTTTGGATTCAAAAAAAAAAGAATAGGTGACTGTTTTAAAAACCTCAAAGCCAGACAGTATTTCTAGAAAACTGTGGGAAGATCAAACATTAATTTCCAATCAAGAAGCAGCATTTGTGACGGTATCCAGGGCGCCGGGTGGCTGCCAACGCTGAGCATTTAGCGCTGATTGAAATTTTGGCAGCTGAAATTAATTTAACAAGCCAGCATGAGAAAGTTATCACAGCTATTTTCATTCTAACAGGCGGAAGATATTAAAAAAAAAACAAAAAACAAAAAAACGCTGTTTTAGGATGAGCTACGACTTTGCGTTGAGGTGCAACTCGTGAACTTTAGCTCTCAGATTTACTCTGCACGGGGCACAATGATGCACGGCGTGTGGCACTTTTACTGAATATGGAACAGGCAGAGCACACAGAGAGGCAACAGGAAGGTGTGTGTGTGTGTTTGTGTGTGTGTGAAAAGAAGTTTTCAAAGAGGATGGTGAAGAGACAGAGAGAGACTCTTTATAGGAACACCTGTGCAATCTAATGTAATCCAATACACCGCCATAAATTCTGCCGGTAAAAAAGCTTAGACATTTTCAGCTTTTGTTGACATCATCTGAAAGGTGATAATTCTACTTTATTATTAACGTCATGGTGGTTGGCAGTGGTGCACTGGAGTGCATCACCACCCACTAGGACTCACTATGGTTGGTTATCCGGTGTGACTGGATAAGGCCCCTGCTCCTCAGATGGCATGTCTAAATTGTAATTTGCAAATATATCATGTTTGGGGTATGAAAATTTCAAATAAAATCTAAAAAGGTTTAAATATAGTATGTTGAATTTGCCCATTTTTTTGGTAAGAGGTATACCAAATACTATACTTATAGATTTATACTGAAAAATGTACTGTAACATTTTTTTTTAAATATTGTTACTTGATAAAGTTCAACTTCAAGGTTCATTCATATAAATCAAGCTCAATATATAAGGTGTATATATAGATACTCCTTAATGTAAACTGTTACCAAACTATCCAAGTTAAGTGTGTATTATAAGGCTTGTGGTGAGTGAGTGACTTTGAGTGACAGGCTGTGTGGGCGGGGGGAGGATCCTTTGATTTATATGATGTCCCACTCAAAAATCCATTAGTGTCTTTAGTAGACTGAACGCACGAGGGTTGACTGATGTCTATTTCTGGGTGACTTTCTCTGTCTTCGGTGGCAGCACTTTGCCCGGTCGCCTCTCGGTGTCCCCGAAGGATGTTTTATTTATTAAAGCTGCAGTGCGGAACTTTTTACATATAAATGACTGTCCGATCCACTCAGGCCGCTGCCAAATGAGTTCACACAATGCTGATTAAGTCTTTCACCGGCAAATAAATCTCTCCGTATTTCACAGGAGACTGAGTTTTTTTTTTTTTTTTTTTTTAATCTTGCATTTTGTTGGCTGAAATTCTGATGTGAAACAAGGGAGGGTAACTCCATAATTCTTACTTTTTTTATCGAAGTTTAACACATAAATATTGAAAACAGGAAACTCAGAAAGCCATCACAGGAAGACAAACTCCCTTTTTGTGTTTTTGTAAATAATTTGTATGTAGAAACAGCAGATATGAACCACCACACTGACATTTCCCTATAGCTAAGCACAATAAATCTTCCAAAGCGCTACACGATCAAAGCCGCCATTAACTTCCAGACAGCCGGTGGGTGAAAGCGGCTCCGGCTAAACATGTAATGATCCAATTTATCCGGCAGGGAGCATGTCACCCTCTCTTGGCAGCCACCTGTGACTCTATCACAGTCCACTCCTCGTAAGGAGATGGACATTTTTCCCTTTTCTCCGGTGTCTTAGCAGCATCATCTGCAGATATTTAGATTTTTTTTTTTTTGTGCAGGACTTCAAATATAATGTTAGTTGTTATTCCACCAGTTCAAGTGCTGGTGCAGTATTATTTTCAGTTGAATAATCCTATTACCCATCTCTTTCTACACTGTATTAATGTTATCTAAACATGACTTCTACTACACAGGAGTTATGTCCATAGCCAACTCCCCTGCCGAGGGTTTCTTAACTCTGAGCAAAGGGTCACGTAATTGTTCCTGCATAAACTATCGATGTCGCGAGCAATGCCCCCGCGTGACTTGATCTACTCAGCAGTTCTTCAATTGTTCTACCCGTAGGGCCAGCGAGAGCTACAGATTTAATAGTGACATTCAATTTATACAACAACTTCCACTCGTCTGCGTTACATCCATCCAGCATAAACGCTTTCGGCTGTAGCGCTGAAGGAAATAAGCAGACAGCTCTGATTCTCTCTGTCGCACACACACGCTGAAAGATGTAAAAAAAAAGGCACATCTCACATTTAATATACTGGATTCTGGTGATCATTCACAGACCCGTTGGCCACCACATAGAATAAAGGTAGATATGTATAGCCCAAAATCACAAGTCATGAATTTGCCCTTAAAGTGCTTTATAGTTTGTTCATCTCTCCTTTCCAGGCATTACACTCACATCGTGCAAGGAAATGCTCCCCAAAAACACATATAAATAGATACTGTATACACAGCACTTTATTACCCAAGTGTCACCTTGGCCAATACCAGCACCACAAAGTCTTAACAAACACCAGCTGCACTTCGACAGGGAACCAGAGGAGTATTTGATCCTGAAAGGATTTCAGTTTTCAGCATTTCAACAATTTGTACAAGTGAAGAATGTTTCCTGCTGTCTGTTGCAAGACTCTTGTCTGTGAACCCATGGGGGAGTCAGCCGGTTCGCTGGCCATTTTTGGGAAACAGCAAACGTGTATTTTCTTTTACTTACAGTAAAATCCTGCTGGTTTGTCAAGGCCGCGTTTCCTCCGTGTAGGTTCTCTCAGAAGTTCTGTAATCCAACCTTGAAGTTCAGTGTCTTTTCAGAAACTTTGTATCAAAAATTCATAAAGATATCTGACTGTGTTTTTTCTTTCCTGGCTCCTTATCCTGTGCTTGAAATCTTTAAATCTGTGCTTTGGTTACCATTTTGTAGGATGGCAGCTCTGACCAATCACAGCCACTCAGGCTGAATCAGGAAACTGATGAGGTGCTCTGCTCCAGCGCCCTCTGAGGTCACAGCCAGCATGGAGACGAGTTGTATTTCTTTTGTGTTTATTTTATCTAAATATCTTTATGGAAAATAGGACAATACCAAAACTGCCATGTGGTATAACATGCCATGTAATAGACATGCTCAAATCTCTTAAAAATGTTTTTAAAAATGTAAAAGCACATGCTATCAACTAGATTTATATTCTAGGTGGATTCAATATTTAAAATTATCGGTTACAGTTTTTCATTGTGTGCAAAAAATGTACAAAACTTTTACATGTTCACCTTTATCTTGAAAAAATTAGCAAGTCGTGATGAAGATAAATGATGAAGATAAAACAGTGAACACGTTGAAAAAGTGAAGCATGTGCTGTACATACAGGACAGTATATAACAGTATAAAGTGAGTACACATCTGTACAATGGTTTTCAGAATTTAAGTGATTTTAAGTGTAGAGTATTTGATATTATCTTTGATTAATAAAATGGACAGGTCAGAAAGACTAAAAATGATCAACGAATAGCAAATGAAAATAAAAATACTGATCTCAACCTCAATCTAACAAAGTTATCACAGAGGGAAACTCACAGTAAAACTACACCTGTGACTCCAAGTTACCAACAACAATTTCTTTCCCCCCAGGTTGTGTCTAAAGCACAGTGGCTCCACATGGTTCGAAATAGCCAGAACAAGTAAGAAACCAGATTGTGAGACTCCATAAAGACGGGAGCCGGTACACGATCAGCAGTAGGCTACTGGACAGGAGCCAAGACACAGTGGCAGCAGTGGTTTGGAGGTACAGGAGGACCCATGCTACCACACAATTAGCTATTTACGCAGCCTTGCATTGAATCACAGACGGCCAAGTGCCTCGGACTTGGCGTGAGGAAACCGGAGTTTCAGTGGCTGCTCGGACAGTGAGAAGGGCATCGCGTGTAGTCATCCTCTGTGGAGGACACCCAAAAAGAAGCCGTTCCTCATCAAAACAGTGCAAAAATAATACAATTCCACATGAAAAGAAGCCTGGTTGTATATTGGGTGCTTAGACTTTGTTCAGATGAGTTTGAGAGCACCTGTATGCATTTGCATTCATGACTAGTCTCTATGCTGCTAGATAAGGATGTGGAGTCTCTCCCCTGCTGAGTGCATCCCATAGGAATAGATCTTATAACCTGTGGATCCAGCAGGGCACTCATCGTCTTTAAGCACTATTTAGTATTACCTGAGAAGCTGACTCAATTTTTTTAACAAGGATACTTGATTTCCTCAAATTTTGCACTGTGTAATTTCATCTTTGATAAGAGATTCTCTCTCGATCAGATGAGTTGATTAAACCAGTTGCACGTCTGTCTGAAGCAGCCGAGTTGCCGAGCTCTGGGATTGAACCCATAACCCCAGACTCTCACACTGAGGACGGCGCCTAAACAGACGGAGACAGCAGATGTCACCCATGATGCACTGAGGACGCATTGAAAGCCAATCACTTAGGCCACAATTTGGGGTTGGTTAGGGCCATGTGTATAAAGGCGAATGTGTTCCGAATGTGTTCAGTAGGGGCATAATATTATAGAGGGATTTCCTATCTCTTAAGAGAATATAATAATACTTTTGCAAATTTCACCAAACAAAATCTCCTTTTAGGCTATATTAAACATTTGATTGATTGATAAATGTATTTATTTATTCATTTATTTTGTATTCATGATTTTAAAAAAAATAATGCAATACCTACAACTGGATTTAAATGCTTTCAGGAACATATTTCAGTGGCTGTAAAACTCATAGCCTCCGTGACATCAACCCTTGGTTTTTCTGGACTCTGAATAATAATTATGATTCCTGCTCAGTCGTGCCTTTTATAGCTTTCATTATTACACCAAAAATTGCATTTTCTTCTGTGATAGATCAGAGAAACTTAGGAATCAACCAGGGATGCAAATCTCCCCAAAAGGCCCAACCAAATTTACATTTATGGAATAACATGATCTGTTGCTTCAATCTAATCATCACAGAATGAGAAGCTGTCATCATACTGAAATCAACATTTTAATTCTCTAGGATATATTCCATTAAGTGGACTTCCTATATTTTTGGTGCAATTAGCATTAAAAAATATATATTTCTAAACTCTGTCTTATTAAACATTTCGGAATATGTTGTTTTTAAGTTAGGCTTGTCAGGTTGTAGTTTTGTGTCTCACCCATGTGTCATTTTAAGATTTGATAAAAGTAAACGAGTGTTGTACAATTTGTAACTCGCAGCAACAGGAAACTGACATTCATTTCACTGTGCTGGTATATCTGGATCATTGGGTAAAAAGTAGTTACAGAAAAGTTTTTTTTTTTGTTTAGTTTAAAAATATCAACACGTGCAGCTCCTCATTAGGTCTGTGGTATGTGGTTCCAACAGAGACCACAGACCGCAGTGTTCCTGGTCGTATTCAGACCTATATATAGCCTACATCCATACTCGGAGCCTACCATGACATGTATTTTTTCCTTTTCCTCTTTTTTTCCACAGGCAGTGACAGAGGACAGCCGTGCGCCACCGAAAGACCCCAAAGGGCCAAGATGGCTGCCCCCGTGACGGACGCCGGGGAGTTCGGGAGCTGGTTAAACGATCTCCTCGACTCGCTGGAAGTGGACCGGGAGGTGTACGGGGCCTACATTTTAGGGGTTCTGCAAGAAGAGGAGAGCGAGGAAGAGCAAGAACTGACGCTTCAGGGGATTTTATCCGCGTTTCTGGTGAATGCAAACGTAAAGCAGCGTGTACCCGCGTAGCGAACCGAGGCAGCGGTAGAAGGCGCCGCCACGAAACCCCGCTCGGAAAGATGCGAGTTTAGACTTGGACGTGGATTTAAATTTCGCAGCGATCGCACACATACATGATTCATATCGAAACCTGTTCTTTACGATGATTTGGTAAATTCGGCTCAGGAGGCCAACTCCAAAACTCTCTGGTTGGAAAAAGCTAAACATTTTCACATGTATGTTATGTTATCTAATGGGGTGTCTCCACAAATGAGTACGTATAAGAAAAGCGAATCATTTATTTTTGTTTAAAAAGCACTAACGCTGCAGTGGCTAAAAAAGGACATGTGCCCGTTTGGGAAAAAATACGTTTTTTAAAGGAATAACTTATTACATTAGAAAATTCGCCATTTTGTAGAGACTTTCCATTTGGTTGAGAGCTGTCAAACTAGTAAATCTTTCTTTTTTATTTTCCTTGTTGTTGGTAATTTGGTGTTTAATTTATAACTTCCAGTGTTATGTTATTGTCCCTGGTTGAGGGACAATAATATAGGATGGATGAGGATCCATCTATGGATAGATGGATCCAAGCTGTCAAATCAACTCTTAAATTAAACATCCACTATTTTGATTCTCATTGAATCGTTTTGGAGTGACTGTGTAAGAAAAACAAAAAGTCATCATTCTCCAAATCTGAATATCTTCTGGCTCCTTTAGTCCTGTGGTGGTATTGACCTGGAAAACAAGGCATTTTAGTTTGCAACTTGAGCCAAGTAGACAGCCATCTACTATATAACTATATAATAATGAATATAATGTTCCTGTGAGCAGGAGGACAGTGTGGAGGATGTCTGCAAACAGATCATCAGGGAGTGGACGGACTGGTGCAGCCGATCAACAGCCAAACGTGAAGCTGATGGTATTTTTTTCACATTTATTAATTTGCCTTTTCAATCTAGGACTGAATTAGGTTTCCAAATATAAATATTGATGAAGCAAGACTTGTCCGCAATAGCTTCTTATTTTTTATATTGTATAGAGTGAAAAAACATTTCTGATACTAGAAAAAATGCCTTTAGAAAGTCATTTTCACTTTTTCTGTTGAAACTATTACTGATTGTTTTTGTTTGTGAGCTATTCCCTGGTTTGTTAATACACCTTCATTATGGCAGCTAAAAGCTACTTGATGCCATCGTGAGTTATTTTTAGTTTGGCCGTGTGCTCTGTGCTAAGAACGTTCTGTTATTTCTTTTCTACAGTTGAAGTCCAGGCCATCGCCAGCATGATAGAAAAACAGGCTCAAATCGTGGTGAAGCAGAAAGAGGTGTCCGTGGAGTCTCAGAAAAGGAAGGAGGCCCTCCTCGCTCAATATGCCAATGTCACAGATGAGGAGGAATATCCTTGATTTTCGCCAATCGTAACAAGCTGCAGTCACACACTTGCTAGAAGTAGTTTGTGTCTGCTCTGAATTATAATATCATAATTATAATATCATTCGACCGTAAGTGAAAATGTTCATGGTCATATTTATAGGAAGGAATGTTTTCTCACTGAGTGAATTCTCCTCCAGGAATGTTTAGTCATGATCCTTGAGATTTAGGTGATTTTTTTTCCTTGACAAACACACTGAAGCTGAAGAGGAGGAGCCATCAAGTGGAAATAACTTATCTTCAAATGACAACTGTATCCTTTCTAAAGCTGTTTGTAAAGAGAAGATATTTAAAATGATTTTGAACAGAGTTACTGATTAAAATATGAATGGATAACGCATTAGTTGCTAGACTTTAGACTGTCCCAATCATTGACGTCTCAAAAGACGTCATCTGTGTATGATGAGTTGTCAGCAGAGCACGTTTGCTTTCATCCAGCTGTCCTTCACTGAACGTGTCAGCTCTGTTCAAGAACACCAACGTTCTGGAGGTTCTGAACAGGCAAAAGCAAAAGCGGGAACAGGCTCGCGAAGACTCCCAGAAGAAGAAGGAAATGGACAAGACGCAGCGCGAAAAGGACAAACAATCCAAACAAGACAGAAAAGAGAAGGAGAAGAAGCGCACACAGAAAGGCGAGCGCAAAAGATAAAAACCGAGAGAAAGGACACTTTGAATGGGAAGAGGTTGTTACGCAACAAAAAAAAAAATGCAAGTCGTCGCCTGTTTTTATCCAAACGTCATCGGAACAATTACGTATGTGAACGTCATCAGATCCTCCTTATTTACATTTTGCAACCCCCAACATGTGTTTAAAAAATGGACTCTGATATAAACAAATATTGAGAGATGTCTCAGAATAAAGCTCAAAATCTTTGATACATATTGTGACAGTCAGTCCTATGTTGTTGATCAAAACACATCCTAATAAGTATCTACCAGTTTGTTGTTGATCTCACTGCAATAGCCGCATGCTTTAGCTCGGGCTTTTACAGGAATTACCGCTGAAATTATCAGGGTAAACAACTTAAACATGACTTGTACGGATCACCGTAAATATATCTGGTAATCCAATATGTGCTATGTGTCTTACCTTTCATTTCTGCACAATTTGTGAATTAAGATGTTCATGTCCAATGTTTTTGCTTTCATTTTGATGCTTTACATTTTAGTTACTGTCTATGCATTTTCTCTCAGAATAAGAACAAAGGAGTGGTTGCTGAATTATACCTCAAATTTATCATGTACCATGATTTGAATATTTATGAGGTTCATCTTTTTAAATTAATAAAAACATTTTCAGCTAATTGGTTTACTTTAATTTCAAAATGTGAGTTTACAGAACAAGAATAGAAGAGAGGAAAAACATGCACAACAAGCAAGCACAACATGAACATTAAAATGACAAATATTGCAAAACTTTCATAAAACTGTTAAAAGTGGTAACTTAGACTACATGTACAGACTAACTGGTCTATTTTATTGATGCTTAGCTTACGTCAGCAATAGTAAAAGTGTTGATCTTTGGTAGACAAACTATCGCACTGATATTTTATAGTATTACCTGAAAATAAAATGAAGAAAAGTCAATACAACTACATTGCTGAAGTTTCAGCATGTTTTGAAACGCATCTCTTATATACTGAAAACCTTTTACCAAATTGCATAAATACGTTTTATGATTGTGTTAACAGGACACCTAAAGCTTGAAAATTTAATTTCAACAACTTAGAAAACCTTTTATAATTTAGTTCATTTTAAAACTACTGATAACGAGTCTACAAGAACTTAAACTATCCAGAAAATTAAATCTTAACGTAGTTATGTTACATTTCACTGATATGAATGATATTTTATTTATTATTTATTTTAACTGTTTCTATTGAAAATGTGATTAATACATTTGTATCTAAAATACTGAACTTTTTTTCAGAAGTTTGAGTTCTCTTAACAAAATTGTAGATAAATACAATTATTCTCTGAATACAGCACCTATTAAGTTAAATAAAAGAAACAAAGACTGCAAATATAATTTGACTATTGCAGGAAATTGTTGGGGTTTTTGTAAGATTTAGCATTGCATTCCAATAAATAAGTAAAATAATGAAGAATTCACTGAAATCTTCCACATAAATAGTGTCTTTAAATACAACAGTGATGGGAGCAAGATTCACATTAATTTGGAACTGACACTAATTAAATGAAATGATGTTATGCTGTAGCATGTTAAATTGCATTTCTTGCAATTCCTACACAACAGCATTTAGCCACATATGGCTCCTGCCAACAAATGCAGCCATCATCAACCTTCAAATTTCTCATCTCATATTCTGCAGTGATCACTGTGTTGCAGGTAAAATGTCATCTTAAACCTTTAGGTAAGTAATGCTGTAAGAACATTTGTTATAAATGACCCTGGCGTCTATAATTTATAATCAGGGCATTCTGATGTGGTTTTAATTGAATCAATGCGTTTAACTCATGCTGGTTGCCTGCTTCATTATAACTTAAAAGAGCATTCCTCGAATGGGGAGGGACACGTCTCTCTGCATGTGGCTTCCCTGTTAACATGGTCCTGTCTCTTGACAGGTTTGAGCATGGTCATCTGCAGAGCACACCACAGGGCCGAGCAGAGCTTCCTCGTGGTAGCAGATAGTTCCTTCAGTGCGATGGCCAACATCAGGGTGTCTATGAGACAGAAAGGAGTTAGGACCCACAGCATGTAAATAGACAGGAACATATGTATGTCTAACCCTGCAATATGACTTACCTCTGTCGTCTGTTAACTGATGTTTGGACATGTTTGCGAGCTCCTCCTTGCGTCTGGCCTGGGTGAAGCAGATGGCCATATGGTGCCTGTTCAGTGCGGTGTGGATGCTGATATGGAGGGGAAGGTTGCGTAGACACTCGATTCTATGTAGAAGACTTGCCACCTGCAACACATAAGTAGTATTGTAATGTCATATTCTAATGTATGTACACTTGCTTCAGTAAAACAGGAGTAGTATTTATGCGTTACATCTAAAAATAAATGTCAATTTGTGGTATTTCTGGAGTGTAGAAAGAACTGGTGCAGAGAACTATGGAAGTCTCACCCCACAGAGAAAAAAAAATACCACTGTTGAGACCTGAACCCAACCTGGTTGCTGACTGTGGACAGGGTGCTTATTAATAAGCCACCACACAAACCTAACTAAACAGCAAAAAGTTCAACAATAAACACCCAAAATGATTAACCACTTTATTTTTGGTCAAACTTTTCTCTGCGGTTCACTCTTGAAAGACCTCAAAATTGTGCCAAAACAAAGTTGCCCTTGGAAGACAAAGTTGCTGTGACAAAATCTCACCAGTAGATGACAGTATGGAGTCAAACAAATTGAGGAGTCTCACCCTTGCTTGTTCCATCATCTGATTTACAATGATGTGGTCGACTCTTGAGGGGTTTGGAGGAGTTTTGGGTTGAGTGACTGCTGCAGTCCGTTTACCAAGAAATGTCTTGGTGAGGATGAATTCTGTCTGAAATAGAAAACAAATGAAAACATCACAACCTGAAACAGTTTGTGATTACACAGAACAGTTATATCTGCCAATAATATTTTTTCATCATTGCAAAACTGTACAATGACACAGGAGACATAAAGCTGATTTAGTTAATAAATGGTTTACTGATGAATAGATCCATATAGAGCATATAAAGTCACTCAAGAGTGTGAAGTTCACAATAACAGAAGAGCGGAAATAAATCAAACTCTACAGAAGCATACCTTGTTTCTCTCATTTTTCAAACACCTCCACTGCTCAAAACATTCGTCCAGGTAGAACTGAAGCTGAATCACAGGTCCTCCCTGATTCATCACCACTGGCGATGTCATTTCTGCGACTATGCCATGATAGATGCCCTCTCTTCTGCAGGTTATTGTGTCTTTAAGATAGGAGTTAAATGCTGTAGGTTCAGTGGCAGACACATCACACTGATCCATGCAAGGAAGACCATTTCCATAGGGCGATGTGGATCTAGAGGGGATGTTAGAGGAGTTGAGGGGCCTGGGATACCTTTTGGGGTTATTTACATGATACAGGAGAGGCATGAACTGCTGTGTATTCCCCAAAGTAACCACACCATTTTCTCCGTCAAATCTTTGAGACTGCACGCTCCCCAGGCGGTCAAAGTACAGGTTTTGTGACAGGCCCTGTTTCTTATCGGCCTCTCTCGGGTAAGTGCTGGTGTGGGCTCTTGTGGAAAAGTTTTCTCTCACAATTCCAGACATATGCATCCCTTTCTTTTCCTTCTGCATCTGAGGCCTGATCTTGTTCTGTGTATGGCCCTGCTGGATTTGATGATTTGAATATTGGCTCATGCTCATGTTAATGGGGAGTGAAGTGTTCTCTCTGTGGAAGGTCATCTTGCTCTGGAATTGGTTTGGAAGGTTTAAAGACACAGGGAGTGGATTTGGACTTTGGAAAATCTCTGTGTTTTGAGGCCTAACTGCATGTAGATCTTGAAAACCACCGTGCTTGGATGTGTGTTTTCTCACTACTCCGTTTGTTTCCCTTTGCATCGTCCCAAAATCTCCCACCATCTGTTTCTGGGCCTGCGTGACAGGAGTGCTTTGTGGGGACACTGCTGGGCCGACGACTTTCCATTGTTCCCTCATGCTGTCTTCATGGTACACACCTGCTGTCTGCCTGTGTATGGTTGGGAAATCGCGGCATAGGCCATCATGGTGACCAGCCAAGAACGACTGAAAACTGCTGACCAGTTGGTTAATGTCCTGTGGCACACGCTGTTCATTGCTAATGGGCTTTGCGCTGCTCTGGCTGTGGTGGTCTTCATAGGACAGATCGAAGCAGGAGCTGTTCATCTCACTTTGAGGTCGAAAGACATTACTGAAATCAGGGAAGCTATTCACAGGCTGACTATTCCCTCTGTCAGTGTCTGACATGTTGTCATATGTGCTTTGTTGGGATAGGTAGGCGTTTCCCATGTTGGGAATCGGTAGGCCTGGTGGCAGTCTCTGAGGTTGACTGGTCAAGCTGTCCTTGTCTCCATTAAGCAAATTTAAAAGCCACTGATGATTGTTAGTGAGGCCATTGGGCTGTTGACGAATATCACCTTTGCCCACTGACTGCCCCTGTGCTTTACTGAAAACCTCAGAGGAGATATGGTTCGGAGGAAAATTAGAGCTATGCTGTGTTTTCGCTTCTGACTGATACTGAAGCAGTTCTTCTTTCAGTGTCTTTGGAGACCAGACAGGGTTTCGAGTAAGTGAGTTCCTGAAATAACAGTTTAGAATGACCTTTAGTATGGGTCCTTATTAAAGAAGCATTAAAGATAACATTTTTTTAAATTAACATACAATTCTAAATTATTTCTAAATTCAATACAATCTGAAAATACATGTTAGGCACTAACAAATCATTGAAACAATGATTGCGCACATTTGCCTAAGTGGGAATCATCTCTAAGTTTATTGTATTCATCCAAGGCCACCAAGGACATACTTTACATCAGCCCACAAACATCAGAACAGAAATCAGCCCAATATATTTTTCTGTAATCCTGTTTGAAGCTAAACAAACAGACAAATGGAACTGAAAACAATACCTCCTTGGCGGAGGTAAATATCACAACCATAAATCACACTATATTCTGGATAGGGGTGTAATAGTTCATCTTGACGATGCATCGATTTATATTTCTGCAGCCCAACTATATCAATAAGTAAACACAAAGTTGCTATTTTAATGTAGCTAGTATCGACCTAAAATTAGTTTGAAATTGAAATAATCATTTTGTCAATATAAAAAAATAATAATGAATGGCACTATGTGTTTGGCACAAGATGCTATAATAATGTATTTTTGCTGCTATTTACTACCCCTAATTCTGGAATATATACCCCACCCTACAATGTGAAAGTCTTAAATCTTGACAAACCTTTCACTGTAGTAGCTGTCCAGTGTTTCTGCTTCATCCAAAATATTTGACACTAAGCCCTGTAGATCAGTCTCCCTGTCATGGTCAGTACTGTCAGTGGCTTGCCTTTAAGAAAAAGAAAAAATAAATCTCTCAAAATTACTCTCTAAACAATCTCTAAGGCATGAATATGACAGTGTGACTGACAACCGTATTCACTTTTGATTCCACATTAAGACTTCCACAAAATCATTTAACTACATCAGAATAACAGAGTAAGAATAGCCACAAACTTTCCTTAACAGTTAATCATGAATACCTGCTCTTAATGCTGCTCTGGGCACATTTAAAAAGTTCATAGGAATCATCATGAGTATTGCTCGACCAGGGTGCAAAGGCTGCCATGTCCTGCTCCTGCAGTGAGACACTGGGGCTGCGAACAAAGGGTAATGCCGTCCTTCCTTTGCTTCCAGCACCCACATTCATACTGACCTGAAAGAGAGAGGAAATTTGTCTGAAACTCAACAAAACATACTATGATATAAAGTTTTGTTATGAAATAAGGAATCAAATGCATGACCTTCTTTCCAATAAGTTAATAAACATGCTCTTATTCTAATCACTGACACAGTAAATTAGTTTTCTAATATTATTGAGATAAGATTGGACCTTGTGAACGGTGGACCTAATACTCAGACCTATTACATGAATATAAGTAGAAATACTATCTTCAAAAAATACCTAATAAAGTAAAAGTCAGTAAGAGTGGTATGCTACTTGTTTTAATTACTAAATACACATGAGGGCATTTTGATGTTTTAATTAATTAATCTAGAGCCAAGTTTAAATACTTGAGTTGATTATTATTCATAGTAATGCATCATAATAATCAGCACCTTCCATATAAATCTCAAATCATATTTAACAATGGGTAGCGTCTCATTTCTTACACAACCATGTGGAAAAACACATCCCATAATTTTGGAAAAGATGTTAGTCTGTTTGAGGTGTGTCTGCATCAAGCAGGGAAAACATATAAGGAGATTTTAGAAAATTTGAAACTGACCAATGCATTATTAAAAACTGGAAGGACAATGGGGAACGACAGGGGAACGACCAGGTTATTCCATCAATCGATTGTTTCTTCCCTGATGGCACAAGTGTATTCCAAGATGTCAATACCAGGATTCAGTGGGCTCATATTGAGATGGAGCGGGTTTAGCGAGTGTCAGACATGATTTGATGTAAAATGAGTACAAACGTTAATCCTATTGAGAATCTTTGGGATGTGCTGAAGAAGACTTTATGCATGATCAGACTCTATCGTCATCAATACATGATCTTGGTGAAAACAGTATTGCAACATTGGACAGAAATAAATCTTGTGACATTACAGGTGTTTTTTGAAACAATGTTACCGCGAAAGCCTGTCGTAATCAAAGCAAAAGGTGGTCCAATGGAATGTGTTTGTGACCTACATTTTAGGTGAGACTGTTTTTTTGACCATTTGGCTAGGCAGTGGAGTTAGCTAACGCATTCGTATAACGTTAGTTGCTGTAAATATATCGGTATACACCATATACCGAGTGGTGTATTCGGTAAATAGCGTAGTAAGGGCCTACAGTTGGTTTACCTGCTGCTGGTATGAGGGAAAGAGTGAATTTGTCAATGTGTCGTGATGCCCGTCAAACTCCATTCTGAACTCCCTTGAACTTGAGCTTCTTTAACGTTATTCCATAACCTAAGATTAAAAAAATTCAGATCACATAAAAATGATTCAGCGCAATCAATTTATTTCATAGAAAATAATCAAAGCCTATTTTAGCTAAGTTCAGTTTGCTAACCTATCCGTTATCTTGTGAACCGTGCTAGCCTCGGCTAATTTAGCATACATTTTCGCTCGGATTAAAACTAACTTTGTCTAAATTCGTGAAAATAATCTATTCGTCTGAATATTATAGCTGTCAAGAGTGAACAAACTTACCCGAGTACGCGAAGAAACGGCAAAATAAGGAGTTTCACACTTTTCTGTAAAAATCCTACATTATCCTCAACTGCTCTCGCGCACAGCCAGCTCGACCACAGAACTTTGCTAGTGTCCTCGCGACCTCAGCGCCTATTGGCTGAGCTCAGGACCTGTCTGATTTTGGTCCAATGAGGATCAAGCAGGAGATCCGAGCGCGTAGCAACCAGTAACCGACCAGCAACTTCATAGCAACTCAACTTTATTTACTTTATTTATTTTACTTTACGTACAACACAGTTGATCCTGAAGGATGTTTATGCTCCGCATGTCTGAAACAAATTTCCAGAAAACTGCCGATTTGCTGCAACTCTCGGTTCTTTAAAATCAAGATTAAGTTGGTTAAAACAGTGTGTAAGTGTATTTTATATCGATGACTCGCTAAAATCTATATAGTGGGTCGTGTCAATAGCCATTTCCCCGAATGGACAAAGGAATACAATCGCTGGCAGTGTGATATAGGGGACAGGAGTTCTGTAATGTTAGATTAGGTAAAACCATTCCAATTATAACGACTTGAAACAATTAGGGTAAAGAAAATATGAAAGCATAGATGACTTTCCCCAGTTCAGAAGTACAGAGAATTGATCTCAGTTTGGAGACGATGCAGAGTTGCATAAAGATCAGTTTTACTACCTCAATGAGTTCTTCGTCAAACTTCAATCCTGAATCCAATATGGCTCTTAGAGGTTATTGTATTGACATTCTCTGGCATTCTAATTAATGCATTATTCGCAGTATATTGTTTCGTTTTCTTTAATGAAACTGCGTAAATCTTTTATTAGATGAGTTAAAATGTAAGGATATTTAGCTAAAATCAAATGCATTTCAATAATATTTAATCCAAGGGTTATTTACCGAGTCACTGGCGTCTCCTGGGAAATTGCTATCATGCAAATTAGTTGCTAGAATGACAAACTTTGTGGAGTGACTTAACATGGACACTAGGTGGTGAAGTCTTCCTCCTCCTCCTCCTCCTCCTCCAGCCATAGACAAATGGGGAACTACAAAGTCTGGCTGGGACACGCAATCCAGCTGTGGAGTCGTTGGAAAACGTTAGCAAGACAACAACTGGTTCCCGAACCACTTCTCCTTCAAAATAAAAGCTCTTTGCCAACGCGTCAGGTTTTTTTTTTTTTTTTTACTAGAAAGTAGTGGACGAATGAATAATAAACAAATAATAATTATGACTTTATTATGGTCATTATTATTGTAATTCTTGTTATTTAAATTATTTAAACTGTCAAATTCCAATAGGCAATGTAAGAATATATATTTAATTGTGCATACATGTTTGTTTTCATTTCATGCTTGCCAATAAAAAACATTACAGACAATTCACAGGCAATATGTGATCGAAATCCTTGCTTCTTAATGTGTCTGTTATTCCTTCTGTGTTCCGTTTCCCTTTGCTGAATGTTATTCAATGGAACGGCAGATGTAATGAGTGACTGTTGAGTAAATAGTGCCGGACCAGTGAACGGGTTAGAATGAATGTGAACTGTTTAGGCCAATCAGGCATGATCTGACAACTGATGAGTTTGTCCAGTCTTCTGGAGCCATCTTGGCAGAATTTCAGTGAATAGTGTTACCCTGTCTATGTTTTCTATGCTCATCGCTTTTTCTGTTATTTTATTCATCTGAATTGTAAAAGTTCTCACCACTTTCTTAATGATAGATAGATAGATAGATAGATAGATAGATAGATAGATAGATAGATAGATAGATAGATAGATAGATAGATAGATACTTTATAAACAAATAGTTCACAATTTGGGTTTTATTTTGAAAGTCAAGACCGGAAGTATCGTTCTTATTGTAGTTGCTTTGACAATAGCCAACGAATCGGAGTTGTAGAAAAGCAAGAAAAAAAAAAACAGCCAGCAGCGTTCAAGACTGATCCGAGCACCGAGGAGAACAGACGCACTGCGCTCAGGTCTTCACCAGATCACTTTTTTCCACTTTTGTGAGTTTCTTTCGTCGGGATACACAAAGTGAAGTGAGTTCCAGTAGACTGATCAGCACAGAGTTGTTCTTGTCTTAAACTTGAAGATGTTTTTTTGCAAGACACGTTTTTTTCTTGCCCTCCTGTTGCCTTTCCTGATATTTGCTCAGTATCAAGGGGACAACGGAATAGTCGTCCCGGAGCATGGATTCTGTCAGCCCATTTCCATACCTCTGTGCACGGATATAGCCTACAACCAAACCATCATGCCCAACCTAGTGGGTCATTACAACCAGGAGGACGCAGGGCTGGAGGTGCACCAGTTCTATCCCCTGGTGAAGGTGCAGTGCTCGCCCGAGCTCAAGTTCTTCCTGTGCTCCATGTACGCTCCCGTGTGCACCGTGCTGGAGAAAGCCATTCCTCCCTGCAGGTCGATCTGTGAACGGGCCAAACAGGGCTGCGAGGCGCTCATGAACAAGTTCGGCTTCCAGTGGCCCGACCGACTCCGCTGCGAGAACTTCCCGGTGCTGGGAGACGGACAGATCTGCGTGGGCCAGAACGACTCCACGGCCACCGTCCCGCCCATCATCATGGACCCAGCGACCCAGGACCTCACCATCGTCTCCACACATGACAGGCCGTTCCGCTGCCCGTCTGTTCTCAAGGTTCCCACTTATTTGAACTACAGGTTCCTGGAGGAGAAGGATTGTGCGGCCCCGTGTGAGCCATCACGGGGTGGCGGGAACATGTTCTTCAGTGACAAAGAGATCCATTTCTCCCGCTTATGGATCCTGGTGTGGTCCGTGCTATGTTGTGCGTCCACCTTATTCACCGTCACTACCTATTTAGTGGACATGCAGCGCTTCAGATACCCTGAGCGGCCCATCATCTTCCTGTCCGGCTGCTACACCATGGTCTCCATAGCCTACATCGCCGGCTACTTCATGGGGGACAAGGTGGTGTGCAACGACAGCTTCAGCCCTGACGGCTACAAGACGATTGTCCAGGGCACCAAAAAGGAAGGCTGCACCATCCTCTTCATGATGCTGTACTTCTTCAGCATGGCCAGCTCCATCTGGTGGGTCATCCTGTCCCTCACCTGGTTCCTGGCCGCTGGGATGAAGTGGGGCCACGAGGCCATCGAGGCCCACTCCCAGTATTTCCACCTGGCGGCCTGGGCGGTGCCGGCGGCCAAGACCATCAGCATCCTGGCCATCGGGCAGATCGAGGGCGACGTGCTCAGCGGAGTCTGCTTCGTCAGCCTCAGCAACCTGGACCCGCTGCGGGGCTTCGTGCTGGCGCCGCTCTTCATCTACCTCTTCATCGGGACCTCGTTCCTGCTGGCGGGCTTCGTGTCGCTGTTCCGGATCCGCACCATCATGAAGCACGACGGCACCAAGACGGAGAAGCTGGAGCGCCTGATGGTGCGGATCGGCGTGTTCAGTGTGCTGTACACCGTGCCCGCCACCATCGTCATCGCCTGCTTCTTCTACGAGCAGGCCTTTCGCCCCCACTGGGAGCGCAGCTGGGTCAGCCACAACTGCAGGAGCCTGGCCATCCCGTGCCCAGCGCAGGGCGGGCTCCGCATGACGCCGGACTTCACCGTGTACATGATCAAGTACCTGATGACGCTCATAGTGGGCATCACCTCCGGTTTCTGGATCTGGTCCGGAAAGACCCTGCACTCCTGGCATAAGTTCTATTCGAGGCTGACGAACGGCAAACACGGCGAGACCACCGTGTAGAATAAAGGGACGTTCTAGGTCTGATTTGTGTGACTTTACCTGTCGCGTGACAGGTAAGAAGCTACAGGGAGTAGCTGTACAGCATTTGTATTCGACTCATCTTTAGAGCCATTCACGCATGCCAAAGTAAGGGTTAGGGGTTTTGAGGAAAAGGGCACGCTGGATAAACTGAACCTGACTGTCTGAACAAATAACAAGCGTGGTTGTGGATGCCATGTGCTGAAATGTCTCTCCTCCCCCTCTTTGGCTCTTTTCTTAAAACCACCATAAACTTGAGGGGAGTGATGATCCAGCATATGGGGAGGGGGGAGAAAAGAATGGCTGTTTATTCTCTGTAAACATTTCATATGTAATTAAACCTGTAAATAGTATTTGTAAAAACATGAAATTATATATTTGTATTTAAAAAAGTAAATACCTTTTTCCTTATTTGCCAGTGTACCTGCTTTTACTTTTGTACTGTAAGAAAAGCATAATGTAGACCCTTTTTTAAATATATAATACTGGTAATCGATTCTATTATTTTATTTTTTTTTTTTTTGATGCAAGAATCTGTTGGATGATGTTAAAGAGGATTTTCCAGTTTCAGTCACTCCTCTTTAACCAAAAACATATGCTCGGGTATTTGCACAAATGTGAAGATATCAGATAAATGAAGAGCTTGGTTTATCTATCCCTATGATTAAACGCTGTCTTGATAAGGCGTTATTTTCTTTGGGGAAAAAAACGACAGCCATGCTGTTTTCACAAGGGGGTGAGGGTCACACCTGAACATCTGTTACCTCAGACTGGCAGGCAACCATAAAGCAGATTATTGGAATTCTTATTGAAAGTTGACTTATACAAGCCTTCCTCTGAGAAATACAAGGAGTTTAGACTGAAGCAGCTGTCTATTGAGCAAGCCGTCTCTTTTTAAAAAAAAAATTGCATATGGATTGTCTTTCAAAAAGATCTCACATCCGTGCTTTTTGGTTCTGAGAAACATGAAGCAGAACTGTAAGAATGTGACAGGGATTCCTGTGTAAACACTATGAGACAAAATGCTGACTTCCTCACACATACACTAACATCACCTTTAGGTGCTAAAAAAAAAAAACTTTTTTGTTGCCTGTTGTTAGAGGGTTCTTGGTTAAAATCAACAGGAATCCTCACTCGGCCAACAGCAACAGTCTGTGCTGTTGGTGCAAAGGTGTGAAAATGTGCCTACCATCATGTCTTTTGGTAAAGAAAAAAAAAACAAGGTTCTTCAGCTTTTTACTTTTTTTTTTTTTATAGCGTTAACTTCTCTGCAGCCACTCTGCTCTCTGCCAAAGTCGGAATCCCCCAAAGCCATGCATGGCTGAAATTGAACCTTCTCTGCGGTGATGTCATCAAGTCGATGGGTGTGTTTGCAGGAAAACCGATCCTCCTAGGATCGCTCGGAGGCTAGGAGCAAACGTTCAGAGAAAAAACTCAATGTCAATACGGTGCATGTGTGCATTCGTACGACTTACTTGGCCCTCCTGCCAAAAAAAAAAAAAAAAAAAAGAGGTGAGAAGGGCTCCCATATATATTCATATAATGTGTTTACCGTCACGATCGTAAAGCTATCAATCTCCCTCTCTTTTATCTCATGACCTGTTGGACAAGTTGATGTTTGTCTTGCTTGTATCCCCATGGGGTTAAGCACAGATGCGTTGTAATAACAGCCAGGTAAAATTGATTAAAGGTAGGAACAGATACTCTGTCAGTGGGGGACCATTAATCAACCGGTGCCTCTCTCTCTCCGTCTATTCTGCCCTTCACACCCCCTCTACCTCCGCCCTCCTTCCCTCTCTGCTCAGATGAATGGGGGGAATGCGGGTGAGTCAGTGGAGCGGCGCTGGGCCTTTGCCTAGTGACAGACAGTCTCCTGTGTGCTGCTCACTTCAAAGCGCTGCTGAAACCTGACTAGCTCCTTGTAAACAGTGCCGCCTGGCCCGAAGGCCCACTTCCTGCGCTTAACTCAACTTAATGGCTGGCTTGTTTGGCTTTGCACTGAAGCGGAGAAGCGAGTGAAGAGCGAGAGCACGACGAGAAGCGGCATGTGGGTGGGGTGCTGGTGGTGAAAGAGAGTCAGATTGTTTTTAGGGTTTAGGAGTGGGGGGGGAGGAGGGGTTTCTGGAGAGCTCGATGGAAAAAAATCTGTATTATTTTGGTTGCCTTTGTCTTCCACCGTGGAAAAATAACAGCGAGAGGAGGGGAAACCAAAAAAAAAAGAGAGAATCCAATGATTTCATGAATAGTTTAAGTGAAACCCTGGATCTCAGACCATCCAAAAGTATTGTGTATGGAATCAGATGCAACGCATTAGAGGGCTTTTTCGCAAAGTCAAAAATCAAAGTTGCATGCCCCATCTGGTAAGGTTTTACGCACACTTTTACCAGTGAATGATAGACACGCATTTTTATTATATTAAAAAAAAACACGCACACAGACTGCAGCAAAGCTACTGTACCAAACGGCGCGTATAAAAATAAAAGAGCTAAGTAGATAACTCTAATTGTCGTCTCTTTCATGTCGGCGCCCAGTTTTTTTTCGCGGCAGCCGTCTCTCCCGTGTTGTTGATCTCAAATCTTAAATCTCGCATGCAGCCGTTTCCTGCTCGCTTGAGGGCAAGAAGGGACAAGCCAAGGATCTGGGGGTAAGACAGGAAGAATGCTTCTCGAGTTGATAATATGATGTCGCGCTTATTGGAAGAAGGCCTTGGCATGTCAGAGAGGGATCATGTTGTTGGTTACGAGCGCCGACGTTCTCGCTGTTACTTAGAAGCTTTTGTTCCAAGCGCCTACGAACGCAGCAACACATCTTCCTGGTTCCCTCATAGAGCTTTTACTGCATATGAATTATATCAGGTCTATGATGGGGGTTGAAAACATAACAAACGAAGCAGATCAGGCTTGAGGAAAAGCAAGCTTTTTTTTTCTTTGCCCTTTTTTTTTTTAATACAGCTACTCAGACATGTAGTAAGCCTGTTTCTAATCAAATCTTGGCACAAACTCAGGAAGAACTCATGGTCTGAAGGCTGACTGGATTAGTTGCAGTCATACATTATCCTAACCATAAGAGAGCAGCTGAGAGTTTCCAGCGCAGACGCTACATCTGTCTGTCTTGCTCTCTCCTTGATTCTCCATAGGAAGTGCAATATGTTCTTTCTCTTCCTATCGCTGCCTTAGGGTTAGGGTTAGTGAGTGGGACGGATGGAGCTCAACAAGTCGGCAGGGGAGTGAAGATTCAAACATGCGTTTAGTTTATGACTTTGATTCAGGGCCTCCAGCCATACAAATTCTGATTCTGACAGTCACCATGAGGAGTTTTCCTGCTTTTTCTCCATTTCTTCTTGTGTCAGTTTAAAATTTCAGATTTTCATCATAACGTAATGCCTGGTTAAAATAAAACATCCTCCATGTCATCCTGCCAGTTGTCAGACCACGGCTAGACATACGGAGCCAGTCGGTGGACGGAGGACGCAGCAACACGTCTCCTCCGCCCACACCTGGACTCACTTGGCACCTTTGCATCCATCCTCTTTATCGACTTCAGTTCAGCCTTCGATGCAATTCAGCGCCACCAGATGTTCAAGAAGCTCTGTCCCCTCAACACGACGCCATTCCTCATCCGCTGGGTTCACAACTTCTCTCTAATAGATCTCTGCTTGTGTCATCAGCCCCTTTCCCTACACCTTCTACACTAATGAGTGTCCCAGCCCCTCACCAATCACCACGTACAACAGGTACTGGGATGACAACGCCATCCTAGGTCTGCTCAGTGACAATTAAACTCTGCCTATCATCATTTCATTTCTCAAGAAAATCCAATTATTGTGTTAATCTGACTTTGGTCAAATTTTTTTGTGTAATCGGGTTGAAATTGGAATGAGTTAGACTTCCTATAGTTAAATTTGCACACCTAGATAATGCGATTGTATTTTCACAAATTGCAACTGGTAAGTATGATTAATTGAAAAAGGGAGAGAGAGAGACAAACGGAAACCTGTATCTTAATCTCAGCGTGGACAGCACCAGCCCAGACTGGCGCCTCTGTTTGGAAACTGTAGTTGAGAATTTATTAAGCTTAAGTTGTTTATATTCAGTTTTTTTACAGGGTGACAGAAATGTCAACAGAAGTGTATATATATATATGGCCGTATTAATCTGCGGGAACAACAGGTGATGCTGCATGAGGTGAATCCCGATCAGTTATTGGATTTTCTCAGTTGCATGTAGACGGAGACACTGAGAAATTCATATATTGTTTTTTATTAAAATGTTTTTTTTATGATATTTCTACTCAATATTGTACCAAAAGCAAGATATTTCATCCTTTTAGGATTTAAGAAAGTCTAGACTATATTCAAAAATCAAATTATGAGCATAGCTCGATTAAGCTCTGCATGTAAACTTCCTGGAACTGAACATCGTAAAACAAAAAGTACTTGTAATATAGACCTCACGCACACCCCCATGGACTGGTTTCCACCACCATCTATAACCAAAGCAGATGAACTAGTCAGCCACTTACTCACCATAGACAATGAATCAACACTCAACCAACACACCACTGACATCTATCATCAATTTGTTTCCCTAATGTTGCTCCCCACCTTCACCAGTCACAGTCAACCCATCCTCCGTACCATGCCCCCCCCCTGTTTCTACAACATGCTGTCCATCGCCAACAGAAACAAACTGACAGAAATAGTACACGCCACATCCACAATCACCAACCACCGACACCTCATCTCACGCAACTCCACACGTCCTGGCACAAAAAACAGCAGATGACCCGGATCACCTTTACACCCACACGTGTAGTACCAACCTCTGTTAATAACCTCTCAATTTATGATATTTCTACTGAATATTGGACTAATTGTATCGGAAACATGATTTTTAGTTTTTGCAGTGTTTTATGTGTGTGCACTTATATTGTTTTGCCTCAATTATAGTGCATGTTTGGTGCTTGATGTTGTCTGTTCTTTTATTGTCTGTGACATTTAAAAAATGAGGGAATTTTTTTCCCTTGACTTTTCCCTTGTAATAAAATAGTATTTACAACAACAACAACAACATGTTTGTCATCTTACTCTCTTGGTGGCACATTTTCATGCCTTGTTCAAACCATTTGTCTTGGGTTTTATTGGCTATAAGTGCAAAGAACAGTCAGGGGTGGCTTCCACAAGAAAACAAACACATTCACACACACACATACACTACAGACTGGAAGAGGCTAAACTCTGCAATGGGGAGTTTTTTTTTTCTTTGTGCTGTGTGTATGTCCGGGGGTAGAAACTGAGGGAGCACTTTAGAGCTGCTCCAGCTGCTAAGCAGAGAGGTGCCGACAGCTGGGTGACAGATATTTTGGGAGCTTGCAGCATGCCTGGGATAATAATGGGCTTGATTGGGAGGAGTGTGTGTGTGTGTGTGTGTGTGTGTGGAGGGAAGTAAATGGTTAATGTGCATCCTAACACCACAGTGTATACACAAGTGTGCTGCACTCATAAAACTCTCGGGGTGATAGGGCAAGTAGCAAATGATATAACACGAGGAGGGAACAAGTGTCTGGTGTTTGAAGCTACTGTGTTAATGTCAATGAAATTTGATGCAGCCACGGCGACTCGACGCTGTTTTGATGTGTCATGCATCGTAATGGTGTCTTGTAATCATGAATCTACCGTATGTCGCTCGCCACTATGCATGTGCAATCGATTTCACACATTTCTTCACGTGGAAACATGCAGTATGAGTGGATATAATTAACTCCTCTCCCCACCTCCTCCACAATTTTGCCGTGAAATACTGCAATAATTATCCAAACTTGTGTTTTGGCTTGTGAACAAAGCTTTTGATGAGTCAAGAGTAAGGCGGATATTAAAATGTCTTGAAATAACAATGGGCCAAGGGGAGTGTTGTTCCTGTCGAGCAGGGGCTTATAACGACGTTCAACAGCTGCGCTATTCATTGATAAGCAAACCAAATATGCAGATGCTTTAGCAGTGCAATTATTCAAATTGGGCTATAAATGCAATATTGCAGCACTAATAGAGCACCTGCATCTGCAGGTAAACTGGGGAGCGATGCTCTTATTCAGTCTGTGACTTTAGTTACTCTCCCTTGGGCCCCAGTAATGCTTGAGGCTTCGATGATGACTTATTGAGTTGGCTCCTCTCTGGCGAGCGCCAGCCCCCCCCCCCCGGTTTTAATGGAGGCCCTCTTAACAGCTCTTTCTAAGGAATTTACAGCCCTGGCCCCGTCCCACTCCAGTACGGGAGCGAGGAGGCGGGGAGGGAAGCACACTGCAGCCTTGTCCCGACAGAGCCGACGGTGGAACTCGACTGTTTTCAGGCAAGGTGGCAGCAAAGCTCCTGTGCGAGAGCATGTGTGTGTGTGTGTGTGTTTGCCTGTTTTTCGCTCTATCTCAAGCGCATGTTACTCGTCTGTAAATGCTTTTTAGCTCGAGTTCATGGGTGTACGTCTGAGTGAGTGAGTGAGTGGTTATAGAAGGGCTCCAGTTCTGTAGGTTCTCTCTGTAATTTCACTCACAAGTGTAATCGCTTCCATGTGGGCCCTTCACCGACAACAGAGTAGTGGAGGGTCCTCACTGCAAAGGTGGGAGTTAAACACATAGACACATACATGCTCACAAAAGCTCACTCTCACGCTGCTAGACTAACGCTGTTCACAAATGTAAAAGACTACAGCATAAATATTTTTTTGTTGTTGTATTTGTAAAAAAAGAAATTCTGTCTGACTTGACTCTTACTTTAAGCCTGTGCACTCAGGACTTACCAAGGTTTTTAAAGTTGTTGAGGAGTTGGTCTAGATTAAAAACAAACATATAGCAATTTTGCCAAAGGCGAATCAAACCTCCAGCGCAGAAATTCCCAGACCAGAGTACAACCCAGATGCAATCTTATTATTCCAATGTACCACTCTGTGAAACAGCAGGAAGGCCGTTTTTACCCAATTCATGCACATTAGTGATTTCCTTTAAAAGATACTCCGAATTTTGTGGTTTTCCTCTGCATCCTGTGTGTGAATTTTTTTTTTTTTCAGTGATGGCTCCCACTGCACATGCCGAGCTGTCGGCTGGAATGGCCCGAGGACTGCTGGGCCAGACAGTCACGGTCAATGTGTGAAACCAATAGAGCGAATAACAACAGGAGTATTTGCACAACAGGGTCAGCATTTTAAAGAAGCCCTACTCATTTGCTATTTCATGAAGAGAGAAATTACAAGGAGGAAGAAACCCCAGACGGTATTTTGTAAAGATGTCGGATCATGTAAAAGCATGGGCGGCGTAATGTCATTCTAGCTGACACTGTGTTTTAAAAAGGAACATTTGAAGAGCAGAGCGGGTATAGAAAATGACTGACTGACTGACATTTGAAGAGCACTTTGCATTTCAAAACATGTAATTGAAGGATCTGATTACAATGACAGCCAATCAGTGCAGAACATGCACACTGGTTGCAATGTTTTGGAAGTATTATGTTTTGGTAATGTATAATAAAGCTTGTCTAGAAATCTGGATAAGACCTCATGAAAAAAAAAAACTTGTTTACTATGATACTGTAGCATGCAAACACAATATCCAGCATCATCTCATCTGATAGTGGAGACGGTGAGAAATCAAGACACACCTGCAGGCAGATGATCAAAAACCTGGATACCGTTACAATGGAGTCATACATAGGGACCGGAGGAACAAGGTTCTCCTTGTTCTGTGTAAGCATAATATCCTGAATATAATCAAAAACAGGATACTGATGCGCATATAAACATATTCATTGTATTCATATATTTTTATGGTCAACAACACCCTCTGCTGTCCCGGTACATGTACTGCTGCACAGCGTCCACTACAACCTGGTGCCTCTGCAATGAAATAAATCGCTGTTTGAAAAGTTGTTACCATGTGTACAAGGATTCAATCCCATTCTACTACTGTGCGAATAGTGAGCGATGGAGCGGCCAACGGGGAAAAGAAAAAAAAAAGAAGCAGGACAGCGTTGGCCTCTCAGTAGTACAGCCTGAGGGAATGCTGACTATTTGTCCAGGAGCCGCTGAGGGAGGCTCAGGGGTCACTGGTCAGCTTAAGTGTTACATTTTTCACAGCACCTTGGAAGCTTTATGATATTGGTGCTGAAAGGTTATGTTTACTGCTTTAAAAAAGTAAGTGTAAGGAAGGAAAGGTCAGTAGGTTATTTGCGCCAAGGGAAGTGTGGAAAATATGTATGTATGGAGAGGAGGAAGTGATGCCCGATGCCATTCAGTCAACAGTATTACAGCTTCAGTGTTGCAGCTAAGGGAATATATTTCATGACATATTGCTTTAAAAAAAAGTAAAGACAGATGATTGAAACCATTAATTTTATAGCTGTTATAAAATGGTGTTATACTGTAGAATTCAGGAATTACAGAGACATTGCTGCATTAACAGAGGTCAAAATTCCAGGTGCACATTATCTATCGAGCTCCTGTGAGTTTTTGATGTGGTGTGTGTCGTTTAGTGTCTGAAATCGGCTGAAAAGCACAGCGCAAACGAAAGGGCCGTCTCCTGCCAACAGAACCTCTAAAGAGGAATAATTAGCTGAGCATGCAGTTTTGTGATCATTACTGTGAATTTGGCTGAGCGTGCACTTTTTAGTTCATTACGGCAAAGTGGGCATTAGGATTCTTTGTTTAAGCCCTTGACTGCTTCCCTAAATGGACGGTAATGGAAACCAAAACCACACCCAAACCTGAATGTCACCAGAGGGCACTGCCGGCCAGATCCTGTGAAGGTAAGTGTTTGTTGGATGATTAATGTGCCTTCACATACATCATCTAACCTTTTGTTAATCTCTATATCTTGACATGTGGGGGGAAAAAAAGAGAGAATGTGACGCCGAGCAGAATTTAGGCTGCAATCACAGCAACACTAACTGGAACATGCTTCACAACTCCTGCTATTGTAGGGCAGCAATGAATCAAGTTTGGCCCTCGTGAGACAGAAGTTATCTGATATGGAGACTTATGGTGACATTTATCGTTAATTGTGTCACAATTACTGTTATCTGCTTCAGACTGACTGAATGACTGTGCCCTTTGAGCACCATGAGCATTCTGGGATGTAATGAAACACAAAAACACTAAATAATGAGTTAGATGATGAAAGAGCACAACTTTGTTATACCATCAGGAGATATTGATATACTACTGCAATTCATAATGCACCAATGTCTCCATTTGTTGCTACTAGTTTTTATGAGACCGTCTCTTTGTTCAATACTTATTTTAATGCTATTTTGTGTATTGTTTAATCAATATTTTTTATTAGTTATTTTTTTTACATTCTAAAATGTCTGTAGTTTGTAGCTTGGATTCACTCACATTGCATTGGTTTCAATTTGGAGGAGCTAGGGAAGATCCTTATCATTGGGCGACGTGGTATGTTGTGACTATCTCCAGTTCATCTGCTCCTTTGTGTTTGGGCTGAGGAGTCATGATGGATCGCCCGGGAAAGACGGGGACCTTTGCCTGAACTCACGGCAGATATACAAAGATAGCCATCAGATAAAAAAAACCTGCGTGCATACCAGCCGCTCGTAAAACCTGCAGCCGACAAACACAGAAAAGGAAAATTGTAGACGTAACAAGTCAGTCAGCGTGCTACAGGATGTATTGTGTGTAGTAAGTATAGCTCCCATAGCCTAAATTAGATTTATAAAGGCCACGGCTCCGTGGGAGAAATGTCCTGTTCTGTTTCCTCTTAATGAGAAGCTCAGCAGCTTCAAAGCTTCTGCCGACTTTCTCTGCGTGCGTTTTTCTTTTCTTCACAGGGAGCCGCCACGTCTTATTTTCAGCTTTGAGTCCAACCTGATTAGACACGGTGTCTATCATGGTCCACAATATAACTGTTCCTGATTCGTATCTTGCACCATGACACACTGCGCTCATTTTTTTTATCAGAGCGGCTCGTGAACACCGCTGCGATCACACTGGAGGCCTCGATGCATGACCACGGCTGTGTGGAGACGGAGTGGTGGGAGGTGCCATGATGACTTGACAGATTATCCTACGGATTCATTGACAGATGAATCCACATGATAATCCCCCGCGTGTTGGATCCTGCGGATACCAGGCTTTAGAGAGGGGGGGTGTCAGTCTTCACCTAATGTAACTTCAGAAAGGAGGAGTGGAGAGGTTGTCTGATACGGAGATTTATCTTTGAGTCTTTGTAATGTGTTGGGTAACGTTCATGACAGCTTTTTATTTTCACAATAAAGTTTGAGTGAATCCTATTAATTTGATCCCATCTCTGGTTTCTACTGCTTTCAGGGCAGCACCAAACTGAAACATCTGCTATCTTATAAAAAAAAAAAAAAAAAAAAGAGAAGGAAAATGTATGAATGGTCATTATAGTATTGACTATTTACATAGTGAAAGTGTCTTGACAATAGTGTCTCTGTGTGCGGCCTTTTGGCAAATGTTTGATTTGCCAAAAGGTCACAGAAACTGAAACAAGCCCCATTCACAGTGCTTTTCTGTGTGATCACTGGCGTGGAATTTGATGGATGGAAGGAGATGTTGTAATCACCTCAGTGGGCTTCTGTTGTGTCCTTGACACAAAGCACTTCTAATGCACATTTCTGTTGTACAAAGATTCCAACACGTTAAGCTGGATAATTGTGTCTCCTGACTAATTTGTTCTCCTGCAGTTGGTAATGATAGATGGAGAAATAGATTTATTTGACAATGAAAATATTACTTTATCTGAAGATACCCCAGATTTATTTTCTTTATGGTCCTCCTTCATTGCTTAATCTTCTCCTTTCAATTCCACTGCAAACCGTTGTTGATAAAATGTGTATGGGAAGATAACTTTTACAGAACCTGATTAACTTGTTTTTGTGCCGCCTGGAGGTTATTTTTAATGCACTGTGGTATACTAGAACAGGTATTTGGCAGCATATTTAGCATAGCCAACGATTTTACTGTTGATCTATCCATCATCATCGATTTTCTCGCCAAGTATTAAATCGTTTGGCAGATTTTGCCTGATAGATGTTTTCCTGAATGGTTCACAAAATCTGTAGCTAAAATAACAGCATCTCTGACCTTTCCCGTTATCTCTGGGGTATTTCCTACTTTAATTCCGGATCCAAATAGGATGGCCTCTCTTTTTTTCCTCGGTGAAAAAGACAGCTTGTTATCAGGCAGACAGGTCCCAACAGGTGACACAGATTGTGTGATGTCTCAGCGCTCTCTTTGGCGGACTGTCTCAACAATAGCATATGTTCATTAGGAGCAGGCCCCCCTCTCGAGACATCTTCACGGCAGGTGGGTTCCGCCGGAGTGACGCTATTACCCTGGAAACGGCCCACCTTGCCGTGTGCGCTGGGATCTACTGTGCCAGGGGCCGGCGCTCCTGATTAAAGGTGCACAGGATTTATGAGCCGGCTGCTCCCAATCGCAGCTTTACAGTCCGTAGACGTGAAATGACCCTTGTTGGCATCACAAAGTTCAGTCGCAGCATCGATAAGTAAGCAAACAGGGTAATCAATGAACGGCAGCACATTCAACAAACAGCAGACAATGCGACCTTGGGCTGGGCGGGTAGATAAGTCCCACTCCTTCCCTTTATTCTCCCTCTTTCTGCCTCCCCTTAATATGTGGATATATGAGCTTTTATAATAAACACAGAGGTTTGAGTGGTGGGTAGGGGCTCTGGCATTAGAGCGATATTGAGAGAGATAAGACGATTCCTGCTCTGCTTGAAATGGTGAAGGGTTTTATGAAGTAGGTGGAGCTACTATAGATAAGGGGAGTGTGAGAGTAGTGAGGTCAGAGATGCATCAGCTTAGCAGAGGGTGAGAAACACTGTCAGAGTTGGGTTTTTACAGGGGAGAGACAGCGCAGGCTGCAGAGGCCCCGCGCAGCACCGACAGACAACGGAAGTGTGATAATCAAGCTGGGAAATGACTGTGTGAAATATTTGCCTGGTTTATATCCGTTGAGAGGCCGGGGGGGGGGTCTTCTTTACTCAGACATGAACGGTGACGGCAGCAAACAGCATTATGTGTCAACCTTCAGGTTGCACATCAAGCCTTCCCATGCAGCGGCTGCACCAGCGCAGGGGTCAGGACCTGCCGGCACCAAAGGTAAGGGCTGCAAGAGAAGAGGCGGTGAGGAGATTAGGAGAAGGACATTTATTATTATTGTTATTATTACTTAGGTTTTGCACTTGAAAGTTGAAAGTGTTCCGCTGAAAGTTTTACCAAGGTATTAATGTCAACACTTGAATAGACAAGTTTGAACAAGTTAATTCTCACTGACAACAGTTGGTGTGAAGTCAATATCAACTATATCAGCTAAAGCTACAATTTCATTGTATAAAACTTGTTGAATTGTGATTCTTATTTTGAACACACAAATGTTAGTTTACGATAATTAGAGGATAATTAGATATTGTGCTGTTGTCTATAAATTATGTAATGATGTTGGCTGGCATTATCACACAAACATCTCTTTATCAGATGTCAACTTTCTACTGTATTTTTCACCTGTTGAAGTTAAACCTATAGCAATCTGTCAGGGCCTCACTCAGACATACTGCGAAGCAATTGGGCCACATATCTGGGTGTTAACATTTATGTTTTATTTTCAACAGTAGTAGAGGTGGTGAAATGAGAAGTGAGAATTCTGCAATTCTTAAGTTGAGTTAAGATAGAAGAACAACTGGCATCACTGATCTGTGTATAAAGGCTTCCAGTTCTTCCTAAGGATTGTAAAAATAAATAAAATGAAGACAAAGAAAAGATTACGTGGAACATGATTTTCAAAGAGGTGTGAAAATGTAACCACAAGTACAGAAATGCTGAATTGGACAATAAACACACACACACACACACACACACACACACACACACACACACACACACACACATACTGACTAAGCCTCTCATGCTGCGGCTGATGCGCTCTTGATTTATAAAACTTTACTAAGTCTGGGAAAGTGAAGTTACTGTGAACGAACACCCCTGTCTGATAATGATTATGCAAGACTTTGTCCTGAAAGGCTTTTTTATAAAAAAAAAAAAACATTTTTTAAAAAAGGAGAAAGAAAGTCAGCATGAACTGTGTTTAAGAGAATAGTTGTCAGTGGTTTTCTGGGTAGTGGTTCACTAGATTGAAGAGAAAAGGAAGGAAGAACAAAAAAAAAGTGTGAAATGTGTGAAGACAAAATGCAACAAGAATTGTTGCTTATCTTTTGTACAGTTCAATGACATTTCATGTTTGCTTTATTCAAACAAGCAAAGGTTTCTCACGATGAAGCCGGCTGCCTGTTGTGCACGTCCTCCTGTAGTTAACCCTTCTCCTCTGTATCCAGGGTTTCTTTCCGCTCATAAACATCCGGCCCCGCCCACCTTCATAGAGCCCCTGGAGGACGTCAGCGTGGACGAAGGACGAGACATCGCGCTGCGTGGGGTTCTCACTGGGAGTCAACCAATCAACGTGTCGTGGTTGCACAATGGTGAGGTGGGATCCATTTCTGAATTACAGTTCTTTTTTCCAACAATATATATATATATATATATATATAAAAACAAGAACTTAAATTCATGAAAGCGGTTTGTGAGGTCCATCTGACCCTGAACCCTAAAACTGTACTCTTTCTGTTTTGCTTGTTCCAACACAGATATTGTTAAAGGAACATGCACCTGCAGATTTAGAGACAGCTTCTTATCCAAGGCCATAAGCACACTGAACCCAAACATGTTCTAAGTATAGAATAACCTCCATTTATTCAGTACTTGGCACCTTATTCAAGTGCAATGTCTATCACTACCATCATTTCTCACTTTGAGTCTCTTCATTGCACCTGTGCATTGTGAAATGAGCTTGTTTGTTTGGGCCTGTGGGGCAGGTAAAGTGGCCCGTTTTGGGATTCCTTCCTTCAACGGCAGGGAGGTGAAGTTCGTGGTGAGGGAATGTTTGCCCGAAGACGCCGGTGCCTACACGTGCTTGGCAGAAAACCGAGCGGGGAAGACGTCGTGCTGCGCCGCTGTGTTTGTCAGAGGTGAGCCGCACACGGAGACACATTACTGAATTACTACAAGAAGCAGGTCCTCTGCAACATCTTCCGTCTGATTCTCATAAACTTGCAGGAAATATGGCTTTAGTACGATTGTGGCCAAAAGCAAACTGACAAGAGTTTAGTTTCTCACATCCTCTGGTCTGCTGTCTCCTGTTCTCTCCCAATGGCGACCGATCCAGTCTTTGAAACCATCTGTGGTTTGCACAGTCGCGTTTCAGACATTCCCACTTCTGCATCCAAGAGAGTTATACAAAATGGAAGCTCGCCGCCAACTCACACAGAGAAAGTAGAGACGTTAAGGGGATCCACTGGTTCTTCGCCGGCAGACAAGCAGAGCCCCGTCCCATCTCCAAGAGGTAGTGTAATTACCAAGATGGAATCATATGACAATTCTGTGACATTCCATTAATTCTTGCATGGTTTGACACCTCAGGGAAACACCTCGGCCTCTTGGCCATTGTTTTAACTTCTTCCGGATATCCATGTTGTGTTTATAATTGGAAAAAGGAAGCACATCATTTCCGGGTCCTTGTGTGATTGGTGTATACCAGTAGGGATTTGTCGCTTTTTTCAGTCCCAAGCGAGCGCCATGTAGGGAAGTGGCCAGTGCACGGTACAGTCAGACCTGCTGAGTGTGTAAACTGATAGCCATAAACAGCACAGGGCACACCTCTGCCCTCCTTGTTAAAACGTACCTGCGCTTGCTTTCCTCTGCAGAAGCCGTCCCAAAGAAGAGAGCCAACTCAGGGACAGGTGAGACCACATTTTTTCCCCATCTCTCTATACAACCAACCAATGCACCTGTCTTTTCACAATCTAACCCTCGTTTACTCTTTCTTATTGTTTAGTCCTTTTTTTCCTGCTGTTTCTCTCAAGCATGTTAACTCAACACCAAGAATCTGTTGCTTTGTGTTGGTGTTTAGCGCCTGATGCTTTTATGTTTTGCCCCAGAGCTACACCCTGTTTTTTCAGCCTTTGTTCTTGCTATAATGTTATCAACCTCTAAGCTATTGTGCTGCTATACACTGGGAGCTTTACCGTCGGGTGTATGTTGCAATAAGAAAAGCATTAAAGCTCACATAATTATATAATTATTGTTATGAGTGCAGAGGACATGTCATACTAATGAAGCAACCAAGACCTACATTTTAACCTGGCTTTCATTGGATTTTACCTATTTATTCATTATCAATAATTTATATATGTGTGTCATTTTAAATTGATCTTCCTATTGTATTCTTTTTTTCAGCACATTTGTCTTAGGCTTTAATGTTCCTCTTATTTCTACGCAGTGTTTCATCAGTTCCTTTTTTATGACTTTCGTTTAGTTCAGATTTTAAGGGCTGATGCTCCTGGAGGGCTCTTATTATAATTTTATTTTATTGCATGGAGCACTTTGAATGAATTGTATTAAATGAAAGGTGCTATACAAATAAAGCTTGATGGATCGATTTTTATCATATTTGATCATTTATATTAGGTAAGCAAGCAGAAGAGGAGGAGGTGCAGTAATTTAACATGGGGCTGTCTATAATGAAGATAAAACATAGACACTTAAGCCATTTCATTATAACAGGGTTATCAGATTGGCTCCATTCAAATTCACCATCATGATGTCAAAGTATTCAAATACTTTGAATACTGTGTGATATTGACTTCAACTCATATATGGAATTTTCTACTTCTATGACACAGGGTAATAAAGGATACAGTGAACTTTGCTTCAAGGCAGAATGAACGTGAGAATTATTTTGTTTGAGAGATAAACATTAGTTACTCAATGTACATTGTGAATTTGTGAAACATATTATGGAATCTTCGAAGATCTGCTGAATTCATTTGCATTGCTTAACACGCATGATTGCACAGGGACTGGTTGAACATGCTGGAGTAGGTTATCTGTGTTTTGCCTTGGTTTCCACTCGAGACACTTGGTTTGCCCTAGGCTGTAATGATAATAATGATAATAATGATAATAATAAGGGTCGTATGGCCGCACAGCCTTGCAGCACAGCACACACCCTGCACTGCAGATCGTGTAATCCCATTCCACTATTAGACATGTTCTCTGCATCTCTGTCATTATCTGACACTGTCACACACGCCACCGCCGGACAGCTCGCTCGCGGTGTCATGCCACGATGAGTCAGCGGACTACATCAAAAACACTCACTAGGTTTTGTCTTCTGCAGGTCCGGCTTTACATTTCCAAAACCCTCCTCGGCAACTCGAGGTGAAAGTCGGAGAAACTGCCCGTCTGGCCTGTTTTTTCAGCGGCAGCCCGCCTGTGGTTTCCTGTTGGATCAGAAACAAAGAGCAGGTGCAGTAATTTTTATTCTTGCACTACAAAAACTGAAATTCTACTTGATTTTGGACTTAACCGTACCAAAAGCAAGATATCCTCACCTGTTAAGATTTCAGTTTTTCATCTACACACACTTTTTTTTTTTTTTTAATCTGCAGATAGTGGATGGTCCGGAGCTGTGGGCAGAAAATACTGATCAGAGCAGCACACTGGTTATAGCAGAGGCTAAACCACACCACACAGGTCGCTACACTGTTGTAGTGAAGGACCGTAAAAGCTCAGCACAACACACACTGACCCTGTCTGTCATAGGTAAGGCAACACACACACACACACACACACACACACACACACACACACACACACACACACACACACACACACACACACACTACAGCGTCAAACTCAAACTACTATCTGGGCCACACACAGCCAATGTGACTTCAAATGGGCCAAACCAGTAAAGAAAAATATAAATAACAACACCTATATATATTTACATGTTAAGTAACCTTAAATTCGCAATACAGGAGAGATAACATAAGACAAAAATGTGCAATTTTAATAATGTCTCACTTATTCTATATTCAGTCATATTACTGTTGCATGTACAGTATTTCAATTGAAAACTCACTGACCTCACTCTATCGTCCTCCCTCCAGAGAGGCCGCAGCCCCCTGCCTCCTGCCCGGTGATCTCCGTGGTGTCTGCCAGCAGCCTGGTGCTCTCCTGGTCAGGCCCTTGCTATGATGGCGGCAGCGCTGTCCTGGGTTATGTGGTGGAGGTGAAGAGCCAAGGGCACGCCGAGCCCGGGGACTGGAGCGAGCTCACGACTCAGTGTAGGAGCACCGCTTACAAAGTGTGCTCGGGGCTGCAGCCTCACAGGGAATACTGTTTCAGGGTGAGGGCCTACAACGCAGTGGGGATCAGTGAGCCAGGCCCAGTGTCCTCAGTGTTTAGGATGGAGCAGAAAGGTAAGGCGATGTGGGACACTGATATACAAGAAAAACAAAAAGCAAATATAATAGGGCCACAATAACAGCTTTTATGTTTGTGTGTAGATTCAGAAAAACCACAAGAAGAGGAGGCCCCTCGAGCGTATACCTCTGTCACTATTGATTCATCCAACAAAGTCACAGATCACTACAATTTACAGGAGAAACTGGGAACGTGAGTATCAGGCTGCACAAAACCAAACTTCCAAAAAAGTTTGTGCTAGTTTTTCCTAAGAAACCTTTCTTTAAAAATACAGATGATGGTGTTGTAATGTGATATTCATTATCAAAAGTGAAATGACAATGAATATCAGGGTATCATACACATATCAAGTGGGTCAGCGACAAATAATAGCAGGCAAAAAAATTGTGAAATAAAGTTTAAAGAAGCATTCATCAGGTCTCTCAAAATGTACATTTTGTGTTTAGGTTGGTTTCTTCTCATTTAAAAGCCAATTCTTGTTTTTTTAAATTCTTTTTATTATTATTATTATTAAAATTATGATTTTGTGTGATTTTTGACACAATATAAAAAGAATGATAGATTTTTAAATATTCCACCTAGAATATAAAAATAGTTGATGTCATGTGTTTACAATTTTTATAGCCTTTTTAAGAGAGGTAAACTAATTGGTAGGTAAGTTATACAGGGTTACACCACATGACGTTTTTGATGTTTTCCCGAATACATGTAAGATTATTTTAATGCCATAGTTCCTCAATGTGGAGCCAATACTTTAAGTAGATACTTAAAGTAGATTACTAATTGGTTATTGAGAAAACTGCATCATGATATATATGTATAAGATTTATTTTTATAATTTATAAATTAATACACCTTATTTATGCAACACTTTTCTCAATGTAAAATTAACTATTACTTTCTAAGAAAAAAAATGCACTGGGGTCGAAAGTAGCATCAAATGGAAATACTCGTAAAGTAAAAGTACCTCAAAATTGTGCTTGCATTACATAATCGTGCTTGTCCTACTTTCTACTTGACATTTAAAAATTGAGTCCTTTGTTTGCGTGGCTTATCAGGAAGAGGTGTAAGTCCTGCCAAGTGCAGAGGAGGGAGGATTAAAGTACATGTAGAGACAAGGGGGCCCACCCTTTTGGCAACAGGTTTGAGAACATCGGCTTTTGCAATCATGCTAAAAACACACATCTGGCCAGATGGAAGATTATTTTTAGGGGTTGTTTGATTACCAGCTGCTGTAACTCAAGAAGACATCATTGTGACAGGCTTACGCCATCACAGCGCCGCATGTATAAACACGTATGATGACACTCGGTTCTCGTTTTCTTCTTCTCTCTCTCTCTCCATCAGGGGAAAGTTCGGCCTGGTGTTCAAACTCACCCACAAAGAGACGGGACATGTGTTCGCCGGGAAGTTCTACAAAGGCCGGCGCGCCAAGGAGAGGGAGGCGGCTCGTAAAGAGATCGAGCTAATGAACTACCTTCACCACCCCAAACTGGTTCAGTGCGTGGCGGCCTACGACCACAGGCCCGAGATGGTCATGGTGATGGAGTTGTGAGTATCACCACGAAAAGGCTGAAAGTAGATGAATACCAAGAAAGAGATCTAATAGGAGCTTTTTCGTCTTGCCTGCAGCATAGCAGGCGGGGAGCTGTTTGAGCGGATCGTGGATGACAGCTTCGAGCACACGGAGCCCACCAGCGTGCACTACATGCAGCAGATCCTGGACGGGATCGCATACATGCATCGGCAGAACATCATCCATCTGGACCTCAAACCGGAAAACATAGTGTGCGTCGACGTCACCGGCACCGCCGTAAAAATCATCGACTTCGGATTGGCGAGCAGGCTCGGTATGTGAAACGGAATACTAAGCATCACTTGACGTTGACTTCACTGGTTTCAAATTGTGCGTTTTTATGTTCAACAGATGGCAACACACCTCTGAAGGTGTTGCATGGGACCCCAGAGTTTGTGGCCCCCGAAGTAATTAATTATGAGCCTGTGGGATTGGCCACTGACATGTGGAGCATTGGGGTCATCTGCTATATATTGTGAGTGACACTTTCACACTTGGAGCTTTGTCTGCATTAACGGAGTAAGTTCAACATTTTAGGAAATGTACTTTTCTAGATGAAAAGGCCAACACCAGAGGCATCGTTTGGGTATGGCAAGGTATGACATTCGCCATATGTGCCAATGTCAAATGGTGTAACCAAAAAGAATCATAAGTTATAAATATCTATTCACCTAGAATAAAACACTAAAAGCATGTGTTTTGGATTTTTTTTTTTCAAAAAAGTTTTTAGAGAAAGTTAAACAATCTGGTACCAAGTTGTTACACCAAATGTAAAACAGTTTTGGCATTGTCCTATTTGTATAGAAGTTCTCATAGTAAACACTCAAAAATCTCATTGTTTCAATAATCAGCATTGAACATTTGCTTAAAGCATATTTGTCCACTGACATGTTGAAATTGAAAAAATTTAATTTCCCTTTAAGGTACTTCGGGGATAGATGAGAATGTGAGTTTAAATTGCGATATGTGAGTAGCTTTAATAGCTTTTTGATTTTTCTCTCAAATTGCACTATGTATGTGCATTTAAAGTTCCTCACCACTTCTTGCCTTGAACTGAAATGATGCCATTGGTCAACAACACTTACAGGGCTGCAGTATAGCCTTTCCCGAAATGTCAAACTATTCCTCTAAACTTATTTGGTTTCAGGAAAAACCAGCGTACTGTTTAAATCGGTGAGAGCAGATTTTCTGACACAATGCCTTGCAAATCTGAAACTGAAACTTACAGTAAAGTGATCGTGAGTCAGATGATAATCTTATCTAATCAAAAAAAAAATCCTTGACCTAGAAGTCTTATGGGTCTTATTGCAACATCAGAAAAAATGGTTATGAAACCAAACATGCTAGAAAGTGTTGATACAGACAGTCATAATGAATTGAGAATTGTAATCTTTCAGTACCGTTTGGCGGATATAGATTAAAACAATCAATATAATGACATGCGCTCTCTGCTGGTCGTCAGACTGAGTGGCGAGTCCCCGTTCCAGGGTAACAGTGACACAGAGACCCTGGCCCTGGTCACGGCTGCCCAGTGGGAGTTTGACGATGAGAGCTTTGATGAGATCACAGACGAGGCCAAAAGTTTCATCAGCTCCCTGCTTAACAAGGACCCCAGGTGACGTCATAATCACACAGCTGATGCACAGCATCCCCAACTCCCATAATACTACCCTCCTTAACCACGCTGCGTGTTTCCCAGGGCGCGGATGACCTGTAAGGAGGCACTGGCCCACCCCTGGATGGCGGCCTTTGACTCTGGAGATCATGCCGCCACCAAGAGTCTGTCCAAGGAGAAGATGAAGAGGTTTCTAGCCCGGCAGAAGTGGAAGGTTACACATATCAGCATGTTGTTTTGTTGAGTTTAAGATTTTTCTTTTCCTTCCTGACTTTTTCCTTCCTGACCTTTCAGAAAGCAGGCAAGGCCATGCTCGCCCTGAAGAGAATGGCTCTGCTGTCCAAAGACGGCTCCGGATCTCCCATCAGCCCCGGAAACGGTGAGACACATTCTTTGATTCTCATCAGAACTGCTTGTTTCCTGGTCTTACCGGGTATACCTGCACTCCTGGGGAGTTTCACACTCCTCTGACAATCGACTTCCTCCTTCCTCCCTGACCCAGATACGCCGCTGACACCGGAGGCGGAGCATGCCCTGGAGTCTTTGGAGCGCAAGATGCAGGAGCCGCCGCGCTTCACCCAGACCTTGGAGGACCAGACGGTGGCTCAGGGATCCAGCGCCCATCTGTCCTGTCACCTAACAGGTAAACACAAGATTTCTTTAGTGCAACTCACAAAAACAAGGGCTAGACACCTAATATGGTGTATCGCTAAATATTCAAGTCTTAATTTCTGATCAAGTAAAATCATGAAATAGTAAAGAAACTGTATATATTTCATTGACATGCCTATTACTTGGAAAGAATAATGTTCCAATAGCGTGTCCTCATTCGGCCTGTAGGCTTCTGACCTTGACTTGTCCTTTCTTCCCCAACCCCCTATCTATCTTGGTAGGATATCCGGACCCAGAGGTAGTGTGGCTGTGTGGAGAGGAGCCTGTTGAGGAGTCACCCACAGTTCAGATAGAATATGAGGAAAATGGCCGCTGTACCCTGGTCCTAGCCAAAGTTGGTCCAGGGGACTCCCACGTTTATACCTGCAGAGCCACCAATGACCATGGGGAGTCATTCTGCTCAGCCAAACTGATTGTTAAAGAGTAGATTCATCACATGAATGTATGCAAACTAACACTGTTTATACAGATAAAAGTATAAACATAATGCTTGAACAGTTTGATGTGCAATCTTATTTAAAAAAAAAGAGACCAAACTGTACATTCTATACTGTGGTTTGAAATATTTCTAGGTTTATTACTGTATAAAATTATGAACTGATGAATATTATTAAAGTAAAGATAAAGATGATATAGATTAACAAACTGCATTTACATCTTGTTTGAGTAAGCTTTTAGTCCAGATAAAACTATAAAACACATTCTTACTTTGGCTAATGTGTGGATTTTTTTTATATTTGTCCTTGCAAATCAAAATAGCTAAATGATGAATCTCATGAAACGTGCAAAAACTGCGCGGTTCTCCCTCAGTCTCAGAAGTTGCCATCTTTTTGTATTCGGTGTTGAGGACACTGTCAGTTTTCGTGTTTCCTTCCCAATCCAAGGAGCCTGGTGTTTACACAGGAGTAACTGTACTTTGTGTTGTTCAGGGCCTCGAAGTGACAATAGACTTGAAAAACGATGTTGACTGCAAAAAACCTTTGGCCCCTTCAGAAGTAATCCTGGTTTCTAGATTGCTGTGAATTTTCTGTTTGGTAATATTGTGGTGAATGGACATTTGAGGCCACCTAGTGGCAATATCTTGCACCTGCAGGGCATTTAAAGTTTTATTGTATTCCTACTATATATATTCCTATACGTTTAAGTTAGTTGAGTTCTGACACTAGGCTTTGGAAGTATAAAGGTTTCATGATATAGTGGAAGGTACCTGAAGGTATGAAGGAATTCATATGCACTTCTGAGGAACTTTATCAGAAAGAGTGTGACTCATACACAATGTTGTAGGCTAAAACAATCATACATGCTACTATGACTATAAATGCAATTTGCAGAGACATACCGAGATATACTGTAACCCGTATACCGCAGTGAAATGTCAGGAAGGAATGAATAAATAGATCATTCAAGCCTACATTATATTATACTTCACATATATACACACTGTGATTTACACCATTCATGCCGACTACTGTAGTTTTGTCTTTACCAGATAATGGTTTTCCCATGTCTTGGGCTGTACATGTATCAGCACAGAGAAGCCATGAGCGACTCTTTTGGGACATAGAAGGCAAAAACCCATTCTGAACTATGGAATCGTGAATCTGTAAAATAGCAATAAGGCTCATATTACACAACTCTTGGGACATCATTTAAAGCAAATTTACTGGAATAAGCAAAACAGAATTAAAAAAAAAAACACATTATATAAAATATTAAAAGGAATAAAGGAGACCTTTATTGCAGGCATCAACGCTTCTGTTATCAACATGAACCGCAGTCGAAAACTTCAGTTCATATGATGAACTTCTGTCCGCATAACACACCATGACAACACCAGAGTACAAAGGCGCCTCTAATTTCATGTTTATGAGGCGTTGGTGTAAGTTGATAATCACTTACTTTGACCATAATGTTTTTAAATGACCCAACACGCATTAAAAATGTAGTTAAAAACGTCGCTACGAGCAAAGACCGCGTCAAAGAACCGTCGTTCCCTAGCAACTGTAATTGAAGTGCGCAAGCGCGATAGTTTACGAGGACCCCATCAGGGCTGTTCACCAAGATGCCTGAACTGACCTGACCTGACCCGGCTTTATTCATTCAATTCATTAATATCAATTCATTAATACCATCATGTATGGATTTTAATAGATAGAGATGCTAATCTCTATTGTTTAGTCACTACAATAACTTGTAGTGTTGTAACGTACTGATGAGAGCTAGCTAACAAAATGATAGCTGCCACTTGTAGCTTTCAGTGTTTCCAGATGTTCTATATGATGTAAATGTACCAAACACTGATGAAAGGCTACACTCGTCTTAATAAATTGCTTCACGGGCTTTCATAATAATTGCTTTCCCTCTCAGATAAAAGGCAGATTTTCTTTTCTATTACAACAAATTACCACAAAAGACGCCAGAGGTTAGAGGTGATGAAGTGATCCTGTAAGGATGACATCATCACCATCAACATCTGGGCAGAAAACCACTGAGCCTACAGCTGACAAATGGTAAATGTGTCCACTAGATGGCTGCACTGCATCGGTTCTGTACAGACGACCCAGAGAAAGTGATGGGAACTACATTTTAAATAAAAAATACAGCCATAGACACAACATCATCATCTACAATTTGAAGACGGACAAGATAAAGGGAACTTGAAGTCACAGAGTTGCTTAAACTTCTTTATATTACCATAGTGGATGCAAAAGGCATATTTGCAAGTAACCTTCAATGGTTGATAAAATCATTCTCATTTTTTTTTGTTTTACTATTGACCAGGAAATATCAGGAAACACTTGATTAAGAAGAGTCAGTTTGAATGAAAGTTACATCTTCTTATTATATAACAGTAAAAACATTTGCTGTAGTTCACCTCCAGTCAGGCCAAGCAGCTCTAGGACGTCTTTCTTAGAGTTTTGCAACTTATTCCCCTCCAGCAGTGTTCTATTCCTCTATTTCCCCTCCCGCTGCCCCCGGGGTTTGAGTTATATCAGAGCAGCTGGTTCTTTCTGGGCACTGGCAGACCGACTGTCTTAATATTTTTATCAACTTGTGTTTCACATACCGTAGATATATAGATAGCAGCTGGACATAAGAATCATGGCTGCAATCCTCTCTATCCGTGTGATTTTGAAATCTCTCTCGTTCTCTTCCAAGTCTGCCCTCTTTTTCTTATTCAATTTGACATGTGCAAAGCAAGAAATAACAGTTTCAAGAGAGACCTGTGTATAAAAAACAAAAAGACAAAAAAAAAACCTTTTTTTTTTTAGTGTGAGTTCAGGTCAGACAGGGAGTGGGGAGAAGGGATTCTCAGGCATCAACATGGTACAAGGAAACTGGGTCAAGTGTGAATGAGCCCTTGGTTTGAGAGATTTGAGAAAACAGCATGTCTCTGGCAAAGTCCTTTACTTGTCTGAGGTAATAAAACACTGCACACAGCGAGTTCTACGAGATAAGAGATGAGAACAAGATACACAAGATCATCAGGCAATCGTCATACTTACATGAAATAAGAGAGATGGGTGTTACTATCTATATCCATCTCATCTAGCATATTTTGACAGGATATAGATATATACACACACATACATCATTCATGCTTTTTAAAATTATTGTAGTTATGTATTTATTTAAAATGACAATGCGCTATTTATTTTGAAAAAACTTTGCAATTCAAAGGTTCAAATGAAGTGTCACAGAATAAAAAAAAATAAGATGAAAGGAAAGATGATTTGGGGTAACTGGCCAACACTGTACATTTACATATGCAGCCCTACATCTGGTGGTGATTCACAAAAACATAAGAGAAAAGATCAGAATTTCTAACTATGTGCTTTGTAATTTAATTTATGATTGTCAGGCAACATTAAAATCCAGACATGATGCTATTAGTGAATTTGCTAATGTACTTTTGCTCTCTTGTGGAAGGAGATCAAATCAAGGATAATTCTATGGCGATTAGTGTTGGCTTTTTGACATGATTTGTACTCTTGTTCCATAACGGTCATCATGAGTTGTTGTGGATGTTAAATCAGCAGCACTGTTTGTTCTTGTAGTTTCACAACATGAAAACAGAATCAAGCCGAATAGCTGAGTGGGCCGAACGCATCGACCGTAGCCTCAGGTCACTGAGCTTTTGCAATCGTCTCTGGAGGCACATGGTTTTCTATAATTCCTGCCCAAACACAAGTTAGCAGTTACAGATGCAATCCACTACGCTGGAAATCCTTTAGCAAGTCACTGTGGTCAAGTCTCAAAAGAGGGAAAAAAAAAAAAAAAAAAAAAAGAGGAAAAAGTGGAACAAATAACACTAACACATGTAAGGTTACGAAAATACAATGGCCCTTTAATTCCACTGACATAACAATCCTAGACACGAAAAACACTCTTAACCCGTTCAGATCATTCAGCACTGAGCCACTTCCTTATTAATTATCCCTATAATACTGAAAGAAGACCTTTGTGTTCAACATGAAAATTTGAAACCATGCATTTACTCATATTCTTAAAATAAATATATATATGTACAAGAGAGTAAATGAAATGGTTTGTGGCCTATAAATGTATAGTTTTAAAGTATATTCCCCGTGTTCAGACATACTCAGAAATAACAGTGCAAAAAGAAGATCCAGTCTCCTGTGCAAGACGAGTGATGACAGTTGTAAGGGAAGCGGGCTGGCAGGGTTTGGTGAAAGTCTATAAGTGGATGTGGGATGTAGGGGAGGGTCAAAAGGGTCACGTGACCTCATGTCGAGCGTCTCCCCGCCGACGCTTCCCGCTGGTTCCTGTATAGCATCGCCGCTCGTGACTCGAAGGCACGGACCATCTGCTTGATCACTTGGTCAAAGAACACGCCGGCCAGCTGAGAGTGCAGCAGGGACTTGAACTCAAATGACACCTACAAAAAGGACACAGGAGGGGGGGGGCGATCATGTTGAGAGGCTCGTTGAGTAGTATATAGAGCTGGATCTCCAGTAGATATGATGGTGGTTAAGTTGGATTCAACTTTATTGTCATTGCATGTGTCACAATTACAAAGCAACAAAACCCGGATAGCATCTAAACAGAATGCTTCAGTAGTCATTTAAATAGCTATAGTACATTATGTACAGGGGATTATATATGATGATGATTGATTATACCCCCCCCAAAAAAATATGAATTAAAAATATATTTGTTAAGACATGAAAATTCAAGACCACTGAGATCACTAGAATAAAAACCAGGATGCAATTAAAATTGTTTTTTTTTTTTTTTACAGTAAATCTATACACAAGTTTATCAATAATTAGATGGGCTCCTATACCTTGTTTAACACATGCCACTGAAACCCAACCACTTCCTGGCTGGCCCAGAGGCCACCTGAGCCAACATTAACACCAAACTGCTGTTGGCAGCTCTCAAACTATTCCCTGTTCAGAGCGGCTATATCAGGCCTCCCAGGGCCCCAGCGTGCTCCTCAAGACTAAATTTGGACCATAATGAGGTTTTACTCCTCCCTTCAGTAGGTAATCCATGGACAGCAGAATTTATGCATGCAATGCATTTACTGTCACTAATGATCCTACTTCAATTACATAATTAAAACCCCCTCCTAATCGCTTATATCTAAAATGTGGCTGCTTTGGCTGTCAGAGGTAAGTTTACACACTTACATAGAATTCCACCTTGCAGGAGTCTGGTCGGTCTTGTCCAGGGGCAAACCTCCATATTGTTTCAAGATGGTTGAAGAGGGCTCCATCAGTACACACAGCCTGGTTAAAAACAAAACAGTAACACTTTTACCATAAACATTGTTTAAGTAATCTTTCATTTGATTAAGGAAGGTCTAAATACCGTTCCGCGTTTTAAAAAACACTCAATCCACAGAGAAAAGCACGCAGCTTGAAATAGGAAACGCTGCCTCAAAATGAGTCATCAGGACTCCCCTGAAGCTGTGGTATCACAACTATATAGTCTTAACCCCAAAAAATCAAATTATAGTAGATTTAAGATTATATTTGGTACTTAAAAACAAGAAATATATCTTGCTAGGGACATCAAAACCAGAAAAAGTGTACAATATGATACTTTTAACGGTCTGCAAATTTCTGGATTTTATTTGAAGTTCTAATAACTTCAACAGAATATATTGACAAGTTAAAATACAAAAATCCAATTGAGTTTCCCAAAATGTCATTTGTTGCAACCCTAAAAACTTGCTACCAGATAGTTTAACTCCGTTAAATTAAATGTTTTTGACTTTCTCATGTTGCCGACCATGGAGGGAGGGTGGAGGGAGCTACCGCGTGACACCTCAAACTCAAGGATGTACAAACAATGTCCAAAATCCAGATTGTAAACATTTCTCTATTTTTCAGAGTGTTTGATGAATTATACAGTTTGTGGTTCCACCTTAACTCCAGCAAATATGAGTGAGTGAGCCCGAACAAGGACTTACTCTGACTTGGTGCTTGGGGAGGACAGTAACCTCAGAGGTGTAGCGCTCCATGATGGGGGGAAAACCTATTTCCAGCTCTGCCCAGATGCCCCCATTTTGCCCCTTCATGACCCGAGACTTCTTGCACCAGGGAACAAAGTGCTGGTACTGGTCCACACTCGCTACCAGATTGTACATCTGCTCTGCAGAAAACCTGAAGGCACAGTCGCATGAAGAGGGAGGCACGTCAGTGAAGTAATGTTGGGAAATCATAAGATTGAGTTGTGAATTTTATTCTAATAAAATTGCCTTCTACAGCAGTGGTGCTCAAACTCAAACAAAGACTAAACCACAGACTGCATCTGATAAGATTTTTGCTTTAGACATTGTATAACAGAAAGTGTAGGAAACACTTGTCCTGAACAAAAATAAACTGCCTCAATTCATTAAAGAGTGACAGTAAATGCATATATTTATTTTTCTTATTTTTTTTCTCTGCATTTCTACCTCAGTATATAAAAAAAGGAAAATCAATTTGTTAAATTTATAGTGTGCAGAGCAAAAATACACAAATAATAGCAAATAAATATTATATTGTTATTTGTGCATAAATAAAGACATTTATTAATAATTATTTTTTAAAACATAGAAGGTCTTCCTACATTCTTTCATTGTTTTACTTATGGAATTATAATGGCCTTCCCTCAAATTGAGAACCACTGTTCTACAGTATCCAGTGTTCAGGTTTAGGTGTATTTTGAAATTTTAAATTGTACTTTTTGGAGTTAATATATCATAGTGCTCCTTACTGCTGTTGATGCATGTCTGACATTTCACCTTTAAAATCATGTCTCATTCAAACAATAAGATATATATATATATATATATATATATACACTTTAAAAAACAGTTTTATATAAATGCACTAATTATTTAAGGGGTTATTGTCTTCTCTTTTCATTAATTTCCAGCATGTTAGATTATAAAAGTGGGGGGGGGGGGCTCACCCTAATGTCCGGCACTCACTGTACTCCATCCTGCGAGAGCTGATGGGAGCTGCCAGGTTGATGAAGCTGCGGCTGGGGGTTCTGATGGGGGCCGTGGGGCGGACAGGAGCGCTTACCCCCCTGACTGCCAGGACCCCACAGGAGCCCAGGTGTCTGAGGGGACGAAATGCATGGCAGAACACACTCATTCATTTTTGGGAATATATATATATATACAGTTTCATGTGCAGATAAGCTTTACACCATCTAAAACATTCATTAACAGTGTTTTGAAGATGCAAAGAATTTGATAGATCAGATAATCAAATTAGTAATTTGTGGATAAATCTGTGACTTTTAGAAAACATTCTGCACAATCAAGCACACTTGGAGAATTACAACATCTAAACTCTCAGAGCAGAGAGACTGGAAACTGGTAGATTTGAACTTCAGTCAGTGTGTCTGTTCTGCTTCTCTGAGAACAAAAAAAAAAGGTCCCACCATCGCTCACCTGACATTTTCCCTGCGAGGGTTCCCTCGCACGAGCCTCACGGAGCGAGGTTCCATCGCCTTCAGCAGGGTTTTGAGGAGCAGAGGCGTCTTTTTGTTGGCCATATTTCCTAGATCGGTGCCTAACGTGTCTTTGGCTTTAGCAGCAGCAGCAGTAGTAGTAATAGCAGCAGCAGCAGCAGCAGCAGCAGCTGGATCCTCAGGCTTCCACCTTTGCTCTGATGAGTCGCTCACTTCTCTCAGGAGGGCAGACGTGACGTCACAAGAGGCGTGCGCGCCCAGGTTATTTATAATAGTTATTTACTATTATTATATCTATTATATTATATCTATTCTACCATATGTAACCCCCCTGGCGTATTTTTATTCATAATAATAATTCTGTTTAAATAGCATACGCCGATTGTTACTATTTTTGTCTAGTATAATATTTTTTTAAATCAATAAAGTTCCAGAAAAAAAGGGCCGAGCATCACGTGTAATCAGCTGGTGACTCGTGTTTTGATGCGTTGTGTGTATTTAAAAAAAAAAACCTTATGAAGCAATCCGGACTGTGTTGGTGTGTAAACCGTTTCGCAACTTGTTGTGGCTCTTCATAAATAAAATCATGAGTAGATGAATCACTGAATGAGCAGTGACCCCGCACAGGTGAGTGCAAAAAAAAAGGTTTGCAGAGGTCCCGGCTCACGTGGCATCCACACAACTCGTCCCCGTCCGATCCGCCGCCAGCAGCAAACATGAATCATCCGTGATTGAATAGGTGCAAATATTTGACGGATGCGTTTACGGGACGAGCCGCAAACACGAGCCTGACACATGATAAACCTGGACTTTGGTGCTCCACCTGCGATAAAGGTCAGCACGGACATTCAAAGTGAATGCAGCAGTGATAGGCCTGCAAATGGTAACGAAGAACAGCATTCTAGTCATCTAAAGTAGAAATGTTGGAACCATGATATTAGGAAACAGGTAAATTTCTAGATCTATATATATATGTATAGCTAAACCTTACTACCATAAGCTGTAAGCCGTGTAGCTGCCGTGTTAAGTGTCTGTGGGTAACAGCCAGAACTGGCACTGCAGGATCTGGCTGGACTCAGGTTACCTGATCAGGGAGGGAATCCAAAGATAGGCTGGAATCGTAACTCGTAGATGTACAGCCAAGCTGCCACCTCAAGAACGGAACAGACGGGATGATCCAAATGTTAATGTTGGGAGTATCGTGGAAGGGATTTGCCCTCATTCAGTCTTTGAGCCAACGTGTGACATAACAACATAACAACAACAACAGTGCGTGAGATGGATTCTGTTTTATATTACATTTTTATAAATAAAAAAATGAATATATGTAGCTAAAATCAGAAAAATGACCCGCCACTGTGCATCTCAGTGAAAGACAGACTTGTGACAAGTTCTAAGAGGGGTTATTTTGGAAGTGTCATGCACGGCAGCATCAATATGATTTTCTGACATGATTTACAATCACGAACGTCACAAAAACAGCACATGTGGAACAGTGTTGACCTTCAGCCACTGCTCATCTCACCATGAAGACCTCCGGTGCTGCCAGCGGGGGGGGGGGGGACCAGAATGAGGCCATGACCCTGGGCCTTCACCTCAGGCAGGGGGGGCCTGAATAGTCTGGATGGCACCCAGGAGGTTGACCTCCAGAATCTGCCTTATCGAGCCATCAGACCCTCAACGGCATCAGAGACCGCATGCACATTGCAGCCCTAATCAGATCTCACTGACACGAGAGCACACTGACATGCCCAGGACGTCCTCTGGTTTCCACACAGCTGGACCGCCGGTGGGTCACATCCAGTACAGTATGTCCAAGGTGTCCTTGTGCTGTCACACACTCTAACAGATGCTGCTTTTTGGCCACATTTCTCATCATGGCATAGAATAGATGAACAGAGAGGGGCAAGTTTTCATCAAATTATCAGTTGCACAATATATATGGAAGGCCCTACCCCATTTAATGTTAATCAGTTTGCCAGCTATTCATCAAAGACACACTACCTGTGTGTCATTGATGCATCAAGCATGTCTGAGAGGTAACTTTAGGACACCACCTTCTTAACTCTAGCTGAATTTAAATAAGACACCTTGAAATGAGGATAAGATAGAGTCATGGGAAAAACCTTTTGCTATTGCAAGGCCAAACATCTTCCAGTTATCAGCCAGCTAGAGTCCTCCTGTTTGTTTTCATGTCCTTGTTAGTAAAGTTTATTTCTTCCACTGAGGCCTGAGAAAAAACATGGATGTCTTATTATATCAGGAAAAGTACAAATATTTTGTAGGTGCTGTGACGACCGTGTGGTGTCATGGCCTTATCTATTTCAGTGAGTTATCTTTTCATTTGAAAAATAATGAAAATGAATGCAAAGAAGAACTACAACTAGTTCACAACATGCAGTGTACCAGTTTTTTCTTAATTAGCACTAGGTGGCAGCAAAACAGACACATTTAATATAAGCTCTGATAGTTTGCCTTGAGGTAGCCAGACCATACAGCCTGCCATTTTACGTAAATGGTGGAAAAGTCATATTAATTCAAAGATTTTCTTATTCTTAATGTTTCATAGGCTGATTAAAGTACAGTCAGGAAACAGGAAAGGTAGTAAGTTGAGTATATTCTCACACAATTTTCCCATGGTCAAGACAGAACTTCAATGTTCAAAATGTTTAGAGTTAAAACAGCCTTTGAAACAGGAGAGAGAAAGGTCTTGCATGTCATTGTTTTCTAAATGCAGAATGTCAAGTGCAAATCTAAGAGACATAAGATGCCGTTCAGTGTAATCAAAATAAATTATTCCAGTACTTTTCAATTCAAACACTTTATTACTTTATCCCTGAATGGGAAATGCAAGGCAAGCATTTAAGCAGACAACACAAAAAAAGAAAGACAAAATAAAACATCCTATATCATTCACATTCATATCATTTCATGCTTTGGAATGAGTTTGATTTTCACTTATAATAGCAAACAAAACTTGTATGTAAAAATGTGTGTTTTTGCATTGAAATAAATCAGAAGACATTTTTATTAATCAATCAATTATTTATTCACCAACCAGTACATTCTCTATATTCATTCATTTGTTTGCAAAAAGGTATACGACTTTTGATAAGTGCTGGATCAGAGTAGAAGAAGCGAGAGAAGAGCCAACAGCTGGCATTCAGGCAAGGCGAGTAGAAAACATCGAAGTTACTGCTCCTCAGTGGAGAAGATGTGTTTGCTCATAGCGCTGATGTACTGCAGGCCGTCTGGTTGTGTGACCTTCAGCTTGGTGAGAGGCGGCACAACGCCGCTGGTGAAGTATCTGAACGCAGGGCTGGGGGACTGGATGCCGTCTACAAATACCTTAGAGACAAAAGCACACAACCGAATACAGAGACGCTCATACATAGACTCACTGAATTCAAAGAGGAAAAAATATTTAGATCCTTAGGAAAATCCAGCATTCATTAAAGAGGTTCACGCAGATCGAAGTGAAGCTAGAATTACTGTTATATAAAGATGCTCATTAGAAATAAAAGCCATTAAACTTTGAACAATTTACTAAGATAAAGTTTTAAAGTAAAAGTAATAAAATGAAAAGTATTCATGATGCAGGCTGTTTTATTATTGCAGTGTTTCACAATTATCATTAACAAACATGGGAGTTTGTTGATGTTGTTGATGTGGACAAATGTACATGTGTTTTGATTCTACCACGGTGCAATATAGAAATCAGAAGTGCAAATATTGATTTGCAAAGGAGGAGTTCAGTGTGACAGCATGTTTTATCTATTTTGATTTCAGATAACTGACTAAATAAATTGATTTAGAGTAGTGTTAAAGGATTATAATGGTCTGTAAACAAGCATTTAGGCTTCACGATACACCTTGAATTGTTTTATCGATGCAGGGGTTCATGGGAACATGCTCAAACTTAAAACAATTTCAGAGAAAATACAGAATTCCTTTTATTGAAAGGGCCACAAATACTGACACCTATAACAGCCGGTAAACATGAGATTCATGGTCCCCTCTAGACGCACAGCATACCTTTACAATGTCCTCAGTGTCCTGTGCTGCATTCTGGAAAACGGAGCCACAGTGCTGCAGGTACTTTTCGTACAGGCCGAGGGTGTGTGCGTCGACCTGTTGCAGAGACGTGTCGCCGAGCTCCGCCTTCTGCAGGTTGACCAGGAAGTCGGTGTTGACCGGGCCGCACTCAACGAGGCTCACGCTGGAAGGGAAAACATGCAGTCAGTGTTCCACATCGAGCAACATTCATGAGAAGGAGGCAGGAGGACTCAACGCTCAGCAGCCTTTGACCTAAAGAAACAAAAGGTGGGAAACGTTTACACTCACTGGATGTTGAAGTGTCGTAGGAGGACGGCCAGACTCTCACATGCTCCCTCTATAGCGAACTTACTGGCGCAGTACACCTCGTTAAAAGGCAGACCTGTGACAGAGCACGGGGTGCTATGCTCGGTTATCTGGGAAACATCACACCGGAACACTGATGACATTCAGCCGCCGCTCGCCTCACCGTGAAGACCCCCGGTGCTGCCGGTGACCAGGATGCGGCCCTGACCCCGGGCCTTCATCTCCGGCAGGAAGGCCTGGATGGTCTGGATGGTGCCCAGGAGGTTGACCTCCAGAATCCGCCTCATCGAGTCCAAGGACTGGACCTCCAGCGGCCCCATCAAACCCACGCCGGCATTACAAACTGCACCAAAAAAACAGACTTTTAGCACACGCAAATCACAACCCTGAGGTGGTGCAAAGACCACGCCGACATACCCAGGATGTCCACCCGTCTCTCCACCACCCTGTCCCTCGCCTCCAGGATGGACTGCCGATCGGTCACGTCCATCTGGAGTATGTCCAAGGTGTCCTTGTGCAGGCCTTTCACGCACTCTAAGAGGCGCTCCTTCTTCGCCATGTTTCTCATTGTGGCATAGACTAAACAGATGGACAGTTTTTTTCTTCTTTAATTAGTACACTTTGCACATGTGGAATAAAAGAACCACGTCCCCGGGTAGCTTGAGTTACCTTTGTATGTCTTGTCCGGGTCGGAGGCCAAGCGGACCGCCAGGCTGAGGCCGATCCCTGAGGAGCAGCCCGTGATCAACACCACCTTCTTGTCCATGGAGGCCCGGCTCATCAACGTCTATGGAGAGTCGCTGGAGCAAACTGAAGATGAGATACTGGAGAGTCATGGGAAAAGTCTTGTTTTTGTTGTTGTTTTATTGCAAGGCCGTTTAATCCTAAACATCTTCCAGTTATCGGCCAGCTGGGGTCCTCCCATTTGTTCTCATGTCCTTGTTAATATTTTGTTTTTTCTATTGAGACATGGAAAAAAAAAACATGGATGTCTTGTGACATAAAGAATCAGGAGTTTGGTTTGTTTTGTGACATATAGTAGCAATAATAGTGCAAATGTATCTTTGTAGTTGCATATATTCTGCTGTGTGTTGATGAGCAAAAATCACAATTCCTAGAAAAATCCGGGTTTGATTTTGATTTCACTATCGCAATTCTCATCCTCCTTTGAATTCCTACTAGTGCCGCTACGGTGGCAGCAGGTGGCAGCAGAACATCACGCTACGCGTCCTGCAGCAGCCGCGCTGACCTCTGTTTGCTCCGTTGACCGCATCAAGACAATAAAGGCTGGAAGCAGTCTGCAAGAAGCACAATGAGTTTATGTTCAAGGGATCGAGGGGGAAAATAGCTGCATGAAGATCTCAGATGTTGGCGATGCACATTCTTTTCCCATGCTTGTGTTAAGAAAAACTGTTATTTCAGTTAAGTCTAATGTAAAATCTGTCACTGTCGCCATTAAGGCGCTGCAAGTCGTTTATTTCAGCATTTCAAGTGTCCCAAATGAGCCTTTTCACACTGTAGGCACAAAAAAAGTGTTGCAAACCAAAAGTAGTTGCACTGAAAAGAAGTGAATCAATGCCTCAAATGCCTCATTTTAAAGTACGAAATTACATTCAGGGGAATCCATCATACGCATTCCTAGCAGAGTTGTTAGTACAGGAAAGTATTATGATCAAGGGACGACATACTGGTTCATGTCTGTGAGTTTTCACCAGGTGGAGACAGAAGCCCAGGTACAGACCAGTCATCTATCAGAGCCACGGGCTGCTTCTTTGGGCTTTGGGTACAGATGTCTGTTTATTAAAATGTGTCTAGTGAGTCGAGGAATCATGATCATACTGTAGTATCTTTCGATTATAAGCTATCCAAGAAGACTCAGCATGTTACTGGGTTTGTGGATGACTTATTGGGTAAAAGAAGTGCTCGGTGTGCAGGAAATATCATATAGCCTTTTGAATATGCAAAATTCCACTTGTATGAAAGTTGATTCAGGGACAGAATCCATGTTGATGCCGTGAACAAGCTTATACTCTCCTGCACACTCCGATCTTCATCTTTCTTTGTTTGCACCTTGTTTCTGCCTCTGTTTTTTTACCAAGTCTCTTGCTGAGTTTCTGTCGCCGTTTCAAGAGTGACATTATGCAACTTTTCAGTAGCCTGATTTGCAAGAATTTCTCCTGCTGATGGGAGCAAACTAAGTAGGAATTTCCTGCCATTTTGTTACATTCCTCCCCTTGAGATGGCATCAGCTTGGCCGCTGTCCCAGAGCTTATGAGACAGATAACGGCAGGTCAACATTATTAAAATAATCTTGAACTCCAAATCGTCACATTTGAGCTGCAGGTCATCCCTTAGTGTTTCTCTTTTTAGGACTGTATGGTCTGGCTCTGGTCCACGGTGTAATGCAGCTGGGCAGCACCCTGCGGCATATGGCCCAGTAATAGCCAAGAGGAGGTCGAGTGGAGGTGCACAGAGGACTGGAAAAGCCTTTAAAACACCTCCTGGACATAATTGCCCTGCAGAACCGCAAGTAAACAAACTTGTAAAGATCCTCCAGCTGTTCGGGGCAAGAGCAGGGACGCCCCACGTGCACGCCTGTGTGTCTTTGTGGCAACTTCGGCAGGGAACAAAAAAATAAATAAAGAAGTGTCTGCTGGAAGCAGTGGCAGCAGGCCGGCCTGCCTCGTGCTCGGGGGGGAAATACATGTGATAGAGCAGCGCTTCTGGACTGAGGCTGCAGCAGAAGCAGCGAGCGGGGTTTGTGCTACTGCTGCAGGACAAACAGCATGACAGCTCCCCGGTGTCAGCCAGATCATGTGCTTCCCCCCGTACTGTAGTCACACTGGGCCGTGTTATTCTGGGGCAGACACATGCAATGCAGAGAGAGCGCGCGCTGCAGACAGGAGGCAAATGCACTTACAGGATGTCCCATGTGAGAGTGATGAGCAGAAGTGAAACAGCCCGAGGCACGTGTTGCGGGGGATGCGATGCAGCCGAAACGTCGCGCTCTACCTGGTAGCGGAGTCAAGCGAGGATAACTTCACTGAGTCGAAACTCAAGTTGTGCACGTCTTCTCAGAGGCGTTCATTCACCGACGACAAAGATAAAACTGGCTCGGCCTCTTCTCAGGAAAGAAGAGTGTTAGACTTTTGTCGTTCATATTATCAGCTGATGTGATGAGACATTGTCCAGTAAATGGCCCTGTTGGAGGATAAGAAAGAGTTTCCTTACAAATAAAGTCTATTTTTGAATTTGGAATTAGGGTATGCATAATAAGGTGAATAAAACTGGAGCAAATCTGCTGAATGGCATCACTGAAGCTCTAAAATAACAACAAATATAGACTGTGCTGGAAAGGTGCTCTTTAATATAATATATATACAAATTTCCTAAGATATATTTGTCATATTTCAACAAGGTAGAGACAGAGACTCTGTGTGCCTACAGTTTAGATTCCATCCCTTTGTTGAATGAGTTGTAGAGATGATTTCCAAAAAAGAAATTGATGGATAACAATGAGATCAGTTGCGGGAGAAAACATTTTATTCTGAAGATTTGTGTTTTACAATTGTCTGGTGCTGTTCCCATGTCGATTTATTCATGTTACCGCAGCGTTTCCATCCGATATCAAATGAATTCATCTCCACCTGTCTGAGGGGTTCCATTTCACTCCGTAAAACCACAGTTTGACTGCTTTGAGCTAGACTTGATGGATTTTTATGATTATGCGTCTGCATCGGATGAGGTTGAGTTACTCCGTGCCTGTGACCTCTTGTTGCCTCTCGCCTCATCTCACGGTGGATACATTTAATCCATATCTCTTTCTTCACCATGGCTCTAATCATTTATCAAGTCTGTAATCCCTCAACTCTTTTACTAAAAAAAAAATCCCCTGGAGACAAGCTATTTCTGGTGTCTGTCCAGAGTTTCATTATGTTTGCATGTATGTATCTTTATGCACACAGTTATAGTAAAGATCCAATTTTAACTGTGCATGTGTGTGTGTGTTGCAGTTGGAGCTCTTGGATTAGATGTTGCAGGCATATGTGGTAAAAATAGAAAGTATCCCCTGCTCTGCAAAACGCATCTAGCCTACAGGACAACTGTCAGTGGGGAGAAAGATCGAAAGAATTCCCTCCTCCTAGAATTTAATCCGGGATGATAAAGAGCCCCATAAGCGAGCAGCTATAACTTTGTAAACCGCCGACCCGATGAGAGATGTGGCTCCGAGAAACGCTCGACCACGGAGCGTACGGCGGGCTCTACGTCGAGAAAGAGTAAAGCGGGAGTCTGAGAAACGCACGGCGCATTTTTCCAACGAAGGTAATATGGAGGGGAGCGAGGGCTCTCGCCTGTCCTGGTAAAACCATCACGGGTGAAACAGGAGAGGACGCGTGGAAAGTATGAATGGTGCTGAACACACATATACAGCAGTGGAATCAGCACATTTTCGAGTCCTCATCTACAAAAAGGAGAAGGAGAAATACAGTTCGCCTGACAGCATTATTAACATGAACGCGGCGAGTTCATAATTCACCGTGTTCCGTGTTCTCTTCCCCTCCCAGAAGGTCACTCCAGTCCCTGGAGTGGATTAGAGCGTCATATTTTATACACAGCGCGTCTGCTTTCCCAGAGTTTTTTGATATATAGGGCGATGTGGGGGGGGGTTGGGGGGCTACGGCGGCCTGCTGGACATGAGCCTGGACGTCAGCCGTAACCTTCCGGGGGCCACCGCCTGACCTGGCGGGTTTTTGTGTACAGAATCCCAGAGCTGCAGGAAGTGGCGGGGACCGTGTCATGGGAAACGTCCCCCGTCCGTCATTCTTTCTCGCTGTTATATCGGGTACATCCTGTTCCTGCTGCATTCTGGGCCTGCAGGGCACTTGAGTGTGTCCCGGAGCTCAGGCCCGACTCGCGTTGAGCTCACGGCGACGCCTCCGATGCCTTAGTCATAGCGGGAGGTCAGAGCAGGACACGTTCCTGATGCGCATTCCTCCCGCAGCTGCAGCAGCGCGGGGACTTTTGTTCGATTGACAGGCACAATCATATCTGAACAATGTATCAGCGGCTTGTTCCATGGCGAGATCCAGTTGAAAAGATAAGGTACGGGGAAAATTGAATGCGGTCTGAGCTCTGATCTCATCAGTGAAGGTCTGCTGGGCTGGCTGGGAGAACACGGTTTGGTGCGGCAGGTTCTCAGTATGAGGAAGGGATGCCAAACGCCCAATAAAACAGAGACACCACATAGTTTTTGAACATTGGGTGGCTGTATTTGACCCATTCCAATGTTCTTTCTTGTCTTTTTTGTGTGTGTGTGTGTGTGTGTGTGTGTGTCTCAGCTCCACATAGATGTGTATCTCACCTGTCAAAGCGACGGGCTGGTTGTGTTTGGGCAAGGTAAAGTGACTCAGCCAAATGAAGTTCCCAGCAGTAAAGGTGTGTTTTTTTTTTGTGTTTTTTTTCACACTAAAAGTCACGCATTCCTCATAACAAACATTCTCCTTCTCGTACATTATTATATTTCCCCTCCAGTCCCTCTCTTTTTTTACCTGACTCACGTCTCAATAACACTTCTGTGTGCATTCTTTCCAAAGTCTGCGGCGTGCCCAGACGGCAGGTGGAGTGTGCTCCACCTACCTGGTTGCCACGGTACCCCTTTTGTTTACGGCTGTGTCTGAACCTAGCATGCATGACACCAAGACTTCCCGCACTGACCTTTCGGTCACAAGTGCAAAGATTGTCTTTCTGGCAACCCTGCCTCCTTTTCTGCAGCCCTTTCCCGTGTTCTCATGTGCGAATGCTTACCAAACCCACATCCTGTGCCTCTCGAACGCATACAATTCACACAAAGGAGATTAGCGTGCTCCACAGTTAAGATACCCCGGCCGCACTCGGACCTGAATAATTAAGTCTCGTCGTGATACGGGTTTGTTTATAGCGCCCGCATTGTTGTGGGTTTTCTTTTGTTTCCCCGGCTGGTCAAGGATACTCCACTTATTTTATTATCTTGTTGTTGAAGGAAGCCGTGAAACATTGGCAGTGACCGTCGGTGGCTATTTTGGCGACGTGAATGTCACATCGCGGCAGCACTGTTCACACGGACAGGAATGCAGCGTGACGTAGCTGTACACCTGTGGCATGCAAACCGGCTGAATTCCTGTCACAGTGAGAGCGTTTTTTTTTTCTTCTTCTTTTTCTCCCTCTCTCTAATCGACACATTTGGCGGCTCATGTTTCCTCAGGGCCCTTTGTCATCTGCTCTCGGTGAAAAGCCTGGCGTGTCCCACGCTTACACGGTGGAGAGCTAATCTTGGTAATTACCTCAAACAAAACACTTCTCTCGCATACCAGAATAGAGAGAAAAGTCACTTGTCTTCATTTCATGCATGCCTGTTGTAGTTTGTCATGTTTTTTTTGTTTTATCGATCCCCAGTGTTCTCACCGGTTGTTTATGTAATATTCCAAAAGCCTTTGCCCAGCAATAAAAGGACTGAAATAAAACTTGCGTCATATAGTACACATAACATTTTAAGAGTATCAGTGTAACGTGTTTGAATGAGCTGTTTTCTGTTCCACTTTCCTGTTGTGGTTCCTGTCAATCTGTGTCCGGTTAGAAAATAACTCTTTCTTTTTTTTTTGTTCATGGGTAAAGGACTTTTTTAAGAGGTTGAGAGTGAGAAATCCTGTTTCGGAGAGTCAGATGTCTGTCTGTCTGCGGCTTCATATCGTGCGAGCCTTACTTTTTATTAGGTTGAAACTTTAACTCTAAGATTAAGGACGAATTTAGCAAAGCCTGTTGATATACCAGATAAAAAGCACAAGTTAATAAGCATGCAGTTTTAAATGAGAACAAACCACATACATTTCATAAGCAAGAGCGAGTTAATATAGTCGTCTATAAGGGCATTCAGTGTTTTATCTGCATGGTAATCATCTCTATTCATTTCTCCCCTCTGATTCAGTGTCCTGATCAAAAACATGTGAAGTGTGATTGCACGCTGACAGCTTGACTAGGCCTCTGAGAGCAGTGTGTGTGTGTGTGTGTCTTTCGCCCCGCTTCACTACATCACCCTGCACTATATCACTCGTATTCAAATTTCCATTTGTTGTTTTGTTGTCCCGTCCAGAAAATTAAAATATAAAGCTCTTCGTGCTAGTAAAAGTCAAAGTCAAACGCCATAAATGAAAATAAAAACGTCAACCCGAAAAAATATTATGCCACTTAAAATCGAAAACACTTTGATTCCCTTAGCATCAGGGAGATTTATCGTCGCCGGGATTTTTTTCCCCCTCAAATTCCAAATAAACAGTGGATTATTTTAGGTCGTTTATTATACAAGACCTCCTATTCTGCGCTGAGGACGCATATTCAGGACATTCCCAAGGACCATCTGCGTCTTATCGCTTCTCAACATCACTTCCCTCAGATGAAATGACCAGGACCAGGAACGTGGTCCCTTGTGGCTGAGCGAGCTGTAAATGCTGCTACGTGCTTATCACACGTACGCGCTTTTGTTATGTCACTGGCCCCGCATTCCTATTGCTAACGTGGACGGGATTTTCTTCCTGTCATTGGATCTTGCCGCCACTCTCTTTTAAAGCAATTAACGTGAAAGTTAAATATTACGATATTTTCTGATGGAGAAATTCTTCTTTCTCCTATCTGTGTCAGAAAAAATAAAAGAAAGAGACATCACACTTCCTTTCTGGTAGGCAGCAATCAAATCCGTCACGCGGTTATAAGATGACAGAGCGAAGGTCAAAAAAAAAAAAAAAAAAAGCTCTGTGGAACATGCTGAGCTGCACGAGCCACTGGGAACTTGAATCCATCTTGAACCGTGCCGTATCTGGGTGAAACACTTTTGCTGACCACATATATCATAGTTAGTAATTATTACATAAGACCCTCATGGCCTATAATTTCGGCTTCGAAAAGCAGACTTCTGTGGAGGCAGCAGATATCAGGAGGAGGAGAGATGCCCCGAACGCATCATTAGCCGCTGGTGTTTTCCATGGCATCTTCAAACCCAGCAGTTCCAGTTGACTTCTGGGAGTGGCGTCAGCTTCGGCTCTCTCTTGCGGCATTCCATCTCCTAGTTTGTGCTCGTCGCAGCGTCATGAACTTAACCTTTCGCATTCCTTCCTTGAGTACGGCCCGTTGGTGACGGGATGAGAGTGACTGGAAGCATGCGCCCGGTTCACGCCCTACGTGGCCTCGCCTTCACCGTGAATGGAGAAAAGGTTTAGTCAGTTAACGAAAGTCCCGTTTTGCATAAAAACGGGGAGTATAAAGAGTTGCCATGGTAATTAGAGGAAAAAAAGCATCTTTTTATCTGTTTAATTGTGGGATGGCTGCGGCTCTGGAGGTAAAGCAGGTCACTGACTAATCACATGGTTGGCGATTGGATCCCCGGCTCTTCCTGTCCGCATGCTAAAGTGGTAGCTTGCTGCTTTCCTGTGTGTGTGTGTGGACGCACCACATACATTCAGTCATTTGAATTATTCAAAAAAAAGGACCATTTAAATACATGCATTCTGGAGAAAAACAAGTCATTGTAAGGTTGCTTCATGAATCCACTATCTGAGGCTATATATAACTGCAGACACCATAAATCTACCATTGAGTACATGTGCGCCTTTTGTTTTTCTGAGAGTCCAAGAGGAGGTAAGTAATGGGGAAAGACTTCTTCTTGGCCTCACCCTGGTGAGATTAGAGCTCACTTGTGAGTTTATTTAATTCATGACTGTCCTGGCCGACTGAGCCCCGCGGCGGGCCCAGCCAGATCATATGACCGATCCGTCTCCGGGGTCTTTGATCAGCGCCGCGGATCACAAACTGCACCGGACATATGCTGTTCTCCTCATCAACGTCGCACTCCAGACAAAAGGCGAAATGACATCAAAGGTGCTGGAGGACTCTTATTGGAGAGACATGCCAGGCTACATTTTAGGGGAGGGGTGATTGTTTTTATGGGATTTGTACTTTTCCTTCGCATGGCAGGAGTTTCCTGCAAAACGGAGACCTCGCGGTATCAAATGATTCAGTCGAATGATGGATTTAAGATCTTTCAGAGACTAAGTTTCCCCACTCAGGCGCCCACTTTGTAATATGTCATACGCCTGTTGAGGCTACCGCTCGCACAGTTTTTCCTCCGAATAACGCTTTTGTTATGTCTCAGTCTTCCCCTCCGCTTTCTAACAGGGATGTGGCAGCGGATTCCTCGGGCCTGGCCTTGCGTCAGCGGGGGGATTCCTCAAGGTCCAACATCTGGGTGCTGCATTCCTGCCGTCCCCCGCGCATCGCCGCCGTGGCTCTCACGAGACACAACAATCCCCACGATCGCACAGACGGGACCGTTTCCTACCCCCCCCTCAGAGTGCGGGGTGTGAGAAACAAGCTCAGAGTTACAGCCAGGCAGGCTAATGGTAACACAGAACCAAATTCCATGGTGGCGATGGTGCTCTCTCCTCTCCAGACACTCCACTCAATAGATGAGGAAACCAGACAAAGGAGCAATTCTCTTGTAAACACAAGAGGCCCTGTCTATAATGAATACAAGGCTATGAATGAAGATTGAAATGTGTGATGAGGCTTTTTTTTTTGTGACCAAACAAGAAACTTGGATTTCAACTTAAGAAGACAACACATGTGGATGGAACACAAGCCCGATACAACCTAATAGGGGAGATGATGTTAAAGCCAAACAGATGGCACTAACCCTTGCCTTTATGCGTGGGGTTTCGGGGTTTTTTGTCGAATTAAAAAAAGGGCCCGTCAGGGGCGGGTCTCCCATCAAAGCGGGGACTCGCCCTCCGTGTGGCCACAGACGTCGGTCTGGAAGGCGGCACTGGATCCGATTCAGGCTGAATCGCTGCCAGAATGTTTTATGTTCCCATTCAGCGCGAGCAAGACGCTTCAGACCACCGGAATCTGGACTTTCTCCAGCTCTTTACAAATTGTTTAAAGGGCAATTTATTTCGCTTTACATTTTCTGCTGCTAGTTCAGGTTAACGTTACACGGGCACTTAAAACGCTGCGCAGGGTTATAAAGCAGGAGTCCTCTTCTGTTTGAAAGCAGCCAAAACAAATTCTTTCCTGTGGAAAATTAGATTGTCGGTGTAAAGTATGAGAAATGATTCCTCGGTGGCTCTGGGTCAGTTGTCTTGATTTGTGATGCTTATAAAGCAGGCCGATTAAAGCCTAAACTGTATGTAAATGTGGACACGGCGAGGAATGATGTCACCCATTGGTTTGCATTGGCGCCAGAGCTACTGATTACAACTGATGCCCTCTTGTTGATTTGGAGCGAGGAACTACCACATAAAGTGTGTAGGGTGTTAGCTTAGCTTCCTGGTGATAACATTAGCGAACGAACGAGGCAGGTATCAGGTTTTACAGTTTCCTCAAACACTGTGACAATAGTCTGACTGTCAACCGTAGCCGTCAATTAAAGCTAGAACACACATCAAAACTTCAGAATTTCCAAAATGGCCAGCAAATTTAACGATTGAAACGCAGCTCACTGACTCTCATTTAATGAGGGAAGTTTTTGAATGGGAGTCTATTGGAGCCATTGATTTCTGGGAGCCAGCATCCAACAACCTTTCAGTGGTATTGCACATTAAGGGACTCCAGCGTTGGCTTTAATTTCAGGCCCTGGTTGTTGCCATTTGGTTTTAGGGGCCTGAGGGGATGCATGAATAACTGGTTGTCGACCGGAGCTATAAATCATAGCTGTGGGGTCCTCCAGGACTAATCTAATGGAAACTTACACATTCATCAGGGTATGCACACTTTAGCCTAGGTGGCTCCCTGGGAGGTTCCACGGGATTAAAGAAGAAGTGGGAGGAAAAATATAAAATAACGGGAGCAGATGAGCGGCCAGATTTTTATTTAAGGTGACGGCAGCGTCGAGCCGCCCTCTTGATTTATTGGAAAAAGAAGCATTTGTTTGTGTGAACGAGAAACACAGGAAAACAGTAGCAGGCTACTGGGCCGCAGCCATGTAGTGCTCAACAATATGGGGTTCTAGGAAAGGAGGGAGAGGGTCCAAACCCACTTTATCATTACTTCACCTCTTTGAGGGTTTACAGGAAGTCGAGAACATAAATGTCGGAGCTGCGGGTTCGATTTACAGTCTAACAGAAGAACTGGAGTGAAGAAACACACGTATTGTTTGTGTGACCTAAATTTGTTGAAATGTAGGATAAGCATTATCTGTTTGTTTATGGTTTTATTGGTATGCGTATAGCTATGTTGATTGGTCTCCCTCCAACAGCTAATTGCGTCTACAGTAAACCGACCACATTGCCATGAATCGTGGCTTGGCCATCCATTTTTCTCCAGAGGATGATTGCTATGTTTTGCTGACCCACTGACCTCCTAACACCAGTCATTATCCCCTGAGCATCAGCACAATGCATTAAAACAAAAGGCCATTTTCTGCATTACGCGCTGCACCTGTTCACAATAGTAACAGAAGAGGAACCAGGTGTGAGAGTTGCATCTGAAAAAAAGATGGTGACCGACCTTTGACCCGCGCCTCCCTTCACCACAAAGGGCAAAGACAGTGACAGGGCAAGCCTCCCCCTCAATTACATGTGGTCAGACACAAAACACCAACGCAATCACGCACAGGAACCAGAGGCAAACGCAAATCACACATCAGGCAGAAGCAAAGTAATTTGGCTGTGACCTGTTGGCGCTCGAGGGTTCACCTTGTGCGGTTTTCACCTCACAAATTTTTTACCATTGTATATTTTTATGAGGTATGTCATGATTTTTTTTGTTCACCTCTTTTTAAGGTTGAGCCCCTCCCATAAGCCCAAACCACAAAGCTCTCCCCAATGGCCTCGCGGTGGGATGGAAATAAGGCCGAGCCTAGTCTCTTTAAAGATCTACTTGGCTTTGGTAAAATGGGAGCCTCCCACACGTGTTTATTCTTTTGGGGGAGAAAAAAAAAAAAAAAAAAAAAAAAAGCAGCGTTCTTCAGATTTTGAAGTCGTAAAACTCCAGGGCTAGTGGTGTGTTGCATTTAACAAGGGTCCTGTCTTCACATTGTTTCCCTGCGAATATTCTCCACTCCGTCCTGAGCGCGTGCTTTTGTGTTTTAACGCGGCAGCTTGTTGCACCATCACCATGGCTACGCAAACAAACACAGAGAACCAGAAGCGGCACGCTTCAGCAGGTAATCATTAGTAACCGAGCTGACCTCTGACCCCCGCCATGCCTCAGATGACATATGGCCACGTCGACCTGCTGTTGCTGGAGTCGCTGGCCTGTGTCGGCCAGCAGCAGGAAGTGTGCTGTAAACCTACAGTGCCAGTCAGAGGTTTTATGTAAGCTGCATGGGCTCGTTGGTGCCGTGTAAGGCGCAGGGACGAGGTGTAAAAGTTGTTCTTATTCCCAAAGGTATCCAGTGTCGGTCTCCAATTGCTGTGTCAGGAAATATTTCCTTTCTCTTTTAGGAAACAAAAGCGCTTTTTAAAAAGTGATCAGATCCCCAGGAGCCATAGAAACGTTAGGAAACGATGGCTGGTTTCCTCGCAGACATTCATCATTTTTACAGTTCTTCATGTAGGGGTGTTAAGCTTTAAAAGTTTTTTTTTGTTTTTAGCATTAAGTGTCTTTGCTGTCTTCATTCTCCCTTTCAATTTCTTTCCTTTCTTTTCAGCCTCTGCTCCTTTACATTTGATTTTTCTTCTGTCTGCTAGACTAATCTTTCTTCTCTGTACTAACGCTTCCATGCTCGGTTGCCAGTTAAAATATGCTTTTTCTATTTCTCTCCTGAGTCAGACATTCCGATGGATTTCTCCGGTGCCCCCATTTCCACTGGCACGTCTTTTTTTTTTTTTTTTTCTCGATTGCCCTCTTTCACATTTGGGAATTCTTTCGTGTTTTTTACATTCATCCAACCATTTCGGACAGAAAAAGGCCAAACTCCTCCGGCCACTTGGGGATCTTGGCTTGCTGGGAAATCACGTTCAGTGCTGTCAGACTCCAACTGCTATTTCTTTTTTTTTTTTTACAACTGTATTTGTCCATGTCATCAAGCCCCAACTGGGAAAACAGTAATTTGTTTTGCCAAGCAACCCACACAGATAAGCTTTTGATGGACGGCCACGGGTGCAGGACTGTGTTGGCCAGTGTTTTTAATCTGGTCTGGTGAGACGTCCGTTATTAAGATCCCGTCCGATACCGTCTACATAATGTGGATATTATCTGCACATAAGGCCCGTACAGTGGACTTGGCTGTGAAAGGCGTTACGTTGCCCGTTGTTGGATTAATGAGACATTACTGTCGCTGTGAGGAGGAGGAGGGGGGGTGGGATGGAGGCCGGAGACAGAAGCGAACCCACAGCGACAGCTGAGAAAACCCTTTCAGTTTCTAAGTTGGTCTGTCTGATCTGTGCGCCGGTCCGCGGTTAAGCCTGGCTGCATCTGTTAATGCCCACACCCCAACAGCCGTTAGGGTTGGCGTAATATCTAAATCTGCATGTGGCTATTTTGGCCAGTTTAGGCAAGCGTTGTTAGGCTGTTTGGCCTGCGTAACCAGCCAGTCAAATCCCAGCAAAACGCTGCCTCGATGCGACACCTCGTTGAGGGAGATGAAACAATCATCTAATACCTTTTATCCTATGTGAATACTGTGCTGCATGGCTAGCTTTTGTCATAGTATCACTTACACTCAGTCCTAAATCATCCGCCTGTGTTGTACATGTTTATGCCTTTTTTTCTTTCCTTTTGCCTGAAGGAAATAAGCACTTTACCACAATCACTGCATTTACGTGCAAACAGCGTCTAGCAGACGTGTGTACCGCTATGGTTATGAATTCCAGCAGTCTGGGAGGTCACACGCTGCCAGAAAACAGCAGGATGTGGCAGAAAACGTCTTCTCTGCTACTAGTGCATGAGCTTTCATCTCCTCTTCAGTCTCATACCTCTCTTCCTGTGCGTTGCTATCAGTTTTGCATCAACCCACACAGCATGACTTCGACTGAGATGTGCTGAAAAGAAAAAAAGAGGAAAAAAGAAAACTGTTAAAAGCTCAATTTCATATTTGTGGGCAAGAAAATGTGCAGATCACACTCAAGATTTCCACTGCAATCAGTGGGTCTGGAATTTCAGCACACACTTTGCTGGACTCTGTCTTTCCTCAGTGTTTCCCATCTGTTGCATTTATCCCGAGCTTAGTCTAAGTTTTTCCCCCCATAGGTTTTCTGGTCAGGAGAGATGAACCCAAACCTGCTGTTTGAATTTGATTAACATCCATACATGTTTCCCCATTGAAAATATTAGAAAACCAAGTATGTGACTGGACGCTGTTCGGTGCAGCACCCAGGGGGTGGAAGGGGGTATTGTTGTTGGGTGATTTGTAATCAGAGCAGGACTGTACATCACATACAGGAGACCGGATGAAGGTATTTTATAAATGTGGCTCCACTGGGAACAAGCGGAGGTGCAAAACTTGTTTATTTTGTCACTTAAGGCCTTCGGGGTGTTTTTTTTTTTTTGCTGAAACAGAGGCAGCGCCCTGTTACTTCACTGCAAAAAAGCAGAAGAGAAATGATTACATACAGAAACATTGAAATATTGACGGTTTCTCAATACTCACAGCCTATAATAGATGAGAGCCATATATATGGAAAAGTGTGACTTATTTGCACAGATAATCAAGTCACACTACAGTCTGTACATTAATACATCACCTGTGATCATGACTAAGGAAAAATTCACTAAAAAGGGGATTGATTTTTCTTACAGGACGGACATTTCAAGTCACTGTAGATGTTGTGTTTAAAGAAAGCACTGGGCATGTATGTGCCGGTGTAAACAGGAAGCAGATTGTCCCCAATCTAGTTGCTTACTTAGTTGAGAAAGAGCAATAGAGGAAAGTAAACCAGAGATTTTTTTTTTTTTTTCACTAAAGGTGGTGTGTTGTTGATGTTTGACCATTTATGTTTGACCTCTGTTTAATCAGACGACCCAAACATGATAAAATAATAAAAATATGATGATGATGATGAGGAGGAGGAGGAGGATTCTCAATGGGGACGCTCACCACATGCCCTCAGGCCTGTTTGCCATGTGTTGTCATCAGATCACAAACGAGGCAGTGTGATCTCAGGCCTGTTCTGATGTCTTTATTTTTATCCCTCCTTCGGTGTTTCCCCCCCGTTGCCAAAAGGATTAGGATCTTATCTGTTAATACCGTTCGAGCGTCAGCCCCGCGCGTCATCCCGCCGTCTAGGAGAGGGTAGCTGTGGTCGACGCGGCAGAAATACCAGCAGAAAGGGAAAGAGAAGGCGCTGAGAATGTGGGTGGCGCGCTGAGCATCTAAATCAACTGAAGCTATTGGGCTATTTCGTTTTATGAGTTGTGAGACCTTTGCCGCCCCATTCAGGCTCCTTTACACTGAGGTCACCGCAAACGGATTAGAGATCACACCAGCGTGTGACCTGGGCCCACCAACATTACACCACGGCACCAGTGATTTATGGAGTTAATGAAAGAATGACATCATGTACTAAACCCGCCTCCTGTTAGTCTGGTCTAGCCCTCTAAATGGGGACATACACGCTACCCAACCATGCAAATTAGGGTCTGGTCGTGCAGAGACATGGAGCTTTCTATCTTGCCAAAACATCAGTTGCTTGTTAATTACAAATTGCACAACACATGATACGCTACGACAGACCCGATGTGTGCTGAAGCCATGTATGAGCAGCCAAAGAAGACAGGGAACACTTATCGACTGAGATGAGATTACCCAGTTAGCCCTCCTGAGTCTGAACCCGTTCATTACATGGAATCATCTTTCTGCATAAACAATGGTTTATAACTAAGAACCATAAACAAAGAATTTAGACGGCTAGCAATCATGTGCTGGAAAGATTCAGCATTCAGCAATTCTGCAGATGTAGTATTTCAGACCTTGTTAACATCCTAAAATCCTATAAAAACAAAAAAAGGGGGGATTGCCTTATCATTACAAACATTTCCTGTGAAGCTTCTATTGAATTGGGCAAATATGAGGAAATAAAAAGGAATGGAGGTACAAGTCAAAACTCATTGAGAGCTGTTGGACTTGAATCCACTTTAGCTCTTCAGAAAACTGTCTAAAAGGACACCTCATCAGCCAGACATTTGCCGGTGCCGGATGATGGCATACTTCCTCATTCGGGCCGCGTCAGCGTTATAAGCATCGGGTGGAAACAGGTCATTGTGGTTCCTTCAAACAGAATAGGAAAAAAGTCTGAGATGTTATCAGGAGATTTTAACATAACTCCCTCCCGGCAGCAGACTCATAAAGGAACTGCAGCAAACATTTAACAGCACGGTGTCACCCAGCCACAGGAGAAGTAAACCCCTTTCGTAATGAGAACCCCCCCCCTCCTCTCTTTCTTTTACACGCCCATAGGCAACAAAAAGAAGAGGAGAGAAAGGACATCTTTGGAAATGTGGACAAAAGACTGTCTGTCTCCCTAACACATTTACCTAAGGGAGTCATAAGAGAGCTTAATAGTGTACAATGATCCCCGCAATGGCCACTTCTTTAACACCAGAACACACCCCTGCCTCTGCCTCCCCACCCACAACCTTTTTTTTTTTTTTTTTTTTACCTCTGCTGGCTCTTTAGCGGCTCTTTGTAAGAATGCCTGAACCTCTGGTGATCCATCCTGTCATGGGGGTGAGATGGATGCTGCCTCAACGGAAGGTGCATCCATTGGACTGGAATGAAAGTTGCTTTGCAGATTCAGATCTGCATCTTGAACAGTTTAAGCGGAATGGACCCAATCGGTACTCTACAGTTAGTCTGGTTTAAGCCTGCTATTGGTCAACTTTTTCACCCTGGACTTAGCACTGGTCAAGACAATTGTAATTTATCTAAAGAATTATCTAAAATATCTGCAAACAAGCCAGTGTGTGTTTTTTTTTTACCTATGCCTGAAATGATGACATGTTTCACACAGTTAAATGATATTGTTAGTCTACTCAGGCTTTGGAATGGTCGGGCTGTGCAAAAGTCCACAGCCGAGGTCTTGTTAAAAAACATGAGTTGTGTTTTCTGACACAATGATGACAAGGCCTGTTTGTTCCAGCGGCTCGGAAAGAAAGTGTTTGTGGTCCCCGGGTCACGGCTGAACTTCTCGTATTTATGTTAGCTGAACTGCAGGCTGGCACGCTAATTCGCTGGTATGTGTTTTCATTAGGTCTCGGGGGGCCAGGTAGAGCTCTCTCACTAACGTGGCTCCTCTGAACTCTGACCCTGGCTTTAATGGGATGGCTGGCAGGGAAAGAGGGTCATGGCTTCAGAGTGTGCCTTAAGGTAACAATTTGCGGATAACAGGTTATGTAACCTTGTCGCTGGACACTAATGACTTGGTGGGGCTTGTGGAATGTCTACTCTCAATAGGTCTCTTTTACATCAGTTGCTGTTTTGTGGCAACAAAATTAGCTTTGGTATGGTAAGACAGAACAAATCTTGCACTGTGTGCAGTTATGTAGGGCATGTGACCAACCAATAGCAATGTGCTAAGCCATTGGCCATTAAACTAGTACAGAGGGACCTGTCATGCTGTCATCTCCTCTTTTTCTCCATTCTTCCCCCCGAGGCAGCACAAATCTCCTCACTTAGAAACACGGAACAACACGAGCTGGTATGAGTCACTTCACTCTTCAAGCGAAACTTTTGATACTCAGGCTGCTTTGATAATGGAATTGCTGGGGTCACTCTTTAAGTCAAATATTTGCATGTGTCATGCATGATAGTAAAGTCAATATTTTGGCACTGTTAAACAATCAAAATGAGTTTTTCAACATGGTATCAGTTATAAATATTATTTTGTCTTAGCTAAAAGCATTAATAAGTTGATTGAGAAAACAGTAGATGCATTGATATAATCTGATAAATGAAAATATTAGCATCCCATGTAGTGTCATTATTTAGAATCGAGGTTATGTTTAAAAAAAATATTTCTCTGGGTTTGAAAATTGTTGGAAACATTTGGGATAATGAAAGTACACAACTCAACAGTATATTTAACACATTTTAATATGGACACATTGGTCCTTTAAGTCGCTTTCACCAGGTCAACAGGACTCTACAAAGTCAGTAGGTTGTTGGATGTTATAGATTACAAGATTAATTTAAAAACTACCTAATGATTAAAGCACCTGGATCCAAGAAAGCATTTGAGAAAGGAAAACAAATTCAGGCAGTTTGATTTTCTTCCTTACACACAGCTATAACCACAGCCTCCACCACCAGTTCCACTATTGTGTGGGATTGGTTCTTATTTGGGAAGATTTGCTGTGTGTGTGTGCATGTGCATGTGTGTGTGTGTGTGTGTGTGTGTGTGTGTGCGCGTGCATGCCAGCGTGCCTGCGCTGCTGCTGCTTGGGGTCAGTCCGGGTTTGTGTCTTTCTAACAACTTCACGGCCTCACAGCTCTAGCTGCAGCGAGCCTCTGGAGGTTAGGTGACACATTTCCCATGGAGTACAGGTCATCATCACATTGGCCCGTTCCGCACGCCATAAATACCGATCACTTCTCCTCATAGGCTCGCCTTCCCCGAACTGTCCCGACAACAGCTGAGTTATGATGTAATATGTTTTCTATTTTTGGGCTCAGATAATAGAAAACAGGGAGAAACTGCAGCGACCGTAGGTCCCGCATCAGCATTCCGAGCTAAACTTGGCATACCTGCTGATGGTGATCATGTGCGTCTGATGGGATGCTTTGCATTCTTCTTTTAATGGCAGGAAGGTTCAAGACAAACAGTTCTCCCACAGATGAGATGAGAAAAGCTGTGCAGGAAGTTCCCATACCTCAAGGGAGAACAAAAAACTCTCACCTGAAGTGCAGCCAATAAAAACACATACCTGCCATTAGTATTGGCGAACATACCTCAGATGCTTGTGCGCGGGGCGTTTGCATCTGGATCTGTTTGTTTTTCGCCTTGTTGCATCTTGAACTTGGCAGTAGGTAGGTATCATGACGCAGGGGGAGTGGAAGGATTATACAGACACAACCGGCTTTTAAGGTTATGCTGCTGTTCAACACATTCTAATTTCGAATGTTTGGGTAAGAATTTGCCCCTTAACCCCTGACGGAGTGCAATTGAGTTGTGAAAAGAACAGCCTGTTTTAGATCCAAAGGCCGAGCGCAGTGCGCGGCTAATTGTTTAATCGCCGCCATAAACGCGTTCGCTTAAGTCATCATAATAAACCGGTGCGTGGTTTACCTGTCCAGCATCAGGCGCTGTCACATGAACGCGCCGCCGCCAGCCGCGCGCGGGGGGGCGGGGGAAGGGGGGGGGGCGGGACGTGCGCGTGAGGGCGACGCGCTCATTGGCTCGGTGCGCGAGGGGGGGCGGGGCGGGGTGAAGCGAGGAGTTTATTGTCAGGAATGTGTAGTAGCGCTCAAACCAATTCACCGCACCGTCCGTGGGTCTCTCTCTCACACACACACACACACACACACACACGCACTCCTGCGGGGCATCTCCTCGTTGCGGGACGCGCTCAGACTGGATTATCTCGCGGTGGTTTGACACAGCTCCCGTTAGGCTTCAAAACCCATGTTTGTTTTTATCATGCGAGTCTTCACTTGATCGGACCGTAAAGTCTTTTTTTTTTTTTGCTCTTTTGGAAAAAAAAAACAACTTTCATCCTAATTTCATCCCAAGAGGCGCGGCGTCAATGCCAGATACAGCAGCGATGAACAGGAAGGGAATGGTGACAAAGATCCACACGAGGATACGAGCTGACCCGTTCACGGCCAACTACGAGCTGGCCGGTAAAGAACTGGGCAGGTGAGTGTGCGCTCCATGCTTGATGCAAGGATTGGGTCAATCTGCTAGTCCTATTAGATTTACCCCCTGCATCTGTGTGTGTGTGTGTGTGTGTGTGTGTGTGTGTGTGTTGACCCAATCTCACATTCCATCTCTTGTGAAAGCTGCTGATGGAGTGGCAGATTTTTGTAAGACGCGCAATAGCAACGCACTTTTACGCGTCTTGGTAGTTGAATAGTTTTTTTTAAAGGCTTTGGATACGTGAATGGGACGATATTGAGTTACGGCTGCACGGGGACCGGGACGTTTTGCAGAAATTATGAGTTTGCACTGGACGTCACGAGACTCCAGAGTAAAAAGCATGATATTGATTTCGGGTTCTTTTGGAAACGCATAACTCGTGTTATGGTTTCCTTTTCGTCCTGTGTGGGCTTGTGCATCCTCGTGCATGAGGGAAATGTAAAATGCCATTAACTGAACTTGCTTGAAGTTGTGTATATATGTATTTTATTATTACAAGTGTGAAATTTAAAACAACTAATAAGAGAGGAGTGAAAATTCCAACTCCAACGGTGTTTTCCTGTTGTACCTGTTTCTCAGAGGAATATAACATTTACATCCACTCCTTTCTTTCTCTCCAGCTGAATGTGTTGTGTGGGTTAGGATGAATGTACTGGGCTCAGACAGGAGGTGCACATTCCAGTGGTCTATAGGCAGGTATTCCCACAATATGCCAGACAGTAATCATTTTCAATTATGACAAGGAAACAACGTTGACCTGGATTCTACAGCAGCTGTTCGACTGCTTTAAATGTTTCCTTTTTTGGTCTCTATAGATCTCTTGTTTTTCACTGTGGGCTTTGCTCATATGCAGAATTTAGGTTCAGGCTAAATAAAGAGCCTGTTGGTAGCAGCCAGTTTTTGTTTTTTTTGTCAAACACCGTGGGACATCCTGGGACAGCAGCCAGGATCTCTGTGTTTATGTGTGTGTGTGTGTGTGTGTGTGTGAGGGGGTCTTACTGGAGGCTACCTACAGGGCACAGCAGCCTCTTTTCTCCTCACCCCCCCCCCCCTTCTCCTCCTTCCTCCCCCCCTCCCCTCCCATGACTTTGACCCAACAACATCCTGAGATCAGGCCTCATAATTGTATTAAGCGCAGGAATGTACGTAGTGCTGCGTGCCAGGAGCTCAGCCATATAGTTTATAACATTAGGAGGGATGTTGAACATATTATACCTCGTTGGTGACTGATTTGACTTTTCCTGTAGCTCTCTTAAAAGTCTTCTAATCAGCTTTTTTGAGATCCCCCCCCCCCCCCCCCCCCCCCCCTGCAGAACATGTGCAAACATATGTTGCGGTCAACTCGAAATCAGGAAGTGGGAGCCCGAGTTGGCTTTGTCTGTCTGAGGCGCAGGTAAATGAGAAATGTGGCGGCTGCCGTTTCTCACGGCGCCCCGGATGGGTTTTACAATGAGTCAGTGGCCCCGCTGAAGGCAGACAGAAACACACGCTTCACAGCAAACCAATTCCTCAAATCAAATTTTCATTATCTCCACTACCCGAGAAAGGAGGGGGAGGAGGAGAGAGAATTAGTTGTACGTGCAAGAGTAAAGTTGGTTGATTGACAGGACAAGTTTCAGACAAATTCCACTAATAAACAACCCTGCAAATGGGCTGTTTGATCTGGATAATTGTATTTGTGAATCCAGACAGGAGCATGAGTAGGTAGTAGGTTTTTTTCCACTTTAAATCGGCCATCTGTCACGCAAAAAAAAAAAGGAAACCGACTTAACGTGTACAGAATACAGCATGGAACGCTGTGAAGGACTGTATAACCAGCAGGTGCTGTGCACATGCCCGGTAGCGTGGAGATTTGCGCGGCTGGAGGACGGCTATGTTTAGTAACCTCTGACCTGTTGTCAGCCCTGTAAAAGGCCACTTGTTGCTCCTTTCCGTGGCCGGCAGTCACTTCTTTTCACTGGCCGTGTAGTTCCCAGCCCACAGCGAGCTGCTCTGAACTTGGCTAATTAAGGATGAAAAGGCCCCGACGGGTTTCGCCTTTTCAGTCCGAACAATGAGCTGTCACCATTCCTGTGAGACCGGTGTGTGTGTGTGTGGGGGCCTGCAGCCACAACAGAACCAGCCAGAACGGTTGCTGTTTTTGCCTGCGGTGGAGTGGGGCTCCAGGGGTCGGCGCTGTGTGGGAAACCGACCGGCACCACGCTGACTGGACCTTTTCTGACTCGGCCGCTTCATTCAGCTTCTGCCCAGTTCACAGAGACCTTTTCACATCCTGCATCCATTTATTTTTTTCTTAAGTGTATCAGTATTGTGTGCTGCACAGAACACGAGGATGTCAGTTATCTTGGATACATTTGTTATGGTTACAGTATCCGTTTTAGCATGCTGCTAAGGCTCCAGCCTGACTGTAGCAGCGGTGACCCCCCCCCCAGCCCTGGTCAGGTGGGTGGTCCTGGTCTGGGAGCTGCTATGTTAGACCACTGGTCAGCTTTTGTACGACTGTCAAAGGAAGAAACGCTCTCTGTCCGTGGGTCTGGGGGGGGCGGAGGCGTCGACACAAATCCATTTGTCCCCGCCGCTGTCAGCTGTGAAGAAAGGGAAGCGGACAAGGCCTAATTATTAACCGGGGAGGGATGGCGAGCGATTACGGTCGGCTTGACACAGCGAGGCAATTCTGCAGATGTCGGACATCCTGCCCACACCCACGGCTGACCCCTAGCACCTCGCGGCGCAAATCCATGTGGGCAGATGCGGGGAAAATTAATGCTGGTGGCGAGGTTGTTAACATGGGTGTTTTTTGTTTTCCCAGAGGCAGAGACACCGGTGACACCCAGTAACAACGCTGCCGCGCGGCCTGGGTGTTTGCTTGACCCATAAAGTGTTGTTCTAGAGCTTATCAGGTCCCTGCCCGTTGTTCAGAAGCCGTTGCCAAAGCTTTATCTGCAGCGCGTCACACGCTCCTGAACGCATTTGAAATTTCTACCCAACTGTCAGAGGTCTCCTCAGACGAGCGTCCCATTGGCTGGGAGCAGTGTTTGCGCTTTCAAATGATGCCACTCGAGCTTCTTATCTCTGAAAGCGTACTTTAACCTCGCCTACAGTGTGGCGCTCCATGGCCGGTTGGCGGGCTTTTCCAAATGTCCTCCACTGTAATCTGGGTTTCACCTCATGGCATTTGAACCGTTTTGGGCTTGTCCAGTAATTTTAGCCTTCTTCTTCTTCTTCTCCAGCTTGACTAAATTTGATCCAGTGGTCCAATTGGATACAGAACCGAAGCTATCTCTGACAAACTATTTTTAACAAAAGCCAGTAAATGTGGTTTGCGATTATTCCTGCGTCCTCACTAATCACTCTCCTTCTGTCCCCTCTTTTGTTTCCCAGGGGAAAGTTTGCGGTGGTGAAGAAGTGCATCGAGAAGGCAACGGGGAAGCAGTACGCCGCCAAGTTCCTGAGAAAGCGACGGAAGGGCGAGGACTGCCGCCCGGACATCTTGAACGAGATCGCCGTGCTGGAGTCGGCCAAGGCCAACCCCTACGTGGTGGCGCTGCACGAGGTTTACGAAACCGGCACCGAAATCGTCCTCGTCCTGGAATGGTAAGACGGCAGGCGTCTGCAGAAAAACTGAAACTGTGCACTGAAAAAAAGCAGACGTGTTTGTCTCCCCTACGTGTGATCGCACCCTAATGTGTACACGCACACACATACACGCACACACATGAGCGCCTGCAGCCTCGGCTCTCACTGCCTATAGGAAAAAAAAAAAGAGAGATAATGGAACTCTAAATGGCCTTTTAAACTTCACTCACTTGTTGGTGTTTGAGCCATGCCAGGAAAACCGGGATAAAATGATTTGGTGCTGAATTACTTGGCAGATGAAGATCTGTTAAAGCCTTACCCTAAAAAACCTTCCATCACTGCAGTTTTTCTTATGCAGAATTACAGAGGGATTGCGCAGACACCAAACTGGATTTGAGAAAACTCCCTGGTCTAGTCATTTAGCTCTCCTTAATAAGCTAATATGCAGTGTTTTTCTCTTTCAAAGAAATTAGTCGGGAAAACCCATCAACTAAAATTGTTTACGCATCATGCAACAATCCTGCATGAGGCAACATTTTTCATGACAAGGACGTCAAAGTTAAAAGTTTTTAAAAAACGTTGTGGTCATTTCTGAGAACGCAGAGTGTGTCACTAGGTCGCTTTTTTTAAAAATAAAATAAATAACACGCACGTGTGTGAAATGCAGAACGTTTGCACCGCTGCGACACGGTTTCTGCCTTAGATGGAAATTCTCTCCGCTCTGTGGTTTTGTCGCCTGTCTCGAGAAAAGCGCGTGGGCCTCGGCTTCTCGTCGCAGCAGCTGTGCCTTTTTAAATGCCGGCGTAGCGCGACCGCACAGTGTCGCGCTGGGAAGGCGATGACAGTGCTGAGCTGCTACAAATCACCCGGTCAGACTCTGCTGCCGCTTAGCTCTAAACATTGTGCTGCCAACAGGTGAAGCGGCTGGATGGAGGCGCTCTGCTGACCCGGCAGGGTCACCCAGGCCGTCTGGCTCTGGGCTGTTGTGGTGGGGTGTTAAATGGAGTGATGCTATCCGCTAAGTGTCCCCTGACTGCACTAATGACACCGTCTAATTAGGATTTGGAAAGGACACTTGGCTTCTTAATTGCCTTCCTCGCCTCATTACAGGGTTTAGGGTTAGTACGGGGCAATTACGCCTGAACCCACGTTCCACTGACCCCGCTCCTGGAGGCCTCGCCTCTCTGGCCAGAAGCGCCCGCCCTGCACAGTTCTTGCTGGTCATCCCCGTCACAGCCTTGCTATGCTTCTACCGAACAAAGGCCTCTCTGTGGTGTGGGGGGGGGCCTGTGTTTGACCTCTGACTGAAGTGTGAAAGGGGAAGTAGCACCACGGTTCACCCCTGCATGCCTGCAGAGAAAACATAGCAGGAGGTCAGCTGACGCCGTTCCAAAGATCCTCTCCGGCTGCCAAATGGTGCTACGCTGCGCAGTATTTTAAAACCTAGAATTACACGCACTGGTTGTAAGATGGTGGCATTTAAAGGGCTTTTTTATATTTTCAAATGTCACTTCATTCCCAGTTGTTTATCTATTGCGTTGTACGTTTGTTCTGAAGGTTGCAGCAGAGGGAAAATAGCTGCATCTTTAAAAAACGGCCTGACCTCAGCGTGAGTATGAAGAATCGCAAACCATGTTTCCATTTCCTGTGGGTTTCGGTGTAAGCAGCTCGCGAGGCTCCCTGAAAGTAGAATGCCACCGCACCGGTATAAAGTGTTGCACGCGCGCACACCACACACACACACACACACACACACACGCACTTCCAGTAGCCGCAACCGCTTCCTTGGCAGCGTCTGGGAAAGTGAAACGATAAGTTGAACTTTACTGATCATTTCATGTGTAGTCCCAGCGTGCGTCAGTTCCACAGAAAGCCTCAGCGTAATTACTAGTTTAACTAGATGGTCTCTAAATGAAAAAATGAATGCGTCACCTCTGAGCTCCTCCACTTCATGACCATCTGATAATCTACCCCATTTCTTTTTTCCACACAATCCTGGCTTCTAGATACACTGCAGTGTACTGTAATAAAACAATAAATCCAGTGCAGCTGAACACATGGTTATATTCTGTTATGAGGCTACTTCTCTAGATAAAGGAGGTTGACGACAATTTCTTCCTCATGAATCGTATTAAACTCTCAGCATCAAGCCATATCATTCATGCCTTCCCACTCATGGTGTAATATAAGGGTAGCTTTTTCTAAATTAGACCTGCTGCAGGAATAAAAAATAATTTTGCCTAACCGCATGACATGAATTTGTCATGAGATAAATTCCTCACCACATCTTTAATGGTCCAGTATGTAAACTTAGTGCAATCTACTGGAACAGATATTATTACCTTCAGTATGAGCTGGTTTTATCCACTTGCTGTCGAGATGGGCTTTTCACATTTCTGGGTTGGGGTTTTACGGCCATCACTACTGATTTATTGATCGCTCGGTTGCCCCATTAGATGCCGTCATAAACCAAACGCTCTAACCTGAATTGGACGATACCGGGGTTGAAGTGCAGTCAGGGACAGCCAGGCTTGTGGAAACTGGTCGACAGGGTGCTGTTAAGGTGACGTCAATGAAGGAGCGCCCGGTTTGGTGGTCAGCCAAGAACGGCTTTGACCAAATAGCAGATGTGAAATGAGGTTGATTTTTGGTTTACCGCTTTAAGATAGAGAAATATTTTTTTTCTCCTTATTTGGAGATTTAGGCTTATTTGTTCTCATCCCGTGTCTTTAAATGGTTCAGTCGCTTCTCTGCTCCTTTACCTCACGCAGTATGTTTTTCCTGCATGTCAGTGCAGGGAAGGTTGCTGCCTACACGTCACATTAACATTAACTCTCCTGGAAGGAGGGCAAGCGTGGAGACCGTATTTACTCTTCAGGGAAGTATCGGATATTTCTTAAGTGCTCGGCCAGGATGTGTGCAGTCTGTTGAATTCAAACAAGACGGTCTTCATCAAGATTTTAAATCCTCTGGGGCCTGCTCCTGACAGTTTAATGAATCCGTCGAAACGCCTTGTCGTTTCCAGCCTTTAATTGTTCTGACAGGTTCTGTAAATGCAAACGGGTCAACTCTGTGTCTCCATCTAGTTGACGGATTCAAGTTCATCTTTTTTCACGTGTCAAACTATACTTGTATATATACTTGGCCTGCTTACATTTTGTAAGCAGTTTGTACACCCTCAAGTGCCTATAAACTTTAAGGGTTCTAAAGTGGGATTGAGCATGTTTTGCAACAGGTGGGGAAGGTGCCAGTCCAAGTATTTTGTTCTAGGAGTGAGGGGGAAGAAAAAAAAAAAAGATTATAAGGACCAAAGATGCATATCCCCAAAATCCCCTAAAAAAACACGTGTGTTACTTTCACAGCTGAGCAAAGGGTGCACGGTTAGCACGCCAACGAGGGATCGGCCGGTGCCGGTTATGTAACAGACGTGCCCAGAGCCTGCGTGGACGCAAGGTTTTTCTCTGAAGATAAAAAGCATGTGCGCCGTCTAAATCCCCCACACATGGTTGGAGTTTTCTGGGTGAACTGTCATCATGAGGCATTGATCTGACGGATGGCTCGACCAGCTCATCTCCGCCATGTCTCCACCTCACTGATCGTCAGTTACACAAGAACAGCAAGACCAGGCAGGAATCCGACTATGCCCTTTTTGCAAAAGTGTGAGCCGTTGACACTGAATCGTCTGATTTCTAAATTCCATACAGACTCATACAGTATCGGCCTTGATACTCTGGTCACTTTTAAAGTATAATATTCAGACTTTGATTAGATGTCTCCTGTTTTTATTTCATTTATATCAGGCTGTATAAGGCCTTATCAAAATCTGCTAGAAGCTGATAGGACCATTCTTATCTCCATAATATTCCCGTGAAGGGGAAGGTACATGTAGGGGTGGGTTACCTAAGACCATATTGATTCACCGTGGACTTGCACGGCCTCTGTCGATGTGGATGGACTTTGTTTCTTCAGGCCCAAAGTACAAGGAGACGCGATGTTACGCAATTTCATAGAGTGGAAATGACTTTGAGGTTGCCCAGTGAAATTTTACTAATGGGACTGGTTGGAATTTCCTATTGTCAACTTGATTTAAAATGAAAGGAAGGGTGTATTTGTTCAGTTTAAGGGTCAATTTATTATGACAAGTTAAAAAAAAAAGAATAATCAGCGGTGAGAGTCAGCCAAACTAAACTCCACTGGGTGGCTGTCCACCTACAGTTCTTTTTCTCCTCGTCTTATCCGTGTTTGGCTTTCTCAGTTTTCCTTCCTGTGATTTCCTTTCAGCGCCGCCGGTGGCGAAATCTTCGACCAGTGCGTGGCCGATAATGACGAGGCCTTCACGGAGAAGGACGTGGTCCGGCTGGCCAAGCAGATCCTGACCGGGGTGGCCTTCCTGCATCGCAACAATGTGGTGCATCTGGATCTGAAAGTAAGTACGGCGGAGGATTATATAACAATACAAGACAGTCCACCCCCCCCTGAGTGGTAGACTGAGGCAGATATTATTCCTGTTATGCAACCCCAACGCATTCAGTGTGTCACAACCCAGTTCCCACAGGGAATCCGTCTGTAAAACAACCCGACTGAGCTATTGTGTTTTCTATTTTGCGCTCTGAGGTAACACGGCGGAGTAGTTTTGGGGGTTTTCAACATAAACTTCTCCCCCCCCCCCAAAAAAAAAACAAGCGTCTGGTTTCTCTTTGCTCACATAATAGGATTTTGTTTTAATGGATAATATGCAAAAGTTCGCTATGTTCTAGACCAAATTATCAGAATGAGGTCAAAAGATGAGCTACGGGCCTGGTAGCGGCTCATTTATTTGAATCAGGTTCGATGGAGGGGGGAACTTTTTACGACCAGGATGCAATACACAGTAGAGATTGTTAAAACCTTGTGTGTATAATAATAGTCATGTGGGGTTCTCCTCACATGGGGATTCTACTGCTCTAGGCCTGATAGCTAGCCTGTCTTCTCCCCTTCTTGTTTATCTCAGATGTTCCAACCAGCTCTGGCATGAGGGTCACCCCCCCCCCCCCCGACCCAGAATTAGGCGCCGATGCACGCACACTAAAGTATTTGCAAACAATAGCCGTGGAGCCTTGTAACCAGGTGGCAGGGATGTTATGAGGCTCGTCTGATTGGCTTAGGGGGATGATCTGAGCTCAGAGCAGCAGCGAGATGTTGTCCGCTCGTCTAAATCCTCTTTGGGGAACAGTTGCCTCAAACGCTTGGACTCTCTCACGCCGACTCGGATGTGAAACGGCGTGGTTTCTCGCCGGTCCTTATGTAACGTACAGTACCTCCGTCTAATCTGCGCCTGTCCTCCCCAGCCCCAGAACATCCTGCTGACCAGTGCCAGGCCGCTGGGGGACATCCGTATCGTGGACTTCGGCCTGTCCAGGCGCATGGACAACATCACGGAGGTCCGGGAGATCCTGGGTACTCCCGAGTACGTGGGTGAGTCCCCGCGTCGGATACCCACAGCTGCCTGTGTCTTTTCACGCCGAGTCGTTTGTCATGACTAACCGGGGCCGTGTGTTTCCGTCACAGCACCAGAGATCCTGAACTACGAACCCATCAGCACGGCTACGGACATGTGGTGAGTGTGCCGCCGCAGTTAATTTTCCACACGTTTCGCTGTTCTGGGAAATAAAGACGGTGATCTCACCCCTCTAACATGCCGAGGATATTTTTATGTCTAGACCTTTGACCACAAGCATCCTTGTGTCATACTCGCTGAGTTAATTACCGAGTAACTGCAGCACGGAGGAAATCAGCCGTGTCACGGTGACGCATGGTAAATTCTGCAACTCTGAGACGACTGATTGAATCCTTCCCTTTTCTCCCCCTCCCTCCGCCAGGAGTATTGGGGTCCTGACCTACGTCATGCTGACCGGGGCGTCCCCCTTCCTGGGGGACAACAAACAGGAGACCTTCCTGAACATCTCCCAGGTCAACATCGACTACTCGGAGGACACGTTCGAAGGCATCTCCTCCCTGGCCGTCGACTTCATCAAGTCGTTGCTGGTTAAAAACCCCAGGTGAGGCTTTTTTTTGTTTTCTTCCAGGTAACGATGAAAGATGATCAGATGTAGATGTGTGGATTAAAAACTGAACAAGTTTCCATCCGCATTACGTCGAGTTGATTCTTACACAAAAGGATGTGACTCAGGTTCACGTGAAGCGCATCCACATATCTCTAAGAGAGTGTGTGTGTGTGTGTGTATGTGTGTGTGTGTGTGTGTGTGTGTGTGTGTGTGTGTGTGTGTGTGTGTGTGTGGTAACATGATTTGCGTCAATACTGCAAAAAAGTCATTTCCTTTTAGGGTAAACCGTGTCTGTCACCTCATTTAGAGAAGAACATTTAAAGGCCCGGTATCTGTTCTAATAGTCGGTCATATCGCGCAGTTCAAGTTTCACTGCATAAAAGTAAAATCTAAACAAGAAAATGCGAAACTCAAGGTGATTTTCAAAGGATTTTTATCTGACCACGCTGCCGATGGATTTACCTCGAACATTAATCTGGGTTGAGAGCTCCAGCACAAAGCCCTTAATTTGTCGGCACAATTTGTTGATGCAAAGTAGCAGTAGCCTCTGACTCTTGTCCAGAACCATAATCTCCCGTCAGTATCGGCGCTGCTGGAAGGAGCGGAAGATTCCTCAGTGTTGGAGTAATCGTGAAAGACGGAGGGGGGGTGGGCGGGGGGATATTTGCTTTTTTTTTTGTGGTTTCCCCAAACCAAATGTTGAAAAGTGTAATAACACACAGACGACTGCTGTGAGGGGTAAAGGGATCGAGTGAATCTAAAGATCCTGGAAGTCCGTCGGGTTAGGCGAGATTGGGAATTTCCGCTCATCCGCGTTGTTCTTGTGTTTTTCTGTGTGTGTGCAGGAAGAGAGCCACGGCGGAGGAATGCCTCGGCCACGCCTGGCTGAGCCCCCACCCCCACCCCCACCCGCACCTCCACGCCAGGTCGTCGCTGGACGAGCCGGAGATGAGCCAGTCGGAGTCCGAGCCCGAGAGCCCGGCCCCCTCCCCGGAGCTGGACCTGATCCCGTCGTACCTCATGTGCCCGGGTCAGGGCGAGCTGAAGACGGGCTGCGGCGCCTTCTCCTTCGGCGAGCCGCCCTTCCCCTCGCGGACTGAGATCCAGCAGGAGCTGATCTGCTGAAGCGAGGGGAACCGAACCCCCGCGAGGCCGAGAGGCGGCGAGCCTGCAGCTTCTCGGGGCTGGATGTGACTCAGGGCGGCGCTGTAAAGGACGCTGCACGCCTGCTGCTGGCTGCTTCTACTGCTGTGATGTCTGTGAGCTGGGCTGTGTGACGTCTGATACCTCTGTGCGTGCGTGTGTGTGTGTGTGTGTGAATGTAGGTTTGAGTACTCCGTGCATGAGGAGAAGTGGGAGAAGACGCAGCACTTCACCACAAGGGTTTCGGCGCACTGCTGCCTTTTTTGTTTTTTAACGAAAGTGACTGAAGCGGACCGGACTGGGCTCAACACGGCGGCTCGTTCGCTCCCTGCGCACACACTGGTTTTTCTCCCTTTTTACCCAATTAGCCTTTTTTTTTTCCAGGGGAGGGGGTTTCAGCGGCCTCCCGCTTCCTCTGGGAAATGACTTCACCAAAACAAGTTCTGCTTGGGCCGACCCAGACATACCTTCTGTGATGGGTTTCATTGAAGGAAGTAAATGGTTTTGACAGATGGTTCCACTAAACCGAGGAATTAAAACGCACCAGGACGTGCACCGATGCTCGAATTCTGTTCCACTGTTTTATGTGTTTATTTATGCGTGTTTGTCATACCACTTCAGCCCCTTAAATACACCAAGTCACACCGATGCCTGAGCTTGAGATGGAAACAGTAGCATTTTTTTTTCTTTTTGTTTTTTTAAGGACAATCTTGAGCACTTTTTAATGTGTTATTGGTCTTCTTATGTAATCAAACCAAAGGCTCATCAAGCGCATCCAGCTGCCACACCATGTACTGTACATATTAACCAGTTCTCACCACCTGCAGTTGACACCACTTTTTCTTTTCCCCACAAAGTGCCACTTCGTCAACCTCACTTCTGTGTTAATATTACAGTCAAAATTGTTGGTTTTATTTTATTTTATTTTTGTTGTTGTTGTTGGCTATTGCACAAGTTGCACATTTTTTTAACTGCAAGGTTAGATTTCATGCTCTTTAAATATTGTGAACAGTCTTGGATAGAGGGAATGGTAAGATGTCAGGGGTTAGAATCATTAGAGTTGTAACGGATGAGTAATGAGATTTTCAACTGAAGGGCTGTGAAGATTTGTACATATGTTATACGCCTTCTGATGCTCGGGAGCAAAGAAATTAAGGAGAATTACTCACAAAAAGTACTGAAATGTATATTGTGAATTAGTATTAAGATTAATGTGTATAAATAATTGATTTTTTTTTTTACCATGAATGAATGTTAACATCATAGCATCATGTCTTATTTTGTATGTTAACTTTTACATATTTACTTTTTTTTTTCTTTTTCTCTGCTCATGAATTTCAGGCAGGTTTGCACTTGTCCTCGAGGACGTTATGATAAAATGAATCATTGTCAATGGCATGCGATGCGAAATGTAACAAAAGAAAAATACATGTACGTTTTGTATCAACCTTTTTGTGCCCGTGTCTGATTGTGTTTCATCATGATACTCAGGAGGTCTTCAAATGCTCCAGTTATGGGATAATTTTAAACAAATTGTGTATTCTAAGCCTAGATCCAGGAGGCAGGAGGCATCTTAATGGTGTCCTATTGTAAAATAAATATGGCTACAGGAAAGGTGTCAATGTTCTGTAGTTTAATAAAACAACCAATCCACAGAGAAAACCTCTCACTTAAAACAAGCTTTCTGTGAAGGTGTGATGTCACAACCATACAGTCAGTCCCCACCCCCATTTGCAGCCATTGAGGTTTTCATTGCTGATAATGATAAAACTACACAACAACCTGTTCTTTCTGGAGTTCCAGGGGATAAAACATGTATTTCTGACTAAAAAGCTCTTCCTCTTCTGATTTCCGCTTCTGTTAGTCATCGTGTGACTCCTCAGGTTGAGCTGGTGACCCCTCTGGAAGAGGAAAGTGGGGATCTACTCTCCATGAATACTTCACATTAGAAACTCTTTCATTTTCACAATGCACACCCTGGCATTTCTATAAGATCCCCCTCTATAATCTCCACGCTTTCATTATCCCAGTTTCTCACTTTGCGCGGCGCTGATGGCAAAGAACAATAGCACTCAGTGTTTCTGTCGGCCGGTGTTGATGGTTGACGCGTGCGTGTGTGTGTGTGTGTGTGTGCAGTCGGTAGTAAAGCATACCAAAACAGATCCAGCGACCTCTCTCTCCGTCCAGGAAATGCCAGCGTCCTGTGAAGAAGGAACACTGGGTAACGCTCTTCCACTCTCATGGACACACATGTGCTTGTTTACTTGTCTCAGGTTGAACTATATCCTGGATTCTTGCTTTAATGTGCTCTTCCTTCTCGCCTACTCGGCAGCGAGCCAGCGCCGCTCTGCCGCGGCCAATGAGGAGAGAGCAGGCCTCCCTGTAGGGTCCTGCTCCGGTGGCTGTTGGCTTGGAGTGACCGTTTCCTCCGAAAAGACAATCCTGGCTGCATGGAGCTCAGGAATGCCAGAAATGCTCCTAACTGGCCTCCTTCCTCCTCTTTTTTTTTTTTTTTTTTCCCCAAAGTCTCTCTTCCGTCCTCATCCTTCAGGCAGCGTTGTGTCCGTACGCGCACGCACATAAACAGTTGTAGTGGCGGTCGATTAAGCGGATGAGAAGGATCAATCCACTTAATATTTGAGGTGACCATTACAGGACGATCTTTGTAGTAAAAGTCGTCTCCTCCAGGTCTAAACAAACGCATCGTTGGACGACGTCCAAAACACCACGCCGAGAAACGCCGCTTTGTCAATTTGTCTCCCTTCAGTCTGTGTGACACAAGTAAAAGAAGATAACATTAACATAAGATATGAAGGCTGGAGAAGCTGCAGAAGCTGTGCGTCACAACCGAAGACTGTTTGACAGAAAACTGTAGGAAAACTCTACACAACTGGCATCATGGCCCTGTCCAGCTGAGGGCTCAAAAGATTTGTTTATGTAAAACATACTTCCTCTTCATAGTCCATTTATTTTCAGCCACCTAAAATAGCTCATCCAAAAAGACAAGGACAAAAGGGCTTGGTGGGAGTCTATGAAGTGACATACAGGAGAACGCAGAGACAGATGCATGGAAAATACCACAAAGACCCACAAAGTACAGCACAGCCACAATGTGTGACGGAGCACAGAGCACCACTGGGACTATTCAGCACTGTAGACCATACAGATACTGGTGTGAATGGATTTGCTTAGAATAGGATGTGCTGCTGCTTTCGTGGTACGTATTGTGGTACTACATGGATTGCTGCAATCGTGGATTGTCAGGCTGCTCCAAAACGTCTCTAAACCAGAATGGTCTAGAATGCTGCTGTTAATCCTCCTCCTCCCCTACACTGTTTGTAATGGTCAGGCCCCATCCTATCTGAAGGATCTTATAGTTGCCTATCACCCAACATGCAGGCCCATTAGAGGTTCCTAGGGTTTCTAAAATTAAAACGGGAGGCAGAGCCTTCAATGACCTCCTGTGGATTCGTCTTCCTGTTTCAGGTTTAGGACGTTCCTTATCGATGAAGTTTATAGATAGGGCTGGAGCGGGGGAAGCTGTGTTGCTGTTGAACAAAGCGTGAAACCCATTGAGGTCAATCTGCGATTTGTGATTTTGAGCTACACAAATAGAATTGACTTGACTTTGTGTGTGTGTGTGTGTGTGTGTGTGTGTGTGTGTGTGTGTGTGTGTGTGTGTGTGTGTGTGTGTGTGTGTGTGTGTGTGTGTGTGTTGAGCACATTGACCCTTCCTGGTGTGAATGCACAGGTTCCATCCAGTGGCCCGTGTTTCCGTCAGCAGTGAGGCGTGAAGAGAGGATTCTCATCTCTCTTTCTCTCCGTCTTCATCGGCCTGACCTCCTGACCTTCTCGTGCTCCTTTACCTGTTTTCCTTTCGCCCCCCCCCCCCTCCCCGTCTCAATCATTCTCTGGATCTCTTTCAGCACAACGGCCTCCTCAGAAGTCATTTCCCTCGCACCTTACATAATGTGGGAAATTCCTTCACGCTTATGTTCCTGATTACACTGCTGTTATGGAGATAATGTTGGGATGGAGGGGGAGCTGGACTCTGTCCCTCCTCCTTATTTCCTTAATAACTTCAGCTCATTGCAGCCTTACATGATTTTGATTATCGTTCAGCTTATGGCTATCACATCATTTTGATTTCATCACTTCTGGAATGTGCTCGATGATATCCTTAAAAGGTTTCGCAAGTGCAGTTATTTTTTTCCTAAATAACATAAAACGAATGGAAATAACGGCCTTTTCGATGTTTATTTTCTCTCCCCCCTCTACGGCATAAAAACAGATCATAGCTGAGGGTTTCCTCATTGAAACCGAGACAGCTCGTAATAAAAAGATAAGAGAAGTTCATACCGAGGCGGTTTAGGTCTGGCCTCTGCGTCGTCCAGTCACATTCTTCCGCAAACCGACTGAGGAAAAACGTGTCTTCTCTTGTGCAATAAGTTGTTGTCATGCTGCAACAGGAAATGGCCTTCCTTCAAACGATTGCCAGAAAGCTGAAAGCACAATATTGATCAATGCAAAAATATTCTATTACCATGTGTGAATTGTATTAAAAAAAAGACAGATACATAGAATGTACAGGGTTCTAAAGCCAGGATATCATCTGCAAATATGCTCCAAAGAACATATTTCTGAATCCAGGTGACTTGGGAATACTACACCTAAACCACACATGTGACCATATATGTCCTTATGCTCTGTCATTTACAGATTAACCACCATTAAGGATGCATCTTGTATCCTAAATGAATTATATTATATATATAATTATATATTATATAGTTATATCAGAGCCTTATCATGTAATATATGATATGGAGCGGTATACTGTGGCCCAGAGGTCAGCGACCCGCCCTGCTGTGGATGTAACATGCAGCCTGGGTGAGATGTCTAATTGCTGGATAATTGTAGTTGGGTGTAGTCACATACTGCAGCTGCCCGTCATGGGATGAGTCACCACGTCCGTGTTTGTTGATGCATCACCAGGGGGCATTTCTTCCTCCTAGGGCCAGTATTTTTTGGGGGAACGATTACATGCAAACTATGCGCTTAGGTGCCATTTTTCAGCTGAGTGCATCGAGACTCAGGAGAAAGTCTCAAACTGCTCAGCTACAGACATTGTGATATTTCTTGAGTCAGGGGTAACGGCATACGTGATTTTAGTCTGTGAACAGGTACGTCGGGAAACGGGAGACGACAGAACAAACGCAGACAGAGGCAGAGTAACAACACAAACTGTTTATAGCAAACTCTGTCACAATACCCAGCAGAGCCTGATTTAATCAGACAAACATTTTTAGCTCCAGATAACACCCCCTTGCCCCCCCCTTGTTTTTAACTATTAAAAAACATCCCGGCACTGTAAATTCCATGAAATGGGTCTAAAAATGTTTCGGCAATTTACCATTTAGTCTATTACATAATCGCCCGAACACATGCAGCAACAAGCAACTTTTCTTTACAGTTCTTAAACCAGAAAATACTTGAGTATTGTAACATGCCGCCCACATCCGTTGAGGAATGAACGTGTCAATAATATAAATGGAGTACAATTTATTACTTGATAGTTTACAGATCTCAGACCCTAAGAATAATAATTTTATTTATGATTTGGCATTTAAAATTGATGCTTGGGAGCAGGAATGCAGCACCGGATTTGCCCCTCCACGGTGTCGTGGTCCCGTACAGCCTGTTCCCTGCCCTCTGACCTCTCAGTCAGTCCCGCCGCACGAGTTCACCCGCCGCATTCCAGCGTTGACCCTGAAGCTTTCGGTGCAAACCTCCGCAAGGATCCTGAGGATCCACGTAAAGCCCACAGCAAGTTCAAGGGCCGCAGCCCCGTTGCCGCTGACGGATATCAGTCTACCTGGAGAAGATAAAAGTATTTGGCGGCGATAAGGCCGGAGAACCGGAGCTCCTGCGGTACGAAAACGCTGGAAAAACACTTCTTTCATGTCTCTCAGCAATGCTTGCAAAAGAAAAACAGAAAAGAGGGAGAGAGTTTCCAGAGGAGGCAAAAAAAAACAAAAAAACGCTTGTAACCGCCGGTAATGTGTTTCTCATGGTGCAGCCATTGCAGTGAGAGAGGCGAATGCCTTTGGTTAAGCAGAGAGCTATTTATTCTGTCCCTGGAAACGCTTGAAGAACAACAAAAACACTGCGAACAAAGGGCGGCGCGGCCTGATGCTGCTGCTGCTTCCCTCTGCCCGTGGCCGCTCGACATGGGGCAACTACTGCAGGAAAAAAAAAACTGTTTGGATTCGCAGGACGCAGTGCACCCACATGCCTGCTCGCATATACTTTGACTGTAGCTCTCACACACACACACACGCACAAACACACCTGCCGAAGCAGCCACAGCGAACGCAGTCCTCTGACTCGCTACAAGCTCGGGAGAGAGTCCAACGTCTCTGACTGACACAGAGCAGATTCTCGTGGTCTGGATCTTTTCAAACTCTTGATTTTCAAGCCGCAGCGCTCTCCTTGTTTACTACGGTGCAGGATTAGGGAGTTATTTAGAGCACACACACACACACACACACACACACACGGATCCAGACATAATAGTCTACACTGAACTCCTCTTTCTTATTCCATCAATAAATCCAAACATTATACTGATAAATATCAACCTGTTTTGGGCAGAAGTGAAATAAAGAACAATACAAATTGAACTGTTCTGCTTCCATCTATAAAACCTGCTCTGTTTTGTTCAAATAGAAGCAGTTTGGTGTAAATCTCCTGGCTGTGACTTATTCTCCACGTTTCTTACACTCCCTGCTAACATTTCACTTGTATTTATTTGTCTTTATTTTAGTCGAGGGTTTTTTTTCGTCTTTTTTTTATGAGTTCTTTCTTGCCTTCGCGAGAGTTTGTGTTGGCAGCGGGGGCCGCCACTTGTTGTTTGTCAGTATTACATGTCCCGTTCTGGAATTCAACTTGTCAGAGGCACTTCCGCTCCTTCCAGGCCTCCAGGAATTATTTTTCAAGATTTCCTGGAGCCCTGGAGCAATTAATTAGTGGAAAAAGAAAAAAAAAAGTCAGCCGTCACATCTTTTTGTGTGACTGTCACTTTCCTCTTTCTCCTTCTCCTCCCCTTTCCCTTTTCATCCATCTCTCCTGGATGTTTTTTTTTTGTTGAGGGGGCTGGTTATGCAACTCTCTTCCAGAGGTTTGTGGATGTGTGCTCTGTCAGATTTTCATATTGTCCGCAGCTTCCTGATGTAATCAGCCAGAAAAGAAATGAGCCCGGGGAAACAATGGCTCGAGGGGTCAGACGGGTCGTGGAAAACTGTTTGAAGAACAATGTTATCTCGGAGACTCGGTAATAAAATCCCCCAGCGGTGTGGCGAACGTACAAGCCCTCTGAGCCTCACCTGGGTCACCCATCAGCCCCAGCGGACCCGCTCGCCAGTCAAGGCCGCGTGGGCCCGATCCATCAGCGGGACGAGGCCCGGCGTGACGGCCCGACACGGACAGGACGGTCTTTACTTTGGCCGTGGGGCCAGGACAGAATGTTTCAGATGGTTTTAAGCTGAAAATCAAACAAACTGTCCTTTATGTGTGTGTGTGTGTGTATGAAATTCAAAAGTGAGACTGGAAAAACGTTGGCTTTTTTTTTCTAAATCCAACTTTTCCATAGCCTTTCCAGTTGAGATTCACTCTCCAAAAATAAATAACCTTTTCTTGTGCGTGTATGTGTGTGTGATTTTTTTTTTTTTGTCCCCTCCAAAGATGCGTCAACAATGTTCCATAAAAAGACATCGAGATAATATTAAAAGATATTAACGATCCTTGCGTAACAGCACGGCTGCTCGTATCTCGTTATCGTTTGTTTGTCTGGGAGCCTTAAAACGCTCCACTTGAAAGTGTGTGTGTGTGTGTGTGTGTGTGTGGGCGGAAATCGGGAGAAAAGAGAACATCAATATTATTCCACAGCTGCAAAGAGTGCACAGTACCTTGGAAAAAAAAAAAAAAAAAAGGCTTCGAGCCTGTCATCCCACGAAGATGTGCAAGATAGATGTGTGAGTCTCGGGAGCCGGGCCAGCAGCGATGCAGCGGATCCAGATTCAGTGATTCATAGCACACGTTGTCGTGTGTGGTTCCACATGGCAGACACTGTGGTCAGCCGCTGAAAGGAGAAGAGAGCAAGGTATGAAATGTGAAATGCTCTTTGTATGGTAAGGACCACAAAATAGGACTTGTGGATAGTTGTGACTGGTTTACTGGTCCTTTTTTTTTTTTTTGTTCCCAGGTTCAATATAACACCGAGGCCTGCAGGACTGCAACAGCTGCGAAAGCATCTCCGTTATCCCGAAGAGAAATCAAGTATAACCGTGGAAGAAACACATTCCCGGAGACGGTTTTCTGCCAAACCAAAGTGCATTTAATGTTTGCCTTAGATAAAAAAAAAAAAAAAAAAAAGGAGCAGAATAATAAGCTTATGAAGTCTCTTCGGGGCTTCATTCTTTGAAACGGCAGAGTAAGAATTCCCTGGAAGTGTAAACACGGTGGGATTTCTAGGACTCCCGGTTATACATGACACTCTGGGAAATATCAAATTAAATGAGCTTGCTCGAAAGAAAAAAAACGAATTGGAAGAGCAATAAAGGGCTCTATTATTACTCTGTGGTTAATAGCAGCCCCCCCTACTGATGAAATAGGAAGGACAGGGAACATGATGTTCCGCATCTAAATGTTTTTATAGTAGGCCTCCCAAGGTGCCTGTAGGATGAGACACTGTTAGACTTTGTGTTGGCACTAGTAGCTAAAAAACCCTTCTCTTACATGCAACGTGTTATGGGAACTCCATCGAGAAAACACAATATTGTGTAAAGCTGAAAGTCAAACAAGGGCGGATACTTCTGTTTGGACTCATTATGGGATGATTGGCCGTAGAAAACCGGTGGGTTACACAAGGATAAGTGTCTTGTTAAAGAAAAGGCCCATTATGCACAAAATACATAACTGCACATCCAGTTCCAGTGCTGTCAGTGCTCTTACGGGTGATTTCCTCTCAGCTCGCCAAATAAATCACTCCGATCCCATTTCAGGCACAAGGTTCAGCAGTGGAGCAGATCATCAAAATAATTCATCTGTCACAACTGAGTTTTTTTCCTTCATGCAACAGTCTTATGGAGCGCTGTAACTTCAGTTCAATAGCACCACCAAGAGGAGCAAAGACAGCACGAGTTAAACACTAGTGTTTGAAGACACTACAGTATTGCATCAATAAACAAAATGATCATGATGAATACATGTGATCACATTAAAAAAAAAAAGTTTTTGGCACTTCTGGAACATCTATTATCATGTTAAGCATAATTCAGGAGTCATGCAATTTATCAATCCTCATAGCGTCTCATGCGAAACAAAAAGAAGAAAAAAATATATTGAAAAAGCTTTTCCAAAACTATATTTATTATAGACCTTCATAATAATGTAATGTATTATACTGAGATATATTGGACATATATACATTTTTAAAAAAATCAAGTAATTTGAGTGTTTTACATGATGTGTTCTACAATGTGTTATTATATTTTTAATTCTAAGAATGGACAGACTCCCCCCAGTTGTAGATTATTAAGAAGCTTAGATGTGTAATAAATAATTTGTTCTTCTTGCGTGTGAGTGACAGCTTAGTCTGAGGAAGTTGCTCAGAAGCGGATGTGATCTGACTCACAGCAGACAGTCAGCAGTTCAACCTCAGGGCCGCCAGTTCGTTAGAAACATGATTTACTGACATCAAGAGCCTCGTTCCTGACCACAACCCCGCTGCACGGATAACAACAGAAAAGCACGCCCCAGTGTGTAATATTGTGATAACACAACAGTTACCGAGGAAATAAAAGATGTAACCAAAATGTATTTGTATTGTGGAGGAATTTCCTGTTGAAATACTGAAAATAAATGTTAACCTTATCTAGATTTCCATGGAAAAACAGATAAAGTTAATGTGGTTTGACTACTACTAGGAAAAAGCCATCTGGAGTATATCATACTGTAATATCAACAAGCTCCTATTTTGGAAAAGAATTTCCACAACGGAATCAAATAAATCCAAGAAACAGAAGTTAAACCAGCTCTTTCTGTTTTATTGACACAGAGTTACAGAATTAATGTGGGTGCTTCACGATTTTTTTTGAGGATTTGTAGACGATCATGTCTGCTGTATGCCGTTCCTACTCCCTTCTGAATGTCACGACAATAACATTTTACACCTTTAAACATACAAGTGAAACCAGCGCCAGGAACAACAGAAATGCGAAAGACTGTTATTGTTGAATTACTTTAGCATGTTAGATTATTACAGGACGTACACCCTCTGCCCACCTACAGATTCTCCTTCATTCTAGCCGTGTGGATCAAGAGAACAGATCGATACACAAAAAGCATCAAACAGTCAGTTTGTCTTCATTTTCAAAGATTTGTTAAATTGTATTCCCTTTGGACCTTTATAGCTCTGTGTGCGGTGTGATAGTAGTGTGGGTGTGGGTGTGTGTGTGTGTGCGTTTCTGAAATCGATCAGATGAGCTCCAACTGTGCATTAGATGTTGATTGGTGCTGAAAACACTGAAAAATGCCAATACAGAGACAGAAATCCACAATCTGGAAAGAACAATGTGTAAAAGATATAAAGAAAGTTAAATACATGTTTGCTCCGATGTATAACTTAAGCCACTTTACTCTGAAGCATCTGTCAACTCAATGTAGATGTAATTTATGGTGATCTGCAGTGCAACTTTCCCACATATGAAAAGAATGCAGGTTTCATAAAAGGACACATTTGTATAAATAATATTAAACTAAATAAAACACAGAGAAAACACTGAACTCCTAAGACACAACACAGAACAGAACAGATAATGCTATTTTTTTTTCTGAGGAATGAAGGAATGAACGGTTATTTCTGAGTAGATGTTCCAGATTTAGACAGTGATTCTTAAAAGTTTAAAACAAATGGCAGTTTGTCAGAGGTTAACAAAAATCACTACTCAACACCACACATTAATAGAAGAAGAGTGGTCGGATCTCAGTCTTCAAACCTTCCCTCCAGGATGCTTTCAAACGTAAAGGGGAGGAACTTGAAGCCCTGGCCTGTGTAAAACTTGTTTTGGAACTCCACCCTGTAGAGAGAACAAACATGCCATTAACACACAATAATCAGGGAGCCTCTCTCCTAAGGACACCTGATAACGCTGAGCGGAGCCCTGCCTCCATTCCACAGTCGGCCTCCCTAACAGAGTCCACCTGTGCCAGATCATGTCCACATCCTCGCTGCTGGACCCGGACCAGGGCCCGGAAACCCGAGCCTTTTCCTTTCTGGAAATTGATCGGGCTCTATTTTTAAAAAAAAGGCTAGTGCTAAGTGACGGCTGGGTGACCTTTTCAATGAGGAGCCACAAATACCTGCAATTCCAGTCTGTCTGATGCAGGAGAGTGAGCGAGAAAAAGAAAAACCAAAAAAAAAAAATGAATGTAATCAAAAACATTTAAAGTCCTCTTAGAGTGCAGGCCTCTAAGGACGTTATGATTTATATATTTGCAGCTGTGAAAGCATTTGTCCTAATTTAACGCAACATGTTTTTTTTATTTGCAGGACGTTTGTGTGTGTGTTTTTTTACTTTAATTGTTGTGAACATGCAGCACTTCTCTCCTAATAAAAACAGGCCACCGTAGAAGAGGGGGCCGGCGACTTAATAAACCGGCTCCGTAAACACGGGATGACATTCAGCGCAGCCAGACAAAGACATTAATGAGGAGACAACAAAGGCTCGGCCGTGCCATTCCACAGACGGCTGTGCACGCCGCAAACACGCGGCATGAAATGGAAACAAGAGCTTGTCCCAGGCCACCGGCCAGGAAAGAGAGCAGGAGATGGGGAAGCCTCAGGCAGAAACAAGAAGACGGGAAACACTCAAATTTGAACTGTTCAAGAAAATTCCTTATACATTGACATTTTTCTAAATAAGTTTCAACTATAGTACAGTCTGCTCATACAAACTGAGATTTAAACTACTCATTCCTCACGAGCAGTTTCTGTGTGACCTGGGATGTCGCCACTGAAAACCAGTGAGGTGCAGGTAGACGCTGCAGCCTGCAGAGGGAGCTAGAACCCTTATGTTTACAGTGCTTGTAGTCACTCAGCATTTCACATGCACTTTAAAAGGAGCAAATTCAATTTAAGAAAACTGGGTTAGAATTAATGCTTATGTTATTATGTCATATGTTCTTTATAATGCAATTCAAACTATTATCCAATCTACATCAATTTCAAACCGATGGAGTACATTATACACATATTGATTTAGTTACATAAATTCCGACACCTGAGCTACTGTTGCTTGCATCTCTGGTAGACTAGTAAAAGCTAAACTGGCCTCGGCCTTCTGTCACTATTGGTTTTGTGTTTCTTATGCAAAAACAAGGTCAATTTCAACAAAAAAGCGGCACATTTTCCCTTTTGTTTACTTCAGCCTTTCCTTTTCTTCCACTCTGCTGCAAATTTTAGTCTCATTTTTATTTCTTTTATACATTTTACTGTACTGTACTTTTAATTCTTGAAGAACTCTGTATTCAAATGTCCTTTTACCATGAGCTTCCTTTGAAATTTGTCTTAATGCATCATATGTATTACTGTAAATTACAAAATAATAGCCGGGGTGTTAGCCACATAATTAGAATCAGTGCTTATGGGGAACCAGCAGATAATTATCAAAATAAATACCTGCACCCAAAAGCTGCACTCAGCTATCATTTGGTAATTTATGGTCTGTAAAGCATTTGGATTGGTTTGTTATTGAAACATGCCATACAAAGAAACGTGCCTTCCTTAAAAGGAATATGACAAACAACCAATACTCCAACTTACCAGTGCAGTCGCAGTGCGTGCAGGAAGGCTGACAGACCTTCCATAATCAGAAGAATTGCAACTGTGAGAACAGCAAAAAAGAAAAAGACTATGGACAGAAGGAAGAACCCTCCGAGGCTACTTGTGGAAAGGCCGATGCGCATCACCATGGACCACAGCACCTCTGACAACTCTGTGCCGGGAACATAAACACACAAACATTACTGCTGTGATGAGGGCAGTGTCCACAGTTCCATTTTAACACATGGTCAAACCTTAGGGGAGTAAAAGCAGGAAAAATGCACAGTGTAACTTACGTGCGTGAGCCAGACTGAGGGCCCAAAGCCTGAGATAGGAAGCGGTGTTGGAAATACAGCCAAGGCAGTACTCTATTGTGTGGATCGCCTGGTGCACTGCCACGTCGGCAAAGTTAAACTGGGGGAAAATACAGAACATTGAAATGTAACATGATATAAGTATGAACACACCTCTAGAAAAAAAAACAACAGCTCCACAACAGGTCCTGAGGTTCACATAAGAGGAGGCTGGACTCAACGTGTTTGCATGAATCATTCATTAATTGATAGGAAAAGCCACTTGTAGATTAGCACAATGCTGAAGATTAGAAGACACTGCTGCCTTAGGACCCTGTGAACCCATGAAATCAGCCGCCACTGCTGATGCCTCATGCACATCACCAGAACTGCAAGGAAGCGCTGGCCTACAAGATGCTGTGCCCACTGCAACTGGGGTATTCCTGCAACCCGCGTCTCAAGACGAGACTCCGGAAACACTAACGCATACATACACAGATATGGCTACGAGCAGCAGGAGTAGGGTGACAGAATCCGCAGCCAACAAAGCAGAGGGGCAGAAAGAGAGACAGGAAGGCTAGACATGCACGGGAGGGGACAGGTTGCAGGGTGGAGGTGCTGTATGAGCTCCTGTCCTACCTCTTCCTCCTCATGGGCCTTGAAAGCAGGTGACAAAAGGCAACGCTTGGTTATTGACAGCACACACACACACACAGATGGACACACAGACATTTGTAAACAGGAAACAGGTAATGAAAGAAAATAGTTACTTTTTTTTAAAAAAAAGGAAAGAAGATGAACATCAGATCTGCACAGTAGTACACTCAAGATATTTTGGAATTCAATTAGGAAATTGCATCAGGTTAATAAAATATGGATAGTTTGAAAGTTCCAAGAAGTTTAAACAAGCGACCGCACAAAAAACACAGATGGAATAAGATAGTAATAGGATTTCTAATAATCTAAAATGCGAATAATGATAGTAATAATTCAGATACTGAGACACACTGGAGCTTGTAAACCTTTTGGGCCAACTTTCATACATAATTAATGTTTGTTGGCTATACATGAGGAGTGGAAACGTATTAGTATTGGTCTCTCTACAACCGTGTCTGAATTATTAAAGGATGTGAGCAGATCCTGTAACATGTTTTCCTCCCTGCACCCACACTGGCCAGCTGTTACTCTATCGTTGGAAGCAATCGGAAGAAATTGCAGTTGGGTAGAAGGCAGTGGACATGTCTCTTTTACCTCTGGCTCCTCTTCAGAGTGCTGAGAGAGCTGGTCGTGCTGGATGATTTCCGCCTCGTCCTCAGTGGGCCCGTTGCCAACCCTGATCCCTCCAAAGTTCGCTGTGCCCTGTTGCACAAGAGGGGGTAGAATAACAACAATACAGGAATGAATAATCAATTTGTTTATAGCTGTGGTACAATTACTGATCGCATGTGCAGGTGCGGTTCATCCTACCAGGTTTCTCCGCCACAAATATTGTCTCCGCAGTACCAGAGTTTTCACTATTAACATACAAGGAACACACGCTAAGGCAATGATCACCAAGAGTGATTGTAAGCCCATCTAGATATTAATGGGAGAAGAAAAAGACAAGAAAGGAAATCACAAAAGACAATTGGCTGGCAGCAGTTCATATCAGGACAATGAGGTGATGTGTAGAACTGAAACCTGGAGCTGACCTGTCCTCTGTAAAGAGGTTTGTTACTTTGGTCCTTGTAGCTGAAGAGGAACATGTTGATGAAGGCTATAAGGAGACTGGGTGCATCCTTAGAAGTGTTTGCGTCGTATGACAACCACTTATAGAAGATTATAAGGGCTAGGTATCCAAAAAGACAGCCCATGAAGACAATCTCTGGGATAAATCCCAAGTAGATGTTCAGTGGTTTCTTGAAATACCTGAGGAGAAAAAAAACATATTACAAAACACATACAACTTTAAAAGATAAGTACCAGTGTAAAAAAAAATCTTACAAGTGATTGAAGAGACTGAGAGTGACTCCAAACATCATGTGGAAGACTCCCAGGATCACAGACATCTTCATCTTGAAGGAGTTCAGGAATGTCAGCTTGTTGGTGGCAATGTTCCATATCTTAGAGGCAATACAAAGTATTTTAACAATACACATTGATAAACAAGTGTAAGTTCATGACATCACTACTATTCATTGATAAGATTTTTAGCAATCAGTCTTGATTTATTTTTAAGATAAATAGGAAGAATATGACAAGACATGGTGGGAAAGAAAGGAGGTGATTGTTTTACTTATCAGAATTATAAGATAAGAGATTTCAAAGAAAAATAATAATCACCGGATCAATGCCAATAGGATATGGCCCATTAAAGACTCCATCGATTGCTGGGTCCAACTGCAAAACTTTATTGCCATCAAGTGTCTCAAACCTGAACAGGGTGAGAACACATCAGTTTTCAGATGGTCAGTCACTGCACAAACGCTGCAATCAGCGGGTTAAAGCTTCCGTCTGTCAGCGACTACCGATGCCACTTACGTCCAGTTGCCTCCCACTCGAGGGTCGAACATCGGCCTGACGCTCCAGCCAGAGCCAAACAAATTGAGAGACTTGGAGAAACAGTCGTTATAAATGATGCCTGTGTAGACTGAGAAGATTCCCATCAGCAGGATGATGTAGCGACCCGCAAACACCATGCTGAACATCTGCCACAAAATAATAGTAACGAAAACGTAAGTCAACTCTAAGTAGGATAAAGATGGTCAAGAAACAAGTTGAAAACAAACAGGATTCTCAAAACATGAAAAAAAGCCATGTCCCTGCAAATAGAAACTTTAATCCATAGCAACAAGTCATGTTCAACTGCTACCGAGCGTGTAAGGCTGATGAGATGGCCGTGATGGGATCAGTTACCTCATTGTCGTTCTTCTGGGCCATCAGCCTGCTCTCTCTCAGCACAAGGTAGAGAGCAGCGCAGGTCATAAGCACCCCGTGGCCCAGGTCACCAAACATAACCGCAAACAGGAAGGGGAAGGTGATGATGGTATATGGAGCTGGAGACAAGGAGGCAAGCATTGCATGAGGAGAGGGTGGGATGGCCGGGGAAAGGAGGGAATGCAACACGCCATGATACACAGCATGTCCCAATGAGGTGAGAATGGATGAATGGGGAAAAAAAAAAAAAAAAAGACATGATTCATGCCTACCTGGATTAATCTCACGGTAGCTGCCGATACCATAAGCATCCACAATGTTTTGAAAGCCTGAGGTAAACTTGTTTGTCTTGTTATAGGTGGGTGGGGTCTGCTTGGTCTGCATTCTATTGAGGATGGAAGGCACAGTGGAGCCGCTCTTCTCCTGCAGTTCGGAACAAATTGCAATGCAACACATTAGTTCACTTCCACAGGCTCACAGCCAGGAGAGGTATGAGCTGCTTTCTCAGACTATTTCATGTCTACAGCTGTGAATTGACCTGGAGAGACTTGTAAATGGTCGTACAGGCCTCAACCAGCCTTGTAACACACCTACAGCCTGTAACGGATCAGCACGGAAATTTGTAACATTAATACGACCATTTACTTCTTATGTTGAGGAACTTGCAAAACGGGTGTGCTCGCATAACTTGTACGCTTAAAATGAGAAGAATATACTGATATTTCACTTCAAACTAAAACATTCCATTGATTGTCAGTAGTTACTTTCAAACTGGTTCTGCTACATTACACATATATGAAGAAAAACCTAAATAAGATGTCTTAAAATAAAAGTGGCCCTATGTGTGTCTGTGTCTTTATAACATTAAATAAATGTCTTCGCTGGCCAGTCACTCACCGTTCCCCTGCGCAGGGCAAACTGGATAGAGTCCAGGTCAGAGACAGGACACCACACCTCGGCGATCAGACACTTCTGAGTGACATCGATGTTGCAGAGGTTCAGGGTGTGGTAGATGGCCTTCATCTTCCTCACCTTGATGAACCACACCCTGACCGTCTTGGCTGCAGCCTGCAGGACCCTCTGCCTGTGATCCTCTGTCTGGTTCAGCACCTTTTAGGGGCAGACAAGGGGGAGTAGGGGTGATCCCAGCAAGGTAAAGGTCTGCAAAGGAACAGGCTTGCCTGCTGTAGAGAGGTTCAATGGCAAACACACAGATGCCTAAATAGCATAATAATCTTCCCCATCACATTCCCAAATATTGTGAGAGGATATCAAACTATCAGGTTTTTTGAACAGGAGGCATGTGGAAGCTGTTTCTTTAGCTGTAACCTTTAATGATCCGCTGATATTTGACTACAGCTCTGTGAGAGAGAGTTCTGTACAAGTACAGCAAAGCTGACATTATGAAGAGTTGATGTGGGCAGATGTACCATTACATGTCAAGGATACGGGACAGTTTTCTTTGCAGCACAGAAAGGGGAAGCAGGAATCGCTTACAGCGACCCATCTTGTGAATTCTGACCACTTTCTTTAACACCTTTTATTCATCCTTCTCCCTCTTCTTTTTTTTTTTTTTATTCAGATCGGCGCTCAATGTATGGGATATTTTCTATGAGCTTAGAGTAAACAGTATGAGCCAAATAAGTTACAGTCTACTGCCCTCCTGACTTCAGAAATGAGAGTTAATAAAACTTTCCAATCACAAGGCATTTTAACCAAGCAGAAACACAAAAAAGGGGAACCAGGTTTTGCTTTTGTGGAAGTCAGTGTAAGTGAGGTGGTGGAGTATGGGAGCGACTGTCTCTGTCAGTGTATTTACCATTTGCAGGTCGTCAATGCGAGCGTTCACACCTGCTAGCATCTCTTTTCTCTCCTGAGGCGTTTCTGGACATGGGTACAAAGTTGCTCTGAAGCTGAGGACAAACGGAGAAGCATAGATAAGGATCTCTCGGCCAGAAACAAATGATAACTTCTACAAATACTGCCCCAATCATTTACCCCTCACAGATCTTCTTCACTCTGTTTTTTAGCTGATCTCCCTGGAAGAAAATGATGAAGACAGACTTGTGGACCTGGTCCCCCTGTGAAAAAACATTACAATCCGGTCAATATAGTTCTGTACACTGCTCGTTCTAAGTGTTAAACAATTGGTTTGAGACCTTTTTTGTTTTAAAGTCCACTGATTCTAAGTGCGTGTTTAACAGTACTGACGGTAGTTGGGTCCTCCAGAGGATCTTCAATGTCGGCCTGCCTCAGAAACACATTTCCCCTGCAGACTCGCCACAGCATCCTCTCAAATGTGGGAATTCGTTCCCTTCCAATTACTCCAGCCACAAATCTATAAAAGATATTATGCCCCAAAACGGTCACTGTGATATCTTAGATTATCTTCATATAGGACTGATACTAAATGGCATAGATCCAAGGTTCTGAGTTAAAAGAAGAGCCGATCAGCGTGATTGCATTAAGTCTACACTAGTAGGAGTTACACTTGTGAGTGTGGATTCTGAAAGGATTTCCGTTGCCTGACTACGCTGCAGAGCCTGAGCTGGTGTGTGGGAGGGGATTGGCTGGTTGCGACATTCCGGTTGCACACAAGGATCAAATCACACAGAATGCAAATCTACAAGGAAGGCCTAAACCTTTCAAATTTGGAATAACCACAAACTCACCCCAGCCTGAGAGGAGCTCCTCGATTAACCTCGTTGGGGTCCAGAAGGGTGGACGACTCCTCCAGTAGACTGGGGTCTTCCATCTGCATGACAGTCGGTTAACAAAATCTTCAGCTACGATGGATACGCAATCGTTTATTGCTGCTACCTTACCAGACTCGTACTGTAAACGTCTAAACGCTGTTTTTTTTTTTTTTTTTTTACATGTATGATATAACATTCTGATTGGAGGAGGAAAAAAAAGAGACGGCTTTTTTCCAGCATAGACAGAGACATTCACAGTTAAAGGCCAACCAGCGACACGTCTGACAAATGATTCACCTCAATCAACTCCCATAACAACTTGTTAAAGGTAACTAAACATCAGAAGTCAACACAGTCCCGCCTGTGGAAGCAATGAAGTGGAGTTAATGTTGGGCAAAGGTGGGCAGGCAGGGCTTTGCTCTGACAAAGCAGTATATGCACAAGTGACTGTGTAATTATATAGCGGAGCATGTTGACTGATGGGAATAGCTGGTGCAAATGGGCCAAGGCCATGTGAGCAACTATAAACAATCACGAGTGGAAAACACCTTTTATATAATAAACAGCTCCTTTGTGCGTGTATAAAATCCACAGAGAAAGCTTTTCAGTAGGGTCTGTAAAACCACACAGTCTAGACTGTAACATTTTTCTTTCCCATGCCAAAATTATTTAAATGTAAGATGAAGACAACCTGTTAATAGATATAAGTATTATCTGTAATAGTCAATTTGCATTTCAAGCTGTATTAAATAGTTTCAGATGTGACAACCATAGGCATTAATCATTACAATGGCACTTCTCTTTAAGATCCCTGCGATCCTAGTTAACTGACAGAGCGAAGCTCATTGTTTTGCAATGAGGACGCTCGTGCTGACCTCATCAAAAAACTGCTGCGTGCGGCGCAGAATGTGCTTGAGCTCCGTCAGTTCCAGGAAGTTTTTCTTTAGGGCTTCTTGGTTGGTGTTTATTTCCTTCAGCTCATTCTCCAGCTTCTCAAACGTGGCCTGCAGGGGGACATAAAACAGAGCGTTCAGCTGGGGGAAAAGCAGGAAATTCTAGTGCTAAAACGTCAGTGTTGAAAGAGAGAGCAGCAGTCACCTCCAGGTCGATCATGTCCCTCGGGAAGGGAACTTCAGGGTTCTCCCCCGTGTCAACTATTGGGATGTTTGCCTTTTTTATCTCTTTCTCCACAAACCCTGTGAGAAAGCAGGAATAGTTTTATCTTCAGGCAGCTGGGGGGCAACTTCCACCGGCCACAGCAAGAAATATCTCAAGCTCACTTACTCAGTTTGCGATCCATCTCTTCACATCGTCGTACTTCATTGACAAACTTCCGTTGAAACACGTTGACATCAGGATTTAACTGCAAGAAAAGGACAAAGAAAGAGGGGCCAGGTATTAGAACAAGAACAGGTTGCTTTTTGATCAGCAAATTTAAGAAAATATCCATCACCCTTCATTTTTTTTAAACCTTTTAAATAACAGTTTAATGTATGCTCTTTTCAATATCACTTGTAATTTGTTGACCTTTTTTCCAGGGAATAACATGATCACATGAATAAAATGCTACTGTTGAAGCAAAGACCTTCTCTGTTAAAGCCCATCCTGTATTCCAGCAGAACGCTTTCCCTGAGGCCTGTCAGGAATGGGAATTTCTCATGTGTGGAATGAGGTGTCAGCTGTGAGCACATGATTAACATGATGCAGAAGGCATGCACTTTCTCAGCAGAGGACACTGACCTACAGCAGTGTTTTTTCCCCCCAATCCTGGTCCTGGGGCACCCCTGGCCCTGCATGTTTGAGTATGATGACTATCAGGCTCCTGCAGAGCTTGATGAGGAGCTGATGATTGAAATTAGGTGGGGCGGGACCAGGATGGGGAAAAACACTGACCTACAGGTGCTGGTTTTGGAAAGCAAGTCTCCAGAAAATGGTCTAATGAAGAATCTATAAATTATAAGGAAAAAATTATGTGGACAACAGGAGTGACTTACATCACGGAACTGCACCATCCCAATCTCTCCCAGCTCACTGACGCAACAGTAGGCAGCTTCTGACTGGAGAAAAAGCTGAGCCAGCGTCATCTCTTCACTTCGGAAGAGTTCCCCCATGTTGCTTTATGGGATGAGTGCTCAGCACCCCTAAATCTACCAGAAACCTCTAGAAACAAAACATACATATCATCCATTAGTAACACAAAACCTTGATTATCACTTTTACTGCATACTGTATTAAAGAGGGCGTTCTGGCGGCACATGAAGGATCCAAGGATCTCTATGTTCGACACTTTATTCTGCATGGCACGAAAGTGTCATGGTCACTAATGAGGGTGGCCCCTCTCTGTGGTGTGTTATTTCACACACGCATGTGAGAAGCTGGCATGTGACAAAAGGAGAAAAGGAAAGAAAAATGTCAGGTTGCCCCTTTCCTGATCTCATGATCAGGGCAGGAATGTAGTTACGCTGAGGCAGAGTTTGTTGCTGTGTAATTGCAATATAGCACGATGGCCGCTTTTCCATCTCACTGCATATCTGCTGTGGATGATAGAACAGGTTAACAACAAAAGATGGCAGGCTTCAGTTTCTTTGACAGCGATCGTTTAAAACTATAAAAAGGAAAAGATTTTTCTCGGAATACTTTCAAGCTAAACAGCATAACCTGCACAGCGACCACACAGGCTTATCTGTGGATTATGAGGCATCATGTGACCTGTAGCTCTAGTAACGTTAAGCCTCGATACTCCCACTGCATCAGTAATAACGCTACAGATAACGACAATTATTGGACGTTACATAACAAAAAAAGGGATATTAGGCAACTCTAACGCTACACAGAGTGGGTAGCTGCTAATTGATCAGCTAACAGGTTAAATAATATAAACTAACTTTAGCTGTCTAACAGCTGCAGCTTCACCTGTCAGAGCTAATGGCTACTAATAATTCAGCGATTGATACAGCTATTAGGCCATCGATCCAACAAATACACCAATATAATCATGTCGTTAACTCAGGCAGACTTATTTAATGTTATTTTTTTACAATCTATTAATATTGTTATTAAGGAGTCAGATGAGCAAGTTAAGATTTTAAGATCGTAGACCGTAACATCGGAAATTCATAGCAGTCGGTTAGGTTAGCTCACACGGATATTAGTCCAGTTTACATTTAGCGTTAAAAGGCGGCTAACGGGACAGCTAACAAACCACCTGCTGCTCAGTAACATTAATGACCCGAGTCCACAATGTTACAATAAACGGATAGAAAAAAGGACTAGTTCAAACCGAATGTCATGCCCGTGTATCTTATAAGTAGTAGTTTTCACTCACTGTTTCGGTGGAGTAGGCGAGCTCCGCACTTTCCTTCCTGCTCGGTTTCCTCTCGCCTGGTTATTGTGGACTCGGTGGGTTTGAAGTCTTCAGTCGGCTTCGTCACGACCTTTCGAAGCGGAAGTGTCGCTGCTGAATGTGAGCTTCACTGCTAGCTTCGCTGCTAGCTTCACTGCTAGCTTCGCTACTAGCTTAGCTGCTAGCTTCACTACCACGGGCAGAACTCACGCGAGCCGCTTGAAGCGCGAGCTAGACGTGTTAGTCTCACAATTCAGAACATAATTGGAGGAGTTTTATTTTGAAATTTTAGATTCAGTCTGAAACGGCGGACGTTCAGCGACCCCCACTGACCGCACTGCGTAACTACAAGCCTCCCTGGTATTCTGAACAACGTTGAAGACCCCTGAGGTAAGATAAACTTTTAACTCTTCCACTGATGGAAAACCGGTTGTTACAATAGCATTCTGAGGAACTAAAAGCAACAATGAGTAATACAGTATGCAACATCCACACACAAAATTTAATATATAAATACTGTAGCTATATAGAATGTACAAATGATAAAAGACTAAAGCTACTAAGCTACTAAGTCCGATGCTCTTAAATTCTATTTTATTAATTCATAGTGACCACTAGAGGGGGTAAACATCACGCTCGTTTATGTTAGTTAGACGCGAATTGTGCTTGCTAGTGGTGAGCAGTTACTTTAGAGCTTGTTTGTTGTGAATAATAATAACAATAATAAGAAGAAGAAGAATAACATGATCTGAACACAGTGTTTGTTATGGACAATCCATGACGAGCACAGAAGTCCATTAATAGAACACATCTCAGATTTAGGTGGGAGGGGGGCATACCTCATGACCTCGTACCCCAGCTCAGGCTCCTTCCAACAAGTGGTGACACACGTCTGGGCAGAGGAAATCTGACTCCAATGATTTCCGTTTTTCATCGAGGGGTTTGAGCCGTGCTTTGTCTGGTTCCTCACTGAGGTCCTGATTGCTATGAGTGACCCTATCAGGGCCATGAACAACATAGGTCCTGAGATCATTGGAACACACAAACCCCTCCACCACGGTAAGGTGCCTCTCCAGGAGGGGGCACCCTTAGCTGCAGAGTGATGATCGACTTTGTGGTTGTGTTGCGATTGCGGCCACATGTCTTGGACACTTGGGTGAAGAGATGGGCAAAGCTGTTAACTGATCACCACCACCTGGTGGTGAGTTGGTTCCAATAGTGGAGGGGGATGCCGGTCAGACCTGGCAGACCCAAACATTCTGTGAGGGTGTGCTTGGAATGTCTGGATGGATCTCCTGTCAGAAAGAGTTTCAACTCACACCTCTGGAAGAGTTTCACGCATGCCACTAAAGAGACAGGGGACATTGAGTGTAGTGCAGCCTTAGCAGTTGTGCAGGCAAAAACTCAGGTGTGGGAGGAGTTTGATGAGGACATGTAGAACCACTTTGGAAATGCTTCAAGGAGGTGTCATAAGCGTCCATTGTCGTGAAGAATAAGATGAGTGAAAAGGCGAGGCTCTTGATTTACCAATCGATCTACATTCGTACTCTTATCTAAGGTCACAAACATTTGATATTGACCGAAATAGCGAGATCACAGATACAAGCAGCCAAAATAAGTTTTCTTCACAGGATGGATGGTGAGAAGCTTGGTCATCCAGGAGGAGCTAAGAGTAGACACTATGTCTCTCGGCTGGCCTGGGAACACCTTGGGGTTACCCTGGAAGAGTTGAATGAAGTGGCCGGGGAGAATGATCATAATATTATACTTGATTCTCTAAAGAAAGTGATTTATCAGCGCTGGAGGAGAGGTTCACTTGCAGTAATGGTAGATCATTTTGAATGCAGCGGCCTTGTTGAGTTTCACTGGTATCGATGTGTTAATGCTGCAGTGTTAACCACCAAGAATATAAATAGAGATGAACAAAACATCACAAAGATAGTATTCATTATTAAGCATTACATGGTTCATGTATTCATATTGTCTTGAAAAAATATACATTGGTAAAGACAAATAACATTGATATTCCTAGTAAATAATAATCAAGATAAATAGTAAAAATATTTCCATTTTGAACGTAGAGCTTTAAAATTTTAACAGTGATCACTTGAAAACAATGAAGATTATTAATTCCTCCCTATTTTCCCTCCTTCCATTACCACGTCACGTCATATATATATATATATATATATATATATATATATATATATATATATATATATATATATACGTGTGTTGCAGTTCTTCTTTCTGGCCACTTGGTGGCAGTAATGTTTCTGAAGTCAGAAGTCTCTGTACTAGCAATATTATACACAACTGTATGTCTGGTTTGGTAAAAAGCTCTTGAGTGACGTAACTCATGTTATGATCCGCATGAAGATTTTGTGTTAATCTGACTCATTTAAATTCCTCTGGAAATGATACATGAAAAAAGTGTAATCAGTGAGTGCTGATGTTGTAAATATACACAATGTAAATAATTTGGTTTAACTGGTTAAAATATTACGCTACTCAAAATAATCCCTTTGTTTTTTTTTTATTCAAATAGATGTGAAAAAATACACAATATACAATTGACATATAGGCATAAGACATTGTTTCAATGATAAGTAAATAATAAATAAATAACCTACAACTGGATTATATTGTATTAGTCTCTGAGTGCACATAGTGGTCATGATTTCAGAGTCTGAAAAGCACAGTGGCCACATTGTGCTGGTGTGAACTGTTGTTGTTTTTTTCTGGTAGTGGATGTGGTGGCCTGTACCTTTCCCAGTTAAGAGAGGAGTGTGTCATGTTAGGACTGGGGAAGGTGGAGATTGGAGACTTGGAGATATGCCTCCTTGCACTTGGGGAACAGAATGGGGTGGAGCCCCTGGGGGTGGGGAGGAGGCTGGGGTGGGGACATGGTGGGGTGGGGTGTGGAAGGAGTGGGTCGGGTGTAGGAAGGGAAAAGCTTGACTGGGTGGTTTCACAGGGAGCAGAGGCATTTGAGTCAGGGCACACATGCCTCAGCTGTGAGAGGCCCTACTCCCCTTGGCTGGCTGGCATCCCAGAGCAGAGGCAGAGAGAGAGGCGGACGCAGAGAGGGCAGAGTGTGAGAGACCGAGGGTGACGAGAAAATTAGAGCATAAAGTAGGCTGAGGAGACCCAACAAGTGTCAGAGAAAGTTGCCTGAAAGGAAGGAAAAGGACTAGAGGCTGTGTCGTTGTGCGGTGTCGGTCCTGTAGGTAGTTTCTCAGTGGTGTATTTTTATCTGCAACGAGCGTGCAAGCGTCTGTAGCTGGGAGTTGACAAACATGGACACAGGTGTCAAGAAGGAGCATGTAGCCCTGGCAGAAGTGCCCTACGATGACGATGAGGTCGCCCTGGTGGGTGCCGCCACCGAGCCGGCAGTGGACGACGACGACCCCGCCGAGGAGGTGGACCTGGTCCTGGCGTCCGGAGGCGGGGGCAAGAGCGAGGCTCAGATAAGCGGGGTCATGGTCCTGTCTCTGCTGGACAAGATCATCGGGGTGGTCGACCAGATCCAGCACACGCAGAGCGGGCTCGAGGCCCGGCAGGAGTCCATGGAGAAGTCCGTGTCAACCATCCAGGGGGAGCTGGCGAAGCTGTCCAAGAATCACGTCGGCACCGCCAACACCGTCAACAAAATGCTGGAGAAGGTGCGCAAGGTCAGCGTCAATGTGAAGACGGTGCGGAGCAACCTAGAGAAGCAGGCGGGCCAGATCAAGAAGCTGGAGAGCAACGAAAACGAGCTGCTCAAGAGGCGCAACTTCAAAGTCCTTATCTACCAGGTGAGATGTCTGCAGTTTTGTGAGTATCGGCAAATATTCCCTGCATGAGGACATATAATTTATCAAAGCATTAAAAATAATTTGCAAGGATCTATTGACACTGAAATTAAATTGACGATGCATGTTAGTCGTGAAAAAAAAGGGCGCGAGGCATTCCCCGCGTCGCGAGGGAAAGTGGAAAGGAAGTGTGATATGCACCTGAAAAGCAATCAGAGTGTCACAGGCAGTCGCTTGACATCATCTCTCCAGAGAGAGTCAGAGTCGCACCGTGGCATGAATTGACCCTCTTGTCAAATGGAAATGAAGCGGGGTGTAATAGCTTCTCGGAAGAGAGGATGCTGGCCAGAGATTCCGCTCCGTGGTTTCCATGACATAAATGTCTGAAGCACTTTTTTCCTAAGCCTTAACCGAGGCTGCGATGTTTACGAAGAATCAAACACTCTTGGTAAAGTTTATATTGACGTGCATCTCGAGGTTAAAAACGATGGCTGGTAGTAACAGCTCTCATTCCACAGGGATTCACGATTACCCAATGACACTATATAAAGAAGTGGTTGTAAATAAAAATATAAAGCCTGTAATCGCTGTCGGTAGGGGGGCTACTTGTGGCGCCAACACCCAGCCTTTGAGCACTCAAGTGTACAGATAGTTGGCAGGCGGCTGTCAAGTAAGATGCAGATTTAGTTTTTATTATGAAGATTTCTCAGAAGTGAAACCCGCATCATAAATACCTCACAGTGCACAAATCTGCATACGAGCAAATAGTTTTAAAGTATTAAAGCAAGGCCATTTGAACTTGTCCTCAGGACAACGGAGAAGATTTTCAATAACAGGAACTTAGAATAACTTGGAGACGAAATAGGCAGAAAAAGAAAAAAAGGTCAAAATATGAATTCATATGTGAGCTTGTGATAGTCGTGCACTGGCGAGTTTGTGAATTTGAGACTCCTCTCTTTTTTTAGCAGGGCGTGCATGTCACGTCTGACTGGTTAACGTTCCGCTTACAGCGACGTGCGCGGCAGCTCTCATGCTTTAGTTTACCTTGAGTGTAAAAAAAGGTCTGACTGTGCCCTCTGGAACCGAGAAGTGGCCGTGCAAACACAAATCAAACGACAGAGGTCGTCCGCTTCTGATGCGCCGCACACCCCTCGCTTCTGCAGAGATCTTCCCTAATTGAAAAACATTAGTGAGAGGCACTCGGCCTTGCGTGAGTAGAGCTCACTGCAGGATCTGCACTGGCAAGCACCAACTTTTTCACATCCCTCTCCTGGGATGTCCACTGTGGGAGCAGATTACACTGTGGGCATGGCGCAGAAATCCAATCATAGACACACTCCAAGTTGCACAGCAGGTGTCTCCTGCTGTTTATGACATTGTATGGTTTACTGTAAGTGTTAATTACATGTCTGTTGGGCAAATGTCATTGTTGGCGATACTGCGTATACTTCAAGAACTTGCATAAATGTTTGAGTAACTATTTATCAGAAAACACAGAGTAAATCAGTCATTTCCTGTTTGTGTCCTCTCCCTCACTGTCATTGGTCACTTTTTTAAAGGCAGTTGTAGACATCGTAGCTTCCATGTTGCAGAAGCTGTTTTGGGCTCCCGTGATTTATTTATTGCCAGAGAATTGGCTGCACCCCGAACAGCTTAATTAGATAGTCTGGTCAGATATTGGCACTATTGCAATTCAGCGCTGGCTCTCAGTCAGGTTTCACAACTTTGTTAATGCGCTAGTGTATGATAGAATTAGAGTCTGGTTAAGGATGAGATAAGGGTCGGCACTAGGCATGCAGAAGTTATGGTTTACGTTACCGTAAACGTCTGTGGAACGTCCTCTCCTCACAAGTGTAGTTAATACCAATGCGTGTGTGTGTGTGTGTGTGTGTGTGTGTGTGTGTGGCCATTCCTTGTTAATATTAGCTTTCACCTGCAGTGGCGGTGTGAAAACTGGCTGGCTTTTGAGCAGGACAAGTAATATAGTAACTAGCATCAATCCTGCTGTGCAGCACCACGCTCTCTGCCTTGTTGAATCGATTCTTGCTTTAACTGTGAGCATCATATTTTTCTCTTGTGTCACTCTGTCTGCACCCTGAGAATAGACGCATACAAGGTTTCTAGCCGGAAAGACTTTTCACACTGATGCTTTATAATTAAACCTGCAACGACAGTAGCATGCAGGATCCCCTGGCAACAGCAGGGTGTGGCGATGATTTACCATTGCATTTTACATATCAGATATGCATCACAAGATCCTTAACGTCTTCAATTGTAACCCTTTAAATTTAGATCTCAGTGAGTCATCTTAAAACAATGGCGTTGCTATGGTTCCCAGCAGACTGAAATATGAGCCAAACTCACTGGAGTCATACAGGAGTAAAGAAATCCCTCATTAGAACTGCTTTAAAGAATCACATTTTTTAGCAATTTAGAATGTGAAGGTCATTTTTTTGGACAAATTGCATCAAAAGGCGCTCTCTTTCTGCCCTGACAGCCAGTCCTTGCAGCAGGTAAGGGGTTTTCCTGCTGCTCAACCAGCCTGTCATCAGAGCTCTGCGAGCCACACACGGCCCACACCTTAACACTTTCACACCCTCGCATATTTGCCCCTTGACTGTATTGCACATAATATTGATTTACAGACAACACAGAACCAAACAAAAACGACTGAGTCACTTTTCTTAATCCCTGCGCCAATTTACAGCAACAGCTGTCAGGAAATAAACACTAGTTGTGTCTTGACAACACAAATCTGAATGAAAGGTTTATAGATAATAGGTATTAAAAGTTGTAAATGTTTGAACTCTATATTCAAGCAGTGACAAAGGGTTGCCAGCACTGTTACCCATGACTAAAAGTGAAGGAGAAAACACTTTCCTTCTTTCAGTTTTTCATATGGCTGATGTTAAAGGTACAACATGTTATCCAAATTATTTATTTAGAATAAAAGTATCACTCTACAGAGCCCTGGTAGCAAGCGGGGAGGCTTTCTTAAGCAATGAATAAATATGAAGCAATTGCAATGAAAATTTTGCACTTGTTCAAAGCATTTAATTGTCTAAATTGTGACACTTGCTATTCGCATTGCACTTTACACAATAAATCTGACATAAAACAATCAGTCAGATTTCTTAACTGCTTTCTTTATCACTATTTTGTAGCTTGCTGCATCATTGTCATAAACCTTTGTTTAATAAAACTTAATAATGTCTTTAATACATGCTTAAGTGTGCAAGCCAGCCAGAAACATAAAATTGGTATACAAAGCTGTCCAAGATGGTTGACCGGCTCATGTGCAACACGCACATGTGCAACACGCACATGTGCAACACGCACATGTGCAACACGCACATGTGCAACACGCACATGTGCAACACGCACATGTGCAACACGCACATGTGCAACACGCACATGTGCAACACGCACATGTGCAACACGCACATGAGCTTTGCATGGTTTAAATTACTCAGTCTAAGGCAGGGGGCACCAACTCTGGTTCTGGAGGGCTACTGTGGATGGAGGTTTTGGTTCTAATCAAGCGGTAACACACCTGGTTCTACCAATCAAACACTAGTCCTCAGGCTAAGTACCTTCATTAGTAGAACCAGGTGTGTTACTGCCTGGTCGGAACACAAACTTGCATCCACAGTGGCCCTCCAGGACCAGGTTTGGGGACCCATGATCTAAGACAATAAAACCACAACAATACTATTTTTGGTTAAATTATATCCTAATTGAAACATATAAGAATATTATATTCGCTGAAAAATTTGCTAAAGAGAATTTTCAGAAAAATAATGTAGCCTTTTTTTTGGTTTTCTAATACTCTCTCTGCCAACCAGAATACTATATAAATTAAACTAAATTAAGTGCAGAAACTGGCTTGTACATGTAGAGTACTGCCTTTTGTTTTTGTTTTTCTCTTTTAATTTTAATAGTAAGTCGTTTAACACGCCTCTTGAAACGTGATAGCGTATGTCCATTGGAGTGCGAGACGGTACTGTGTCTGGAATTGGGGTGTGTTTAGCTGCAGCTTAGTGATAGCCATGTGCTGAGCTCTATCAGAAGGATGTAAGACCTCTCAGTTATAAATGACTTCTTCATGCCAGCCTTGCAGACCTTCGCAGTGCTCAGATCGCAGCCGACCAGCCACAGCCACCTTTATTTTAATCGCTTTCAACCCTGTCCAGACTATAAAATAACTCAATACCACTTACACCAAACTTACAATGATCCATATAAGGCTTTACGCCACTACTTGTTTTCCAAGTATGAATCACATCTCAAGCTCTTTAAACAGAGAGGGTAGCTTGGAAGCACTTAGCCAACCCCTTACATTCAATAGCAAGCAACGAGAAGTGACAAAAAGCACTTAACCAGCAGCACCAACTTAGTGCTGTGATTCATCTCAGCGGCATCTCTCTGCCGATCTTTGCCAGGATGCCAACTGGATCTCCTCCCTTCCCTTCCAGTTCCTCTCCCTATCGCCTCTTCTACTCCCACTCAGACCTGTAATCCAGGAGCAAGGGCACAGCTCATTCAATATTTCCTACCACACTTGCACAGTACTATGTATTTCTCTTCCAGTCGGTGCTAGTTGTTATTCTATCTCCTGCAGCGCTCCTTCTTTCCAGACTGGTGGAAAGATATCCAGCAGGCTCCACATTTCACTGTTGCGTGTCAGCTCTTGTGTCCCGCCAGCCCTGAGTTCCAATACTCGGTGACATTTGAGCTGGTGCATGTAAAATGTGGTCCAATAGTCACCTTTTTTTTCAATGTTTTATGTGGCTTTGCTGGAAATAATACAGACAGCAGAGAGTAGCATTATAAAGAATAACATTTCTGTTAGTTTTTCTTGTGATGTAAAGATAACCCATCCTATTTTATGCCAATGGTATCAGCTTTCATTTTCTTCTCTTCCTCCCTTTTGCTTTGTTGGTTCTTTTGACATGTTTGTCCAAATATGGAAATTATACTGCTCCGAAACTCTCAGTCTCACAAACACTTTTAATGCCTCAAGGATCAAGTTAGTACAACCAAAAGCAAGGAACAATCCTTTTTTTAAATTTTGTTCTATTCTTTGCATTCTTAACATTTTAGGCAGAAAAAAACACCAGTCTTAAATTTTTACTTTTTGTGAAAACACTAAGTGTAACACAGTTTTCTTTGCTTTCGTGAATCTACTGATGCATTTTCAGGCTGGCATGGTCATTAAAAACAAACTTTATATTGAAAGGGTTTGTATTTCGTACAGTTACCACTCGTTAAGAACTATGGGTTGATGGAGTGTGATTGGACAGGTGTAATTTCACACCTAAAGTGAATTTGCCCTGATAGTGTTACTGTATCCTCTCCTCTGCAGCTGTCGTTGGGATGTACAGTTTATAAAGTAGAAAGAGAATCTTTGCTGTTTGTTCCATAGGTGGAAACTCTCCACATGTCTGTATGTGGCAATTAACTGTTATAATCGTGGCCAAGTAAATGCACGGCGAAGCATTTTAGTGAGGCGTTTCTCCAGGCTCTCTCCTATTATAAAATGTCAATATTTGATGTGTCCTGTTGTCCTGTCTGTCTTACCGACCATCCCCATGCGCACTGCAGCGGATGGGATTTACCAGCTGAGAATGATCAGGTCACCCATTGATTGGACCAGTTGTAGTTGTCATCTAGCCCCTTGGCTAACTAACAGAAATGTGTCCTCATACAGTACCACATCACAACTCAGCGGAACCCTCCGTGCTGTTTAGTCCAAGATTTGTAGACACGCCCTGCATCGACGAGGCCAAAATGAAGAGTTGGCCAAATGATCAGAGATAAATATACCAGCAGCAATGCAACGGAATGGTGTAGAGTCCTGTTTCATTGGGTCTGAATTTAGCAGTTTAACTGAAAATGCATATATACGCCCCACCCCCCTATTTTAAAGGGATTTATTTATTTTAGTTCTATAATAAGCCTCTGTTAAAGCAGCATCTATACTGTGGACTTACTATTAATAAAAGTAGCTGTTATTGCCGTAACTTAAGACACTGAGCTTGAACGTAACGTCTGGACTGCGCAAACATCCAGGCTGAAGTGCAGCGGTCAGGTCTATCGGTGCTATATCTCCCACTGGCCATTCTTGCCTTTGGTATATGAGTTATAGGCTGACGCAGAAGCTGTGCCAAGACACGCCGCGGGTTTTGGGTACGCCTGGGATTGGGTTTTGCATACACATGGATGCATTCACGGCGATAAATCTAAAAATAATAGTACATAAATTATTTTATCAGGGTAAATCTTGACCGTGAACTATTTGGATGTATTTTAAACAGTAATCCATATTTGTAAATTCGTCCGGAGCACATATTTTTTAGATGCTGGACACATGTATCTTTTAGGGTATGATTAGATCAACAGATAAAGATATAAGGATACATCCTGTCAGTTTTTTTTTTCATTTTCTTTCTTTTTTTCCTCTTAGTTCACAACAAAGCATTGTGGCTGCCTGGCTGGGTCCCGTGCTTTCAGGATCCCCAGGTGTCATTTGGCATGAGATATTTGCCATTAACCATTATATTGGCCTTATGGAATTCAGTTTCCTATAGTTTATTCCATTAAGGTATTCATGTCCTTGCTTAATCCACACACACATTATTGTCCTCTCTGCAAAAATAAAACAATTTGAATCCTTATAATATTAATCATACCACACATACATATTGCAGCAGAATGCACAAAGTCATTTGTATTCCTAATTCCTTTCCAATCTTTCAAGAACAGAAAATCTGAAGCGAGCTGCTAAACGTGTGTGAAACACCATTTGCTGCGCCGGGTTACTGTCAATCCAGGCGGCAGCGCAAGGGAAAAGGAATCTTGTTATATAATATGTTGGAGTGCTGTCGCTGCCAGTTCACACCGTGATGCAAATGGAAAAGTCAATTTCCTGTATTTAACTAACGCTGGGATTCCAGCGGTTATGGGTGTGGGGCGGCCGAGCCGTGGAAAAGGGCATCCCCCATTTAGGCTCCTGTGTATGAAATCACAAATCACTGTGACAGCGAAAACCAAGGAACTCCCTTCCCTGTATACTGTATACTGTAACATGACATCTCCTTGTTGGCTAGTGCTATACAGAGTGCTCTTTTATAGATGACTCTGTCTATAGAAAGAGCAGCACTGGTACATTTCCATTACATGAAGTGGTGCCATCAGAGTACTTACATGGATAAGAGAGTTTCATTAAACAGAAATATGAATTGTGCCTTCAATCATAAGAGTCACTGGAAAATGCCTGAGGTAGGTAGTAGTTGGCAGAACCAGTCCTCTGTGAATTGTTTGAATTTGTTCTTTATTTAGAATAGTGTGGGAGGCATCAATATTAATGACCGGAGTACATTAGCGTCCCTATTTTAGCCCTGGAACACTCATTAGGGATCAAAGCATCACAGCTTGGCCCTATAGAGGCCTAACATGTTGAACCACCACCTCTGTTTCATGTCAATCTCCCGTTTGGCCCTTTCCCATCACAGAGGGGCACATGGGGCAGTGATATCACTCATTGTGAAAGCTAAGTGCACAGCTGCAAGGATCGGACAGGAGCGGACAGCTGCTCCTGTGACTCATCCGCGGAGACCTTTCATCACGCTGCCTGAAAAGGAATGGTGTGTGTATGTCTGTCAGTCTGTTTGTGTGTGTGTGTGTGTGTGTGTGTGTGTGTGTGTGTGTGTGTGTGTGTGTGTGTGTGTGTTCACATAAGCAAGGGAGCTGCTGAACGTCTGCATGTACAGTATGCGGTGAATCATGATTGTGAATGTTAATGTCTAAACAAAAGTCTGCCTCGGTGTGCGTTCTATCCTTTCAGGGGGATAAAAAAAATGTTGACAGTTATTATGTGTATTTAATTAGTTCTGCTCATAACAATGTTGACAACCTTGTGGATAAGAACATTTTAATTGGACCCTTTTATGGAATAAAACATTTTTTAGTGCTTGCGTGTAAATATTAAGGTCTCTGCTAACACATTGTGTTAAATAAGACCCCCCACTGGTTCTGATGGTCTGACTGGTTCTGTAATGGTACTGAAACCAGGCGGAACAGAGGCCATTTAGAAACGGCTCCTGTTGGTCGTCACAACCAGGAGTTGACGTTAATAGTAGCCCCCCCTTCCTTCCGGAGTGCTTGTACTTGACTTCTGTTTCTCCGACCTCCGCCCCCTGCAGCGCTCTGGGGGCGTGACATTTTCGACACTACTTGGACAGTGGGCATTTCACTAAGGGGGGGTGGACCAGGGTTTTTCAGAATGAGTGTGTGAGACGGCAGACTGCATTGCTGCTACCTGTCTAACTGAGTGCTTTTGGGCCATAAAAGCACACCAATGTTTATTAATAAACCACAAATATGAAAATAATAAAGTGATAAAATGGAAAAATGGGGCCCCTTTAAATATCTAAGCAAGAATATCGGACCAGAGGGAGACTTTCCTTGTAGCATGGATTGAGAGACAAAAAGAGGAGTGGATGAAAGTAGATGCCAGTGGCTTTAGTCAAAGCTGCTGTGGTCTCTATATAGTGCTGAGCGCTGTTTGCTGTGTTGCCCATGGTAACAGTCGGTGATCGAATTATACCCCCATATGAGTCAGACAACATTCTATGGCTGGAAAGCTTTTCCTGTTATTACACGAATGATGTAAAAATCCAAGGTATATTATGGTATATGATTATTTAGGTTACACCATAGCTTGAGCGAATTATGGTTATATATTGAATTTCTTGCTTGCATTTCCTCAGTATAATTTAGTCTTTAGTTTGCAGTCATTCTAATTTCATCTGCTGCTTTAGACAGTTGTTGGCTTGTCCGAGCGAATCAGACAAACGCGCACAGTCCCCCACTCAAACTTGCAAGCTTTTCCATAAGGTATGATTCACGTCCACTCCTGGAGGAATGAAATATTAACAACAGCCCTTCTCACTGAGGAGAGAACACACACACACTCGCTCATTATTCCTCTGGCACCTGTCGGTTCACCATGCAACACAAACACGCAAACAAACTTACAGACTTTTCCATTGCCGGCAAGTGGGAGGAGAGCGGAAGGGAACACGGGGACACTAATGGACTTACCACATTCTCCCTCAAACTCACCCTCTCATTGTTTGTAATAATCAGGCAGTGAAACCCAAACATGGTTTGATGATTTTATCACAACTACCTCCGATGCAGAGAGGAATTGACTCAACCTTCCAGAATGCAAACAATGGATGTTCCAGCGGCATTCTGGGATATTAATTCCCATGGGCCTTAAGGCTAAGATTAGACAACATTGATGTCAGCATGTAACAAAAAGTCAGAATAATCTCCAGCATTTGTACTTTACATCGTGAGTAAATGATAATTATAAAACAACATCTGCAACATATTCAAAAGCTATTCAAAAATTGTTTGCAATGTTTGCCCATGAAATTTAGAGTATTAAAGGACGTTTGTTGTTTGCAGAGTAACAAAAACATTATTTAAAAAACAGTGATGAAATTGTCTGGAGCACAGAGTTTTAGTGAGGTAAAATATGGAAATGACATCATTAATTTCCCTGTTTTGTATGAGAGGTTTGCACAGGGAGGAAAGTGAGGTGGAGCAGAAATACAGTAATGTAATGAGCACATAGCTCTACGGCAACATTTTTTTTCCTTAGATTCTATCAAAAATGATGTCATATTACAAACACAGGACAGGAAATGTCATGTCCTGCTGTGTTTCCATTTGCTTTTCAGGTTTGCTGCTCAGACGTCAGCGCTGCTACTTTTTATGAAAGGTGTTCACAGTTTAGCCTTCCTGGAAACAACTGCAGATCTGTGTTTCTGTATGTGAGGGAGGTTGTAAAGCATGAACACATAATTATGCATTTGTATGTGTGTTTTTATATATTGTTTAATTATTATTTCATAAGCATATTTTCACCAGGAACACAAGAGATACACTAGTTAGAAACTCCTTTACATAGATATTTCTTCCCATTTTCAACAAATCTCACAGACAAATTTAATCAGCTCAAGAACATATGAGATCACAGCTTCACAGACCGTACAGACAGAGTGTGCTTTGCTTATAATACATTTGGTCAGTGTGAGTACTTTTCTGTATGTATCTTATAATCTTCATCTAGATGTGGTCACAAATCTGGTTCACTTGGGTTTATAATATAACATTATTCTGATAGAATCTATTGAAAATTGTTGCTTTAGGTTATAACTATGGAGTTAAAACATCTCTTAACAACCCCATTAAAGCTCAGCCCCACTTTGCTTGCCCGGCATGTGGCGAAGCAGGTGCACCATTTATTTTGGTCTAATTGAAACAGACTCGGAACAACTGAGAACAACTGATGTCGGTATATTGTTGTCGAGCTGTCAGCTGTTTATCCGGCTAAACTCCTCCACCCACAGGAGGTGACAGGAGGTGTTGGTTGCCATGGCGACGGAGCACTGTGTTTATCTGTTGATGTGAGGGAGGGGGCAGGGTTGTCGTGGGCGGCGGTGTTGGGGGGGGGGAGTACGACTGAACACGGCACTGGCCGGTAGCCAGAGAGCAGTATATGGAATCCAGAGAGAGGGAAAGGCCAGCCCAAAATAAACCCATACAGAGCGGGATGGCCTGGCCCCCTCCATACACAGTGCCACATAAGGAGGCAATGTCCATTTTATGATAGGATCGTATGGCAAGATTGAGACTGCCCCTGGAGACGTGCTGCGCATGTGATCTGGCAGGTGTCTTCAGAAGTCACGTATCAGGATTGAAATCATTTTTCCTATAAATACTGCAGATTTCTCTTATTTACCTTGGGGGGGAAATGTATATTACAGTGACAAGCTAAAACATATCTTGATCCTTTTTTAAAAAAAAATCTCTTAATAGGTGAAACTGTATTGGGTGCAATTTTGCTACATTTTTCTTTATATGCTTATATTGATTTTTTGCCCTCAAGCACACTGACAGGCACATTTTTCTTTCAATGTATGGGGAGTCAGAGGTAAGCCTGGTGTCACATAAGATGAAAGATGTGGAGGTGTTGCTAAATCCACAAAGTGAGAATAGAAGCAGAAACTCTGTAATCTGGAGTGACAGCCAGGCAGGAAGAGTAATTATAATTCAACTGAGATCGGATGACGAAGCTGCTCGCTGCGTGTCAGGAGCGATGCATACATGTAATGTGTTAACATGGAGATGATGATGGATTTTATTAGTTATTGCTGCCTTATTTATTCATATTTAGTATATGATGGAGAATTGGTTTACACAAAAGTAGAAATGCTGCTACGTTTTAGTGGCAGTTCCACCCTGATGAAAAAAAAGTATAAATAACACAATAAATTCATGACTTCAGAAATCCCACACTGGTCAAACTGTAGTTGATGTTCTGGCCATGGTGGCTTAGTCTCACATTTCTATTTGAAGATTATTATTTTTCCAATGTAACAACAATGAAGCTGGTGAGGCTGGCGATGAAAGCAATGAATCAAAAGAAAAGCAGTGAGGTGTGGCACTGAGGTCCAGCATGATGGGAGTATTAATCCCTCTGAGGGGTCACAGACATGCTGTTTGGAGGGGGGGGGGTAACATTGCTAGCACGGTTTAGTTTTCCCCTGTGTGGGTATCTGGTACCACACCAAAAGTGACCTGCCAAACAACATGGTTGCTGCAGTACTAATTGTTGGCAGCTGTCCAAAAAAAAGAGAACAAGTTTATTAATTTACACAGTAAATGAACAGAGTTCATCATAGAAGCCATTTAGTTGCAATGCGTCCAGTGTTATATTGTAATCTTTTTTCTTGTTACAGTAAAAAAAATGAAAAAAAGGAAGGAACCGATATGAGTGTGTGCTTCTAGGATTAGATTTTTCTGTAGTGCAATTCTATTGAAATCCAACTGAAACTGTACTAACCACCATGTGTTTCCTGTAAAGTGAAACCAGTATTATTAGGCATTATGTTGATGTTTTTAGATGAATGATGATTGCAAAATGGCAGAAAATGCACCTGTGGTTATATGGTAGTTTCAGTATGACTCTCTAAGAGCACTGTGGTCTTTCTTTGAGGACCTATAGTACCATATATTTTAGGAGATGCAGGCAACCACAAAAACCTTAGTTTATATATTTATTAGGTATAAAATTACTACTTGTGTGAACTGATCTGCTCTGATCTGCCCTAGAGTTGTTCTCAAATAATTCACACCACTAGATGGCGGTCTACACCAGCTACAAGCAGCCAACTGTGTTCACTGAATGTAGAAATGGTAAAAGGATCTGTATAGTTTGGTGCACACCTTTAGTTTCATTTCTCAACAAAAAAGAGAAACTTCACTTAAAGACATCGAATTTCATACATGTGCATTTCTGTAAATGTCAAGTTGATTTTTTTTCAATTCCTACATTTATGTCACATTACTGGGACTAATTAATCTTCTTTTTTCCTCATTTTTATTTTGCTCCTCAGGACCAAGTGAAGGCCCCAAAGGCATCCAAACACAAGACAGCAGAGGTGGCTGAAGGTGCAGCCGTGGAAGGCCTTGATCAGATAGCTGAGGAGGACGGAGAGGGACATCCAGTCAATCTCAATTCCGATGAGGAGGTGGAGATTGAGGAGATAATTGAAGAGTCTCGTACCAAGCGCCTCCAACGCACCACCAAGCAGCAAGTGGACAACATAAAGAAAGCCTTCTCCAAGGAGAAAATGGAGAAGACCAAACTAAAGACCAAGGAGAACTTGGAGAAGACCAAGCAGAGAACCCGTGAAAACCTGGAGAAGACAAGACAGAGAACCCGCGACAACCTGGAGAAGACAAAGCACAGTCTGGAGAAGAAGATTGGCAAACTCGGGACCCGCATGACCCCGAACATGGAGCGCAGGGCGAAAATGAAGAGCTCCAAAGAGAAGGTGAAGAAATCCCTTACCCCCGACCACACGATGTATGCCCGCTCCAAGACCACCGTGTACCGCGTGCCCCCCTTCACTTTTTACGTTAAGAAGGTCCGAGATGGCGAGGAGGAGGAGGAGGAGGAGGAGGAGATGGAGCAGAACACAGAGATGGTGGAGGTGACGGAGGTTGAAGATCAGCCAGGGGAGGGGGAGAAACAGCTGGGTGCACACGTGGAGATAGAGGACGAGGTCCTGGATACCCCAGAGAGGTTGGCGATGTTTAAGCTGATCGAGGACTCTCAGCTGGTCAGACCATCTAAAAAGGACCCAAAGTGAATAGAGCACCCCAGCCCCACAGGGCTGTGAAGGGAGAGAAAAGGGGATGAAGAGGGAAATGGAGTCTAGTTGAATGCGTTCAATCCACAAGGACACAATGTTAGTCATAGTGACTTTCTAGTCGTGATCACAATCTATGACTTCTCCTTTGTTTTCGGTTCTCTTTTTACATTACCCAAATGGGATGCCTTTCATATTTGTTCCTCTCTAGCAATCAAGTAAGAAAAGAAAAAAAACCTGCATTTATAAATGCACTGCAGGCTGCTCCTTTACTCCTGCCTGGTTATCCTAGACTTGCAGATCCATGCTTATTTGCTGTTTGTTGATGGTCTCAATTGAGTGGCTATAAGAAAAAAAAGGTATAAATAGTTTTTGCCATTGAGATGTAATGTATAAAGTATAATCTGCCATGTATGATATGCACATTAGTAAGTATGGTAAAAGGAAGTTGATGTAATGGATGGTTGCAGTGATGTAATGTGCACGTGTGAAACTGAAAGAAATGAACAGGTAGGCCTGGGATATACTTACTGTATAAAAAAACAACCGAGGAGGCAGGAGCAGAGAACACTAGTGGAATTTTCACATCATTCTTGATGTAATAAAAAAAATGTTTCGCCTTATATGCAGAATACATTAGGTCATTGGGCTTATTTACTGGTAATTACTCAGGCATTGTGGCAAATGCTACAATTTTTCACATGTCAAGGGCTGAAATGTAAAACACTGAAAAGAGAAGCGTAATGTCTGTTAAAATATAGAAATGAACTTTAAAACATTTTCAAACATAGGAATATTAAAACAGATAGACTACACTACAGTTATCAACTGAAGTAAACTACTTATGTCAGATTCTGCCAATTTTACCATATTGTAGGGGGAATATCTCTTTCTACTCTACTCTTGGTCCTTAATTGGTGAAACAATTCAAAATGTCAACTAAAATGCAATGAAATGTTCCGAGCTAACAACAATGACATTTACTATGTAACCTTTGCGGCAGTTTATCTTTGCAATGCATGCTTGAAAAAGAAGTTTGGCCACCATTTACTGTAATGTTTTGATGTTTAATCACCTTGTCATGTTTATTACATCTGGGCACATTGTACTCACAAAGTTCCACATAGCACAGTGCTGCACAGAGGAGAAGAAAGCTGACTGTGTCACCATGGTCACAGCTCATCACAGTACATTTGCACCTCCCGATTACATTTTCCCAAGGTAATTGCAAGCAGAAAGATGACGGCCTGAGGCACAAGATGACGGTTTAATGACTGACAATGTAACAAATGAAGATGTAAATGTCATCCTGAATGCAGCCGAAACGAAAGACACCACACTGCCAGGTACTAAAAATGGCGTGGCACTTTAGTAAATGTCAGAACACCGGAACAGCATGATCTAGTCTTTGAATGTTTTGACAGAGACCAGGTGCAATTTTAAAAACTTCTGCTGCATTACAGAAGGACTTTTTACACAGATGAAACAAAAATGGCTCACAGTAACTTCATAAAATGTGGTTATCATTGGTAATCAAAGAAGATGATCATAGAGGATTAGAGGAAACTGATGATTGGATTGTAGTCTGAGGCTAATGTAGACAGACAAAGGAATGTTCAATTACCACTTTTTCAACATGTAAGGAAAGCCCACGAGGCTCCGGCCAGAAGGAGGGTGAGAATATGGCTTGTTTTTTCCTCCTGAGAGACTGCAAGTGATGCAGTGTAGGCATGCAGAAGCCCACTCTATAGCATGGTACACCATTAATTTAATCAACGGGCTGGAGAACGAAATTAAGGAGAGTGCTCCCTCTGAGCACTGAGCAGGGTAGAGAACAGACTGAGGTGTGTATGTGTGTGTGTGTGATTGTGAAGTCTACAGTATGTCCCTTATACCCACAATGATACTTTGGTGAAACTGCAAGGTAAAATCTGTGGAAATTTCAGAAAATAGAAAATAAATCCTTACTCACGTAATTATAATAGAACTGTTTAGTTTTTTTTTTATAAAATTGTAGACAAGAATAACAAATACATTGTCTTGTGCACCATACATTGACACATTTGTAACATATACGTCCATGTGTGTTTTTATTTCCACAATGTACATTATACATTTTGCCCTGTTTTGTGGTTATAAAAAAACCTACCAAGTCTGCTGTAAGCAAGGTAGTCCCTACAAAGTTTAGATAGCCTAGAGACTTTGTTATTAAAAAAAGGAAAAAAATATATATTAGTCACACTCCCGCAACACAACTTGTAAAACGTATTTACTCTTAGTGTTATTAATTCATAATCAAATAATGAAGCTTGCATTTTCTGTTGAACTTAAGGGGCGTATTTTGCCTAATGACTTCAATATAAATAAAAACTTGCTGATTAATATCCACTGCTTATTATTTTAATATTGTTGAACTTTATGAACCTTTTTGCACACCTGAATAGATTATGTGTGCCAGCTGCGAGACGAATTGCAGTAGGGAAATTTAGGTAAGTATATTTTCTGTGTAATAAGGTACATAATAAGTGTAATATAGAGGCATATCTCCATGACTCCATTTAGGAAAATAGAGTTTTCTTCACTACATTCATTTCATAGCAAGTGTATATATATATATATATATATATATATATATATATATATATATATATATATATATATATATATATATATATATATATATATATATATATGATGAAGGCTCAGTATTTTTACTTATGTTGGGCTACATTTAACAAAGTCAAGTAATTACAATTACTAGCACCTAACTACCTAACTAGCATATTTCATTAGGATATAAAGCCATATTTCATTAAGTATACAGTATTTCCCTGTGACAGCAGCGCTGAACTGTGTTCAGGAGAGGTCAACATCAACTGCCCTGCTGTTATTAAACTCTTGATGACGTATACACTGCCAGTAACTCAGATGACTTCCAGGCTCGCTGTTCTGTTGAAGGTCGCGTCCTCCCTCCGCGGCTAACGAGTGAACGGGCCTTCTCCGCGGTCCTTCCGCAGGGAGGGTTCGCAACAAGGAACAGCGCAGTTGCGACAGCAGTAAACACAAAGCTCTCAGTCAACCCCGCCGCGAAGTCCCGCCCCCTTGGCGTCCAAGCGACGGTATGATTGGCTTAAGCACGAGCAGACGTAGAGAAGACGACGAGTATTGGCCCTCCGAGGCGTCAATCACGCCGCTCATGGGGTTTGTCTGGCTGGAAACACTGCAATGTAGAGGGTGGGTTGGGTGAAAGGGTCCATACGTCCGTCAGAGACGTGTTCCCCGTGTTGGCAGGATAGGCTACAAAGCGACGACGTATTTTAGTGTTTTTCCTTCCCCTTTGTGTGTCAAATTTTAAGGAAAGTTCGCCTGTGATTGATATTGTCACATTTTTGTGTTCGAGAGGATCATACTATTGTGCCGAGGAACTTTCCGAAGGAGTGAGATTGAAAACGTGCCAGGTAAGCAACTACAGCGACTTCTGCTTTTGGCTTCTATTAAATATTTTTCTGAGAACTTAGACGACCTTATTTGAATTATTGTGTGCCAGTAGAGCTTAGTAAGGCATGGTTTGCTATGTTAGTGTACTGTGTTTGTTGGCAGGCCACTAGGCGCTAAGTTATTCATGATGGGGAAACCATTCCGTGTCCACGCTGTTTACTGTTACATAAAGTGCTTTTACTGTTGAAATAGAGCTTTAGTTTTTCTTCGCCGTGTTGGTAAGCTATTTTTCTTCTATTTCTCTTGTGATTCAATTATCGGACGTTAGTTTAATGTTGATCAATCTGTCTCGTCAAACAGCACTGAACAATTTTACTGTAATTATTTGGACGCAGACAAATTCAGGCCATTGTTTTGTGTTTGCCTTCATTTGTCACGCCCATCTCCATCCCGGCTGCAGGCCAATATTATATATAACATCTGGAACTGGGATTAAACCTTCAATTTTTACAAATTGATTAGGTCATAGATATAATAATAATAAAATCTTCAATGCAACTAGTGGTGCAGAATAGAATAGTTTATCAGACGGGCTACTACCATATTGACTGTGATCACCTTTTGCTGAATCAAAGCATGACTATCATGATACTCATTTTGACTTTGTATAGTGACATCTACACTGATGCTTTTTGATGATGACAATTATTTACAGATACCATCAGGACCAAACTTGACTGTGTTAGTGTTTTCTTTTGTTAGTTTCAGAAAATACTTATTGGAACTGCAATGATTAAGGGGACTTACTGGTACAGCCACATGACTACTAAATATTGGAAACTGGGCAAGAAGAACACATCTGTCTTGTGTAATGATATTGACAGGACAAAACCCTGCTTGCAGATCTAAAGAGGTCCTGTTTAGGCAAATGCACTTTGATCAATATTTGTGAAATGTGAGAATCTCTCAAGGCCCCCCCAAGGCCCTCATTTAATAATGTATGCAACTTGGACAAAAAAAAACTAAAAAGCTTGATGAAAGCTGGATGAAAGGATCCATATCACCTGACTAGTGGCTAGGTAGTTCAACTCTCCAAACTTGATTCAAAATGTGTTGCTGTCCTCGATAATCATAGATAGCTCATAGAGGATGTGTGCCAGGATGATATCAGAGCAGTCCAGCCGCTTGACGCAGGTGGGGTGAGTTTATTAGATTCACGATTGAATAAAATTACAAGCCCAAACAAGAGGTTTTGACAAGCTTTTAACATGCTTAATGAGCCCTTTGGCCTCTACTTTACTTTCCATTGATAGACTGGGTTCTTAGTTTCTAACTGGTGAAATGAAAATGAATACCGAGTTAAGGTACGGTTTCTAGATACGGATGTTCTGATTTTAGTACCTGAAACTGCAGTCCAAAATCACCAGCAATAGTAAGCAGGAAACCCTAATTCAGGAGATGGTTATTTTGTTTGCATTTAGCTTTTACATCAAACTTTTTTTCAGGGTTTTTCGTATCTTTTTATATGCAGTTCCTATGTATTTTTCACAGCACCTGTGCTCCTGTGGTTATAAAATCAGACAGCAGCCCTACCTCCCTTACGTAAGATTTCTTACAAAGCTTACAAGAAAAAAAATCCCTCCTCATTTACCAGCAGCCTGCGATCTGTCCTTTGTTTCTAATTGTTCTCTTCGAAATCAGTCCTGTTTCCTGTTCACTGTCTGTTTTATCAGAGCCAAGTCAAGTTACTGCTCATGAAATCATTTCCTGCTGTTGCTTCATATTAAAAGCACTTCATTGAGAATGCTTTTACTGTGAATCATTTATAGGAAAGAATGTGTTTATGCCTGAGTTAGCAGATCTTTAATTAATACAATCAAACACAATTAGGTCCAGAGATATTTAGCACTTTTTATTAAGTGCATCTGTTAGAAATAAATGCAGAGAGGAACGTATATACAGAATGTTAGAGAGGAAGTACTGTACTGTATTTTTTAATAATAAAAAAAAAAAGAAAAATCGTCTTTTATGAAAAAGGGCCAAATACAATCAATTAATTTTTTTCTGAGGGGTAACCCCAAAACACACCAACCAGAGTTATTTGCCATGAGATGTGATGTCAGTGAAACTAATTGCTCCAACAGGCTTCCTTTGGACATTGTCATAATTCAAATAAGACTTAGCTGACATTTTTATATCTCAGCTGCTCCAAATCTATCAATCAGTGAGCTTGGACCTTGTATTAAGTTAGTTGATTCATCATAAATCGCGGGCCCATTTGATTTATGTATGACGGAGTCAGGCCTGTGGTATTATGCATGCTGGTTTGCTGGCACGTAGAGATGGAGAAAAGCTGTCATTGAAGTCATCAGTTTCGCCTGTGCTTTTTCTAACCAAACACATTTCCAGAATGTCTCCTGTGATGGAAGCAGACAAAAAAACACTGCAAGAAATGCTACTTTTTGTAAAGCTTGTTCAGTTTTGTCGACACTGTGGTGTATGAGACTAAGACAGATTTTATTAGTAGGTGTAATAGGTCTCTTAAAGGTTAGTGGCTTTTGCTCGTGGAAATGGAAAGAAAAGTCTAGTTTCTTGTGAAGAACCCGTTTGACTAATCCCTTACCAAGAAATGGAGCTTTAGTAAATATTTATCCTTATAAATTCTGCAAAGTGCACAGCATAGTACTGTTTAATATAAAGTCACTGCATAACTAACTACTTCAGTCTATAATAATGCATCACTATTAAAAGTGTGTGTGTGTGTGTGTGTGTGTGTGTGTGTGTGTGTGTGTGTGTGTGTGTGTGTGTGTGTGTGTGTGTGTGTGTGTGTGTGTGTGTGTGTGTTATGGAATTCAGTTGAAACAGTTAACTGTGAGGGGAAATTGTCTCCTATGTTATAGGTCATATAGTTGTATGATTAGGTCATGCTGACCTATGACTATGTGCACAGCGTGACACAGTTTTTTTTTTTTGGGGGGGGGGGGCCTTTATGTGAGAATCTCCTCTTCTGCCCGTTCCCTGTTGGTCATTTATTATGAAAGCTAAAGATTAAACTTTTTTGGATTGTCCCAGTGTCTGGTTACTGTTACTTTACAGCCAAGAGCCTTCAGGGGAACGGTGTAGCCTGCTATTGGAAAGATGAGAGGGCTACCAGAAATTGCCAGATCTGATGGACAACAGTGTTCCATGCAAACAGCTGAATGACGATTAATTAGACTATTATTGGAAATGATTACAAAAAAAACAAGCCCTTAATCATGTCAAAGGATATGTTTCTCTGGTTTCAAATGGATACCTTTTCGAAAGCTAAGAAAAGGAAACATGTTTGACATTGTTTTAAACAGAACAAATCTGGTGCAATGCCTCAGCCAAGAAACATGAATCTTATGTGCTTGGGGAGTTGACAGCTGTTCATGTCGTCTATATTTCTTGTTAAAGATGTCACATTCCTCTGAACAGGAAGTGGCTGTGCTGAATAGGAAACCTCCCAAGAGCTATCTCTTTTTCATACTTGTATACATTTTTGCCTTTTGTGCAGAGAAAGTTGACTGAATACAAAGGGGGGAGAGGGACAAATGCAACAATATCGTGGCATGCATCTTTGCAAAAGGCTGAGGAAACCTAACATTCAGCTATTTCTCTCTTATTGTTATATTATTATTAATATGTGTCTTCCTTGTAGACTTTAGGAGGTGTACGTCAGGATGGCCCAATGGAACCAGTTACAGCAGCTGGAGACCAGGTATCTGGAGCAGCTCTACCACCTGTACAGTGACAGCTTCCCCATGGAGCTGCGACAGTTCCTTGCCCCCTGGATCGAGAGTCAGGACTGGTAAGAAATAATTAAGAACTTGGGCTCTGCTCCAAAAGCGCAGTTGTTTCTCCTGTCTTCCGTCACACACACATTGCTTTGCTTTTATCTACTTTCTTCTAGCTGGCAGCGGGCCACTCACCATGACTTGCTGAATGCTTACCTTGCATCGTCACCATCTACTTTATCATGCCAACTTCTTCCCATTACAGAGACCTCATGCATATCGTTTATCGCTGTATGGGTCTTTATTTATTTTTCTGTAAAGGTTGTTTCAGGACATTGTCATTTGTTTTCTTATCACGTCATCTTCGCTTCCGACACCATTACAGGAATCTCTTGTGTCACACTGCACCTGAACAATTCTTTTAGTGTTTTTTTTTTGTTTTTAGCTGCATTTAAAAACAAAAAGGGAAAAATAAATAGGTTAAGTTTTGCAATTCTATTTCCTTAATTAGTTAGTTGAAATTAATGATAGTTAGGCCATGTGCCAAGGAACATTGATACGTTTTTTTTGCTGATAGCAACAACATCTAGATTCCAGCAGACTACTTTTCCTTCCCCACGTAATTACTTTCATTCGGGATACAGAGTTTATATGAAATCACGATAACTTGACTACTGTATCCTGTCCTTTTTTAATAGGGCTTACGCTGCCAATAAGGAGTCACACGCCACACTGGTGTTCCACAACCTCTTGGAAGAGATAAACCAGCAGTATAGCCGCTTCCTGCAGGAGAGCAATGTACTCTACCAGCACAACCTGCGCAGGATTAAACAGCACCTGCAGAGCAAGTACCTAGAGAAACCGATGGAGATCGCTCGCATCGTTGCTCGCTGCTTGTGGGAAGAACAAAGGCTACTGCAGACTGCTACATCTGCTGCACAGGTACAGAATGCTATACCTACCGAGTTGCAGTCTTTCAGTTCTAATGTTCAATTACACAAACATTTTCAGTCGTTTTCAATATTAGTTGGTACAGTTCATAGTTTCTTTTATTTTTCCACAGGATGGCCAGGCAGCCCATCCCACTGGCACCGTGGTGACGGAGAAGCAGCAGATCCTGGAGCACAACCTCCAAGACATCAGGAAGCGAGTGCAGGTTCGTTTTTAAATAGTAACGTTTTGTAGCATCAAGAATATTGAATAGTTACCTTTTGAAAGTTATTTGTGTTTCTTGACATATAAACTCAACATACTTTTCAACAGGATATGGAACAGAAGATGAAAATGCTTGAGAACTTACAAGATGACTTTGATTTCAATTACAAGACATTGAAAAGTCAAGGAGGTATATTTTATTTATTTATAGCTTAACCTTAAAAAAAACAGTGAAGCAGTAATTTGTTAGCTGACTATGACATGTCCACGCTCTGCCCAGAGTTGTCCCAGGACTTAAATGGAAATAGTCAGGCTGCTGCTAGCAGACAGAAGATGGCTCAGCTGGAGCAGATGCTCAGCGCCCTGGATCAGCTCAGGAGGGTGGGTGTCTGTACCTTACTATCTTATCTTCTTTGCAAGAGGAGACAATATAACATTTTAAAATATGACCAAACCCAAATCATAGTGAGCAGAAATTAAGCCACCAGTCATCAATTACCTTTACGTCTTAATAATGTGTGCTGTGCTGGTTGTCTTTATAGCAAATTGTGACAGAGTTGGGAGGCTTGCTGACTGCCATGGATTATGTACAGAAGAACCTGACAGATGAAGAGCTGGCAGACTGGAAGCGAAGGCAACAAATTGCCTGTATTGGGGGTCCACCAAACATCTGTCTGGACCGGCTCGAGACATGGTATCCAGGGATTTTTATTAGACAATTTTGTTGCCTGTTATGATATAATCAATAATATCTGTTGACCACAAGATGATGCTACAGGTTATCGAAAGTGCTGAAAAGTTTTCATCTGAAACTCATCACGAGTCATAGTAAGAAATATGGTTAGGATCATTGTATTCATGGTTGTTTATTGACTCTGAACTTTGATCTCTTTTGGTGATATACCCTCAGCCAAAATACAGTGTATTTCTAATTTATTGTGCTCTGTCACCCTTTTTGTCAACTATAAGCAACATTTATCTATCACAATGTTTGACTGGACCTGGATATTATTCTCCAAATAGGATCACATCCTTGGCTGAGTCCCAGCTCCAAATTCGTCAGCAGATCAAGAAGCTGGAGGAGCTTCAACAGAAGGTGTCCTACAAAGGAGACCCCATCATCCAGCACCGGCCTGCTCTTGAGGAGAAGATTGTGGACTTGTTTAGAAACCTTATGAAGAGGTAATGTCTACAGAATGATGCAAATTTATATCTGTATAATAGTTGGTAGTGTTCTTATGAATTGCATAGATGTTTTTTCCCTGATCTTTGGGAACAATCTATGGTGAAGAAAATCTAATCTTAAAGTTCCACTCTCAGTGGCATGTTCATGGTTTTCATGATAACAAGATGGAAAGTTCACATTAAGCTCACATGATGACACCAGGGCCAGCTCCTTATCTTATTCTCTCTGTAAATCTTCTCTGATCTATGATCCACTCTTTCTTGCAGTGCGTTTGTGGTTGAAAGGCAGCCGTGTATGCCCATGCATCCAGACCGACCTCTGGTCATCAAGACAGGAGTGCAGTTCACAAACAAAGTCAGGTAAGATGGCGATTTTAATGGCAACTTGTGAGTTGACATCATAACCTAATTCATTTTCATGGAGAAAATGTATATATTCCTTTGTTTCCAGGCTACTGGTGAAATTTCCTGAGCTCAATTACCAGCTGAAGATTAAAGTTTGCATTGACAAGTGAGTTGATTTTCTTTCAACCTGTTGTCACATTTAACATTAAGTCATCACATGAATTTGACTGAAGACCAGACCATTTACTCTCCTTTTTTCAGAGAATCTGGGGATGTCGCTGCAATTCGAGGGTGAGACAGATTTTTTTTTTTTTTTTAAACCCTGAGCATTTACTGTAAATTGTTTTAGAACCGTGTCCCAACTTCTGCCTTGATTTCCTTAGGTCACGAAAGTTCAACATCCTTGGTACCAACACAAAAGTTATGAATATGGAGGAATCCAACAATGGAAGCCTGTCAGCAGAGTTTAAACACTTGGTGAGTTATAGAAACAAAAGGCTCACTGCTAGACAGTTGTGAGGTTTTCTGATACAAGCCTGCTACGGAACACTGACTTCCTGTTTGTTGCAGACCCTGAGAGAACAGAGGTGTGGTAATGGTGGCCGGACCAATAGTGATGTAAGTACTATTTCCCAACACTGGATTTAATTATATAGTGTAGCACTCTAATTGGATGTTGAAGACCGCTGTATTATAAGGAAAATATGTTTTGGTAATTTGACATACGCATTCAATGCACTTAAAAATCTGTTCTCTTTAGGCCTCTCTGATTGTCACAGAAGAACTCCATCTAATCACTTTTGAGACAGAAGTCTATCACCAAGGCTTGAAGATCGATCTGGAGGTCAGTACCATGTCTCTGTAGCTTGAACTTAGTGACATTTCTGTATTTTCTGTTTAAACACGCAACAATAGAATCTAGCAGTTCTCGAGCATAAAATCGAAACCCAGAGGTGTTCTTGACAAATGAGTCATTACGAAAGCCCTTCACCTCCACAACTTCTATATGAGCTGTTACTTTAAAATCTTTGATCACTACAACTTCCCCTATTGCTCTGTAGGAGTGCTTCAAACCTGTGTCTTTCCATTCACAAATGTGCGACCTGTCATCACGTCAGATAAAGATGTGTCAGTCTCAGAGCAGCATTCATATCGGTGACACAATGACCTCCTTCTGACTGATGAAATGTGCTTGTCATATGGAGGATTACTCTAAATTTGCTATATTTCTACTGTTGACTTTGCTAACCTTTCAGAGGTGTGTATACCTACATATTTTGATTATATTATTATTTTTATCATACAATTATCTTGTGAGCCAATAAGAAAAATTCATCTGAGATGCGATCCTGATGTTGTGTGATGCTGAAAACAGGACTACCCTTAAATCATATTTCAAGAGGAGCAACATGCCTTTTTGTAAGAACAGTTGTAATGAGAGTAATGTCCTGTGGAAGTAATATTGAAATTATACTGCAGAAACATTTTTGTTTCAATACAAAAGCATCATCATGGCAGCTTTTTAAGAGAAGTAAAAAAAATTAACTGATTATTCCTCTGTTTTCTACAGACTCACTCACTGCCTGTGGTTGTCATTTCGAACATCTGCCAGATGCCCAATGCCTGGGCTTCGATCCTGTGGTACAACATGCTCACTAACCACCCAAAGGTAAGGCAGCTCCCTCTTGTGGAAAGGGAATGAACTTTGCCTATTTCGCTCACATGGGGGGGGATATTTAGTTGTCATTCTGTTTGTTATTGGGGAAAAATGATATGCTTTATACTATGTTGGGCTGGGTGTCTGCACAGAATGTGAACTTCTTCACCAAGCCACCGGTGGGGACGTGGGACCAAGTGGCTGAGGTGCTAAGCTGGCAGTTCTCCTCCACCACCAAGAGAGGCCTGACCATTGAACAGCTCACCACACTGGCTGAGAAATTACTAGGTAAGGTGATACGCTTCAAAATCCCCTAAAACCTTTAACCTGCCCATGTGTCGTAAATATCAATGTGTGATATTCTTGAATTGTCCACCTAGGGCCTTGTCTCAACTACTCTGGCTGTCAGATCACCTGGGCCAAGTTCTGCAAAGTACGTCACCACATATGGTTCAGTTCACCATATTTTCGTTCTACTGTGTCAGTGTGAGTCAATTTGTTCCTTCCTCTTTACAGGAGAACATGGCAGGCAAAGGTTTCTCCTTTTGGGTGTGGCTGGACAATATTATCGACCTGGTGAAGAAGTATATCCTGGCATTGTGGAATGAAGGGTGAGGGGTCATCCTTTGTTTATAGTCAAGTTCTTTTACACTCACTGGAGCTGCATAGATAAGGGTCAGACATGTTTTAATATTTAGTGGGCATGTATCCCTGATAATAAAGCTTAGTAATCCTTTAATATGTAAAATGTGTTTATTTAGCTTAATTTGCCTTTCTCCAGATACATAATGGGTTTCATCAGTAAGGAGAGGGAGAGAGCCCTCCTCAGTCCAAAACCTCCTGGCACGTTTCTGCTACGCTTCAGTGAGAGCAGCAAGGAAGGGGGAATTACATTTACTTGGGTAGAGAAAGACATCAGTGGTGGGTATCCGGGATGTCCCATTTATTGTTAATGATAGGTTTCCAGTTTATTTTGTGATGCTGAGCTCCTTTTCTACGTTTATAGGAAAGACTCAGATCCAGTCAGTGGAGCCTTACACCAAGCAGCAGCTCAACAGCATGTCCTTTGCTGACATCATCATGGGCTACAAGATTATGGATGCCACCAACATCCTGGTCTCCCCGCTCGTCTACCTCTACCCAGAGATCCCCAAAGAGGAAGCTTTTGGAAAGTACTGCAGGCCAGAAGCAGCTCCCGAACCTGAGATGGGAGGAGACTCGACGAGCAGTAAGTCGCTGTCTTGTTCTCGGAATCTCTGCAGAATATGGAAAACACATGTTGCTTCAAACGCATGCAGCATTTTCTTGATTCAGCACATTTTATTATTGTTCGTATTTTATTCTTTTTGATAAAATATTTTTTTCCCCTTGACAGCTATTCAGCCATACCTAAAGACAAAGTTCATCTGCGTAACACCGTGAGTATCTGATAATTCTTTATCTTTTGTGTCATCACTGTTTACAGGGAGATCTTATGTCTCCCACTGTGGATGTTTTTGTTAAGGACAAAGCTTTTTTTTCTGAATATTCCTACTCAACTTTCCTATTTTGCTGTTTTTGTGTGAGACAATTGTTGCCATATATATATATATATATATAAATTTTAAAAAGGAGAAGAAAGCTTATTTTTGAGTGACTGTCGATAAAAAAACAAACAATGAGAAAATTAGATTGGAGATACAGTAAGACTGAAAAAAATCCTTCTCATAATCAAATTTAATTATTTTTAAAAAATGATATAGGGTATAAAATATCCAAAACATAATACGATAATAATAGATTACATTTATATAGCGTTTAATCTTCATACCCAAAGCGCTTGAATATAGGGAGGAAACTCACCTCAACCACCTGGGGAGTGAGGAAATCAGTTTGAAAAGAATTTTTCCCGGGACAAGAGGGGAACCCTCGAAGTTTTTCTGCAGTAACAGTCATGGGACATATGATAAGCAAAATGAGCCTGAGTCTCATTTTAACATCTCATCCAAAGGGCCCACATCTCCCACAGCACAGTGACACATTAATGGGGAGTTGGGATTTATTTATTATGACCAGAGGGAAGACTGCTCCCTACTGGCCCATCAGCATCACTTTCAGCTGCTACTTAGTTTTCCCAGGAGATCTTCCATCCATGTCAAGCCGAGCCCACGTCTACTCGGGTTCTATCTTACAGCAGAAACAGCGTACATGTTGGTACATCCTCCCTTTTCTTTGTAAAAGTTAAACTAAAAATATATATATAGACGGTGGTTACAGAAATTTCTCAGTGGTCAGGTTGTACATGTTTTTGCACGCTGTGTTTTTGTCACTTCACCTTTTCATTTTCTGACCTGGTGTAGCCAAAATGCCGCCAATTTGAAGTTCACCTGTGGCTGTTATTTCTCACAGAGTGTTGTTAGATAACCGGATCAGAAAGTAATAGAAAAATATCAGTGCTTATATGAACAGGTCCAGTGTGACAATAAAAATCTAAAAAAGCAACGAAGCAGCAACCTCACAGTTGATAACGGTATAAAGCTTGCAAAAACTGATTTGCAAATGGTGAAGTTAAAAATGTAAAAAAAAAAAAAAAGAATCTATGTTGCTGTATAACCTCTTCAACTGTATTTGTGTTGGATATGTGGACTAACCAATAATGCATGAGAAGGAGAGAGGCGGATGAGTTGCAGGTGTGCACAGTCCAGTCAGCCATGTGTGCTCTGGTTGCTAGTGGGTTTAAAGGTGCGTTGCGAGGTTTGCTCAGTGAGATCCTGACCTGTCTCCATAGGTGTCCCTCCGTGTTCATGGACTTGCCAGACAGTGAGCTACTTGGGAACGGATTCCCATGGTAGGAGCTCGTGGGGAGGTGGCATGTAGGGCTGTGTGTGCATCTTGTCACTTTTTGTCTGTGTGTTTGAAGGGGCGAGAGGGGGGGGTTATCTCAAGGATATTGGTCCAGCTCAGCCCCCACCCTCAACCCCCGCCCCACACCCATGCAATTCCTGTTTTTGTTTCCAGCTCCGTGACACTTTTCCTGGTTTTAATAAGAGCTTTTCTACAGCATCTTCCCCGCCAGTTTTTCATTTGTTTCAGGTTACATCCCAGACTTTTCTGTCATAATTTCTCAACTAAATCCATGTGTATGGATTAAACAGTCCATGATTGTCAAAAGAAAATTCATAACTGATGTCACACGACAGTAGTAATAAACAAACATATTTCTAGTTATATCTGGCTATAAAGATGCATAATTCTTTAAGACAGCAGACAAGGAAGAAACTATGTCATTTTGACAAAAGAAACAAATTCAAACTCAACAGATTATTAAACCTTAGGAAAGATTTACAACTGAGAAATGGCCTGTTTGATCCACTGTGCTTACCAACAACTGTAGTGAATGTAAATAACTGTCATTAACATCAACTAATTGTTGAACTCTCAAGCTTTTTGTGTGTTAAGCAATGCTTGAAATAGAAGTGGGAAGCATGGTATGTTACATGTTTGGCATCACCATGCGCAGTCTGTCCTACTTTACTTTACTTTGTATTTTACCATAAATCTGTCTTATTTCTTTCATCGACTCTTCTTTTTGTTATTCAAATATGGGCATGACTTCACAAACTGACATGAATGCTGAATTATCTCTAGTATGATGAGAGTGATGGAGTGGCCTTTCTCGCTCGTTATCGACTGATATATATATTTAACAATGTAGCAGAATTACAGCCATTTTTTCTTTTATTTATATATATATTTTTAAAAATACTTGTGGTATATATGCAGTCAGTGTGATGGAGACAAACGCTGACATAAACAAGTGAATAAATGGCTGTTAGGTTACCACTTGTGGTAAAGCCGGATGACAAAGATATCACAGTAGTTATTTCGAAAGTAAAACCATGAGTGTTTTTATTTCTGTTTGTAAGATGCGATTACATTTCTTAATAACATTGCTTTTTTTTTACAGTACAAACTCTGGAAACACCAGTGACCTGTTCCCTATGTCACCTCGCACCCTTGATTCCCTGATGCACAATGAAGCAGAAGCTAATCCGGGACACTTGGGTGAGTCAGTTACACACACATTACACATACCTACAAAGTACAAGAACACAAGCATGACAACATGACAGAACATGACCCAATATTAATGTTTGGATTTTAATTTCCTCCACAGAATCACTCACTTTGGACATGGATGTAGCATCACCTATTTGAAGGGATTGTTTGTAGCTGCTTTTTTCTCTGGGTAACATTGTCGGAGATTTAATGCCGAGTTACTGATTTTGATTTTAGATAGACATTGCCACTTATAGAATTTGATTATCCACCTGTAGTTTAATGTGTTAAACTGTTGGTACAGAATTATTGTAATTTCAAACAGCATCTTACTCCCGTTCAGTATGTCTCTGTCTTCATAGATGTCTTTACATACAGTACATTTAGGTATCTGAAAATGTATTTTTTTGGAAACATTGTATTTTTGTGTTGTTGACTTTTAAAATGATTATAAATATGTGTTGTGCTTTTGTTTGTATAAGAAAATGTAAAGAGAATCATTGTATAAGCTATGCTGCTTTGAAAATGTACTTTGACAGGTTTTGATGCAATTAATGGTCTTTGTCAACATGTTAAGTCTTGTTTTTAATCCCTGCCAAATGTAATATCCGATGTGTTCATTCATTATGATTTTTTACACAAAACTGAGTATTTCTTACACATAGACATACACAACTGTGCATGGAACAGTGAGAAGAAAGACAAGAACATTTTAGACAACTCCAGTTATTTTTTTATTTATCACAGTATTCTGAGTAATCATGAGGAAAGCTGTAAAAGTGGTGCTCTTAAAACATTTATGCCACTCCCCCTTAAATACTGTAATTTGTGATCATGAAAATTGCACTTCTTTTGTCATTTTATTCTTTCTTCTTGTGCCTGAATTCACCCAATATTTTCTGACAAGTAATGTAAATCTTTTTCTAATTCTGAACAATTTATTTTAGAACTAATATTCTATTCTAACATAACTGGATGATAAAAAAAAAAGATATTTCACTCTAACAGAGTTTACAAAGTGTGGTATGTAGCAGTTGACTTTTAACTTTCATACTGTTGATTTAACCCTGTCTGTTGATTTAAACTCTGTCTGCCATGCCATAAAATCTTCTTCTGTGCGCTCATGTAGAGGGGAAAAAACGTTTTCTGTAAAATATGCTGTAACTATTCATTATTTGACAGAAGGCAATAAAAACATGTTAGCACTAAAAATAATGTAGTTTAATTGACTTTTCAACTTTGGAGGAAAGGGAACTAGTTTGTGTGAATTTGATCTGTGACATGGCTCATGAATTATTTCTCCTAATGTTTCTTATTCATATTGTTTCAATCAGTACATTTTGGAATAACATTGCACTGTATATTCAACATGTTTTAGATGTTAGTAGCAGATATCAGATCAGACAAAGCTGGATGTAGCCATTACTGCCCATAAATCAGAGTCTGGTCACTGTTACCGCTTAACTGGAGGAGAAGTGACAAGTAGAAGTTGGGCCCAACACTCCTGGTCTAACAGACAGAGGAAAGACGTCTGGCAGAGTTGAAATACGACATGTTTTATTGGAGCTCCATTAAGGGGGAAAGCAAGAGCAAATTAATTTCTCTGCGATAATCCAGAGGACCAACTGTCATGCACTGATTTAGATGAGAAACCAACGGCAACAGAGCATTTATAAAGAGATTTAAGACAAGCAATTCAACAATATGTGATAAATTATATGCAAGTAATACAAAATTTTATCTCTATGTAGAATTTGAAGCTCCTGCGGGTCTGGCAAAACCTACCGACTGAAACAATACTGTATATACTTTTTTCTTTGTCTCACAGATTGATCTTGATCGAATAAGTGGGGCCAGAATACACCCATTTCTGTGAGTTGAGTGTTACATGATATACATACATGTATAAGAAGTGAACTGACATCACACTTCCTGTTTTCAATTTGAGTCCAACAGAAACACGGACTTCCCTGACTGGAAAGCCCATTGTTGCCTGGGTGAAGCCCCCATGCATCTTCAGCTATTAACATAGCTGCATGTGACCCACCGGGATTCCCACAGGCCGCTCTGGAGAAAACATGACAGCTGAGATAAAGCAGCTAAACAAACAGAAACAGGGGGGGGGGGGGGGTTTCTGCATCGCCGACCCTCTGCCTTTCTCCGCGGCGCTTGCCTACTCTCCGGTCACATCTCTTGTTTATCGCAGTGCTAGGAAATGAACACAGAATGGTTTTGAGGAGACGGAGGGGGCGTGGAGATGTACAGCTATTACCGTCAGCAGCTGCTGACTCAGCTGTCTGAGGAAGCAACTGTAACCCTTCACTTCTGGTTGGCTGCCAATTAATCTGTAGAATCGATGAAACTTCAGCAGGGTACAGAGGCTGGCTGGGTTGACTGCTTGTGTGTGTGTGTGTGTGCATCTCTTTGGGAGAGGGGGGGCCGCTGATGAATAAGGATCTTTGATCTGGATGCAGTAAAAATCAGTGAAACAAAATTAATCTGCAGCATGACGGGTAACCTTTTTTCTTCTCAATTCCATTCCATTCAACAACAGCAACATTAAAAATTAAAATATGGGCTTATAAATATGGGCTTTTACCTACTTGTAAGTTTGTGAGAAAATCTATAAAAGACATAACATCACGTACATTTCCGCAATGTGCTTTGCATTTTTAACATGTACATGAGTTTTTCTTTTCATTTTGTGAGACTTCTCAATATTGTATAGTTATCTTATGGCTCGCTTGTTACTTTGCATATAACCTTTCAACATGTTCAATGCATTATATAATATGATAGCATGTCCGAATTAGAAACACCTGTACTCTTTACTCATTAATTGGCTATTTATTTGTATCTCTTTAGGCTAAAAGGCTGTTCTTCCAACACTCATCATGCCTCACAGTGTATACTTTCACCTTTGATGCTTTATATTGTAATGGAGTTAATTTTTAATATAGTTTATAGGATTAAGTCATGGATTTAAATACTGTTCTACCACACCACCCGAACATTAGGCCAATGAGGACTATGATAATCCTACTATAATCCAAGTGTGGGGGGGTAAAACAAGATATAATGATCTGTTTATTTTCACTCTTTGCCAGATGAGCCACAGGAAAACAACTAATTCTTCGCAATGTTATCTTTTGTCTCTGCCACTTCATTTCTATCTCAATCTCTTTCTCTCACTATCTCTCTCCCTGTGCCAAAATAAACTAATTAAATACACACTGGTATAATTAAATCATCTAATAAACACCTCATCTTCTCTGTCCATGCCTCAGTCTGCCAGTTCAGTAGTTGAATTAAACTCAGTTTTGCACCAGAGGGCGTCGCTATTCTCCAGATGCAGACAGATTTTTGGAAGGGATGCACAACAAGGGAGTTAGATTGAAGCTTTACTGAAGGCTAGGGTAGATTAAACTTAATCTTATCAACCTATTTGCTCATAACTATGTGCAGCAGAGAACAGCTTTGATCTGAGCAAGTGAGAGGAAAGTGAATCCGAGGTTAATGACTTGAAGCAATGTGGGAGCAGTTTTATTGTGCTGTCTCCTAAATATTAATAGCCTAGTTAATTAAGGAATGTACCACATAACTACTTCATTCACTCAGTCATTTTCTATAAGTAGGGTTGCGGGGGTCTGCTGGAGCCAATCCTGGCGCATTACAGGTGAGAGGCAGGGATACATCCCAGACAGGTCACACACACACACCTACAATCTAAAAATCTCCAATCAACCTCAGCATGCTTTTGGACTGTGGGAGAAAGCTGGAGAACCCGCAAAGAACCCACGCAGACATGGGGAGGACATGCTTACTCCACCCAGAAAGACCCCACAGCTGCCACCTTATTGCTGTGAGGCAACAGTGCTATACAATGCATTGCCCTATCATTATTATTAATATTGTTGTTGTTGTTGTTATTAAATAAATGAATATGTTTAGTTCGAACATGTTAAAAAATGAATGAAAAAACAGACAAAGGCAAACAATAGCAATATAACTAAACAAACAATAAACATTGTAAAAAAAAATAAACGGCTCATCTAAACCAGCGAATTTAAAATATTATTTTAGTTGATTTGCTTTATTCCTTATTTATTTATAAAAGTTTAGCCTTCACCAGACTATTACCCTCGGGGCACAGATAAATCAAATAAAACTAAGGAAGATTTAATATATATGTTTAAAGAAGAATAAGAAGTTTGAATAGGCTAGGTAGCATGGGTGGACTTCTGCTGCTGCCTCACGGCTTCTTTTATCCGGAATTAGTCACGACCAATCATCACCGAGCAGCACAGAAATCAACATAAATAACTGTTACACTACAGACACACGCAGAGCCGCCGGAAGTGGGCGGTGTGTCAGCGAGAGAGAGAGAGACATAGAGAGAGAGAGGAGAGAGAGAGAGAGAGAGAGAGAGAGAGAGAGAGAGAGAGAGGGAGAGAGAGAGAGAGAGAGAGAGAGCGGCGAAGTGTGAAGCGAACTGTTGGAAACTGACTGACTGACTGAGAGATTCCTGTTGTGGGTTGCTCACGTCGCTGCAGCCTCTCCCTTGCGTTTTATGAAAAAGGACAGCAGCGTCGCAGTCGCTCCGCAGAGGTAAGTGCGCCACTTTTACAGCTTCCACTCCTCTTCTTTTCTCCTTTATTTTAAACGCTGTCAGAGAGACAGAGAGGGGTAGGGGGGTTATTGAACTTCCTGCTCGTCGCGTGTCGCTGACGGTCCGCCGCGGCCGGGGAAGAACGGTCCTGACCTGACAGCGCTTTGTAAACAAACTGCGGAGCGCGGCGGCTCCTCCGGTTGTAGACGCCGCACACACGGCTGCATTAAAAAAACAACCTTTGGATACATGTCTGAACGTTTATATATGACTTTAAAACAGAAAAAACACGAATTTGTAGTTTGTACTAACCGGAGTGAATCAACAGGCAGGGGCACCCTGCGCTGACTACAGAATCCCTGTAGTATTCTACAGCTTAATCCCTGTCTGTACTCCAGTCACCGTTTCCCCCTTTTTTGCTATTTGGTTGTTTATTTTTCTTTAATTGCTCGCAATGTCCACGCGAGCTTCTAAACGGGCACGTGACGCCACGGTCCACTCGCTGTGGAACTATATAAGGACTAGCTGTCATCCGTCTAAAATGTATACGGCTGTGGGGGGGGTGGTGGTGGGGGGTGGGGGGTCACGGCTTTTAACCGCTACCCGCGTGCGTCTCGTGGAGGAGGGAGGGGGGGGGGGGGGGGCGGGATGACGCGGAGCGGCGCGGGAACGGTCGCACGCGCTCGCGAGGCGAATAACGGAGGTGAGTGTCACAGGTGGATGCCGGCAGAGGGCTTTCTGTTCGGTGACTTGACACTGTGGCATGGCACCGCGCTCAAGGATTATTTGCCCGGCGGGTAATGGGAAGTATTCGCTATAGGCTACTGTGCTTTGAGTGTAGTCTACTGTTGTCAGGTACTTCTCGCATACTCCGCCTCACACGCGGCGGCGCGTTTGTGGGAGTTGTTAAAAAAAACTACTGCGTAGAGGCCTCGCGCTTTAAAACTCCATCATTGTTACAGCTACAGTGTCATTTGTTGCTGCGATGCTTTTTACAGAGTCTGTATCCTACAAATAAAAGGATAGGATATTATTTTACTGCGATTTCTTTAGAAAAGGCATTGTAACTAAAAACTACCATAAAGTCCAATATGATCAATGAAAACTCAGTGCTGTTGAGCAACACATGCAATTGCAGTGGGCAATTTGAGAGATTTCCAAAAAATTCAACTTAATGGAAGAAGATTACTATTAATTTCACTATCAAGCACCAAACAGCCTTTATACTTTCAGGGTATCATTTTAGAAAAAAAAAGGATTTATTTTTTTATTCATGAAAATAAATCTATGAAGCCTATTAGTCTATTTCTTGCAGCGGTTGCAGTAACATTTTATAAAATTGTTATGAACGGGAAGTTTTTATTTGACGACTGCATTTGCAAGATAATTTCCATCCATTTAAAAAATAATAATAATAAGCTTCATGGGTAAACATGTTTTGTGTAGAGCAGTATATAGTAAATATAGTAAAATATAGTATAATAAGTATGTATATATATATATATATATATATATATATATATATATATATATATATATATATATAATTCCGTCTTCATCCAGACACACAGGAAGGAGATGTGATCTTATAACTAACATATAACAAAATAATAAGGGTAAATGCCAGAAGTAAGTCCCCCAAATTCTTCTTTCAGTACTGTGGATAGCGCCACTCGGCCAAGCGTGCCAAAGCACTTAATGTCATTCTTGCAAGTCACTGTTTATTATAGCTCTATGCACAGCCTGCAGCAAATGAGGGAAAATATAGGGATACACAGTGCAACATATACGTGCACAATGTGCTGACGTCATAAAAAGCAAAAACCCTGCAGTACACGCATACTTGTCAGACTACAGTCTATTTTGAGGAGGGACTCATGTTTTCTTTTGATGCTTTCCCGTCACCCTGCTTTTACCCACAAGAGGCAACCACCAGTCCATTTACTGCGTCATCAGCTAGATGCGGTGTCATCTCTGTTGTCACTCATTGTCAAGTTTGTTTCGGATTGTATTGTTGTTTGTACTTGACTGTTCTGACGTTCTAGCCCTTCGCTTAGATTGTTTTTAATATCATTATGGGTGAGGCAGTATAAATCACTATGAAGGTGATACATTTATGTCCCTACCAGGGATAAAAATAACTCAGCAGGGGCAGGGATATATGTATCCCCCTCTGCAAATTTGGCCCCTAAATAATTTAGTAATTTTACTTTCTAAGAATATGGAGAAGAAAAAGAAGACTTCTACTGCATAACATAAGACTTGTGGGCAGTACCTTAAGTTGGTTATGACAGCTCTGTTGGTGTACAAAGTCAACCTCCCAAAAATTGGCAATATGTCAGATCTAAAGTTGTTAATTCCTAACAGGTCTGTGCTACTCACCTATGCATTAGTGGAAAATTATTAGATAATATTGCCTCATTGTGAGCCTGTTTGCGAAAAAGCATGACAACACCGTAAAGGTCATTATGAAGCTTGATGTCAAACCTTGTAACACCTGACTCCTGAATGGAGATCCTGGTGTTTGTGCTTGCATACAAACAGAATTGAAATGTCACTATCGCTGTGTCGTTTCCAAGAACGCCTCGTACTCTACAATAAATAAGTGGCGACCTGCAGCACTCAAGCTGTTTATTTGTTTATTTCATAATTTGCTTGCTTTCAGCCCCAGCGCCAGCCCCTTTTTGGTTTGTGTGTGTGAGAGCTAGTGTGTATGTACTCTTTATCTTGCAGAGATGACCTTATCTGCAGCGATCACAAATTCCCCATTTGCATCCTTTTGTCATTTTGTTGTTATGTGAAGGCTTGGTTGCTCTAAAAGGACTTGTGTGTTAATGTTTTCCTTCATTTCTTACTGGAGCCGACACCCACCTTCTGCTCCTACTAGCCGAGAATAACAAGTTGTGATAAATAGTTCCTGCCACTGGGATAACACCCGCCCCTGAACCTGCTGTATGAAAACAAAGCAGCATCTCAGGGTCCTTTATCCTCAACGCAGTATTAATTATGTTATGATAATTGTAATAGTTAGTTTGATGACAGACTGGGTTTTCAATAGTCCTGAAATTAGTTACTTAGTCCAAAAACAAATGAACATCAACTAATTATTTATTCATTTATGAATATTTGTGCAACTTACCTACCTTTGGTCTGTCTGTTAAACAGCGAATAGATTGAACTTCAGTTTTATAATGTATAACCCTAATTTGGCCGTTGCCTTTACCATGTTTTTTTTTTTTTTTAATTTTCTTTTGTTTGCACCTTCTGTACGCCTGCTCTCACAATCAATTGACACATTTTAGTCGCGCTGTAATATACAGGAAATAGTGGTCAAAGTGTTTTTACCATTTAACCCTGTTGGCAAACACCATGTTACCCTGCGCGCTCCCTCTGTCACTTGTGCTGTAAGTTCTGTGCACAGAGCACAGGAAGGGAGGGTTTTCCCAGGTTTCTGTGAAAACGCGAGTGTTTTGGGTTGGTGTTGGGTACATGGCATGCAGGCCAGGCACGCATTGGCTGGCAGCACACTGTGTCCTGGCAGAAAGACCCAGATGCTGGAGGCGTAGCAGCAGGGAGATAGAGGAGCCCAATGTTTTATCCCACAAGCACACTGTGCCATGTGCTCACAGCGTGGCATGTCCTTAAGCTTGTCAGCACTTCTCGCTTTTTCACTCGCCACTGCCAGACAAGTGTAGGGTCCAGCAAGCCTGGAAAAGAATACTTCAGTACTGTAAGTGTGTGTGTGGGGGGAAGGAGTGGGGGGGGGGGGGGGGGGGGGCTCAGTCTAGGTGGAAACGATGGCACAGGAGGCGTTTTCTCAGCATTGACACTATGAGTGGCTGGAAGTAAGCCGATTAAAGGAGTGGGTTTGATCTGACTGAGCTATGAGTCAAAGGTGTCAGAATCATTTATGCACTAATGACTGTGCTTATCATAGGGCTGCTCACTCATCTGACCAGAGGAGAGGATGTACTGATGAAAAGGACACCAAGAATGTTATTTGCTTGTGATCCATTTCTTTGGTGAAACCTTGGTGCAAGTGATCGAATCCACCTGATGAGACATGGACATCGTGAATGAAGATGTTTTCAGTACAATGGCCGCTTGCTATGAGCCGTTCTCCTCCTGTACAATTGCCCATGACCTCCAAAATTTACTGGACATAAGATTAGATTTTCTCCACAGCTGAACGCAGAAGGGGGTCTTGAAAAGAGATACTACTGCCGCAGTGGTGTTGGACAAACTCTAAGGGGCTATTGGCAGACAGGAGGACTTGCACCCCGAGGCCACTTTCATTGTGGCAGAGAACCAACCTCTGTAACCTGAAATCTTTGCTACCAAAGTTTTACCAAAGGTCAACTTCACAAGCAGATGCAAAGGTCCTGAACCAATGTTACTCCACAATCAAGGCAGCTTAAAGGTGTATCCTGTGACCTCACTTTGGGACATTGTTGACCATGTTTCGGTGCTCTTGCTTCCTACCTACAAGCAGAAAGTATGTGCAAGTCTAAATTTTTTGGAATTAACAGACTGGTAATATTTTAGGTAATTAGCCTTGCGTTTAAATGAGTATCCTGAACTGGTCACTGTTAGTCCTGGAATAATACTGACATTCATTTGAGGTAGAGAGAGTAACCCTTATTTTTGGTAGGCAAGGAATGCTACAACAAATTAGGTGTATTTACAGAGAGCCATCAAATGCTGTTAAAAGACTATGGATGGACAAACTGGAAAACGATTCCAGTGGCTCTACTCGCAGCCCATGTGGAGGAGCTGCAGGGCGATTATGGACTACAAATCTAAGCCTAGCTACCGATACTTCTGCCCCTCTCTCTCGGACAGGTTTTATGCGTGCTTCGACACACAACTCTGACCCAATGACAGCAGCAAAGTGCCCACTACATGAAGTTGATCTACAGGTTATCTACGGTGCAGATGCGAGTAAAACTTTAAAATTTTGAACGCTCGTAAAGCTACTGGCCCAGACAACATCCCTTTTAGTGTCGTCAAGTTCTGCTACACTCGGCTATCTCTGACTTTTACTGACATTTTTTGTGCCCGAACCTAAGGAAACAAAATGAAACCTAAAATTTGTTGTAAAGTTTGCCTACAGTTCCAATACATACGTAGATGACTTTATTACACTTGTCCTACATACTTTTTAAAAATACCACTGTCAGAAGATTGTTTGATGATCATGGCACAAGGTCTCTCAACACCGATTAAATTCTCATGAAAGAGAGACTCAAGAGTTTCGTTATGACTACCGTATCGTATCTCTTATCTTATCACTATACCATTGACGATGTCCTGAAGGGTTGTATCATAATATGGTTTGGCAACTTCACTGATCAGGACTGCAGACTGATACAGTCAGGTCACAGCTGATGCACCCACATGCACCTCACATTTTTGGTGAGTAGTAGCCAATGTAATGTAGTCTATGTATTGTGTATAAAATGTGTACATACCATTGCATTGTGTGCATACTCTTTGTTTTAGCTTTGTTGAGCCTTTGTGGATGCAGAGAAAAGCATGGCCAAGGTTTCATTGTATTTTTATACACAGTACAATAAGGTTGAACTTGAAGAAATACTGACAGGAAGACGAGACTGAAAGAGAAAGGGAAACATTCAAAGGGAAGTGATCAGGAAGCATGTGGTGAGATGCACCCTAACCACCTCCCCCTTTCAGTCGGGCTAATGCTAATCCACCGGTCATGTGACCATGAGCTTTTAGCTTGGTCAAGGCCAGAAGTGCTCTGATCCATCTGTCAAATAACATTGGTGATTTCTGGCATCTACAGTATGCAGCCGATTCCTAACTGTGATCACTGCATGCTTTCACACAAGACTCGAATTTGATCGCCATCAGTCAGTTGAGTGAATAAGTGGGAGGAAGATGACAGTCAACCATTCTGGAGACGGAGAAGCATGATATGGCCTTGGGTTATTATCTCACACCGAGAATAGCCAGAATGCTCGAAGGCAAGTTTTCGTTGACTTATATAAAGGAAGTCACAAATCAGGACGAAGGTATGTGCTTTAATTCCCATAAGTGTGGTTCCTTTTTTTTGTTGCTGGGATTTTAAATTGTGTAAGGAGACGCTGGACAGAGGTCAGCCCAGAATGGATATACATGGTCTGGATTAATCATTTTCTCGTGTTTACACAATACCCCTGCAAGACTAAACAGACAGGACCAAAATGCTGTTGCAACTTTCTGCTTTGGCACCACAGCACCAGGCCTGAACTTGAACTGAAGTGACTTTGCATTAATCAAAGTTTGATTGCTATAATGTTGAGTAGCATTATAGCAATCTTAGATTATAGCAGTTCAATTTATGAGTCTCTAACATTATCTCTCATCCTCATTGCACCAATTTGAGGGTCTGTAGCATCAGGTTTTGCAAAGCTGGTTTGAGAGCTAGAGTCAAGTTTTCTTTTTTTAGAATCCGCAGTTTAGGGGAAAAGAAAACATGTTTTCCCCCTCTCTCTAAAACTAAAGTTACTGTGCACTTTCAGCTGGCATCTTAACCCCAGAAGTAGCCCATGAGTAGTTCAATGACCAGTAGTGGAGTCTGGAATATAAATGTTGTTCAACTGCACATAATGGCTGTTGATGCGCATTTGATGCGAGTTAATTTTTTAATTAAAAAAATCTAGTTTTTGTCATTTTGTAAATTATTTATTTTTGACTTTTTTGTGTCATTTTTGTTATAAGAAGTTCTCTTTTGTGTTTTATTAATTCCTTTGGGCTGGAGTCATGCTTGATCTCTCATGCATGAATTATGTGCACAAATGGCTTCATCTAGACAAAAAGGGAAATTGTATCATGTGAATTCTTGAAATGGAACAAGAAAGACAGACACTGTTCAGTGCAGGACCTATTGTCGGTGAAAAGTAGTGCAATAGTCAAACGTTGTGTTATTGAGATTGCTCTTAATGATTTCCCATTTAGAAAAGTCACCAGCTACCGCCAGCATTTTTACCAAATGCACTGATCTTTAAACATGGCTGAAACTTTCATTTCTATGAATATGTGAACAGGGAATGTATCAACAGAAAGAGGAGTGTTTCTAGTTTTAAATAAACATTTTTTTGTCATTTTCGTGAAATTGAATGCAGGCATTTTCAATCAGAATATCAACCTCAAATTATTTTTCTGTTTTCTCATTTCAACTTCAATAGTTTTTTCGTATAATAAAAAGGTAAACACAACCACACAACCATGAATTGTTGGACTGAACGTCAATTCAGGTCATGGTTAGTTTACTCCCCGTTGCCACTACATTTTGTCAGATTATCACACCAATGGTGAAAACACCAAAAGATGAGTGATTTCTAGTCCTTAGCGGGGAAGTGTTGTGTCTGGTGGGGATTGAGTTAAGTCTGCCTGAAAAAAAGACATCCGTATAATATGACTATGCCTGTTAACAAAACTGTTTTTTAATTTAGATTTTGTTCTGATAAACACAGGATTATACATTAATCCTTTTGATATTTACTGTTTAGCGGTGCCTGTCATCGCACAGATGCTTTTTTCTCTGCACTGTTAGCAGTTTTTTTTTCTTTTCACGCCCACACTTTTCATGCTGTGGGCCGTGACTTTATATAGCCTGACCTGCTTCTGACTTCAACAGGCAGTATAGGTTATCACACAGTACGGAGTGGCAAGCCCATTCTCATTTGACAGTTCAATTAGTTATAGTAATACTAATTCTGACAGTAACCCACTTGCATACATTTGGCAGCGACTAAGAAATAAATATGTTTCTCAGTGCAGCAAAAGTTTTAGACCTACCAAATGTTCATGAAATATCATCACTGTCTTGTCCTTGAATGCTCCCTCTGAACCAATATTAGCTCCTGAAATGGAGTAAGGGGTATGATGCCGTGTGCCAACTTTACTTGGCATGACATTGCAACCTCATTTACATCTCCAAATGTACAGAGGTTAGGGTATAAATTGTCATGATTTAATAGGATCCTATTGATGCCAGATATTTTATTGTGGATCTTGAGCAGGTCCTTGCTGCAGGATTCGAACAGCATGCGGCATACTGTCTGTTAGTTATGTAGTAGTAGTAGTAGCATTAATACTCATTTGTTATTCTAACAAATCTGTAGGGGATCAGTGTTAGATGCACTTTATTAACTATGAAAACAGAGGCACTTTTCTCGCCATCAATTAATCAAACAAATCTACCCTTAAGACTTATTTATTTATCATTTAAATCAATCTGAAATTAAAACCAAGTAAATTGTAGCTGTATCCTGCTCTCCTTAGATTTATCTGGCCATGTTCACACCCCAACACTTTGTGCCTCTCTTTAATGGAGTTGCAAGTGTGGATACGGGATGTAACCTGAGGCTGATGTAACCACACCTGCAACCACATGGATAAATGACACCAACAGGAATAAAAACCTAGGAAAATAAAAAAAAAAATAACAACTTGAGATAGGATGTGTTACGGATGTGTTACCTAAATTTTGGGGGGTTTATTTCATATTGCACAGTAGAGCCCTAATGACTTCAGTTATCTCAGAATGCTTTTTCTACAGAGCAGGTCTAGGCCATACTTTCAATATTATTAACAGAGACCCAACATTCCCCCACGCTCTGGGTGGGCAGCCATCTGTCCGGACCGGTTCAGAGAGATGTCACAGCCTAAGAGACGGCCAGCAGGGCAGCAATTGATGGCTGTAGTTTCAGAGTCTCTTCACAACTTTCTCTCATTTGATATATTTCTCTGCTGTTTTTTTTTCTTGTAAATCTGACATTTGATGCTCTGTGGTTCAGCGGTCATCAAACCAATTCCCAGGTCCTCCCAGTCCACATGTCGGTGTATTGGCTGCACCATTGCTGTGTGAATGATTACGTTTTGAAAGAAATGATGATGCTCGTTCTGAGTAAACTAAAACGTAAGTGAGCATTTTATTTCAAGTGAGCATATTATTTATACAACAGGTACACAAAATATGTAGTAGCAGCATAGTGGAGCATTAATTCTACCTTTTCAGGGCCGTGTAAAAATTGCTATAGCCACAAGCATTTAGCATTTCAAAAACGGCATTATTGGTGACATTAGTTCAATATTAGCATGAAATAGTGTCATCCACCGTACCTCTGCTAGTAAAAAGCAGCCCCTGTTTGCGCAACAGAGGAGGATAAGTAAACAATTTAGCTCAGCTGTTTGTGCTGTCATTATTTATGACCCTCATGGGGTCATGTCTGTGTGTGTGTTAGAGTGTGAATGGTGTGAATCTGTTTACACCGTCAAATTATGGACAAAAAGGGTGCGTGTGTGTGTATATGACATGTGTGCATGTGTTTATATTCAGATAGATTTAGGTCATGGATGCTCCCTTGTGTCTGGGGGGAAAAAAACTAACATCTGTGTAAGATTATTGTAAGAAGCATTTGATTAAAAAATGATTCTGATGACATATCAGGAATAAAAAAAAATGGGTTTTGCATTGGATTAAAGTGCGATGGATTAGAGAAGAACATCAGACTGTATGATTGAACACAACTACTTTATGATAAAATAAATGCTTCTTCTTCTCTTTATATCATGATTTCAGGAGTGCTCTTTTCTGCAAACGCCGACATGTCGATCAATAAACTGACACCAAAGAGTAGTTTGCGCTCTCAAAGTCTTTCATTGCTTGTGGAGCAATATAATACAAAGTCAGTGTTTGGATTTGTGGAGTTGTTATCTAGTATTGATCCTGTGAGCTCATCTGTGTCCAGCAGCTTCTGGCTAACAAGGCTCTCAGAAGAGCTCTGCACGGCATCTCCAGCCACCCTGGTACTCCCACAAAAGAACAACAACCCCCCCCCCCCCCACTTTGAAATGAATGAAACAAGTGTGTACAATTAGTGTAGTGTGTAGTCTAGTGTAGTAAACATGTGGTCTTGCCGTTGCTATATTTTAATAAAGCGCAACTATGTATTCACTCGCCTTTTTGCTGTGTTTGGTGTGAATAAAGGTCATTAATGTTCACATGTAGCTCAAGTCTAACTATTCATAAAGAGGTCTCTGTAAGTGGATATTTCAGGCTTGTGTAAAATGTATGATTTACATGTGTTTATCTTCACCTTCACATTCACTACCATACACCGATCTTTGAATATTAGATCTTTAGGTTAGTTGCTCTCTTTACTGCCCCCGCTTACCTCATTGAGGCATTTGGCCATGTGAGTAAATCACATGCGCTGTTAAATATATGTCGAGAGATGAGGGGGGCAGATGAGACATTGTGTATGTTGTGTAAATACATTACACAGCATCACCATGGTTCGCAGTGTGCTGCATTAGCATCAGAGCCCATTAAACACATTTTCCATTCTAATGTGAGCTGCTCTCTCTGCCCCTTGTTTTGCAGACGACAAGGCATGAAGCAACGTGTGTACAGGACTGTGTATTAAAAAAATTGATCGCCCAGTGCAGGAGGGTTTCTGTTGTTCTCTTCAATATTCCCTGTTCAGTGTTAGTTACAAAGATGATTGACCGCTTTGAACTGTCATTGCCCTTCAATAGTAATTACATTTGTTGAGGTGCAAACTGAAAATGAAAGATGCCTTATTTGCATTATATATTGTACCTCTTTAAATGTATTTTCTATTGTGATCTCTTGGCTGCAGATGATTTAATCACACCTATTCTATACGATTCTTCATCTTGCTGGGTGATTACATTATCTACATTTGCAGATTGTTCTTAAAGCATGATGGTATAACATACAACAATAAAGGCAGAATCCATTATTTTGCTCATAATAGCAGGGAATGACCTTCTCTGTGGATGTTGCTTGGTTTCCACTGGATTTACTGGTTCTGCAAGGAAGGGTGTGTTTTATGCTGATTATCGGTGACACATGAACTTCAAAAGGTTGCAGTAAAAAGACCTAAAGGTCAAACCTAACATGGAATTAGATCACACATGAAGATGCCAGCGGGAACATTTTTTCATCACACATTACTTGACTTTGAGCCGCCGCATGAATAACGTGTTGATTTAGGAAATCATCTCATGCAGGAGATGCAGGGTGAGAGGGGGGTGGCCGTGGCACGCTGGTTTACTTCAGTGTCCATGCTCAGCTTATCCAGATTATCTCTGTGCCACTACCATAATCACTCATATGCTACTATGCATACAGCACCATAAGGCTGATGCCTTTGTTTTCCTTGTTTAATGTGGTAGAGATAAGAGTTCGGTCTCATTTTTCTGTTGCAAGGGTGGTCCACCAACCGCGGATAAATCCACCACACCCTGTGCCGACCCAATTTTGGTGTTTTGAGTTTGGAGTGACCAATTCTTCATCATTGAAGGCACTGAATAGCATGCATTATTAAATATATATTATATTATCTTATATAAACATATATTATATTCTGTTGTCTGTCTTTTTTGTCTCCTCTTGCTGAAAACATGCCAACCTGGGAGGAAGCACATATATAAGAATGTTTCCGTTTGGAAAAAATTGCCGCCACTCCAGGTGTCCTGGAAAACATCATTGTCCCCCGGACAAATGAAAGAAGTTCTGGTCTCATATTGTCTGTTTTTTTATTGACGTCATACCGGCAAAATTACACACGCCATGTCGCCACATGTGTCATTGTGAGCCTGCATGGTGCACACCAGGGCAGGGAGCCACTCTGGTGCACAGAGTTGCTTATTTTCTCAAATCCTTCTTGCTTTCTGTGCTGTTAGATCAGACTGGAACACCTGTCTGTTGTTTCATCTGCTTCCAGATGCAGATTTGGTCTCTTTTTTCTTATTCTCTTGGCACTTAGCTTTTATTTTTCAAATAAAAATGTGGTTTATCTCCCGCGTGCTGCTTATTTCTCTCAAAAACCCGCTATGGAGCTGTAATTTGCAGCTTCAACTGCTCCACAGCATCATGCCTCCAGTTCACCTTGGAGCAGGTGAAACCTAGAACACACACACACACACACACACACACACACACACACATCTAGTTTTGATTCCCCCTGGCACACGGGAGACAGGGATGGATTGTGTTTTGGAGGAGTTATTTTCACCAGACATGTTGACTGGATGGATTTAAATACATTCATAAAAATTTTGCAGGTCAAAAACTTGTGAAACTAGTTTAGGATTGTCTCGTCTTGCGCACCTGCACTTTGATGTTGTTTGATGTTGTGTAAACGCATAGGATAGTGAGGAACGCAATTTCGATTCCTTTGTATGTCAAGTACATGTGAAGAAATTGACAATAAAATTGACTTTGACTTTGAAAATTGACTTTGACAACAGAAAGTGTGATATAAGGCATACTACAAAGTGACTAGTACTGGGCCAGTAACAGAACCATATGGAACTGTCTGTCTTTTGCTTGAATGGAATATTTCTTGTTTATGTGTAAAAACTGAAATTGATTTGATGAATAATAGCAGCTTAGTGTGGTTCCTCTAATGCCAATTACACTCTTTGTTGATAGGAACTGATGGTCAATGGTGGCAAATGCAGCATTAAGGTCTAACAAGACAAGGACAGAGAAGTCCCTTGTCCGATTCAATTAGGAGGTTAAGTGTAACTTTTAGTGCTATGGTACACTCTTAAATCCTGATTGAAAATCCTCAAATAAACAACTGTTGTGTCAACAGTCTGTCAACAGTCATGCAGCTGATTGGCAACTTCCGGTTTGCGAATGCTAAATCCCATAGATTTCCATGATGTTTGCTTTAATTTAATGCAATGCTTTAACAGGGCTGTTGCCATGGAGCTAACCTCTTTTGTTTAATCTTCTTTTTCAGTGGGGCAATACAGTTGAGTGTCAGCCGCGGGTATCCGTGTCGAGTGACCCCGCAGCACTATCAACAAGATGATCAATTTGGAAGGGACTAAAGTTAGCGTAGGACTCTTCTGTTGTAAGTGTTTCATTGTCATGTGCTGAAGGACCTTGAGCTCTGCATGCATGTCCAATTGTGTTTATGGGACACGGTTCCCCTCAGAGCCCGGATAGCTTTTCCCACTCTTGTTGCACAAGTATCACGGCTTCAAGTATCCATGCGCAATCGTGCCAAACCACAAGTAATGCGTATATATCCTGGCTCAATCCTGCGTTACCCAGAGGCTCTGCTTCAACTAAAAATAAAGGGACATTAATGACAGTTCTCCAAGATTTGTTTGCACAGTAACGGTCGTTGACGTAACCATGTTGCTGTCGCTGATCACAGGGGAAGTGACAGCTTGAGTGATGTGACTAATGAAAGTGTTGGATTCAAGTCAAATCCAGTGTTAGACATTGCAATCACATAGAGTTCGAGAAATTCAATGTTGCAACTCGGCTGGTAAAAAATCAAAGTACAAATGGAGTTTGTTTTATTCGGATAATGGTCAGCGACCTGCCTGAATCAGCTACGTTAGGTGCCGCCACAGCTCCTTCAACAAATGGTGTTAGAACTTCTTCCGGGTCGGCACCTCCTTCTACTTCTAGGCGAAATCCCCGGCAGAAATTCTTGAGCACGCACAGGACGCAAATACCATACACAAGCAGGCACAAAGCAGATTACCAACGTCTTAATCCTGTTTATATGAATTTGATTCATTTTTAATTTCTTTATTATTCAATAAAGCTCATCCATGTGCAGACAGTGATTGAAAGTGGTATTAAGTGTTAATCATTCTAGTCAGTACCTTGTAGCTGGCTATCAAAGCTTAAAAGCTTATTGTTTATCAGAAAACAATATTTGTGTGACACCAGCCTACATGGGTCATCTTAAACCCACAGAACTCACCTCCTGGCCCCCTCAATGCTTGAAATCAGTCTTGCCTGCACCTGCTGGTGGCCCGTAGTTGGGGTAAAGGTGGAGTTGACCTTTATTGAATGCACTAAGCTCGCCATGCCGGGGTGGGGAGACGCAGTAAGTGGAGCAACAGCACAGAGAGGGGGGATGGGTCTGGAGCTCTGGTGACTGGGTTAGATACTGTGTGTGAGAAACTGCAGCTATCTGACCTCTGACACATGACAAGCTGGGATGATCAAAGGGCAGAAGCCCTCAAAAGCCGCCTACACCGGTGTTTACAGGGACACCGATGGAGGAAGGAGGAACGAAAAAGCAAAGCATACCAAAGCACAGGCAGAGAGCTGAACTTGGCCAAGCAGCAATATTTATAAAATATTTAATATAGAGCAAAAAGTAAAGGACTAAACCAAAAACAACAAGTTTTGATTTCAAGTGCTCCTTCATCAGGGTGCTGCATGTCACTTGTTAGACCAGTTGGATGATGTTGAAACAATACATAACCCATATTTTCCCTAACACCCGCCCTCCCCCCTTGCCACACACTCTAAGACATTCATGAACTACATACGTGCACACACATCCTCTCCTTGGCCACAAAGATTGAGTCTGCATGACTAGAAGATGACACGGACAGGAGCCCTGGAGATAAGGATTAGAGTCAGGACAGTCAAACACAAGTGAATTAGGTGAAGCTTTGAATAGAATTTATCAGGTTAACTTTGTTAAAGTTAGGCCAACTAATGCAATCACATGTAAATGTCAAATGATTGGCTCTAGTAAACTAATTTAGAGGCACACCCTTTTGCAGCTGATGAAAAAATATTGATTTCGGCTGCCCGAGCCCGATCGTTATCCTAATGGATGAGAGCTCACGCAGTGTATGGACGTTGCCTCCCAACTCCTCACGCAGCGGGACGGCAAAGTCCACACCAGCTGCGGGCATGCAGCGAGCTCCTCTTACGATGCATTCGCAGGGCTGCGTCGGCTGGGAGTTACTCACAGCGATCTGGTCGGGTTCGCTGACGCGGATATTCAATAGAGCAGAAAGCAGAGAAATAGCCTGCAAGATAAACCATGTTAATGAAATTAGAAAAGAGAGACTTTGTAGCGGAGAAATCAGCTGACCTCCAGATAGACAATGTGTTGGTGGATGTATTTTGTCAACCGGCAGATCAATAGAGAGTTTAATGTCCTCACAAACTGCACTAACAGAGTTCATAGTTTACATTTGCAGTTGCATGTATTAGCAATGTGAGTTTTTTATTAGCTCCTCTTAGGGCAGGGAATTTGTTAATCTGAAATCTACCCATGTCTCTTTCTTTAGCTTCTTTTTTCTGGTTATTTCTTTGAAGCTCATAGAGCGACGTCTCCAGCCAGACCTGCTACTAAAAACTCTTCATGAGGAGCACAGCTCTTATAGCCAAAGTTGCAAATACGGGTGCTGTGATAAGGTAAACATTGAAATTCTGCCAATGATATCCTGCTGACTGTGCAAAACCATGTAAATACAAATAACTGAAACCATAAAGTAGTGTACAGCAACAAAACTCTAATAGAACCTTTAAATTCCAACTTCATTTGATAGAAAAAATTTGAAATGTGTAATTAAAATATGTGTTGATTTAGGCTTACAAGATCATGTCAAGTCAACAGCAACAGCATAGAAAACCTCGAGATTAATATTAATACAATTTGACTTTACTTATTATAAAGAATGATCTCATGCTACATAATTTCTTGTTAATACTAAAAAGGAATTTCACAAAGGAGTAATTCATAACAATGTACAGTTCAAAACTATAAATATCTACCAGTGACTACATTGGCACCAGTGAATCTTTGTTACTGAGTCACAGTTCACACACCCCATCAGCCGCCCATGTGATGGCACATGGGATGACATTTTGAGCAGCTGTGATAGCAAATAGTATTCGGTACGGTATTTGGCACAATGCGTTTGCTTATATCGCTCAGCAGAGATTGCTGACACGAGCTGTTGCTCTTTCCTGTTTTGAGACGTATTGTTTGCCACGATATCTCCCGACTTCCAATTCAAACGTACATCTGCCGTGTGTGCGTTTTGTATGCAGGTGTTTATTTTGGGAATCCCCTGTGCCACCCATGAAGTGCGTCTGGTCCAGTGTTGATAAAATACTCCTTTTCATTTTCTGAAATTTACCTCATAGTTTCATTTACCCCCCGTGTCTTCTGTTCTGACAATAACTTCAAAAAATCCACTCTCAGCAGTCTGTGAGCCTAAGGGGAGTTACAGGGGGGCCCTCATGTGCCTGAACACAGGAATATGTAAAGTGTTTGCTTCCACCGACTTCTAATAATACACAGCTTTGTATATTCTTGGTATATACACTTATTAGCTACTTAGCAAGCCTTTAACCTAGACAAGACAAAGACCTAGAACTGATGTCATGCAGGTAAAATGAAAAAGACCAGGAACTGTAAACTTTGCTACCAAAAATGATCCTTACCAGATTTGACCTGTTAATAAGTGATTATTGCTGTTGTCAAGATACATTACATTACAAATAACATAAATATATATGATATATATATATATACTGATGTTAACAACTAACTGCCTAACTCCCCAGCCAACTGGTCACTGTCAGATGTGGAGGGTCCTATACTGTTTGTTCAATTGTCAGATGGCATGTCACACACTGTTTGGGAAGACAACAAAGCTGGTGCTAGAGGAGGGGGGGTGAACCATCAGGGAGGTCTGGTGGGTAGGATGAAGGTTTGGAACATTGTTTTCAAAATGAAATGAAAGTTTGTGTTCTGACATTTAATCCTTTAAAAGTCTTAGTCTTTTGTCTTCATCATTATACAATAGCTGCTTAAGGACTACTACGTAAGAATACAAATTCATATTTTTTAACTGAATAAATGTAATATGTGTTGTCAGATTATATTAATCTTCTTGCTTCTATTGACAGACAAGATTCTGTAAACGATGTCTGAACTGGCAGATGAATAACACTGAGCATGAATTGTTCATGGCAGCCTGTGCCAGAGGTGCTTCAAGACTAGATCCTGCACATTGATGATTAAGGGCGCTTTTACATCACTAGTTTGATTATTTGGTCCACACCAAGCAATACGTTTTTTACTATGTAGTATAAACACTCCAGTCTGATTAGTATCCCCTCCCATGATGCCTTTCCCAGATGGACCATGGTTATTTGACCGCCGCTTTTTGGAGGCCTTGGTCTGGTCCACTTGATTTAGCACAACAGAGTATGACTGGTGCTTTCACACCAAAGAAAATGAACCAAACTTTGGTTTCAATGGGCCGTTTGGTGCTCACCAACTGGTGTTGTTGTAAAAGCATCCTAAGTGGTCGAACCAGTGTGGATAAAGGTTAACAGATAACAAAGGTCTCTGATGTTGATGCGTAAAACAGTCGCACAATGTGGAGATGTCCAATTACAAAATTAAAGTCAAGCCTCAAGTCTTTGTGGCCGGTGTGGCTGCAGGTTTTTGTTCCAACCGAGCAGTAAACACACCTGATTCTACTAATTACTGCTACTCTGCACCTTCATTAGTAGAATCAGGTGTGTTACTGGCTGGTTGGAACAAAAACCTGCAGCCACACCAGCCCTCCAGGACCGGAATTGCCCACCCCTGATTTAGACCTAATACCTATACATCTAGAAGAAAACATCTTCATAATCATATTATCCTACTTATATGAAATCATAAGTTATTTACATTTACTAGAACATATTTGACAGCTGTTTAAACATGTTTCTTTTAGATTTGTGTATAGTAAAAGTTATATGACCTCCTTAGAGTGTATATTTCTATTTCCTTTGCATCTCACATATTGCGTATAGTAAACGATACAGACTACAGTACAGCATGCATTTGTGTTGCTGTTTAAAATAGAAACATATCTGTAAAAACTCTCAGAGCTACACTGTATGAATTGTTAGGGATCTTAGATAGCCTATACTTTTCAAGCACTCAACACAAAATGTCAGTATAAATCTGTCCATACTGGATGTTTTTAAAAGAATTGCACATGTTATTTTTTCAGTATTGAAATAGCTATTTTCTGATATTTGCTGGAAGCCAAACTGATGTAAGAGCATCTGTGTTTCTCTGTCAGTCACAGATCTGACTCGATCTTTACTTCAAGGGGGCCCTGCTTGTACAGGCCTGGAAAAATGAGTGTTGTCAGGGGGCCCAGTGGCAGGTCTCAACTCTGAACAAAAGCTTCAGTGCTGATTCTTTGCTCTGCTCCAATAGCTCAGCAACATTAGTTCAGTCTAATTGGAGATACACAAATGTGACCTGGCATTAATGGTGTCCTTGTGTGGATTGTGGATATATTCAATAATATATAGGTCATTTTCTATACCCACTTATATCTCACTAGGGATGGTGGGTCTGCTGGAGCCGATCCCAGCACATTACAGGCAAGAGGCAGGGACACACCCCTGACAGGTCGGCAGATTACTGTGGGGCACACACACACTACTCACTCACACACTCATAGCTACAAGCAATTTAGAGGCTCCAATTAACCTAAGCATGTTTTATGTCAAGGACTCAAACCTAAAACCTTCCTGCTGTGAGGTAACAGCGCGACCCATTGCTCCACTGATACCAAATTGTCGATATAAATTAAAATCTGCAGATGTTTTTAGTTATTCCAGAGAGTCAGGATAATTTGACAGTCTTATTGATCGCTTTTGATCAGACTGACTAAGACAGGCGTTGTGAAAATTGCCCCTAAATGCCCACTACTAACCAGTGAACTTATTCATCTGGATCTGTTGCATGTTCTTTGTTTCCAATTCATGCTGGGTTTAGGTTAAGCTTCTTATTGGGTGATTACTCTAAAAGGGGTTTCTCTTTTTCACAATGAGACAAAAGCCTTTTTCTCCCAGCATGTTTTCATTCAGGTGGATTTGCATTTGCTGCTTATTTATCATACAACAAAATGTGCTTATCAGTAGGATGCTATTTTGAATTCAAGGCTGGAAGTAACAAGTGAAGGACATAAATTTAAAACAAACATTATGAGGTTTTTGTCTCGAAAACCTTCGCTGAGAGTCAATGGACCCAACAGCAGGAAGTAAGATGACTCATTGATGATGATGATAACGATGATGACGTTGATGATGTGAGTTTTTGCTGCTTGATTTATTCAGGAACAACTTTTAGAATGATGACAGAATTGTAATAACATAGATCTTCTGGCTTTTCATCGAGTACCACATTCAGGTCAAAGTTTCTGTCTTTCCAATGCCTTGATTTTGAGTAAATGCCAGCCAACTCGTGGCATTGCCCTCAGCCATAGCTTGTACTTTATGTACTATTACTACGATTACTACTTTATGTACTATTAGTACTATTATTATACTATTGTATTGTCTATCAACTATAACTCTGTTGCCCTGACATTTCCATGTTTTACCTCATGTGCAGTGTGTGCAAGAGGTTCTATAAATTCATAATAATTTCTAATTTTAATACTTTTTCAAGGGATCATTAAGCATGTACTTGAATCGACTGGGGAATTGCACAGAATACTATGTTGCTCTGTTACATGTGACATAAACCTTAAGACTGAGGCAGCTTTGTGGGTGGCGTTGATACGCTAACACACCAATGGAGGACACATACAGAGCCTTTATTCTGTGTGCCAAAGCAAAAGTGTGCATTTACAGATGAAATGCAGAGAAAATTTCCACCTAATGGGAGTAGTGCAGCGTGAGCAAAGCTCACATATATGTTTCGGTGGTTATTGCAAATGTAAACACCCCCTGCCACACACGCACACACGCACACACACCACACACATGCATCCTGGCATGCTGATGTGAGCATTTCACACAAACAAAGTCTCACAACACCACATGTAGACTCTTGGTGCTGTGTAATTGAACTGATCATGACAACTTTGGCAGAACAGCTCACTCCTTGTTGGCTCAGTCCAGTTTTGACTTGAGACGTAACTGTATCTCTGGGCCTCACATTACATAATGTCACCCACTGGTTCTCTGTAGTCGACGCCAGCACACGTGGATGCACACATTATGTGCAGGCACACTGTACATGATCATGATGATGATCACTACACACACACACACACACACACACACACACACACACAAACACACACACTTCTACTGTTGACATTGGCCACATTCAACATCCAGCAGAGAAATGCAAAGCTCAGGATGTAAGACAAGATATAGAAGTAACTACTGACAATAATGTAAAAGGCATTCTGTGGAGTTGTGGTAATTGTGTCAATTAAGACATAAGGGATTTTTTAAATGGCATTTTTTCAGACATGCAGTTATGATATTAGTGGCATATAAAGTAAGTGAAAAATCTTTGAGTTTATGTTTACCCAATAGAACTTTTTTATGGGTATATGATACCAATTAAAATCCATTCCATTTAGTGTAGCAGAGCCTTCTTCTAGATTTTAGACTAAGTTCTATTTTTTATACACTTCATAAATATAATTTATGATTTGCTCTATAAAAAGGATTTGCAGTTAAATTAAGTATATGGGCCAATGCCAAAACTGTCAACCCGAAATACTTGGTACCAGATATTTTAATTCTCTTAAAAAAGGTGTTAAAATTTAAAAAATATGCTATGAACTAGTTTTATATTCTGGGTGTATTAAACATTTAAAATGTATCATTCTTTTATGACATTTTATGTAGAAAAGAAATCACACAAAATTGTGATTTTCTTTGTTAAAAAAATTATACAAACGGACTTTTAAATGACAAGAATTTCACGCAAATTCAAAATGTACACTTTTAAATACCTGATGAATGCATCTTAAAACTACATTTTATAAATGTTTTGATTTTCTCATCCTGCCATCCATGATATTGTCATTGACCCATATGTCGTTTGTGGTTACGCATTTAAGACATAAAATTAATACATGTAGGAGCTTCATATCAGCAGGGGCCGATAGGCTTATTAGGTTTAGGATGTCTTGACTCATTTTATTTGTGACGTGCAACTGTTCATTTGTTGCTAGAGCTCAGTTTTTAAAAATGAGTGGCCAGTGCAGATCCCTGTCTCTATGTGCAGCATTTATAATGGACCAAAAATGGTGATTATATTATTTTGCAGTTTATTCTCTAGCTCTAATTTGCACCTACTAAATGAAGGTTGAGGATTGGCTTCATCCACACCACCATAGGAAGAAAAAAAACAGTGCTAAGAAAAATAGCTTGCACATTGTATTACTGAGTCTGGATGACCGCTAATGCATTCATTGTAACTCACAGCTTCCTCCACTGATGAATGATGCTTCTGGTACCACACTAACACGTTGCTGTATTTACTGTGTGACGAGTCAGTCTGTATATTCCACTGCTTTGACCATATCCTAATATTGGCATTTCTCCTTATTTGTGTTTTTTGGCAGATTGTAACACTGGTGTTGCATATCACCACCTTCTGTACTGGAGTAGGTAAAACAGGATCATGTGTTTATAACCATACACACATGCCCGGCGTACATGAATGGTCACATGATATGCATTTATAGGTGTTTTAATATAGACTGAGATTAATCCAGAAAGGCCTGTGTGCACGGGGAACGGCTTCGATTTCAAAATGCCTGTCGGGGTAAAAAAACGCAAGGCTCACATTCAAAAGTGTTTAAAAAACCACATGGTTTCCCTCTTCACATAGAGGCTGCAGCCTTTCTCACCTCAAATACCCTTGACTTGCTCTTAGGCGTCTGTCCAGATGGTTGGAGAGTGTGAGCTGGGGGAATAAAGCAGATCATTGGCTGGTCAAGCTCTGGCGAGAAGAGCTTTAGGGCGGAGGGTCCAGAGGCCAGCGGGCCAGCTGAGCACAATGAGGTCATGCCACGGACTCAGCGAGTACATGGAGTACAGCAACAGAGCTGTGTAAGAGGCATTCATTCCCTCCCTGCGAAGCGCTGAATGACGCCACATGCTCTTTATATTGTACATTTGTGTGTTTCATTCTAAAATGAGACTCTTGAGTGTACAACTCACTAAGGCATAGTTGCTATACTTATAATTGATTACTATTACTATTTATAGTGTATGGTTGTAGCTTATTTGAAGCAATGCTAAAACGTGAAATATGCTATGAACGATAAGCAGTTTTGTGTAAACACAGATGCTGGTGTTTGTAACCACACATTCGTAAATTTTCAAGTCAAGTCAACTTTATTTGTTTAGCCCAAAATCACAAATCACTGATTCGCCCCAATAGGATTTACAGTTGTACAGTGTACAGTGTACAAAAGACAACATCCCTTGTCCTTAGACCCTACATCGTACAAGGGAGAACTCCCTTAAAAACTTTAATTAAGAACAAAAAAATACAAAAAGTGAAATATACTTCAGAAAGAGTAACAGAGGAGGCTTCCAATAGATGAAGTGTGCAGGATGGAAAAGATTCATTTGAACAGGAAAAGTTGAATATGACATTGAATATAATATAAACAGATATTGAGGTTGTGTTTTAAATGGAGGACCAGGTGACTTCCAGGTGAACCAGGACAGCAACAGACCCTTTCTTCAGAAATAAACAAGGAGCCCCTCTCTACCAGGTCAACTCCTTTAAATAGTCAGCGGCTCTCTCAAGGTTGCAAAAGTCCTCCGTTGCCACATGTCATAACTTGTGAAGTAAGGTTTCCCTGTAACCAAAACAAGACTTGCCAAATACAGTACCAGGCAAACGTCATCTCAAAACTCATAACTCTGTGATACATCGCATGCTAAACTGGTTGACCGCCTGAGACATTCCTAGTCGTGCAGCGGTGAGCTTGTACAGAACGTTTTGTTATTTTCCAGTGGCGGGGGGCATCGCTATCAGTAGCCTACATTATGACTCCCTGATTGATCCCACTTCTTAGTGACTGCGGCTCCATCAGTCAACCTGCAGACTGCCCTGCTCAGTCGCAGCTCCAGCCAGTGACATAAATTACAAATAACAGATTGCTAAGGTTGTGCTTTCTGTTACGGGAAATTCACCTCGCAGCCAAGCGTGCAATAACACAAAGCAGTGGGTAAACACAAAAAAAGAAAATGCCAAAAGAACAGAGCACCAAAAACACTTGTAGCATCCTTACACACATTTTTATTTCACACATGTTTTTGACTATTTCCATGTATATGTTCTAATATTTTTAAATTCACAATCTGCTAATATTATATTCTGTAATGCATTATCTTATCCATATGAACCCCTTAAGTACCCTCAACAAATTTGTATGTTCATTGACTTCCATTAAAACCAACATTTTTTGGTCCCCTCATGTAGAAGCGAATCTAAATATATATAAATGAAAAAAATATTTAATGGGTTGGCACCAATGGCTTTCAGTCTACATACAGGATGTATGTATATATGAATATATTCATTTTTATTCTTAATCATGAAAACATTCCCATTAATCCTTTTCAGGAGTGCAACCCATTAAATGCCATTTTGTTTACAAGAGCATCATAGAACCATAATCAAATAAAGTCTATTAGCACTGGCCTCGTGGCGATGTCTAAATGCCAGAGTTTAGAAAGTCAGTGGACCAGGAAATGAGTCCACGGCCTTCTGGCAGAGAAGAACATTCCTCATGAAGTGGAGGGCATAACACTATGGGGCTTTACACTTAAAATGATAAGCCATGCATAATAAAACACAATACAGTTTCATGTTTTTTTTGTTTTCAATAATAAGGATGATTTATTTGGATATACTCAAGTATCTTGGTTCTTCCTTTAGCATGAAAGCAAATAGTTCAGGAGGAAAATCAGGAATCCTGTTTTAAAAAATTGTTCACAGTGCAGTTGCATATTTCTTTCCCTCCCCTTCATTTCCACTCACTGCAGTAGAGAAGGATCTTCTCTTAAATGTTTTCACTTTTTTTCATTTTTTGCTCATCTGATGTACCTCCTCTGAGAGTTTGTGTAATCCTCATGAAAGTCCCACAAACCCAGGGAGACCACCGTAAGCTTGTGAATGATAACTTCACATTCTCTCTGGAACAGCATTGCAGCAATGACCTTTACCGCATTTTTTACAGTCAATGGGAATCTGCATCGATGTGTGCTCATGGTGCCGTTGTCATTATCACCAGTGCAGCTATAATGTGCTCTGGAGTATCATCATGTTTGATTTGTTTGCCTTTCCCTCATCTCTCTCCTTGATCCATTGGTCAGAAAGTTGTCTTGAACCAAAAGTAGACTGGAAAATCCAGAGTTGTAGCAATATCTCTCCAGTATATGACTCACAATACCTTATGTGAACAAAGAAATACAAACTACCCCTTTAATCTTACAACAACTTGCACGGCTCCAAGTACCATTGTGTGTGTTGATGTCTGCCACTATATGAAACTCTCCAATATGTACACATGCCCCCCTACGTGCCATAGATCACCTAAATAATGCCCACCAGGGTGTTTCTTCCTATTTCTTTTGTAGTGACTCAATATTGCAGCCGACAAAGAGTTTCATCAGACCTGCACTGTAGCACTGTGGGTTTCTGGCTTCCTGGGGCATTGTGTAGGCTAGTCTCTGTACACAAAGGGCTGTCAATCTAAAGTGTGTGCGTGTGTGTGTGTGTGTGTGTGTGTGGTGAATTTGAACATAATGACCTCAGGAGCTGAATGAATGTATGTTGTTCAAGTCCAGTCATAAATCAATTAGTGATTAGTTGTCAGTTGTTGTTCTTCATTAAACGTGACATTTACAAATCATCAACAAAGCATTAACAATTGTTACCATGAGCTCAACACAATCAAGACAATTTTCAATTTTGGTTTATTCCTATTATTGCAATTATAACTGATCTGTTTTTTTGTTAAGGCAGAGGAGAGTGGCTCACTTCAGATAATGTTCCTTTGTATTGCACCGCATGTAAAATTATGTAGTAGATAATTACAAAATCAATGGACTTTTTTAGAAGTATATTCTTAATTGTTATTCTTATTTTTAATCTTGTGTTGCAGCCCCAGTGTACCTCTCAATTGTATTTCTCTAAGTTGTTCTTCAGTTCAGGTCAATCAATCTCACCCATTGAAAAATAGAAGAGTTTTTATATTTCAAAATGTGTTCTGATTTGTCCAAAAACATCTTGATTCTCTCTGAATAGATGCTATTCAGCATCAATAATTCCCTTTCTATAAAAGTTTTCCTTTAACCAATCACTCGGTCCTGTTCTTATCCCTCCTGTTGTGTTTGTTTCATGTTGTCAATTATTTCTGTGTTCCTGATCCAAAATTACAGCCCAATTACGCCTGATTATTAATCCATTATCACCTTATGTTGTATTACCAAATTTACCTAAAAGCAAGTGTCTTTTGGATTGATCTGAGCAGAATTTGGTCCAGTATTAAGGAAGAAGTAGCAGCCCACTCTGACAGTGATACGCTGTAAAACAGAAAAGGCCAGGCACCTTTCCCCCCTCCATGTTTGTCCTCTTTAAGCATTATTATTATATTTATAGCGTTCACAACAGAAGATCCAGTGTTATCAGAGTTTATTTTGGGCATATGAAAAAAAGGTTCAAAGAATTTAGTTAAGAAAATAGGATACAAGGTGGAACATTATTTCTAAGTCCTTGACTCAATTTGACACTAATTGTAGTGGCACTCATTCATTTCTTATAGCCGGGAATTGTACAAAAGTTAAATAAAATGTAAAATATAAAAAATGCATTTTGTTTTCAGATGATCTGTGCAGACAAAGTCGTGGAGCCTCATGACAATCAGATTAAATGCAATACATTTTTTAGAGAGAAAACTTCTAAATGGGGAACTAGGTGGGTTAAGGTGGGTCACGTGAATGTTATGAAACTTCAAGTAAGAGCAGAGAAAATCAGGCTTCTGACTGGTACATGTTTTTCACTGGTCATAGGTGTCTAATGGCTAGCGATGGCTCAAAAATGCTCTCATCTGGCTAATGTGAGAGTGTGATGGTGGCAGCCTGATGCACTCTGGTCCTTATTTAGCTTGTTGCACGGAGAAACAACAACAGGAGTTGACATTTTGACTGATAGGAAAGGCCCTCAGGGCAGAAACATTCAGCTCACAGCGTGATGCACCCATCAAGCGTCTTCCTTTTTTTTTGCGTTAGTTTAGTCTTGTGAGGCATATTTAAGTTAAGGCTTTTACATGTTCCAAATGTGAGACAAAGGTCGAGCTGCGTGTCGCCACCTGCACGCCAGCTACTTACGGATCTAATGAGCGATCTGCCTCATGTTGACAGCGTGATGGGATGTGGGTTGCAGCGTAGCAGCGGGACCTCGGGGCAGGTTGGGCAGGCACAAAGACCCTGTTGTCGATGTTTGAAACTCCCTTTAGGCTCCAGGCACATTTGCCTGTCATGTGCTTCTGTGTAACGACAAGTCTTGCATGTCTTCTTCCACTATGGTGCTTTGATTGTTTTCCTTTTTTTTTCTTTTTTGTGTGCATAGTCGCTGCGAAGTGACTCACGCTCAGTCATTGGTTTTCATCAAGTTTCCCTTATGCGAGATAGCTTTTTCACCTCCTCTTCCACACAAACATCCTTCCTTCTCCACGCAGACATCCACAGATCAGGCCGGCGTGGGTCAATAAACGCTGACACGATTAGACGGACTCCACTGAACTGGCCGGCTGCTGTTGAGAGATGATTCATGACAACAATCGTGTTTGTGTTGCCTGCCTGCTGGAAGAGTTGATGACTAGACAAGATGTACTTTGGCCCCCGGACTATAGCGTTTGTATGAAGTTGAGCAGTCGGCCAGATCTGTGCTGGTAATGTAATGAGGGATTAGACAGGTGAATATAGTTTGATCATCATCTAAATATTATATTAAGTGTCTATCATTTTCCTTTTGTTTGCTCAGAAATTAGCCTTTTAGTTTTGTTTGTCTTCCAGCTTCATAGTCTGCAGGTTTTTATCCTAGCTTCACTGTCCGTAGCCAAAAATACTGCTGTGTGTAGCAATCATAGACTATAAAAAAACAATAAACTGAATTACATTCTGACTGCCGCTTTGCACCCTGGTGTATTTCCAGGGTTTGCTGCATGTTCCCACTCTACCCTTTGACTCCTAAAGAGTCCTACTTTCACAATCTGCTCCGTCGTCCCGTCTTCGGCCTTCGGAATCTCTCTCTCTGCCTCCAGGCTCCAGCCTCTGTTCCCTTCTCCTTTTGCCGTGTACTTTTCTCGGCTCCGCAGACCTGCCATCCTCAAGCTGTCCACCAGATGCCCTCGGACGTTCCCCCCGTCTTTGCCCGTACACACACACACACACACACACCTATTCCCACTTCTCATCAGTCCTTCAACTACACCTGCAACTCATTCCCTCATCGGACTCTCCTCATATTTGTCCACTTCCTGTTTCCCCTGCTGGATTAAACGTTGCTGGGTGCTTGGTGTCTTCCTCCAAACCTGGTGCTGGAGGGTTGCTGTGGCTGCAGGATTTTGTTCGAACCAAGCGGATAACACACCAGATTCTACCAATCAACCACTAGGCCCCTGCTATTAGTAGAATCAGGTGTGTAACTGCTGGTTGGGAACCAACCCTGCATCCCTGCATTATGAGAAGCACCTTCTCACCTTCCTTTTGTGTATTTAACCATTGAACTGCATCAAGCTCTGACTGGGATGTCTGCATTTAGGTCCTTTCTCTGTTCAACTATTCACAAGCAGTGACCTTTTTGTACTACTTTGAAGATTTGTGGATTGTCTGTTGTATCTGTTTTTGAAACTGTGTCCTGAACAGACCACAGTTGGTGTGAGAATGTACGCTGGAGATAACGCCAGAAATAAGTTGTGGGCTGAATTTTACACCGAGACGTTATTTATATATGCTGGCGGCGGGTGGGTGTGATAATGCATAGCTTCTGTCATGCAGCAGCTGGACTGAGGGAAACAGGCGGGACAGAGGGCGGCTAGTTGTTTACGGCTCCTTTTCTTGCATTACATTGCGGACCAATCAAAAATGCATCCTCCAAGTGTCATAGTAAGTCAGTGAGCATGCATAGTTTATCTTAATATTTAGTCTTTGGCCCAAACAGACTCTTTGTGAGGTTGTTTGGACAAATATGACAACAAAACAATCTAGCCGTCAACTTTAATTGTGCATTAAAAAAAATTGATTTCTCTGCCTTGGCGTGTATTGTTCTATTCAAGTTGTTCCTGCCGTCTACTTTAACCCATTAAATGAGAAGTGGAATCAACAATGATTTCTTTGTCATCCTTTTTAAAGGGCCGCCAGTGTTTTGCATGCTTTCGAATTCTGCTAATTTCCCAACGTATGCCACAAAAAATGATGATGGACCTGAAGATAATTGAAAGCTAATGCTTGACAGCAAGACAACCCACACCAAGCAACTGATTTCTGCCATATTTCTTTCCATCTGGACTGTCAGAAGTACGATATGGAAATGACAATGCTACACACAACACAATGAATTAAATAAATGATTGATGTCAAAATATCACTAATTTGGGTGAAAGTGTAAGATGAGCGCAATAAACGCTGCGTACAGAGCTTGAGATGAGTTAACTGTTGCTGATGAAACCCAGATGAACTGGATTATGAAACGGTACACTTTAAATCATCATGGTGTGCTGTAGTATTTATTTTCATCTAATTGCTTTTTTTGGACATTTTTTTAAACATAATTCTCCTGCACGTAATTACAATTGTAAAAGTGAAATAGTGGAAGTTTGTGGGAACAGCAGGCATTAGAAGATGAACGATCCAAAATCCAAAACACCCCATGCTGTGTGATTTTTATCTCCTGACTGTCAACAGAAACTGGCTCAGATGACAACACAGTATCCAACTTGGCCAACTTTTTAAGCTTGTCTAAGAGACTTAATATTGACTATAAAAAAATAATAACTGATTTCCTACACTATATTTGCTCATGTGGATGCTTTCCACACTGTTCACTTTGCCTTCCAGGTTGGGTTTGACTTCAGTACAGTAGGAATATGAACTGGCACTTGAACCTGATTTGATTTGTTGTAGCGAAGCTGCCTGTGAATAGAATCACAAGCTGCTCTATGTTGGCGGAAAATGAGTGAACGTAGGCACCGTGGAAAAGGATAATGTGAATTAGAATGTTGCGTTTAAAGAAGCTGCCGTGTGCCAGAACCCATCCATCCAGATAACAGCCTGAACTGTCAACTGCATTAATGTATAAATAAGTGTAGAGATTATATTAATGGTGTGTACTTGTATTTTCAGAATAGTACAGCATGAGTACTGGAGTAGTAGTAGAACTACTTATTATTATAATTATTATAATTATATATTATTTCAATTTGTTTAAAAAAAACTTAGTCGAGGCTTTATGTGGCACGTTGTTGCACGTCACGTGCTCCCTTTTTAGATTCTGCTGTTTAACATGGCTTCTGTGTGAAAGGAGAGCGAGGAGGCCGCTCTGAACGGTGGGTGGCACTTCAGTTTCCTAACAGGAAGTGCTTACGTCGACAAGTGGCAGTTTTTCCTCGGAGGAAAGAGTGGGTGACGCAGGTTCGTGTTTGATTTCGCTTCGTTTGTGTGTCGGATCCTGGAAAATTAAAAAAAAACAACAAAAACAAAAAAAGACAAAAAGAAACCCAGCTGAGCTTTAAAAGTGTTTGTCATTGCCATGATGGCGACGAGCTAATTGACGACGGATCATTCCGGGCTTGGAGCTACAGGGACTGCGGCGTTGCACCTGCTGCAACTTCACAATCTGCTTTTGGATGGTTAAAGTTGAAGTTTAGTCACAAGTGAAGATCACTGGAACATGTCAGTCAGCAGTAGAGGATGTCTGTTACTTAGATTGCTTTGTTTTTCTCCTCTTACAAGCGCGCACACACACACACACACACACACACACACACACACACCAGGAACGTCTCCCTGTTTTGAAGCTCAGGGTGTACTGAACGCTCTTGTCCTTTGGCAGAACGATCCGGTGAGGGTTTGGCCTGAAAGTTGAATTTCTTTTTGCTGACTTCTCTCAGAGCAATTTACTGTCTTTGACGCTGAGAATGGATCGACTCGTAAAAGCCTATTGTTTTTTTTCTGTTTTTTTTAAGCTTTCTGCTGGTCCACCTCCTGTAGGAATGAATGACTGCGGCCACTTGTTGTGCTTGGGAGAGATACACTGAACAAAAAATATAAGCACAACACTTTTGCTTTTCGCTTTCGCTAAGAAAATATTTTTACTGACACAAAATAACCATTTTTCTTTAAAATTGTGTTCATTCACATTCCACAGGCCGCAATCGACAACCTGATAAATTCTATATAAAAAGACTTTTTTTACTGATTAAATGATTAAATGGTGATAACATCAAATACTGACTGGTGATTTGAGTCCACAGATCCCGCCAATAAAATAAAACCAAACGTTTCAGAATGGCCTTTTATTGTAGCCAGTCTACGGCACAATCATGTCGCCCAATCAGCATCTCGATGTGCCCGACCTGTGAGGTCATCAAAGGGTGCTCACTATCACAGATTTAGACACATTTGTGAACAATATCTGAGAGAACCGGTTACTTTGTGTATGTGGAAAAAATGTTTTAGATCTTTGAGATCATCTCATAAAAAAATAGAAGCAAACACAAAAGCGTTGAGTTCATATTTCTGTTCAGTATATATTTACTGTTTCGACTGCACAATATAAATTAGTGTCTGCAGTCTGCACACACCCACACACACACACACACACACACACACACACACACACACACCTGAGATAGAATCACACTTTACAAGGTCTGAAGCTGAGCGTGTTGAGCCGTGATTTACAGCCTCCTTTTGCTGCTTTGAAACTGCTCTCAACGCTGAGTGAAACTGTGGAGCTTTCCAAGGACAGCAAATGCAATTTGTTTTTACTCTGATGATATGGAAGTCAGGTTATTCATTTTTCGGTGCCACACCCTAAGACAAAGAGATGGGGAAATTTTTCTCCGAAATTGACTCACATTACTCCAAGAACCTGCTCAAAAAATGTTATAAATGTTCTGCATTTTCTTGACTGATAAATACAGGAAGCTATAAGAAAAGGGAGGTTATTGTGTTGCTGACAGATTTGTGTTCATTGTTTTAAGCTTTTTATTGAAATGGTGCCTGTGCACTTTTTTTTCTAACGATGAGAAATAGTGAAAGTCCACATTTTCTTTCCCCCAGGTCTGGTATGGAGAACCCGGTGCAGCTGGGTTAGGACAGGGTCTTTGATTTGTTTGTTTTTAGTCGTTGCGTAATGCTAGCTGGAACCCATTCTCCTGTTTTCTCATCGAGTCATCCTCAGCTCGTAAATATGCCACGTTTTCTGCACAGCGAGTGAAAAAGAAAACCGGTGTAGTTGTTCCCTGCGTCCTCGCCAGCGTTGTGTGACGGGAACGAGGGAGAGGGAGACTGATTTATCCTCAACTTTAAACTGCGAGTTATTTCGGCGTGTCTGAGAGTGTTCAAAAAAAAAAAAGGACCAAAACACTGGACGCCGGCGTGGAATCGTTTAGTTTAAACTGGCAATTCATGAGTTGTGTGTCTGGTGTTACCATGGTGTCCAATTGGTTTAGCTGCATTTAGAGTAAATGTGTGTGTGTCAGAGAGGGAGAGAAAAGAAAGCGCTGTTGGCAGTGCAGTTTGCAGTAAATTCAAATTGTACCGAAAAAGACGCATACAAGCGAGACAGAGCCAAGGCGACAACAGAGATAAAGAAGAATGACAACTGATGATCATTCAAGGGTGAGCCCGGGTAAACGTCAAATGTTTGTACATAACATCATAAATACAATGAAATCCTTGTTTTATGGAACAATATGAAGATGTTTTAATCAGCCAGAGACAATGATAATCTACTGAAGACTTTTCCTCCCAACTAACACCAAGCAACGCGTGAACTGAAACCAATTAATGTATACTCCGTATTGAACTATAGTGATCACCTGTGATAATTACCCCAGTAAACCTCTTCAGTGAGTACTGCACAGCAGGTATCAACACATATCCTTGACTTATCCGTCATTCTGACACTCAATAAAGATCAGGTATCACCCAATATGATGCTCCGACGGTACTAATATTTGTCTGGAGGCCTCTGCCAGCGTGCAGGCGCATGATGTCCTGTCTCGTCGGGGTCCGGCCAGGAATGAGAGCCGTCTCGATCTCAGTAAGCCCCGCCGGGTTGTTGGCTCTGCATGCTTCAGGATGACAGGCATGGCCTTCTGTCAGGCCGTAGCTCACCGCCTAATACAGCTGCCACGGCACTTTCCAGCCGCTCGATAGGGCCAAACGTTGAATACGAATGTAGTCACAGAACAGGAGGAAATGTAACGAAAAAAGATTGCACATTTTTACCCCATGCTGTGGATATACTTGTATATGTTTGTCATTAACACTCATGACATTTTAGAGAACAGCTTCCTGGTTCAACTTTGACCTATTGTACATATAGATGCTAGTTAACTCCCATTAAATCCAGTCTGGCTGACTGCATGAGGTTCTTCCTGTTAGCAGTGTCACACTCATTACAAGATCTGAGCATTTACAGAGCTAAGAAATAAAAAAAACATGAATCTGCTTATTTTTTTTTGTTCAATGTTACAATAAACACGGAAATATATCTGTTCATGCATGCACATTTAGAATACTGTAGCTTTCTGGAAAACAGCTCTAACATCCCTGTGAGTCCCTTCATTTGCCCACAAATGTCTTTTTTTCCATTTAAAGATCCCTTCACATTATCACAGAGGGAGCTTCGCCTGTGCACTTTTACAGCCTTGGGAAGAATTTTTCCATTTTCATTATTTACATTATTATGTTGACGTGTCCGTGATAAGTGGATTACAGTGAAATCTGTTCAGTGGACTTTCCCTTTCACCCCGTTGTCTCTCTCTCTCTCTCTCTCTCTCTCTCTCTCTCTCTCTCTCTCGAGCTTGTCAGTGCTCCAGTCCCTGTGAAAAAAGATAGCTTCCTCAGAAGCACCCAAGGCTGACACACTTCCTCCTTTATACTCTCTTTCTTATTCTCTGACACTGCCTGTCCGTCTGTCTGCCCTCGTCTCTGGTTTGCGGTGCTTCTCTTTAGAGTTTCCTGCTGCTACATGGTAACACAGAGCTGAAGGCAAAGAGGTATGGTGCAGTTTTTTTTTTTTTTTTTTTTTTTTTTTTTTTAAATACGAAGTGAAGTCGTGGTTGCGTGACAGCATTTTTTAGTTTCTCTTAATCAGAGGGAAGTGATTGAAAAGCGGAGTTCTCGGCTGTATCTCGGATTCACGCTGGGGCGTTGGGGTGTTGTGGCTGGCGGGGTGAAAGGGCTGCTGGGAAGCTTCTTATTCTCCCATTGGCAGACAAGAATGGAGGTGATCACGGTAGGCAAATAGCACCCAGTGCCATTGCCTTGAAGAGCTTTTAAAACAGACATGTAATGGCCTCTCACCTTTGCTGTCACCCTGTCTTTTTTTACTTTTTGCAGCACAACAAACCCTGTTTAAATCCTCAGATCCCAGCCTGCTCTCTGTGCCGTGCAGTGGGTGTCACAGAGAGAGGTGGCAGCACAGCCTTGGTGCTCTTCCTGTTGGGTGCCTCCTCCAATCAGCTGTGCTGATGCCCTCACTGATAAAAGATGTGCAGATTACTCATTTGAAGAAAAAAAAAAGCAGTCAATTGTCTTTTGAAAACACGCTGCCTGTGATAGGTATAAGAGCGTCGTTTCGCCTGCCGTTTTACCTCATTGATACAGGAAACGTGATTGATTACACACAGACGATCAATCTTCTCAATAGCGGAGGATAAAAAATGACTCCAACCACTGTCATATGGGGATATAATCCCTGAATGTTATTACAAATATATATATATATATATATATATATAAAGCCATGAAGCTCCAAAGAATGTTTATGAGATTTATGGGAAAATACTAAATCAAATGTACGAATGGCTAAACATCTTTTACCTAATTGTGTTATGGACCAACTTCTTTGTGCTTTTTATTTAATCAGTACAGGCAAAATGAAAAAAAGCTTCTTTTAGCCTCTTAAATTCAGCTGCCAAGTGCAGTTGGAGTGATAAAAATGGCCTAGTGAAGGCAGGAGTTACTGTATGGGACAGTTCACTACTGTTGTCCACTCTCTGAAGGCTGCGTTCTCGTCTGAGATCTCTCAGTGGGTGAGAACAGGCGGGAAGGTCAAAGGTTGAAGTTCAGGACACTTTCTGAGTGATATCGGTTTAGACGTATTAGCCATATGCTGACAGGATTAGTGTCTATGGATGCAAATTCCATAAGGAGACATATAATCTTTCTGAGTTCATATGCACCACGTATAGGAGGTGAACTCATGCTTGTGAAAAAGCTTTTGGATCTTTCATTAAATTTATAAATTATCCTCCTGGCTCATGTGTCAGACAATTGACTGAATCGTTTGTAAAGTCATGGGATATTTACAGTTTCCTTTCCATGCTCAGCCTTCTCCTTTTTGTGCACAGCCCCAATTCACTGTACATTCACTTGAAAATGGGAAAAGGAAGAAAACCTCTCTTCGGGTTAAGTAGCAATAGCAGGAAAAATGTCTTGTGGGTATTGTGTACATCGTTCAAGAGGTATGATTAAGAAAATGAGCCAAAGGAAACTATATTGTCCGTTATAAGGACTTGCTGCGATACGTTGTTCCCAAAGTCTGTAATGAACTGAGAAGGAAAGCTTTTTAGGTTGTTCTGCATCCACTGCAATGAACAATCTACAGACTGATCTTAAACTGGAAAGCCTGAACCATTTTAAAACATTAGTGAAACCTATTGAGTCCTGGTTGCTTGTCTGCAACATTATGTTTTATCTGATCCATGATTTAGTCTAATTTTGCTGAAACTGTTGCTGCTATTTTTAGCCAGGTTTTGCTATGAAAAGAGGTTCTTGATCACAATGGGACGAGTCTATATATATATATATATAAATATATATATATAGACACATTTTTTACTCTGTATGTGTAGACTTGTTGTTTGCGTCAATTACATACATGATGCTATACAAATAATGCTCACACATCCAAGCAGAACCGCTAACACCACAAACACCAACACATGCGTGCACACGCGCACGCACGAACACACACATAGCAGGCACTGCAAACTTCCCGTGTACTCGTATCACTTTTACCGACAGTGACTGTGCCACTTTTGAGAAGGCTGAGTGGGTGTGTTGACTGGAAACAGGTAGCAGTGACCCAATACAACGTCCTCGCTATCAAGATAGAGTAACACTCAATCTGGAGCCTGTATTAACTCTTAGCATGTTTAGTTTAAAGAGACATGGCCAGGCCTTAAAAATGTTAACATATATCTGATCCTTGTCTCCTACATAATGGTTCCTAAAGCCAGACAATTGAAAGCGAAAGCTTCAATATTATGTAATGTGACCTTTAATTATGCCTTTCTCATCACATTCTATTTCCTTTTTTTTGCCCGTATGTAGTTTGAAATAGTTGAGAGTTTGCCTGTTCACATTGGTCATTAAAATATCTCACTCCTCATTTAAATACTTAAATATTACAGCATCATATTGTTAGGTACCTTTCATACTAACTCTTTAGCATATTTTAAAAAAGGAAATAGCAACAATTTAATACAATTTCTGTAAATAATAGACAATTTAAGTATATTAATTTTAAGAAAAATAGTAAAGTAGGCAATAGGAAAGTATTCACCTGAAAACTAAATGAAGCTGTAGTGGTGCGAAATGTATAGTTCCCTCTGAAATGTAGTGGATTTGAAGAATAAAGTTGCATCAGCTGGAAACACTCAAGTAAAAACGAGTATCTCAAATGTGTACTTAAGTAAAGTCTTTGTTTTGTTCCACTACCTACATGGGATATAATTCACAAATATTCATTCTGCACAAAAAACTAATTCTAGTTAAGTTAATCTGAAGATATCATTGGGCTGAATCAGAAGCCTGGGATGGACAAATAAAATGAGATGGTTATAGTAGTACTACTAAGTTCCCTCTTTGTGTTACGATCCTGCCACCGCAGCTCAGCACAGAAACATGTCTTGGGTATTCCGTAGTGAAAAGACTGCGGCTTTTAAGTTAAATTGCTAAAGCCTTATAGCATCAGATAAACTTTGGAATGTAGAAAATGAACAGTACAGGTTTTAATGTACATATGGGTTACATGAGTATGAGAGTCACACAAAGTCCATACGTTTTATACTTAAAATGTTCCAGGCTCTTTGATTCGTCGGTGACTAACCACTCCTTTCCGCTCTCAGGGTGTTGAAGATGGCAGTGTGGATCCAGGCCCAGCAGCTCCAGGGAGATGCTCTGCACCAGATGCAGTCTCTGTACGGTCAGCACTTCCCCATAGAGGTGCGACACTATCTGTCCCAGTGGATAGAGGGGCAGCTCTGGTGAGTTGCAGGGAAAATGGCACATGTGTGCATTCATGTCCACAAATACAAGGCCTGTACAAATAAGAATGTCTGTGTTGAACGTTGCCCATGAGATGCATATTTGGATGGGTCCTTTATTGTTTGCCTTTTTGAGCACCTTGGAGTTTATTCGTTAAACGTCTGCATGTACTGATACATGTGTCTACACTTTTCATGCATACATTTGAATGTTGTTAGGGATGCCATAGACCTGGAGAACCCACAGGAGGAATTCAAGGCCAAACGCCTGCTAGACAGCCTGATACAGGAGCTGCAGAACAAGGCCGAGCACCAGGTGGGAGAGGACGGCTTCCTACTCAAAATCAAACTGGGACACTACGCCAGCCAGCTTAAGGTATGTCTCACAGAAATATACCTCACTAACCATGAATATCTTATCTAAATCTAAAATATGGCAGCGTTTGCCTAATTGAATTTGAATTTTTCTCTGTCACTGTGAGTAAATTCCACCTGCTCCGACTGTAACCATGTTTACAGCACATCACTCACATTTTAACTCCGTTGTGAGCCAAGACCAGCTAAGTCGAGTTCTTAGAAGTAGTGCACAGTGCACACACTTTTTTAAGAACAGGTTGTATGCATGAGGAAAACAACAGGACAACCCAAGTGGGAGCCTTGGTATCCAGCCAGTGCTGGTATTTATGATCAAGCTCCCTGCTCACAGAGCCATTCTTCTGTTTGTTTTCTCCTCTCCCCAGAAGCAGGCAGAGAAACAGGGCGAAGCGGGCTGACTGTGCACAATCGAACTGCAATCCCAAATTCCTAACGCACTAGTTTGCCTTGTCCTATTGTAAGCATGCATATAAAGCTTGTGGCTGAGTGGGTATTTCTTCTCTGAAACGTCTCTCACCACAAGCGCCAACAGAAATTGTTTTTGCCAGTGCTGCCTTTACCTTCATTATCTCACCTAAAGCAAGTGAAAACAAGATTATCATCAACAATGATGATAATTATTGTTTTTAATCAGGATAAAAAATATTACTGTAACACATAAAACCACTCAACTCTGCTGCGTGTGCGACAATGTGTGTGTATGCTAATGAGCCATGTCGGTATATGAAGTGCGCTGCGTTTGGGAGACGGGTGTCATTAGGCTCATCTAATGAGCTGCAGTATATCTGCGGGGTGGGCCTCAGAACTTAGCGAGCCTCCTCGATGCCACTAAATTGGCGAGTCCCGCGTGCGGCGCCCGTTCTGCTCGTCAGGGGCTAACAGGCCCTAACACGGCACATGTGCTCCTTGTCTTTCAGAGCACGTATGACCGCTGTCCTCTGGAGTTGGTCCGATGCATCAAACACATCCTCTACACAGAGCAGAGGCTCGTCAGAGAGGCCACCAATGTGAGTATGGCGCATGCGCTTACTGCTAAACACACGCACATGCTTGCTGCCACCTGCGTGAGCACCTTTGATTATTATGTCTAAATATACTCTCACACACATGCAAGACACTTGAGGATTTGCCATACATTATTCATTCCATCGCCTGCACAGAGATTGCAAACTCAAACAGAACTTCAGCTACACAATAGTGAGTGACTCAAATAACAGATAATTGGCTAAATGCTGCTTAATTTGTCCCCCAAAGGCCTGCAGATTTATTTATTATAACGTATATCTCAGTAATTCTCTAAAAATGGCTTTTCGAGAGCAATCCTTTTGTATTTCCCTGCTGCATTGCTGTAATAAAAAGGAATTTCAAAAATGGAAGTGAAATATTTCACTGTTTATGACAAACAGTGTGTTATAAAACCATAAAGCCAGCAGTGCATAAAACATCTGATTCTCAGCAACTCCTGGGGTGAATTGATTTCCAGTCAAAACATGCCTTTTCTATTAGAGGAATGCATATTTGGACTGATTGAATTCTACCCTGTTTAGTCTGAACCTTTGGGCATTATAATGCTTTCGTTCAGAACTTTAACTGACCGTGCAGTCTGCTTGAGGATGATAAGCAAATGCATTTCCTCCTTGTCTTGCTGCAGTGTTCCCATTAGGTTTGTGAATTTTACAGTCAGATAGCCACTCACAGAGGTCAATGCATCATGTCAGCTCGGTTTCAGAGCTTAACACCATCCCCCAATAGACAGACCTGATAGCTCAGCTCTCTACCTACCAGTAGCCAGCCATTTTTCTTAACAACTATCATAAACAAAAAATGACAGACGTATAGGGGCTACCCAATGAAAAAAAAACAACTCCACCAATTACTGTTCCCAAATCCGCCATTTCCTCCCTTCCTCTCTCACTCCGCACCTGTCTCTCAATCACACTCTGTAATTGATAGTCGAGCTCTCCGGTGGGCGGGATGATGGACAGCATGTCTCAGAAGTACCAGCAGATCAACCAGGCTTTTGAGGAGCTTCGGCTGCTGACCCAGGACACAGAGAACGACCTGCGCAAGCTCCAGCACAACCAGGAGTACTTCATCATCCAGTACCAGGAGAGCCTCCGTATCCAGGGTGAGGCCTGAGGTTCTTATGGCTAATCTGGTAGTTACTGCTCTAAAACAATGCAAGGACACATCCTCTCGATGACGAGACAGAAATGGATGCAGTGCTTAGACATTTTGTAAACTATGTGACTTCACAGCAAGAAGGTCGCCAGTTCAAGTCCTTGGGCTGAGACCTTTCTGTGTACAATTTGCATGTCCTCCCCATGTCTGTATGGGTTCTCTCCGACTTCCTCCCACAGTCCAAAAACATGCTTAGGTTAATTGGAGACTCTAAATTGCTTTAAGGGTGTGAGTGTGTGAGTAAATGGTGTGTGCCCTACGATTGACTGCTGACCTGTCTGGGGTGTATCCCTGCCTCTCGCCTGAAATGCGTTGAGATTGGCTCCACTGTGACCCTTGTGAGGAACAAGAGGGCATAGAAAAAGAATGACTATTATAAAATCACCAGTATATAAAAATAATAAGTGGAAGCTTTAAGTAGTTAGGTAACAGATGTAGAGTTTCACCCCCTCTATGTTTTCCTCTCTCTCTCTCTCTCTCTCTCTCTCTCTCTCTTCAGCTCAGCTGACCAGCCTGGCCACGCTGCCCCCTGCTGACCGACAGCTACGGGAGCCCGCCCTCCTCAGCAAGAGAGCCACGGTGGAGGCGTGGCTGACCAGAGAGGCCAACACACTACAAAAATATAGACTGGTAGGTCAGCAACATGCATTCAATGAAAACACACTTTTTTATATCCATAATGTGACTTTTGTTTGTTTTCCTGATGTGCCCGTCATCATAACTGCCACTTATGCTATTGCAAGTTTCCACAAAGGAAGCATGGGGGGAAAAAACAACAACTTGACAATGGTTTCTGAGCCTGTGCATGTTCTTTTTGATTTGCGCCCAGGATCTAGCAGAGAAGCACCAGAAAACACTGCAGCTGTTGAGGAAGCAGCAGACCATCATTCTGGACGACGAGCTGATCCAGTGGAAGAGACGGCAACAGCTGGCAGGCAACGGGGGCCCACCGGAGGGAGGCCTGGACATCCTGCAGTCCTGGTGAGTTCTCTTCCACCTCCCACCAAGATCACAGCCACTGGAGCTCCCTCACAGACCAGAGGTCACAGGTTTACAAGCTTGCAATTGACTAACTGCTGACTATTGGCTCCGAATCAGACAAACATAGGTGGACAAGGGTGACATGTCTGGCCTCTTCTTCATTACTTACAGAATAGCAGTGTTCTCTTTGTCTCACAAATACTAGCAGGAATTCCGCTGTTCTTTTGAACTACTAGTATATTCTGAATTGATATTTATCTGCTGGAGTGGAACTTTTTTGCAGTGAAAGTTACAATAACAGCACTCAAATCACACAATACCTCCTGACAATGTCTTTCATCTAGGTCTGATTCTTACTTTGCTTTTCTTGTGTGCACGTCTGTGTGTGTGCGTGTGTGTGCTAGGTGTGAGAAGCTTGCAGAAACTATCTGGCAGAACAGGCAGCAGATTCGGAGAGCAGAGCACCTCAGACAACAGCTGCCCATTCCCGGCCCCATTGAAGAGCTCCTCAACGAACTCAACAGCACTATTACAGATATCATCTCAGCGTTGGTCACCAGGTGTGTGTGTGTGTGTGTGTGTGTGTGTGTGTGTGTGTGTGTGTTTTCGAACATATACAGCATATTTTTAAAGACTGATCTTCTCTGTCAAGGTGCGATTGCTGAAAAAAGCTGATTTATAGGAATTATTTTTAAGTAACATGAATATATGTATCTATTTAAGCGGATTGCCCATTGCACTTTACAGCTCTCCCTGTTGGTTCAGATTACACTGACACACAGGAGTGAAGCTGTGTATATGACTGTAGGGATGTGTGAGTATTCGTGGGCATGCTTATTCATATTCTCTTACTGCGGGACTTACTGTATGAGCAATAAGAAACATTTGCCCAGAAGTGATGGCATTTCACTTTAGATTACATCTTGTTACATTCCAAGAGAGGACATCAGGTTTTACTCGCAGTGCTATCCATGGTCATATAAAATACTTATTCAAAGAACACACTCACAAGTTTAGATATAAGTTTTAAAGTTTTGTGCATCTGTCTATACTGGGGGGATCCAAAGCCCTATTAGAGATTACATTTCAAACGGTACATTTATTAATCTCATTCATATCAGTACAGAATCCGACATGGGCTGAGCAGGACATAGTGAGCCTTAAATGCAAAAACAAAAAAGGGTCTAAATTCTTACAAATGTCATACCAGTCATTACTTATGACCTTCTAGGATTGTGTGGTGGTGTGTTAATGTGCAGAGACCCTGCTTTCTGTCTGTATTTTCTATTTTCTCTGCCCCGGGATGTCTGCAACCTTTGGGCAGTGTATGTGTGTGAGTGTGTGTGTGTGTGCATGCGTTTGCCTCCAGCCATTAAAAATGGAAGATGTCATGTGTCCACTGCATCAGTGTCTGGTCCCTGCAATGCTGCAGACGAAAGGCGAAGCATACATGTTTACAAAAAATAGTTAAAAAATGCATATGAGAGAGGGTCAGGAGTGAAGGCCAATGTACCCAGATGCAGCTAAAACAGACGAATGAAGGCATGAAGTGTGCAAGAGATTAATGAAAAAACAAGGACACATGCGTCTTGTTTTCAGTACATTATCTCAGACCCAAAGGCACATCTGCCAGGGACTTTTAGCCTTCCAGAATCCCTGAAAGGAACTCATCCGAGGTTTTGAGAGCATCCTCACCAACGATCATAAAAGATATACCAATAATACACTGAGAAGCCACGTCAGTGTCACAGCGATTTCTGATTAGCCGCTAACTGTGACCATACAGTGATGCCACGCTATCCTGCACTGCAACAACTAACAAACACAGGTTCGATTTCCCCTACTACATCCTCTGTATATTCTCTAGAAGCCCCAGGAGGTTGTAAGCTGAGGATGGGAGAGCGTTGTCTTCTCATCGCCACTTAGTTCAGCTACAGACCAGAGGGCTCGGAGGCTGACGACATGTGCTTGCTTCTGAGCTCCCTCAAGCTCCCTCTCCCCCACTAAATCGCTTTTTTGTTAATGTGAAAATCAGAAGACATGCTAGACAGAAAAAACAGAGCCTCGTCAAAAGGAAGACATTTTCAACCACGTGGACTGACTGAACATTGATTACTTCCATGGCCTTCCATCAGTGCACATGGTTATAATTAAGGTCATTTTCAAATGCCAGTGTTCTCAAATCTGCTAAGGGACTCTGTAAAAATATAATTAGAAATAAATTTCCCATTGAAATGAGTTGTTAAAAGTTTAATTTTAAATCTATTGTGTGCTGTATAAATGCAACCAATAAGTTATTATGACTTTGAATACATTTGATGTGTTTCACACTCATGCACATACTGGTTGAAAGAATACAAATCAGAAACTCAAAATTGGAGTTTAATAAATAAAGTAGTTGAAAAACATTTCATTTTTACATATTTTGACTACATTTGCCTCAAAGAGTAGCTAGTGACATTTTAAACCTAATATGGTCCCATTACTTGATGTGCCCTTTAACTCACTGAGCCCCCCGATCAACATGGCTCTCTTCTGTTGATCTCTTCACAGCACCTTCATCATTGAGAAACAGCCGCCACAGGTGCTAAAAACGCAAACCAAGTTTGCTGCTACAGTGAGACTCCTAGTTGGCGGGAAGTTGAATGTGCACATGAACCCTCCGCAGGTCAAGGCCACCATCATCAGTGAACAGCAAGCCAAGGCCCTGTTGAAGAATGAGAACACAAGAAAGTGAGTCCCAGCGTGGAACTGTCAATTTCAGCCAACTTCAAGGCATATCGGATTCTTTTGTGGTTTCTACTCATGCTAACCTGCCAATTCTTAGTCAATATTGCAATGCATCTCTTTTGTAATGGGGGCGTCCAGTTGAATTTTCAGCCTTCGCCAAGCATTCTTGACAGGATAGTTTATGACGGTATGTACAACTGTATACACAATTTTTTTGTTATGCACACTCCCTTTAGTGGGGTCACTGCACAGGGCTCCCATGGCTTCGAAGGAATCTTAGTTTTCTGCAGGAATTATTGGGTCCTGGGATGAACTCTGGCCTAGTCTGTTTCCAGACCTCACCACAGAGACATGGCTGGAACTCGAACAATGCCTCAGAGGAATCTATGGCGTGGATGCAGAATCCATATTTAGCCTGTTCCACAGCCTTGTTCAACATTCCACCTGACTAATAGAAACCTTCCAATATTGCAGTTTAGCCAGAGAACCAGTGGTTAAAATGGTAAATAAATTCATAGCTCATACATTACAGTTAATTCTTCTTCTCATCTAAACCCAGTCTGCAGCCCAGAGGTATTCACTTTGTATTTTTTTCTTACTTGGCAACAGAGAAGATAGAAATGGTTGTTAAATCTACCAAGTGTGTAAGAAATGAGTCTGGACGCCATGCACCCTACATTCATTTTTACTTCCAACATAGACATAAGCATCATTTTGTTTTAATTCGTTATTGATCATCCTTTACTTGCAGTGACAGCAGCGGGGAAATCCTCAACAATAACTGTGTGATGGAGTACCATCAGACTACAGGAACCCTCAGCGCCCACTTCAGGAATATGGTGAGTGGGCCCTTGTAGACTACGAGGCAATGAATTCACAGTTGTTTTATGGAAGCAACAGGAATTTAAATTACAGTATATCATGATCTTCTCCCTTTAGGAAGTCCATTAACAATACATTTAAATTATAGGCAGGTTATAGGCATAGACCTGCACATTTCAATCTAGCTTTAATTATTTGCCTCAGTATGTATATGAAGATTTAATTATCCAAAGTCCTAAAATGTTGCTTTCCCTGTGACCTGCCAATCCTTGCCAAAGTAGCTCTTATGCAAAGCAAATGTCCGCTTTTTTACAATCATTTGGCCCATCTATATAATAAAAAATTATGGAAAAAGTGTATTTAGTTTAAAAATGATTGCGATATGATATATACTGCACAAACGCATTACCAGTGAGGAGCATTCAGTGAGGCTCTCTCTACATTACATGTTGTTAGCAATGATCTCCGTTGCTCTCCTTATATTATTTACATGCCAGCCCAGTAGTTCTTTGATTGAATTATGAATGCGTGTATAATAAAGTATGTATATAAGTGAGATAACAGTTCATTCAGAATTCCTTATTCTTGTATGTTATGTAGTCTCTGAAGAGGATCAAGCGGTCGGACCGGCGAGGAGCAGAATCTGTCACAGAGGAGAAGTTCACTATCCTGTTTGAGTCCCAGTTTAGCGTTGGAGGCAATGAGCTTGTCTTTCAAGTGAAGGTAAGAGGGCTCATGTAGACGAGATCGGCCTCGGAAAATAAAAAATACTATCAATTCTTACTGCTACAGTCCATTCTTAAGCCTAAATCCCAAAACAGCATCCTGGTGCATTCAGTTCACTACGCTGCGCTTGACAATTCCTTAGCTGTGTCTGTCTTCTTAGCTGTCGCTGTATAATGTTTTCAAACTCTTGCTGTTTTTCCTTTCACAGTACAGTAAGTGCAGCATTTATTGGTATAATTTATACTTCCTTTTTTCTCGGAACAGACATTATCGCTTCCTGTAGTGGTGATAGTACATGGTAGTCAAGACAATAATGCCACGGCGACCGTGTTGTGGGATAATGCTTTTGCGGAGCCGGTAAGTAAATGCCTGCATGTTCCAGCGCGTGTCTGCTGCTCTGTTCATGTTTGCACTCTTCCTTTCGACAAATGCTCATATAAATCCTCCGCGTCTACAGGGACGGGTGCCTTTCCTTGTGCCAGATAAGGTGCTGTGGCCTCAGCTGTGTGACGCCATCAACATGAAGTACAAGGCGGAGGTGCAGAGCAACCGAGGCCTGTCTGAGGAGAACCTGGTCTTCCTGGCTCAAAAGGCTTTCAGCAGCTCCAGCAACAACCCTGACGACTACCGCAACATGACGATGACCTGGTCACAGTTTAACAGGGTCAGGGCCGATTTCCCTCCTCATGATCCGCTCCCTTTCTCCCTTGGAATATAAACACATGGCTTCTGTGAAGAGAAAACTAATTATCTGTTATCACAAGCTAATGCGCACATTTCTATTTCTGCACAGTGAGAGTGGGTATTCTCCTCCTTACATTTTTAAAATGCCCAGAGGCCATGTTTCTGAAAGCCACATGCTTTTTCTCCATGAATGATTTACTATTGGTTATTCATACATATTTCTTGCTCCACTTGAAGTGTCCCTGCAGCCCTATTCTGTAATTGACTTGAAGGAGACCTCGTCATTGGTAGCCAGGTCTTCATCTTAATGGGCCTGTTTGTCCACACAATAAAAAGCCTGAGGCCTCATTGTTTGGCTCAAAGCAGCAAGCGATGGGCTGAAAACACACTCGCATGCCCACAAGCCAGCGCCTGTTTAGCCTTTTTAGCTCCATGCCTTTTTCGCCGTGAAGTGATTTACTGTTGGTTATTCATACATAGAAGTATTTCTCGCTCCACTTGCAGTGTCCCTGCAGCTATATCCTGAAGTTGAGTTGAGTGAGAGAGCCTTATTGGTAGCCAGGTCTTCATCTTAATGGGCCTGTTTGTCCACACAATGAAAGGCTGGAGGCCTCATTGTCTGGCTGGAAGCAGCTGGCGATGGGCTGAGAACACTCACATTCACCACACCCCATCAGTTTCATTAGATTACCGGAACATCAAGTTTCAGCCGCTTCACAGACTTGAGTACGGGCTACACACATGCTACACACAGTTTAACCTTCTCTTCATTTCCCACCTTTCTCTCCCACGTCCATAACATATACACATATCCCGATTGGACCAAACGGTGTTAAATCATGACACACAGCTGGAATAACTGTGGAGCCGGAGGCCACAATTGTTCTCTGTATTTATGGACGGGATGGACACGAGGGAATTTGAAAACCTTTTATGTACATGTCTGTTTTGATCCAGTGTGCTTTCTTATTTAAAGCTTTTTATTTTCCCCAAACTCCTTTCCTCTACAGGAAAGCTTGCCAGGGAGAAACTTTACATTTTGGCAGTGGTTCGATGGTGTGATGGAACTCACAAAAAAGCATCTCAAACCACACTGGAATGACGGGTGAGGAAATTTCTGAGTTTCTAGTCCTTTTTAATCCGAAGCTGAATAGTGTTGCAATTGAAAATGAAAAATAAAAAAAAATAAAAACAATTTTTTTTTTTTTTTTTATCTGACAGCTGGACTGCATGTTCTGTTAAAATAAATGTTTCCCTGTCCCCATTTTGTCAGCCGTAACAATTCAGGCAATGGTTCATGTTCGTGATTTTCCATGGCAACCCAGAGGGAGCTGGATCTGCTCGCTCCCTCTCTCCACTAAACTAGGGCTGGAATGAAAGAGATAGGAGGGAGAGAAAGCACATAACATTTTTTTATGTCTTTCCCATTTTTTATATTTCTCCTTCTATTCTTTTCAGGGCCATATTGGGATTTGTGAATAAGCAACAGGCTCAGGATATGCTGATGTCCAAACCCAACGGCACCTTCCTTTTACGCTTTAGTGACTCTGAGATTGGAGGAATCACAATTGCCTGGGTGGCAGAAAATCCCAACAAAGCAGGTACGATGAGTAAATTCTTGCTATAACTCTATTTCTTTACCATAACCAGAGGAGATAAATCCAGATACAATTTAAGTTGCCTTAACTTATGTGCTGCGAACGCTGGCCAACAGTTTTCTTGAATAATGTTTTGGTGAGAGATTTAAGACTCAACCATATGAACCAGAAAATTAAAAAAAAAAAAAACTAAAATGACTTAATGAAGCTTTAAATTGGATCAGTATCAGCGATTCCATGACATCAATTTGCTGCTCCCTGTAATCTAAGATACCTTAGTTTATGAGGATGTCAGTTTGTAGATCGTTCAACTAATTCACTAACAATATTGGAAATGAAATGTTCTGGGAAAAACGGATTAGATCGTTATTATTATTATTGGTGTTACTGTGGTGTGTCTCCAGGGGAGAGAATGGTTTGGAACCTCATGCCCTACACAACCAAAGACTTTTCCATTCGCTCTCTGGCTGACCGCATCAGCGATCTCAATCACCTCCTGTTCCTCTACCCGGACCGACCGAAGGATGAGGTTTTCTCCAAATACTACACCCCGCCACTCTGTAAGCAACCGTCTGCTTGAACAGGCTGCAGTTCCTTTCAGAAATGTAATATCATGGCTGCTCAACAGAAGTCTTGATTGTTGTATGAGGATTCTCTCTCCCTGTGCTTATTTGTTCTAAAGCCAAAGCAGTGGACGGCTACGTGAAACCACAAATCAAACAAGTGGTGCCAGAGTAAGTATTCCAGCTTCCTGTCCGCCTCCCCCCCCTCGTCCTTTTTCTCTCCTTTTCATTCCTCTCTGCCGTCAAACCCACCAGTTTTTCCTTCCCCTCTGTGGCAACAGTTAGAGTTAATCACTAAATATTGGACCCTGAATTGAGATCAGCAATTAGTCGGCTGTTACAGTTGGAGGAGGCCAATTAAGGGTGGCCCAGGTTCCTGAGCGAGCTTGTCCTCCACTCATCATTAGAGTTAGGCTTGTTAGTTAGCGAGCCGCGCTCCCTGCCTGTCTCCACGGTTGATTCACTCGCAGTTCAGAGAATGGCCGTAATGATGCAGCGGGGCCTGGAAAACACGCTGAGGCTAGTTGCTTAGGCAACTGCTGAACATAGACTCATACCTTTTTTTTTTTCTTATTGTGTGCGTGTGTGTGTCACTCCTTATCTTCTACAGGTTTGCTACAGCCAATCCAGATCCAGCAAGTGGAAACCCAACGTATATGGATCATGGCGCCTCTCCAGCACCGGTCAACCACCCTCACACTTATGGCATATACCCACCTATGTGAGTCAACAGGCCGTTTTAATGTATGAGTGGCTCAGTGTGAGCGTGTGTGCATGCGTGTGTGTGTTGTTTTTTTTTTGGTCTGAGTGGGCGTGGCTCCTCTCTGTGTCCCGTGGCAGGAGTGACTCCATGCTGGACGCAGAGGGCGACTTCGACCTGGACGACACCATGGACGTGGCGAGGCACGTAGAAGAGCTCCTGCGGCGGCCTGTCGAGAGCCAGTGGGGCGGCCAGCAGTCCTGACCCTTGACCTATTAACCCGTGACAGCACCAAATGAACCCTGCCTCCCAACTTGCCACTCGCATTGACATTTCTTATGGTTTAATTCCATCCATCAGTCTCTTTTTTTCAGATAGCTATAATGTGAAATGTTAATAATGGTTGTGACTTTTTTTTTTCTTTTTGACATGAGAGCATGCAGTTCCGTGACTTCTCTTAGTTTTATTTGTGTCCATAAATGTTTGTAAAACAGACTAGGTATAAAGGAAAACCTACAATGTATTGTGAAACAGAGAAAAAAAAATAATATCCATTCACATTGTGCATGCATTTCCAACAGATTTTTGAAGAAAAAAAACCTTATGCTACTGTATGAAATCATTTCACCAGAAATGTTTTTATTTTTTTTCTTCTTTGTGAATGGGTTCCAGTATTTTCATAGTGACATTGAACTTGCCCTCTGACAAAAAAAATGAAACTTTAATGAAGAGTTGCTTTTTCTCTTTACAACATACAGCAATCCGATCATCGCTGTGCGGGTCCTGTCAGTTTTTCAAATCCACATATATACACTAAGCTACAGGCGGAGCGGCTCCCCGCTCTGCGCCACTGACGGCACACACACATCAGCACACGGTACACATGCGCAAGTATATGATGGATTTGTTTAGATTTGTTCACCAGCTGTAACCCAGAAAGGAGGTGATGCACCTCCCTCTCTCTCTCTCACAGGGCTATTTCTCTTCTGTTTGTACACAGATGCAAATCTAAGCATTTACCCGACGCTGCCTGCTTGTCCTCTCAGGTCCCTCTGTTCCCCCCATCAACGCTACCTCGCATTATTCTACTGACAGTAGTTGTTGCTATTGGTTCTGTTGTTGTTTCTGCACCACATCCGCACCGGTAGGTACGCTCATTGGGTTTTGTTCTTGTCATTTGTATTATTAATGTGTGAAGAGGATCCCTTTCTGCCCGAGGGCTGACCGGCTACCGTTGGCCCGTTTTTTTTTTTTTTTTTTTTTTTTTTTTTCAATGCTTGAAACCACTCAACTGAAGAAGTCCAGAGGTATGAAGCGTCTCATTTCTGGTCCTTATGCCTGAATATGAGGAGCTGCGCTTATTTTTTTCTGTTCGCCCGCCCCTGTCGACGTGTCATGATGCCGCGGCGTAACGGCCTCGTGCATGTGTGTGTGTGTGTGTGTGTGAGGATGCCAGGCATAGATAGATCAGCCGAGACTTTGAATGCCTGCACAGACTCACCGGCCGCTCCATGGGTCACATGCAGAACTCAAGGAGATCTAACTTCATTGTGCATCCACTTTTTTGCTACTGGCATAAAAGATGATAAATACAACAAAAAAAAAAAAAAACGTGTCTAATAGAAAAAAGAAAATAACAAAACACTTACCCTGAAGAAAATGTCATCGATACAGCCTTGCACCTCAGGAATGAATCGCTTCGCTTAGCTGATGCATAAGCCAAATAGAAAATGATCTATGTATACTGAATATATGCATTTATTTTCTCTATCATAATTCTATTTTATTATTGTTTCTCTGGCACTCCCCTCTATTGAATGTAACCCCTTTGCATGACCCTGTTGAGGGTTTACATACAAATGTCTCCTCAGTCTGACAAGAAGATTAAAGTCGCGTGTCACGAGAAGTGCCGGTTGGGGGGAAAAGGACACGGAGCAACTGGAAATCAGAGAATTAGTTTTTATGTTTCACATCACAGTATTTAAACTATTCCCTTGTCTTTTCGTTTCCTTCTTTTGTATCTCTTTGCTTTCCTTTCCTGTTTTTGAAATCTCAAGCTACAGAAGGCGGTCTTGTTGATACACCTTTCATTTCCATTAGCCTCATCGTTTTGAGCTTTGTTCCACTGTTAGACTGTGTATTTTTCATTGATGTAGATGACGCTGTGTGTTGTTCGATGTATGTACCATGTTTGTGGTTTGGGTTTATCGCTTGGAGGTGTTCCAAGAGAAACGGAAAAAGAAGACAATAAAGTTTTATAAATAATTTGAACTCGACCTGTAGAGGTACGGACGGTTTTGATGTCACTACGAAATAAATGCTATTTTTTCATGTGTGAAGTCACCACCATGGATTCAATCCCAAGACCAGAGCCTGAGAAATGGTGTTCTGTAAACCTGTAAAACTAATACTTACTTTAAAGGACAATTCCACCAGAGTTTTGAAACTGTCCAGATTTTTCAGACTGCACTAGGCCACTTTAGATAGAAATAATACCTCCTTCTATTGTCAACACCAATCTGAATGTGCCCTATAATGGTTGTGCTGCGGCGATGCCTAAATATATCACTGTTTTTTTGGAAAATTTAATTTACCTATAGTACAATTGACAATCAGGCTGTCAATATGGGCTTGACTTGTCAAATTGTAATATCTGTGCAGTGCGTGAAGCAAGCTGGAAAAATAATAACAGTTTGTACGCCTGTTGTTAATACATTATTAAAATGTACTGCCCTTTGGCAGCACAATTTATTTATTTTTTATATAAATCTATAGTAGCAGCGCTCTGTGCAGTTATCTAGAATAAGCTTACTTCTGCCATCTGGTGGGAAGAAGAAATACAAGCTATTTTTCTGTGTATAAGCTGTAGCCTGAATGCTACTCATCTGGCTGGTGTCATGCCTGGTTTGCATGGAATCTGTTAAAACATAAATGATTATAAGGATTGGTTTAGAGAATTATAAACTGGCTTGGGACGTCCTCAGCAGCACGAAGGAACTAATTATTTCTGTTGATTTGAATGTACCGCAGGTCTGCTGGTTACATTATTACCTATTAATCATCTACAGATGTGAAAGGCTCCATTTGAAAAAAAATATGTGAAGGTCAGGGACTGTAATTTCCTTTAAACAAATCCTAGAGGTCAAGAGTGGGATTTTCTATTTTTTTTTTAAATAGAAGTATGAGATAATAATGAGATAATTTTCCCCTGCAAATGTGTAGCTTTGTTAACAGTGGATTTACTGAGGTCCATTGTTCTTTATTAATATAACAATAAATTCTTAATTATACTTAGACTGCAATTTCTTAAAAAAAAAGGTGTTTTAATTGCATGAAGATAATTATGAGATGAAGGGAGAGGCCATTCTATCTTCCTATGTGATTATCTAATCCATTCTTTTTGGGAACTTTATCATTCTTTGAAATATCACATTTGTGGCTGCAATCCCACATACAAAGAGGTCACCTTCCACCTTCCAATAAACTGTAGGATAAACCAAGCGGAAACACAGGTACGACCAGCCAAGCATAAAAAAAAAAAAAAAGACATCCAGTATTTGGCATTTCGCAATGTTTGCAAAAGTTTGAGACATTAGTGCAGGCAGACAGTTTTAGAGCACAAGGAAGAAGTTGCCCTGATCGGTGGTGGTTCTAGAAACTCTGGAGGCCCCAGGCGAGAGGACAAATGTCAGCCGTCGCTGGGGGCTGCGTCCAGCCCGGGGCCCTGAGGCGAATACCTGGGTTGAATCATACCTACAGGTTTCTGAAAGAAGTTATCCCAAGTTTATGTGTTATTTCGCCTTGCAAGGCGAGAACGCCACCAGATGTCAGCGAAGTCCCATAGACAGGAAGCTGGGATAAAAGCAACAATGAATGATCATAATGAGTAATGATTTTTCACATTTGGTGGTATCAAACTGATTTATAATGAGAAGTTAAAATTAAACCTCCAACAAGTTTGTTGTTTTAAATAACGTGAATACACATTGTTGTCATAGCGCCGTATCTTCACCACACAATGCAAACACAGGCCGGTTTACACACTACAGGTTAATTTCCCTTTTTTTCTCTAGTCTGGCTTCTTGTATTATTAACACTTCTTGAAAGTGACAGATTTTGATCTTGAAGTTTCAGTTTGGTGGTGACGGGTGTGTCCTTTCGAACGTTGATTTTTACCTCCAGAAGGTCGTGGGAGAAAAAATACCACACACACACACACACACACACACAATTGCTCTACAACAAGAATGTTTTTTTTTCTCTCTCTTTATGGTTTCTGTTCCTGTTGGTGGAGCGCCGCAGCAAATTTGCCTAGAAAAACACACGGCTTCTGCTCATCCGCTGCGAGCGGTGTAAGAACTTCCTCTGCAGATATCATCATTCGAAATCACACAATTCACACAACATTAACGCATGTGTGCAAAGTGTATTCTTGCTGCCGCACATTGTTTTCCATCTCGTCGCCTGCTTTTTGAAGCTATGAAACGGTAACTATAGCTGCACTAATGCTGTCGACGCTTAAAAGAAGACGAGTGAATGAACCTCAGAACAATAGCTTCTCCAACAAAAGAAATCCTGAGCGTTTGACTGGATGACCCCTTCCTCTCTTCCCCTGTAGCCAGCCTGGGATTGAAGACTTGATCAATAGTCAGCTGTCATCAATACTAGCTGCTGTTGATGGCAGCTGGTGGGAGGGGGGAGCTGTTAGAGCCCTGGAGGTATAGCGATGGAGATCCATGTGTCTGAAGCTGACAGCTGCAGCGCTACTGTACACAGCCATGGCTGACATCCTGCCACAGGAAACTATGGCAAACCTCAGTACAAAACAACCACATTGCTATTTTACAATACCTCACAATGTTTTTGTTTTGCTATATTTCTTTTATTATTTTTGAATAAAAGGTGGAACGAACAGCGTTTTTTTTTTTTCATCTTCTCTTCATACCTGCTCTGGTCACTCATCAGATCTTCAGCGTAGCAACGCAACGCGGCGTAACAAACAGTGTTTGCAGATGGATCAATAAGTGGGCCCCTTTAACCAGGGCTCGCTGGTCACATCTTGTGGACTCGTGTACTCCATGACCCCCCCCACCCCCCCCACCCCGCTTGAGTTCAGGTCAACGTGGAGCTGGTGTTTGGAGGCCCTTCTTCACATTAGAATGAGACAGCTGGAGCAGGCTGGGGAGAAGCTTTTAAAAGCAGAACTTTTGCTAAATAATTTCTGAGAATGCATAATACATGACTGGGAGATCATGAGGGAAAAGGAGGGTGTGGGGGTGTGAGGGGGGGAAAGGGGGGAGGGGGTTCAGCAATGACATTACAGCACCCGCATGTCACGTAAGTCGCTTTCATCCGAACGAGCGGCAGCGTTTGAAAGGCCTTGTTGTGGCTGCATATGAAGCCACTTATCACCACCAAGGTCTGCCTCTGGTGGAAAAAAACATACCTGCGCAGAAACACCGGCTCCCTCGAATAAGACCCTAACGTCAGCAGGCTGGGAGAAAAAATAGATAATGACAAACAATGCACAACAATCTGCAATCTGCTCTGATCATTGCGGCTCAGACGGTGACCTCACACTCTCTGCTGCACATGACCCCCCCCCCTTGCACAAATTGGCCGTGATCTGATTTAGCGGGTGTATGCACGCATGGGGGGGCTGCGTTATCCCAGGTTATCGGCCATGTCTCATCTGACGATGCGAGTTGGCCTGACGCTCAGTATTTGTTCCTCAGAAGCCATCAGCAGGTGTCCAGGTTTACGACACGTGAAAATCGGGGGGTGCTGAGGTTGAGTCTGTGATGCAAAAAAAAGAAAAAAAAGGAAAAGTTGCACAACCATTTGGCTGCAGATTTTAATAGATTATTAAAATCCACAGTCTCTGTCGTTTCCCCCGTTGATTGCCTGCAAATCAATACCTATGAGAAGAGGCGTAGTGGGTGGAGAACGAGCATCCCTGCACCTTTGATGAAGAGTGATACTGATGCTAATCCATGTGTGCAGAGGTGCTTCAGGGATGGATAATCAGCCTGATCATTACCATTGGTGTTATTCCCACAGTGGATATAGGCATTATTATTTATATATGTATATGTTTTTTCTTTTATATTTTTGTGAGCAGGATTCCCACCACGAAACCAGTAGAAAATGCTGAACAAGCATCGGATTAGTGTTTTCCCTGCATAACACCAAATTATCTCGACAGAGCAGGGACAGCCGGACTCAGCCGGTCTGATCCGGGCTCAGACCTGCGGTCTGGACCTGCGGTTCCAGCCGGTGCCATCTCTGTGCTGCTTTTACAGGTTTGGGGGAAAACTACACATGGTCTGCTCTGTCTCTCATTAATATCGCAAGTGATCACCAGGAAGACACGGATGAGAAAGGGGCGAAGGAATGAGTCACGGCGGCGTTATGACTTCACCAAGCTTCTAGCCAAAAAACACAATGCCTGAATATCTACACTGTAGAAGCCCACACACCCGTAGGTTTTTATTTAATCTGTTTTCCCCCAATGATAATGACTCGGTCTTCTCAACAAAATAATGCTTTCTGCAGATAAACACATAATTAACTTGAGATCTCGGGGGAAAAAGTAATTATTTATAGGAAAGAACCAGGATTGTCTAAACTGATTTTCATTTGGACACGTCTAAAAGTTACATTACTGGGGGGGGGCGCTGATGCATTTGTGAACGATCATGCTGTCATTGTCCTGTATGTGTGGAGCAGTAATCCATGCTGCTCCTGTTTTAACATGCTGTGTGGTCTTATTTACAGTATGTGGAGCAACTGTGCAATGTGGCCAAGACAGATTCCCCCTCTGGGGACAATAAAGCACAGCCTAACCCAATATTACTGTAAAGCAGCAACCGAAAGATGAGTGAGTGGAAGCATTTGTGGAAAGAGGAGTGAAAAGAAATATACCGATTGGGTGTGTTATTTTATTTTAATTCACCTTTTTTAGGAATCAAAATAATAACCAATCCCCATAGGCCGCTTTTTCTAAAATATAAACTCTGTGGCAGCTCCCTTGAGCTCCCTCTTATGGAGATTCTGCAGCCTGCTAAGGCTGAGTTTGAAGTCACAATAGGCCCAAATAACGTTGGCATTCCTGTGATATGACTGTAAAACTGTAGGATCTCAATGTAATCCTTGTCCCCCCCCTCTGTGGAAGTGGGGTCCTGTTTGCACGCGTGTCTCCAGGATTCCTCACCTTCTCTCTTGTTTTTTGTGCACACTTTGACAATAAGGATGATTTTGGTTCTGATCCCCAGAAATTTCCAACTAGACTGTTGGAAATTGACTGACAGCAATTAGCCTCTCTGGTTTATAGGCGCACATGCGCGCGCGCGTGCGTGCGTGCTGGCACGTCCTTTCGGAGCTCATTGCGGTTGCGCTCTCTCTCTCTCCCTCCCTCTCTCTCTCTGTGTCTCAGCCTCACAGTCTTGAATTTGTCCCGCGGATGCGTGAGCGACAGGAGGAGAAGCTCTCTCCGTCTGCAGAAGTGTGCGGGACGCGGAGCCGCTGCGCGCCGCGCGGAGTCCGACAGATTTCTGAGGACGAGAAGTCGAAAGTGCAAACTGGAAGGACAGAAAAAAAACACACAGAGACGGGGAGAAGTCCGTGTTTCTGCCTCTTTTCCTCGCGTCTCCACGGAGCTGATCGGGAAGGGGGGGGAACGCTGTTGTCTGACGGCTCAGCCCCGCTCCGTGTGACCATCCGCCACAAGACACCGCACGCGCGCGCTCCGGGGATGGACCGGCAGCCGTGATCCGTGTGTGGGGGGGGTGTGGGTGGTGGTGTTGGTGGTGGTGAGGGGGGGGAGAAGCCGAAAAGACGCCAGAACCGTCCCGGACGTCACCAAGTCCACCGCCACTTTGAGGAAATGGGCTGTTTTTCCAGCGCGGCGGGGGGGAGGGCTTCGCTGTAGCCGCGCACACGGCGGATCATGGCAGGGGTTCACGCTTCAGACGCCGCGTCGGGACATTTTGTGGATCCCGCCGGCGGCGCCCCGCAAACACCGGCGGCCGAGGGCGACGCGGCCCGGCCGTACCTGGAGGTGTCGGCCGCTGCGCAGGGCCACGGCGCGGACGGAGTTTACGGCAACGGGCGCCACCGGGAGCGAGACACGCCGCGGATCGGCTGCGGCAGCCGCGACAACTCCGCCGAGAGGAGCCAGGGAGGCGGAAACGCACCTTGCGGCATCATGAAGGTTCGTTGCCGCGTGTTCCCCTTGTCCGCGGTTCCCAAGGTGAAACCCCCGCGTTCTGGCCTTAGAACGGAGCCACGACGCGCGTGGAGTTTCAGCGGTCACCCCGGAATAAATTAGAATTAAGCCACTTTCCTAAATCCCCTTAGAAGTTTGGCACAGTGCAGCATGCATTAGGGAATTAGACGTGATGTTCCCGTACATAGAGATCCACACTGATCTAAACTCTGCAACTCCTGGAGTTTCCATGCATCTTCTGCACATATGTTGTTTAACTCCTGCACATGCAACTTATCCATGATTTTTTTTTTTACTTTTCTCTATTATGTGCTTCACTGGTCCTCTTAAAAACAAGCTCCATCTATTTTATATCATTTAATACACACAACCCTCAGTCTTGAGACATGCAGGATGCCTCATTACATCAGTGCATGCAGCATCCTGACCCCCCAGGCTTTAAAGTCACTAAGATGATGCTGGCACAGGTGTAGCCACGCTCTGCTCATACATGCATGTGTAGTTTTTGCAGCGTATTTGTTGGGATTTGCGACCACACGCAATGAATCATTTGGAGGATTTGGTATTTTTTTAGGTTTAGATTTAAGTGTCACTGTTCCATCAATGTGGACGGTTGAGTTTGAGGATGAGTTTTCATGTAAAATTTAAAAAGAGAGAGAGGGAGAAATAGCGGCTTTATTTAGCTTTAAAACTCCCCCCCTCCCCAGTTATAAATTTGCTTTGTGCAACACCTTTCTCCATATAGCTCATTCATTATCAGTGTGTTTTTTCATAACTAGTGCTCCCATTAGGTTATTTAACTGGTCTTCCACACACAGAGACAGAGTCTTTGTGTCCACTTCCTATAACATTAGTACACACAAACGCCTTGTTTTTGACGGGTTGCAGGGTTCCTTTTGCAGATTGGTGTATCACATAGGTAGATATGCAATATCGTGTTTGCTTAGCAACTGACATGCAACACTTTCATATTCTTTGCTTCCCCCCCCCATTATTGGATCCCCTGCGGAGGCGGCTGGGCAAACACACCACGTCTATATGGATGCATGCCATGCCACCGTACAGGTCGGCTCGTTTGAATGGAGCCTTTCAACCTGAGCCTTGTCCTTGGTGCATTTGTTCTTTCTATGTAAGGGGGGGAAAAAAAGAAATATCGTATGGCTCAGAAAGCCCTAAATCCATTCTCTCTCAGCACAACAATCAGTCCAGCTCTGTGAAGCTCATGAGCAACACATTGGCAGGAAAGCTGGAGGGGAAAGTGCTGCCTAAAACATGATTGATACGAAACCTTCAAAGGCTCATTCTCTGAATGCGGTACGATGTTAGGAAGTGATCCTGCTGAGCTCCACCGGGCTAGTATTATGGGGTATGCACTGTCTCCTAAAATAACCAGGGACGGCTCTGAGGAGTTCATCTGTAGCGATCCACAAACGCATTCTTTACAGTCAAGGCTGCGGCCATGCTGCTTGTTGTGTTGTAGTTTCCATAATGGAACCATGACGTCAATTGAGTGGAGGGAAACGAGCTGTGTGATATACGGCGTTTGGAATCCACAAGAATCACGCATGCATGCACGTAGCTGCAAACTGTACGCTGTTCAGTCGTGCACGGCTCGTGGAATTTCCATTGATTCATGTTGGAGTGTTATTTCTGCATAGATATTTAAAGACTACTGTTTTTCTGCAATGTTATTTGATATATGCAGTTCTTTCCAGTGTAAATTAGCCGAATTAGTGAAAAGATCTTCAGGTGCATCAAGGGAGCAAATGTTGCTGTGTGTTTTTGTGTGTAAATGTATTGGATTTTGGTATTTGGATTTTCTCTAGCATGCATAAACCTTAATCTGCGTTAAACTAGCCCACCCCCAGTGGAGTATGACCCCAGAACAAATACATCTGAGAAAGCCGGTCGCAGAATACAATGACAATATAAGAAAGATCAGAGCTGCAACATGGCAGCGGCTTATCTGCACAATAAGTGAGTCGTACTTTAAATGGAACTGGAGAGAGAGAACAACGCATGTGTCTCCTCGCTTGCAACCATAATCTCACCTACTTTTAACCGCGGACTCTAAGAGAATTCAGTTTTAGGGTGAAGACATGAACAATTTTTCCAACAAAACCATGACCATGGAATATGAAAAGTTTAAAAAAACATGATTATCATCTTATTGTTGGAAACTGAAAGAGATGTACTGTACCCTCGTTGTTTGTTCCTAGCATGACATTGTAATCGGTCAACGCTAGTGTTGAGGGTGGAGATACTGTACGTTCCCGACAGTCATTCCGTTTTCTCTGTTGCATGTAAACCAACAAGAACAGAAGTCTGATTAGGAGCCTCCTATACAGTGTACGAAACCCGGCCCAACACAGACCATTTAGAAAACAGCTCCTGTTGTGAGGTCACAACAGGAGTGAAACATGACTTCTTTTTCTCAGCTTGTGTCTTGCATTGCTGCGACAGATACAATAAAATATAAATGGCAAAATAGGTCCCCGTTATCATATTCAAGGCAAAGAGGTAAACGTTCTCAATGCTTTTTTTTTTTTTAAATATTCAGCGGGTGTATCTGAGGAGAGTTTCATTTGTCTTAGGACCTCTAGAAGGATGCATTGCATGGTATAGTCACGACATGAGACACACTTATCAAGCAGAGCATGGCGGGAAACTGGGTCATCCATTCATGTATAGCTTCAGCATACCCACCCACACTTGATTGGCACTTTTGCTGTGTGCTCTGAGTGGAGGTTTAAAAGGTGAAGGGGAGTTATGGATCCATGGGAATAGGGACGCAAATGAGCAATTACAGCACTGCATTACCTCATTAACTTGGCTCTCAACTAGTGGGCCTTAGAAGAGCGGAGTTTGTACGCCTTGTCCCTTAAGCGGGCATCCAACTTTGTCCTCTTGTCGTTTCCTCCGCGGGGTGACAGTGTCATTGTGGAGAGGCTGCAGAGTGTGTGTGTGTGTGTGTGTGTGTGTGTGGGGGGGGTGCTTGTGATGTGGCCCCGTTATGTAATGCTGGAGTACTTTGGACAGCTGCAAGGCCGGCTCCAGCCTGGCTGCTGGGTGGAGGGAACTGACAACCAGCAGCGAAGCAACAAACCAAGAAATGGTGGTGGCGCCGTGGCACCTTAACAGAGTAAAAACTAAAATGTATTTTAGCAAAAATGCCTTTATTTCAGTCCGTTTTTCGGACCTTCAAGCTGCCCTGGCAGCTCTAATGAACATTTTAAGTCAAGCCAGATACCCCCTGAACCCATAGACTCCTTGGTCTTAGTAGCAGAACAAAGGTCAAACGTTAATTTTTCAGAGATTTGTGAGAAAATAAAAATGTACACCGTGCATTGGGGTTAAAAATTTGCCAAAGAGAAGGATAATACATCCGTGCTTTAACATAATGTCCGCAGGGAACAAATATCAATAAATGTCAAGATGGTTATCGGCCTGTCTCGCATGAGGTCCTCCAGGCTCTGCCTCCAGGAGTGGCAGGATAGCGACTCATCCCCTCGTTCCTGACCTCACATAATAGATTTCAGCCACTCTGACCCGGCGTGCCCGTCATTAGATCAAAAGTATACCGCGACGCCTAATTAGGGGCTGACACATATGATTGGCTTACGGGGGAGTAAATCCCGTCTGCCGAGAGCGACGGCTCTTCAGCGTGAGTGGAAAAAGGGGAACATCCTGGAGGAGGACGACTTGAAGGTGATACTTTGATTTTCTAATATTGCTCTCGAGAGCCGCCCCCCTCGTTTATATTTAGGCGGACGATGTCTGGGTATATGTGAATTATCGGGAAGGATAAGGAGGGATGTTCATGTTTTTTTTTTTTTAAAGGACAAAGCATGCCCTTTGTACATCCAGTAACTTGGGGTGTAATTTTAGCCTGCCTCAGGCAAAGTGATGCAATCTGCTACATATTTGCACCTTGGCACTGAATGCATAAACGGGATGTCAAATAAACACAAGATCTAAAAAGACCTTCCCATGGCAAAGATTTCCTCCTCCTCCTCCTCACCGAAATAGAAATAGCGTCCCAGTGTTACAGCCGGCCATGCAGACCAATAGGCCTTCATAGCTGTCTCAGGTGGATTGGTGGATAGTCCTTTCTTATGGTTCTTTCCTGTTAATCCCACAGGGGTTCAGTGTGACTGGTATCTGGGATGGTTGGTGAATTGTTCACAGAATAGTTACTGAAGGATTCCTGCTCTGTTAGAGGTTGTTGTAGTGGACATGACGTGTGTTCATAATGGCCATTAATGAAAACGGTTGGTCACTGTTCTCCAAATCTGCGGTGTCAGGTTAGGGGGGGTACTGCTCCCTCATTTCTTCTATGGCTGTGATTGTCCACCACCGTATCAATACGAGTGCAACACGTGTTGTCTAATACACATAAAAGGGGTAAGCTTGTGACATAATGATAATCCGTAGGCTACACATCTCATTGTTATTCCAAAAGAGAACTGTTCTGATCTACTCCCAAAATGTAGACGTTAAGCGCACTGAAATACCATTGTAATTACTAGTAAATATTTCTTGTTCCACATTGCCTGGCTCTGTCTGTGAGGAATCTGTAGTCAATTGACCGTACTATTTTAAAATAATCATTGGATTATTTTAAAACTGTACAGTCAACTGACTTCAAATCATGCACAGGGGTGACCGGGGACACAGCAAGAATGCAGCGATATTTTTAAAATTATATTATTATTATTACTATATATTTAATTTTTCAAATAATACCTCATTGACAACAGTGTGTGCTGTATATTTCCTGTCCAGGATTGTTTTAAAGTGGTTCTGACTATTGTCTGGAGATTCTCCACAGACATAGCCAGGGACATGTAGAACAAGAACAAGTAGAGTCTGCTGAAAAATATCTAAAATATATTTTTAAGAATTTACCTAGCATTTCATCATTCACCATTGACACTTGGGAAGTTAAAGCCGTTTTATCTCCAGCTTTGTATCTCTATTGCTTCTAACGCCATAGCATTAAAAATGGTATGGTCCACCATAGGGGAGTCTGAAATCGCTTTACATTAAAATGTTCTCACAGTGCAAAATAGGAGTCGTCTTTCAACTCTAATGATATTTTTTCATACTATCATAAACATATCTGACTCCCTCCATACTCTTTGGGTCTTTATTGGGGTATAGCACTTATAGTAAATGTACTCTAGCCAAATCTGTGCATTTACAGTGTTTAAACTTCCCTAAGGTGGAAAACAAATACTGTATTTGTCAGTGATGTAATTATTTGACAGAATCAGCCTGATGATGATGATGATGATGACAATTCTTCATTTTATCAGACATTGCATTCAAGGTGGCCGAGGCTATGCTCCCGCGCTTCCCCGGGGCCTTAATAAAACATATCTGACACGGTTTGATCCAAACACCGCAGGGATCGAGCAGCGCGGCCCTGTCAGACAGCGGCGGCGTCCGTCAGGAGTCTTAAACGTTCCTGACGGACGCCGCTGTCACGGACGCGGGCTTTTGGCTGATCCCGTCGGGGGGCCGAGGACATCTCCGTACGAGCCTGGACCAATAACAGTGATTACATACCCTGGGATCATCTCAGATGATGATGATGGTGGTGGTGGTGATGAGAATTGGAATAAGAGCCTTTCTACGCCTCACTGCTCATATCAGGCTTTTCCTAGAAAAAAAGAGCTCCCTCCAGAAATTAAATTTATTGGAATATGGCTAGGGATCTTAAAATTTTGGTCGGATGAGCGTTCTTGTTTAAAGATTTTAAGGGTATTAGTAACCCCCCCCCCCCCCCCCCACCACCACTACTGCAGCAGCAGCAGCATCGTGTACTGAACACGTCGATATTTTTGGAAAACAGAGATCTACGCTGCGTTGCGAAGGAGGCGGCAGAAAGATGTGGAGCGGTGATTACAGACATCCAGGGCTGCTGAATCATAGCGTGATTCTCTCAAAGCGGCGATCTGCGAAACGCAAACATCTCAAACGAGGCCCCTTTTGTACTCGAATCCACCGGCTTAATTCTAAGCGGGAAGCCAAAGCATAAACAGATTTACAAAGGTCAGAGAGTCACAGTGAAGTGAATTCAGGCGAAGAAAAGCTGTGATTTACAGTTTATTTTTTTGTTTTGTTTCCGTGTATGCTTGTAATTTTCAAGGGAATTTGACGGGCCTTGCGCTGTAATGTGCTCTCGTTTCTCAGAAATCTCGTAACACGTGTTTGCCATTTAACTCACATCAGAGCATCCAGAAGTGGTGGCAGCCTAACTCATGGTAATACTACAATATTATCACAATACTGGTAACCGTACTATCACAAAGTGTTTCTGAGACAGTCCTAACCTCCAACAAGACATTTCCTCTATGATAAATTATGAAGAAATGAGGAAAAAATACCTAAACGGTTTTAGTTTCACAGAACACAGGGCTTTTGGTGGCAGGACCTCTCTGTCTCTAAAAAAAAAAAAATCAATGATGTACGGTAACATAAGAGGGAGTATCGTGTTGTACTGACCTATTGATATTTTATCCAACCCCTACCCAAAAGATGAGGAATCTTCAGGAAGTAAAACTGAATAAATCAATTTTATTCGGAGTATTTGGGTTTGGTCCCAGGACAGTAGAGGTTTTCCTGTCCGTGTGGGTGATCATCATCATCCTCATCATCATCATCACTGGGGTGAAGTTGCTCAAACTTGCATCCTAATCCTTTTCCCCTTAAAAGTTAATGACTCGTCCCGGAACCACAATCACTCACGTGTCGAACCGGCTGCCAAAGAGAGGCTTTTCAAACACGAACAATTGATTTGATTGAAAACGGGATGTGTGCCTTTTCTACTTTTTTTTTTTTTTGATCATACAAAGGTGATGACGTCACGTCCGAGGCGGCAGGACGCCGCTTTATTCTTCACTGTACGTGTGGTCGTCATGGAAGAGGTTGGTTTGATCAGGCGACGCTGGCGAGCGTCTCTCTCAGGATAGCTGCTGTTATTTCAAGGACATAAGTAAGGATGAGTAATATTCACATTTGTGGCGCTGGATGTTTACCAGCTTCGTCTGGGCGTAGGGGAGCGAGGGTCTGATGGATGAACAGGACAATCTGTCTGTGAAAGCTGCTCCACCGGGCTTCGCTCTGACATGCTTTTTACTGCCTGTACAACATATGGCACTTCCTTTCAGTCACCTCCCTGTTAATGTGCAGCAAGACGGGAAGGGAATTCACCAACAGCCGCGGCGACGCCGTGTGACAAAAGACGATCAAACGGTTCGATTATTAAAAACCAGCCTGCAAAAATGAGAAGCTGCACGCTCCAATTTTAACATCTTTGAAATTTTAAATCTGTGTAAAATATATCCTATTATGTGCTATCTGTAACAATTTCAACACTGAGTTTGAGGCTTTTCAGGGGCGATGAGTTTAATTTCCCTGTTATGATGTGTGGCAGTGTGTGTATATCTATCTATATCTATATATATAGTAGTGTGTGTGTGTGTGTGTGTGTGTTTATGGCACCGATTGGAAGGACACTGAGGGGATAGAGCCAGGCCGTGTTTCTTCTGACTCCTTTCATCACACAACCTAATTAAAAAGAGCAGAAAAGGATGGTAAGAGGTAAGACCTGCGCCCAATCCTCATTGGTCTGTCTTTATTTACTCAGACAGTCAATCCGTCAGACTCGGCCTGCTGGAGGCAGCGCGCTGTCTTCACGTCCGCAGCATTTCATTTTTTCCCCCCCCTCCTCCCGCTGCCAGGGGTGGTCTGCTGGCCGTGCGTCTGCGCCTGAGACCAGAGCAGAGGCAGCGATTAGTGCGGGGCAAAGTGCGTACGTGAGTGGGCGCTCGCAGGTGGAAGGCGCGACTTTTTTCCTCGTGAAATCCCTGACTGATCATTAGTCGTGACTGAAGACTAAACCCTTAGCAATTGCTTCCTGAGAGAATTAAATAAAATGATGTTGAGCTAATAATGGCCAGAGAATTGCAGGATGAAAAACCCAATGCAACTTTTTCTTGGATTAACACCAGGGCATGAGCGAGGCGAATTATTGCATATTATACAATTAGTTAAGGCTGTGTGATTAATTGAAGTTTCATTGCATTTTCGATTTGCATCTCTAAACTCGTATAATCCAGCTGAAACCATTTATTTGCCATTTGTCTTTACAAATTTCTGAACGAGAATGCATCTACACTACAGCCGGAAAGCGAACAGTTGTGCTCTTCCAATGCTGCGTCGGGTGCAATCGTAGCTCCTGTGTGGTCTGTATTTTATCGATTATGGACCATATATTGCAGCTAGCATTGATGTTAATGGCCCTGTTTGCTTCAAATAACGCTCCAATCCAGCCGGGAACAACTCTCCTTTTCTTCTTGTTTTTACCGACTCCTGAAAAGTATAAATGTATGATTTTAGTTTTTTAAAAAAAAAAAGGTTGTGAGATGGGACCAGCCAAAAGTTGGCTGGGCTTACCCATAATGCAACGCCAGCTTTACGGGCTACAATCACGCTGCTGAAAAGCGAAGGAGGTGTTATTCATGCTTAATAAATACATCATGTAGCTATTACTACTAACTATTTTTTTCCCATAATGCAGCAGCCCTATTGGCAGGTGTCAACTCCCATATCTGAACGGGAAAACTTCTCGTGTTGAGCTGCTGTAGGAAACGCCAGGGAATCTGGCTCCCTGTTGCTCTGCTTTCTATATTTCGTCGTTCCCGGGCTCCGTCTGCTCCGCTCTGCTATATTTGTTTTTTAATTATTTTTTTTTCATGGCCCTCCTCCAGCCGCGCGTTGCGTCTAACCTCTCGCCGTGTCAGGACCCAGTCTACCGCAGACCTCGGCTTATTTATAGATCTTCTAATTGCAGGCTTGATCTTCTATTCATCCATACTGGAAGCTGCTCCTGGGGTTCACTAAGCTGAGCACTCAGCTGCACTTTCAAGTGGCCGTTGATAGACAGCATGAAGAGAATATTTAATGATTTGAACATGATTTGACTGAATATTATTTAATCAGGCAGTTCCATAAAAACCAAAGACTTTCTAAAGCCCCAGGTTTTATATTAGCAGCAATAAAAAAATGTCTCAAAAGGAAACCAGCTGTGAAAACAAGTCATGGAAGAGCTTTTTTCTATATGGTTCATATCGTACCCATTAAATGATCTTACGCATGCAAAGAGCACAATGCAGCAAAATAAAAAGAACTCAGTGAAGTCTTTCAGTTGCCAAACAGAATTGTGATCAAGCTCCTTCCTAACATGTGTTCATCTGGAACACAAACTTCCAGGAATTCACAGATGGTGCCATTTTTATGTGTGTCACACATGGTATAGACGGAGGAGGATGACGGCGTTTTGGCTGTTTGAACGCGGATAAAGTGTAGCACCCACACAGATCATGGCGATGGCTTCACCTGAGACTTTGCACTTTTTCCGTAATTTCAGCCGCTCGTCTGGAATCTTGCTGAAGACGCTGCCACGTCCTGGTTCAGGCTCCGTGTGGCGCCCCGGGGTGTCTGGGTGCAGGTCCCCCAGCAAGCAGAGGCGTGTTCCTCACACATTCCACCCGCTGCTCTGCACTTTTGTTTTCCTGCCGCTTCAAAAGAGGATGTTGTCGGTTTGTTCTTCGCAGGAGTCGAATCGCTCTTCTCGGCTTAGCGAGGGATCACCTTTACTCTGCTGTACACATGTCAAGATGGTTTACAGTGTGTGTGTGTGTGTGTGTGTGTGTGTCAGTTACCGACAGAGAAAAGCTTCAGTCAGCTTTGAGACTCTATAAAGTGTGAGTTTGGGGGTTTAGTTGCAGGGGTCTTGTGCAATCCCAAGCCTTCTGTCCTGCAAACCAGTTTGTGTATTTGTTTCGTCTGTGCCGTGACTCATGTGCGTCGCACGTGGTTTTTTTTTTTCTTTTACGGTCTCGAAGAAAAGATAGATCGTCGGCTTTACAGCGGGAAATGTGATACTACCGAGTGAGCTGTACCCCCGAGCTGGGATAATAGGAGAGAAGGAGGGGGGGGGGTGTATGGAGAAGAGCTCAGTGATGTTGGTTTTCCTGAATTAAAAAGGAAGAACTGTGGTTGAGAGAGAAAGATAGTATCTGTCCAAGTGACTTGCTAATCAAATGTTCATCTCATCTTTCAATAAGCAATGTTAGAGCATTCAGGTTATTCAACTCCATAAATATATATATATATATATAAATGATGTAAAGCAAGAGTGCAGAGAAGTGAAAAATAATGAGTTCCAGCCTCTACAGCTGGAAACTGTAGGTGGTGATAATAATGAAGTGAAACGCACACAAACAGAAAAAGGTACAATATAGATCTCCAGGATGTTGCAGCACATCAAAGTGGGGAAAAAAAACCCAAAAATCAATAAAAAAACTTCTCCTGTCAGTGCGAGCAGCAACCTGCCGGTGCCACCGCCATCGTATGATCTTTGCATTTAGCGACCTGGCGTGACGCTTGGCGCCGGGTAAATGTTGTTGGAATAATATTTCCGCCGCCTCGCGTTGATTTTAGCGTCGACGGCTGCTGCGGTTGCAGCCGAGCCTTGCGGCGCGGCGCAAACACCTCCCCCCCCCTCGCAGCAAGAAGAAAATTGAGTCAGGGAAGTGTCGATAAAAGTCACACAATGGTGACACACACACACAAAAAAAAAAGTGGTGAAAATCCTGTGTTGTCTCGTGATAATAGAATCCCTGAGGTTCACCCACGTCCAACCTCAGCTTTTCCGTAATAGCCCTCACTACTGGACGTTTTTGACAGCAGCAGTATTGTTGCGTGTTCAATAACCCGGGCTCATTCAGATTGTGCCGATTGCTCGACCCCGAGGTGCTGTTGCTCTGTTAGCAGGTTCCCAGAATTCCTGCAGATGAATGATTCCCCCCAGGAGTACAGTCACACACATACAGAAAGACAGGCCTTTAGAGTAAATAAAGCACAATGCACTTCTCCCAGGCAACCTTTTGCATTCTGGACCTGGATGGAAAACTATCTCTGGGTTAAGTAATGTATCACGAGGAACACGTCGGCTCCGTGCTTTCATCATAGATCCGTCGGCGTTGGGACAACAAAGGGATTTGTTGGACAGGGCGTTCCGTTCAAGGATTCTCTGACCTCCGATAATCCCCGAAAAATGTTTTATTCACGAGCCACGCCGTCCAACAACCGTCTTCAGGAGATCCACATTAGGCAAAAGCATGTTGTGAATAATGCTAGCGGGATTTGGCCGGTCCTCGCGACGATAAGAGCGTTCACAGCTGTTCGCTGAGGGAGATTTTCAATGTGCAAAGAGGAATGTTACTAAAACCTCGGCAGGTATCTAGTCAGGATCTTCCTGAAACATACTGTACCTGCAACATGGACGTCCCATCATGGGCAGAAAACACGCTTAATGTCAAGGTGTCTTTTTGTGCGGTCACCTTATTAATGCCTTGCATAATGTCAGATTCCAATTACTGGTAAATGTCAGTAAGTGTGTTCAGACTCTCAGCACAGAGTGACCCTGCTGCCAACAGCCTGACAAGGTGCATGAGAGGAGCACTTGATGGCATGAGCCTTTTTTTAGAAGGAATCAGAGGTGGGGGGGAGGGTGGGGGATTCATCCCGAATCTAATTTTATTCGTGTGCTTATGCATGAAAACTGTGTGTGTGTGTGTGTGTGTGTGTGTGTGTGTGTGTGTGTGTACATGAGGCACGGATGTAAGCACACGAGCGAACGTAACCTTGAGTGCATGATTTCATGATTGCGCGTAAAGGTCAGACGCTGGTGGAACAGGGAGAATTAAGGTCAGTGCGTCGCTCTGATTGTTTGTGGCCCGGCCGCTGCTCGCTGCTGATTCTTTATGCACATAAACATAAAGAATCACGTTTAAACTAACTCTGAGCTCGCCGTCGATTCTGTTGATGGATGCGACGTCGTATGAATCATGAAAAGTGTGTAGTGGCATATGTACATAACACTTCCTTTAGACTGCACTTTAGACTGGGCGCACCTTTATGACTATTTAATAAACATAATAACATAATAATCTAAGTTCTTAATAGTGAATAAATGAAATGCAACTACTTCTATCGATAATCTCACTATAGTAAAAGTTTCCAAATAAAAGCTGAGTTTCAATTAAACACCCTTTAAACACTGGGTGCAGTGTATACTTACATACTTATACAGTGAATCCAAATAAGCACTGATTCAACTTTATAATGATTGATTATTATTATTAGACATCACTCACATTATCGTTTATTTGTTGATCGTCATGGCTCCCGTGCAGCAAAAAATAAAAGGTATGAAAAGGCATGAAAATTCAGAACGTTTTTCTGTGCTAAAATAATGTGCAGAAGGAAACTCGGGAGAAGCAGCTGCACGTTATGTAATCCTACTTAATGTAATATGTAAGTTATACTGCAGTCATGCTGCTTCAATAAAAGACTTACCACATTTTACCAGATTTTTGTCAGGAAGGAATCAATCGCCTGTCCCAAATTGCAAAATTTCTCATATAAATAACTGTGATTGAAACAAATAAATGTCCCAGCTATTATTTGGCAAGTGTTACGCTATGTTTGTATGTATGGCGTGTTTTCACATATCTTGCGCACTGGTCTTTGAAATGAACGATAGATCGTATCTAACGACCTTTTTATTATTCAATTAGTCGACGATTTCCCAACAGTGACATCCTCTCAAATGTCATCTTTTCTACCAACCGTCAAAGCCAAAAATGTTCCTATTTGAGCGCTGACTCAGTGTGTTTATTGGATGCTGTGTGAGGTCTTTTCAGCACTTGGACAGACGCTTTACTGCGTATGGCTGATGTGACTTGTCCTGCATGTTGAGTGGTCGTGATGATTTTCAGACTGCTGCTGTTTAATCCTCCTCGCCGATAAAGAGGAAAAAAAGGAGGAAGAAACGTCAGACAAGACGTAAAGTATCGTGTGGGGGGCTGAGATGGGGAAATTGATGGAAGATGAGGACACTCCCTGTTCTACAGCTACTGTTTCAGGCCATTAACACCTTTACTTGGCAGTAATCTGGAACAGAGGCGAGCTGCAGCCACAAAGCGGGGGATACCGATGCAGGGGGGGCGATGCCAAGCCATACATTTTGCACGTGCATGCTTGTGCAAAGCCACAAGAGCCCCTCCTCTGTCTTCCTGTCCTCGTGTAACCTGCTGAGTCCTGGTTCCTCAGTCCATGACAGGGTTGAGATGACGAATGCCGCTCCTGCGCGTTGTTTGGTGATTCTGTTGAATAGCTGCTGAGGTCACGCGAGGTCATCTAAGTGTGTGTGTGTGTGTGTGTGTGTGTGTGTGTGTGTGTGTGTGTGTGTGTGTGTGTGTGTGTGTGTGTGTGTGTGTGTGTGTGTGTGTGTGTGTGTGTGTGTGCAGTAAATCAGAACGTGTGTATTTGTGTTTGCTCAATATGATCTAATGACTTCTTCTTGGATAATATGAAAACAGCATGACTAGTAATTGTCTCATTTGGTTCTTGATTAAGTTACAACCACCATAAAACACAGTTAGTTACCTAAGAGGTCTGGAACCCAAGCTGCAGCGTAAAAGTCTGTTCTGTGCTCTTTTTTATTCCTGTCGGAGGACTCGCTAATGAAGACGATTGTCTGCTTGTGCTTTCAGAAATTGTACTTCTGTGCCAAATTCCACTTCCCTTTCTCTTTCTTTCTCCCCCCCCGCCAGTTCCATACAGGTCACACGCTACCCTCACTGTTCAACCAAACCACCGTATGAGCCCACATAGGAAGCAGGAAGCACAAACGTGTGCATTTATTTATTGAATCACACAACCACACCCGCCCCATCACTAAAATATGTGTTTGTCTGTACGTTGGGTTGGCTCCTGAACTGAAGATAAGGAAATCAATGATACAATATTATCACAATACTTGGCCCATGATAATGACGCTATCACGATATTGTGATTCTGCAAAATTCATTACATTCCAGGACAAATATCTACCACATCTACCCACTATCTTATCTCATCTCATCTTCCCGCGGGCAGTTCACCAACGAGTCGTTAGGCAGGACCCACGGACCTGGTGCATTTTCCACGTATAAAATCTGCACTTTACAACATTGCGGTGCGGGGTTATTCTGAAAGCTGAGCATTCACCCTGTAGGGAATCATTTTGCTGTCAGATTGAACATTGACTCAGCAGAGCAGACGGAGAGAAATGCCGTGAATCCCGTTTTCATTATAAAATGATCCTGAAGTTATTTCCTCGGCATCAACGTATATGACAGAAATTGCCATATTCAAACAGTTTTAGTGCTATTTGTTTGAAACTCACTCTACACTACTACAGGATCAAATAAAGAAAATGACTTGTGATTGTCAATTTATTTCTGTCTCTGAGATAGCAGTGTTTGTTTGGATTTAGTAGGGAACTGTTGATTTAAGTGAGGTTTTTACTGGGGTTTACATCCACTTTATATATGCCTTTTTGAAGCAGCTTGAGTAGTTCTTTTGGGTCCGTTTTGTTTTGCAGTAAAAAGTTCAGTGACCTAGTTGGAAATTCTTTAAATCGTGTTCTCACATTTTTTGGAAAAATCCAGGATAAGTTTTAATTTAAAAAATGTTGCCGTGTGCATGCAAGATGTCCCCTGCTGCCCTGAAAAAGTTCATCCTCAGCACAGTGAGTTACTAGTTCTGCCCTTTAGCAGATTAATGTGGAAACGGCCCTCTGGTGTCAAACTGAATGAAGGTCAAACACCTAGGTGAAGTAGCAATAAGCAAACCGCATGTTTGAGTGGAGTGAATGTTGAAGAGTACCACAGCTTAGGTCTCCCTTTTTTCTCCTTTTTTATAGTCCATATTTAACAAATCAGCCACTCTACGTTGTCTTTAGGTGATAACATTTATTTGCTCAGTTTTTGGCGAGTGTGTGCTCAGTGTCGTGATGAGCAAAATTTAAATTTGACTTCTGAGAAACACGGGGGGGGGGGGGCTGATTCCAGGAAACCGTATATTTCTGGTGAAAGAGAAAAGCGTTCTCAGACATCTCTAATGCGTGTCAGTCATCCCCATCACCTGAGGTAATTAGTATTCACACTGTATTCACAGACACGTCATGCTGAGATCGCTAAAGCTCCCTCAGGCCCTGCATATGTGCCTGCCTGTGTGTGTGTGTGTGTGTGTGTGTGTGTGTGCTTATATGTGAGGAAACAGGTGTGTGATGCCCAATTTGTCTGTGTGTACACATGTGTGTTATTGCTTATGTAAAGAAGGCCCCCCCAGGGTGCAGCCTCCCGCTCGAACCTGCCACTTACTCTCCAGAATACCGGAGCCCCATAGACACAAAATGTGTGTGTGTGTGTGTGTGTGTGTGTGTGTGCTTCAAAACACCAGCGTCAAATCACACAATGGCTGCCTGCTATCACAGATAGAGCCCAGGGAGGGGAGGGGGGAAGAGAGATGAAAGGAGGAGAAGGAAAAAAGAGGGGGGGGGGTCTGGCTAGAGATGCAAGAAAGTGAGCTGGAGAGAAAGAGAGAGAAATCTGCATTGTGCTGCTGGTGGTGGTGGTTGTTGTTGGGGGGGGGGGTGTTCCAGTAATGAGGGAAAGGAAAACACAAGAGGCATGATACAGAAAAATGCAGGTAATGCTCGACAGAAAGAGAGCGTGAGCTAGCATGGAGGGGTCAAGGTGAAAGCCGGAGGGAGGGATGGCGAAGGAAAACAAATGGGGACGGAGAGAGGGCGACTTCATGTGGCGGGGGCGAGGCGGCGGGTGGGGGGGGGGGGGGGGGGGGGGGGGCTAGCTGCATCTTGAGGCTGGCCAGGCACCGTTAGATTAGCAGATAACTGCACAGCAATCTGATTAGAGGCCAGTTTATCAAACAGCGATGCCGGAGCAGAACACAGGTGAAGGTCAATCCCCACACACACACACACACACACACACACACAACCGCCCCCCCCACCCCGGGACGGCTGGAGGCTGCAGCCACTAGGTAGCGTGCGTTCAATCACACGCACGGGCAAAACGTGCGCTGCTTGCTAACGCTGTTTAAACGCTTTCTTGTCCGGCAGGAGTTTGTCCTTGTAAAAGAAAGGATGTGCCCCCCCCCCCCCCCCCCACCCCCCCCCTCCTCCTCCTCCTCCTCCTCCGACATCCCTCTCTTCTCCCGCTGTCCCCCCACCCTCCTGGATTCCAGCTCGCTGCCAGACAAGAGAGGAGAGAGAGGAAGGAGGATCGCACCCGAGTCAACGCTGCATAAGTGATATAAGAACCTTGCAGCCGGCTATCAGTCAGGAGCATCTCCACAGACCCCCCCCCCCCCCCCCCCCCCCCCCCCCATTTCACGTATTGATTCCAGCCTGACAGGAGTTGTGATTGCCAGCGTAGATGTGACAGTGTGTTTTCCTGCCTCCATATGTTCTGGCTGTCATGTATGTGGGGGCCATTAGCTGCCGGGAGCGGGTCAACTGCTGCGTCCCTTATTGATGAAGCTCTTGACTGCAAATAAATTGAAGGGTTAGGCCTACACATTTCGTAATGTGTCACATGCTCAACTGGGGTCATGAGGGATGCCAGCGGTGGCGCTGGAGGAGCCACGCACACCGTGCAAACCGGCAGAGCCACAGAACCCAGGTCCCGCTGCGGCTTATGTTATAATAAGATGGGAAGCGTAAAGCCAGAGCAAAATACATCAGTGTGTTGAGGTGAAATTGATGCATCAGGTGGCGAATTTGCATGGTGCCAAGACGACGCGCAGAGACAGAGCCAACTGGAAAAAAAAAAAAAAAAAAAAAGCAGCAGCGGTGCCCAGATGCCAGTAAACAGGAAACAGCAGAATTTATTCTTCTTTAAAAATACCCTGATTACACATCCTGTCAACCTGACAGCTCAACCCTGCATTATTCTACCAGCCAAGGACAGAATAGGTGAAACTGCTTGAAACAATTTGTTATTTCTGTAGTGTCCTGTGTAATCATTTATTGTGGAATTTCTCACTTTTAAAACAGTATGTTTATGGCAAATCAAACATTTTATCTGTGATTTTAGTACAGGAAATATACATTATTTTTGGTATATGCACCCTTTTTATCATTGAATAGAAAACAAATCAAGTTCACAAGCCTTTATGACAAATACAGTTCCTAAACTGCATTTACATGAGATGGTCATTCAGCATTTTTTTCCCTGTATGGTATGGGTCCCCAGCCGCTGGAATATTACCATTTCAAAACATGTATTTTTAAATAGTGTGTGTTCTTATCTCTTCCCTCTAATGGAGACAACGCACGCAGCGCCACCTTGACTGGCTCAACCAGTTGTTTTCCACTTAAGTCGCCCATCAGAATTCATTCTGTTGTTGATTAAAGCTCAAGTAGGCTCCGACCGAGTATGTGATTGCAATCAGCGATGATATCGGTGTGAGAAAATAGGCCTGTGACGATGCCCATAGGCCTCGTCAAACAGTCGCATGAGCGGAGCAACTCCTACATGCTCTTTATTCTAAGGTGTGGGAGGCTATTCCATTGGAAATAGCGCTGTAGTTATTTTGATGCGGTCTGAAAAGATTACAGATCGCCTGCTGTTATCCATGAAAAACTCACCAGTCCTTTAGGATATTAGAAGTAAGCTGTTGATTTATTTATTTTTTTATTTGGTCCGATTACCGAATAACAGCTTTGTCTTTCTTTTCTGAGCATGACCGAAAGTAAAAGAGGATGTTGGGCCCCAGGGATTTGTTTTCTCTTCACTTTAAAAAGCAGAAGCTGAAAGGCGAACAGTCAGCCGGAAAAAGTGGCGAGTCAACTGTTCAGCAGATCCCTGGCTGTGTGTGTGTGTGTGTGTGTGTGTGTGTGTGTGTAAGTGAAAGAGGGAGACACACACACACACACACACACAGAAGAAGAGGAAGAGGAAGAGGAGAAGGCATCTGTGAAGTAATTCCTCGTAAGGTTCTCCCTGTGCATCTGTCTCGGTTCTGGACCGACGACGTGGAATGTGGCGTGCTGGGGAGGAGACGAGCGGCGAGGCCGAGAGGGTCAAAAAAAAAAAAAATGCACATGCTCCGAGGCCGGTCAGTGTCCTCTGACCGACTGCCGCCGTAAAACGCAGGCTGTGGTCAACGCTGCTTCACTTTGCATGCGTGCATCCCGCTGACTCATCACTTAACAGAGCCAGTCTGCATGTTCACTCGGACGCCTTGACGACGCCTTTAGAAATGGATCCTGACACATCCATCTATTCCCCCCTTTTTGTGCTTCTCGTGTGCACACACACACACATGCACGGCCTTTGTCAGAAATAGCCAGCGTGCTGAAAAAGAAAGTACAAGCAAACACCCACAGCTGCGGCCGCCTTCTCTCGCCCTGCCATCACCTGCGTATCGATCCCTCTCTGCGTTTCCACGCTGTTCGGGTAAACAGTTAAAAGAGGATGACTCATTTTGTCCGTTGCTTTCCTCGTGCACCGATGGCGTACACGGGGATCGGTGTCCTTCAGACCACCTCTGCACAGCCCCAGAACTGGATGTACCGAGCCCAGCGAGCGCCGCGCGCTTCGCTTTGAGCTCTCCCTTCCCCGATGTTAGCGAGCCGCACGTCTGCTTGGCCTGGATTCAAGATGCACATCTTTATTTTCATCATACGATAGCATTTTTCCCAGTAGGGTCCATTTTTATATAAGTTTCAGGTGGTGGAATGTGAAAATGATGCTCTTAAACAATTTCCAGATGATATTAATCTGTGTGGTGTGTGCTGGGTTAAAGGTGAAATAATAATGATACAAATATCTAATTTTGTGACAGAGATAGAGAAACTATGTTTACAAGTCATTCTTTTTTCTTTTTTTTTCAAGTTTGTGCATGTGTGGCAAATCACAGTCATTCCTTCTCCCATTGGCCCTTGAGTCAGATAAACAGCATCTTGGAGTTGCTAGGCAACCAGGCCAATTAGGCTCCATTAGCCTTCATACATTCCTCTCTACACATGTATAGGGGACGTGTGTAGTGTTAACAGCTCATACTTTGATCCTAAACCAGATTCATCTCGTACAAACATTTATTAGTCTTTTTGACATATCTGCCATCAGTTGGACAAGTTCATCTAAATTGTTAAAACATGATTTTTTTGGGTAAGTTGCTCTTTTTTGGATCCAGCAGCACGTATTACTACAGATAATAATACAACCACAAACCTTAACTATGTATACTATGAGCTGCTGTGATAACGAAAGATGTAGATGATACATTTGTAAAACAGGAAAGCTTATCGCATGGGCCGTCACCCTTGACTTCAGCTGAATGTTTATGCCTCAACTCTCGGCACTGAGCCGGGAATCGAACCCTGACCAGACACATGTTGAGCAACAGTTTTCAGGCTTTTTCTTCTTCCTTTCCTCCACGATCTCACCATCACATCATACCGTCCTTCTGGGTATGTTGCAATCTATTTTGCAGTAATCTGCCCAAACCTGTTTCAAGTGGGATTAGCCCCGACTTGCATTATTGTTTGTAAACGCGATGATGTCAGAGATGAATAAAAATTTACAAATTAAAACGTAGTGTGCATATTGAGCAAAATAATTTGTCTACACACGATCAGGGTTTCTGGTACTTTGGATCCAGGAGTGGAGACTGAATTAGTTGCTGGTTCTTGAGGGGGGGCTGGGTGAGGGGCAGGAGCACTGCGAGGGGGGGGGGCAGCAGAGAGTGGCTGGTGGCGGGGGAAATGGAGGGGAGGGAGGGGTTGGTCGCAGACTCCAGAGAACACACGGAGGCAGATGGCTGGCTGGCGTGTGGTCCTGGGCACAGGGTTAGTGGCAGGAAATTCTCTAGCAACACGGGCAGCCAGGGGAGAGTCGCTGCCACTCAGAGGTGAAGGAACCATCTGAGAATAAGTGAAGGAGAGAGAGAGAGAGAGAGAGGGATGATGAAATGATAGTGAGGAGACGCGGCAGGATCCAGATCGGCCACGCCCACAGACACACCCATACACACAAGGGGAAACCTACATAACACACAGAAACAGTCCCTGAGGGCTGGAGCCGTGACACACAGATCAGGATAACAGCCTCTAGTGTGCGACAAAGCAAGCCCTTATTAGCTATTAGCCATTAACTTCCAGATTTCCTGAAACTGATGCAAAACAGACTGAAAAGGTGCAAATGCATGACTTTATATTCCAGATTGTGTATATATATTTTCTTAGGTTTAGAACACTGAGATACAAAGAATCTAAAATCAATAATGATGAAATTTAGCTTGGAGAACCAGACATTAAAAAATAAAAAAAACATAGCTAAAAAAGTATTTGGAGTTGAGCTTTATACTCTGCAAAGTCCTGAGAATTTAATATACCCTATTAATAAAAATCCACTGCCTGCGAAGAGCTTTGGACTGTATATACTGTATATTGCATGAGCTCGATAAAGAATTCTGTTATATGTAATGCAACAAAAAATGTTTGGAGCAATCCACTCCAGTTAGGAGGTAGAATAGAGGTTAAAAACACACACACACACACATAAGGGCATCACACACAAATGCAGCTTCATTCAAATAAATGTAAATGACTATTGAGCATACCAACATACAGCCTGCTCATAAACCCCCTTTTTTATCACATGTGACCAAGTGTTTTCATTCATCACCCCATGGGTCCGGCTATCTGCTGGAGGCTACACCTTCTGAATTCCAACAGCCTGATAAATAATGTCAGAATCTACCCCTATTTCTGACATTATCATTTAATTAGTGTGTTGACGATATGCAAATAGGGGGAGAACTTTCTGTATGTGGTAGGTCTCGTTTCCTTATCCTGTTCGAAACGTCTCTTGTTATCTGTCACAGACACGTTTGTGAAAAAAAAAAATGCTTGATGCAGCAAATCTTGGCTCCACTGAAGAAAAGGTCACCGCTGATGAATGTCAATTACCCCCGTTCACCAGGAATTGGCAGTCGATCGTAATCGGCGTTCAAAGGTAGCCGGCCGTGTTTTTGATTGGCGGCATACACTCGTAGCTCATGAAAAATAAATTCCCTGAATCAATAGAATGAAGCGCCGCCACGGAAGGTGTTTCTGCTACCAGCTACGCTCTGGTGCAGAAACAATAATTATAATATGTATGTGCTTGTTTGTTTTCACTCGCTGCTCTCTTCTTGAAAATTGAACAAATCCCTTGTCTCTTCTACCCAGAGTCCTGCTTTAACATGTTGTTTGCTCACTGATGGCAATCTTATAGGATTATGCAGCTGGTTGATTTTTGTCTATCGCCCTTATGTTTGATCAGATTAGCCGCAGAGTATTTGCATTATTGTTGTGTGTGCACGCGCGTGAAATTGTGTGTGTGTGTGTGTGAGACACACTTCTTGCCCTCCACATGCCCTTGCAACGCAAACAGTAAAGGAAGGCCGTGCATCCCTTCTCCTGCGTATCCTCCTTGTATGATGTTCCACGGCGCTGTTAGATTCCCTCCTGCACGTTCAGCCTGTACGGCGGAGCAGTGCAGAGCTGTCATTGCTGTTCTCCTTAATGAGTGCATTAAATCAGCCAGGATGCTCACGGATGCGGCATGTTAAATCACAATAAGCCCCCCCCCCCCCCCTTTCGGCACAGGAAGCGACAACAGGAGCCTCCACTTGCACGACCTCGGCCAATGGAACAAACTTCTGGTAAACAGGCAGGAGGGAAATGACAAAAAAAAAAACGCACACGGCAAATAACGGCGTTATCTAGCACCGCCGGGGATGACGCATCCTGCAGACGGGTCCGTTCAGAGCTGGGATGGGGGGGGGAAAAAAAATAAAATTCCGATAGGAAGGAAGGAAGGAAAAGAGGAAGGAAAGGAGGGGTGGTCTGTAGGATCCATCCGGTGGACCGGCCTCACGCTGCTGGTTCACTAGGCTGGAGAAGAGCAGGATGCCATTGTCACTGTTGGATTTTTAAGCCCATGTTGGAATTTTGTTCAGTAGAGTACAGGAAATATAAGTACTTTTCAAGGTGGATCTAGGTCTTCTATTGTTAAATGCAGAGACTTAATGCTTTAAGCCACAATGGAGTGTGATTTGTCACTACAGGGCGAAGTTGTTTATTTGTGCTGTGCTGCTGATTTCCCTCCTGAAGCCCTCACCAGCTGATCCCCCCCCCCTCTTTCCACACACACTGTACTCCTCTGTCTGTTTTTTTTTTTTTCCTCCTCCTTTTTTGAAGGACATGGAGTTCCTCATTCCCCCACTTCTTTTTTCTCACTCTATAATTAAGCAGGCGCCCAGCAGAAGCCGGTGCCGTCCTTGGAGAGATGTGAGTAACGCTCTGACTTTGGGCATAGTTTCTATCTTTTGAAAGGAGGCCTCCCCGTCGCCGTTTTTGTGGTTTTCACGATCCACTTCTAAAGAGCCTGCGACGCGAACATTTGTGAAGAATGTCGGGAGAAAAAAACGGGTGGGGGGGCAAAAGTTGCCTCCCAGGCAGAAAGAGACCTTGTAGCTTCCCATGATGAGTGGGGGACAGGGGCGGAGGCTGCGCGCGTAGCCGCCGGCCGAGCGCTGCCATGGGCTTGTTGTGTTCCACGGGGAGCAGCAAAGTCATGAAGAGATAATGAACAAAAGGACCAAAATAACTTCCATCTTCTCCTCCATCGTTTACGCAACTACTTATAGGTGCTTCCTCACTTTGGTATGGACTCAAGGATCCCTCTGAAGCCGGACTTCTGGGTAGCAGGGCAGCGCCATAGCATGAACTGACTAAGTTAAATAAGCCTGGATAACAGACTTTCTCTCTCAAAAAATCTCACTGAAATTCCTGGCCTCGTTGAGCCCAGTTTAGTGATCGGCTGTATTCACTAGTCGTCTTTACAATAATGCAGAATGTCCTCATACAGAAGCACTCCAGACGATAATATTGCATAAGAGCATCTATGATGTGTACATAGTTTTTGTGCCTACACATCCCCACTGCGCTGGGAATACAGGGACAGGCTGTTCGTACGGTAGGCAACAGAGCTGTGCTGAATAGTCGTTCAGGTCTTTCTCTATACGCCGCTTCTCTCCTATATCTCTCCTTCTTTGACACCTTTGCATGACCTTTAAACGAGAGTGCGCCGTCACCTGGAAAGAATAGTTTGGTTGTGAAACTGGGTCAGGTTATATCATGGCGTGGTTTTCCTCCCACAGATTCATCTCCCCACCTGCTGTTCCGTACCCTCCTCCAGAATCCTGACTCCCCCCCCCCCCTCCCTATTCACAGTGGGGAAGGAGAGAGAGGCCGGAACCTAAAAATAGGAAAACGTCGTTCTTCCTGTTCTTCCCCCCGACGTGCCGGCCGCCTCCTTCCTTCCTGATGGGGGGGGAGACCCCCGGCTTTGCAGCCGTTTCTTTCTTCGCTCACGCGGATCAGGAGGAAGCAGATTTCCCCCGCAGTCCTGACGGTCAGGCTTTTCCGGGCAAACGCAAAGGTCACCTTCACCAAAGAGCTCTTCGATGCTGCGAAGTAGGAACACTCTGCTCCTCTGTGTCCTGCACCCTCCCTCCCTCTGCCGTGCGTTCACACAAACACACCCCACTTCCTCCCATGTCCTACATTCGTGTCCACTTCTGGGAGCAAAAGCGAACTGTAACTGTTATTTCTCGTCGGCCTCATCCGATGGTGGCAGAGGTTTTAAAATCATTTACTTAAAAGCAACTGCGTAATATGACTTTTTCTAGGTTACAATGTCTAAAATAGATGATATTCTGTTATCCCAAATGTTTAAATATTTGTAATTTCACGTTATTTTTAGGAACAAATAAGCAATTTTACATGCATCTAGTTTGGTGAAGTGTATAAAGACTAAATATATTATGTCACTTGTGCACAAAAGCATATGTAACATGCACAATTATTAAAAACACACAATAAAAATCCTACCCTGAGAGCAGGTGAAGATTTTCACTCAAATACTGTTTTGAATCATTGCAGAGAATAGACCACTGCAGCAGTGCTTCCACCGTCATGATAAATGTTTAGAGGTAATGTAAAACATGCGAGGCATGTTCAACCACATTATGCTTATCTAATAAAAAAAAAGAAGATGGAAGAACGCTCATTGTCCTGTAGACCAAAGATAAGGCTGATACCACGCTAGGGCTTTTTATTTTTTTGCCACTGGCGCTGGAACAGTCCGTGAGTTGGTTTGCCAGCCTCTCGACGAGACAGAAGGAGCCCAGCCAAGGATCAGGCTCGCAGGGATTATTTATAGAGTTGAGTGGGCTTCACGGACGCAGGCGTGGAATATGTCAGAGTGAAAATGCATCATTGATTAAAGCCTGCTCAGAGATGTAGTCTTTTTTTCTCTTTTTTTTTGCCAAAGGGTGAGCAGAGAAAACAATAGCGCTTGCCAACGGCTTTGGTGTCTGCTGTTCTATCGTAACTCGCCTTCTCTCCTACCCACGTGGAGGCCTCGGCACCCACACAGGTGGCTGGACTTCACTGAACACCCGCCAGTTTTAGCCTCCTCCTCCTCTCCTTTCTCCGCTCCACTGTCTAAATAGCTTCTCGGACCTGGGTGTTCAAAATACACCCGTGGTGGGTGTTCGGAGAGTGAATTTACTACGCACGGAGGCAGGTGTGTGTACCTCCACAGTGATGTGTGGGTTTAACAATCACAGTGTGTGTGTGTGCGTGTGTGGAGCATCATGTAGGTGCATGTGTGTCTTGTCTCTTTAAGAAGAATTGTGGGCATTGATTATGGATTTCACAGTTGCGGATTTCTCTCCATTGTACAGCGTGAATCACTGGAATCAAGGACAGGCTGTGGTTGAGTGTGTGTGTGTGTGTGTGTGTCAGAGGACAGAGCGGGATGTTGCTCCTCTTTAAATCCACCCTCTCTCCTGTCCCGTTCAGGGAGCAGACACCAAGGGAGGGGAAGGGGAAAGAAAACAAGGTGAGATGTATGGCGGGTTGGGGGGTGGCAGAGGTGTCCTGTACTGCAGCAGCAGCAGCGTAGCTCTCCGGTGGCAGGCGGGCGCACTTCTCTCTCTCGCCACCATACGCTGCAATGCAGACGATAGTCAAGGTTATGCCTATGTGGCTGAGTTATTGAGGATGCCTCAGAGCTGACGAGTCGTCCTCGGGTAACTTATGGCCTCATTGTCCTGTAACGGATGTATTTATAGTCAAACTTGCAGATACCCGTACCGGTACCTGGTGTTTCTGGGCCTCTCGCTTCCCTTACACGGCACAGATAGCATCTTCATTATGTGTCTCTGTGTGATGCGGAGTTGCCTGTGATCCTTTTTGGCAGCTTGTCATTTCAAACAAACACCGTGTCAGAGGGTGGAGGGTTAACGCCGCGGAGACGTGCTGCATGGGATTGGCAGGGTGACATTTATTGTTAATCGGCCTCCCCCGTGCCCGTCCCCGGGTCCCACTGTCTGGTGGTGATAAGCGTTGTCAGTCTGTGTTTGGTCAGGGCTTCGGGGGAAAGAGGAAAAAAAAAAAAAGAAAAGTGTAAGCAGATCAGAGCAGGGAATGGCAACATCTGGCGGCGCCACGCGCAAGAGCCACTGGTACCGGTCTCACTTCCTGTTAAAAGTGAGCTGCCGTCTCGCGTAGACACACTGAGGAAAGGCAGGAGAGGACGGTCGGAGTTCCACATCCTGTGTGTGTGTGTGTGTGTGTGTGTCTACCCAGCAGAATTCCTCTGGCTTCCTACTTTTGCTGCACCCAGACGATTCATTGTGAGCAGGTTCAAAACAGCTGCCTCTGTCAGATGTTATTGGGGACATGATAGATCATTTCCCACAGGGTGGAAACGGTCGCCACACCGCTGGTCTGAACCTTAATTGTTTCCCAGTATCAATCTCATCTCTTCACTGGTTCTGTGTGAACAGGCCTGTATAGAGAAAGTGACAGAAGCCCACAATGGAATGAAGTCAGGAGCCGAGCGAGAGTTCGAGAGACAGCGAGGAATACAAAGTGAGAGAGCAAACAGGAGTGAGAAAGGGAGAGGACAGAAAAGAAAGGGCTCGATGACAAAGACCCCGGTGTCAGCGCACCGCCGTCAACTATCATCCTTTCATAGGTTGTCATCAGGAGTCGGGCAAACACACTTTCATGTCACTCTCCCCCCCCCCACACACACACATCCTCCGCGTCTTTGGCAAACAGAGATAACATCCAGCGCCTGCCGCTGAAAGCCTTTCGCTGGAATAAGAAAACACTGGTTATGTAAGTAATGGGAGGAACATTTTGAGATGAGAGAACACAGTTTAATTAAGGGGAGTAGTGAACTTAAAAGTTTTATCTGATAGATGTCGAAGAGAGAAGCGATAACTGTAGGGAAATCATTACCAGATAAAAAAAAAACACATATTTAGTTGAGTTGAATTGTCTTACACTAAGAAGGTTGCAGCAGCAAGCAAGGACTTGGGCTGGGACCTTTGTGTGTAGAGGTTCATGTGAAAGTCCTGCAACCGTATTCGCCTTGAGATTAGTGATGGGTTTTGTTTTGATTTTAATGGTAGTGATGCTACTACTCATCGGTACAGTGAATCCTAATCACTTTCCATCTGTATCTGGTGCACTTCTGTCACAAATTACTTTTATTTACACCCTGATATGCAAACAACTGGTTGCACTTTAGCAACAAGCAGCATCTACTCTGGTTAAGTGTAACCACATGTTTGAACATTTGGTTCTCTCAGCCATTGCCACTAAGGGCAGAGGTCTCCTGTGTGTGTGTGTGTGTGTGTGTGTGTGTGTGTGTGTGTGTGTGTGTGTGTGTGTGTGTGTGTGTGTGTGTGTGTGTGTGTGTGTGTGTGTGTGTGTGTGTGTGTGTGTGTGTGTGTGTGTGTGTGTGTGTGTGTGGAACCATTGATGTCCGATCCTATCATCCCCCCATAAGAAATTCTACAGTATATAAAAGCCTCCTATTTCTAACCGACCTGACCGACATACTTTCAGCCTGTTTTCCCAGATAAAATCTAGTTGTTGTTACAGATCTTTTTCTTCAGCCACAGGAAGTAACTAATCCAAGCCTGTAAGCAAAATAATAAACTTAATACCACAGAGAAGCAGAGCATGTACACACTAGACCTCTCTTGTCCTGTTGGGGACTTTGGTTTACCATGAACCCAGAACAGCTGATGTGGTGAATATGAGGATCTCTGCGTATTAAAGTTCTTTAATTTAATGATTTTTCTATTACTGTCACTTTTGAAGATGCGGTTTTTCACTTGACTTTCACTTTTATGGACCTCTTTGTCCCAATAAGAATTGAATCCTGTTATCTTGATGGATTCTGTGCTGGGACAGTCAAACACATTAGCTGGATGGGGGGGTGAGGAGCAACCTCCCCCCACTGAACCAGGGAGAGGACAATCTGCAGGCGAAACCCACTTCCTGTGTCGCGGCCCTCTCGTATGCGAGTGTGATTCTCTTATTATTCATCACAGCTTCCACGGAATTACCAGCATGACCTGACAGGCGGATAATCACTCAGAGTTAGGGGAAGCTGACCGGCCGCTGAGACTGATGGACAGAGGAGGACGCGGTTTCTGGAACCCGGATGTGACTTCACCCTCGTGAACGACTTTGTCTCTCTCTCTCTCTCTCTCTCTCTCTCTCTCTCTCGCCCTCAGGCTTAGCAACAAGCGTGCACATGTGCAAACTCACCTGATCTCGGCCTATGAAATGCGTCCTGCAGGAAATAATTGGCCCCAGCGGTGGTTTGGGAGGTGATGGAAAGCAAGGGGAAAGCAGCTGGGGAACACAAGGGCGCCGTGAAAGAGAAGCCGCAGCCTGACGTAGATATGCATGCGAATGTGCATTCAAATGCGCGGGTGAACTCAGAAAGGTGTGACATGATTTACGAGCAAACCAGCAGATGTATTGAGCGACCTCATGACTGATAGTGAAAATAAATAGTCTCTTGGACACAAATGTGTTTTGACCGAAGCATCCAAGCTGGACTGCGGCACTCCGTGCCTTTTTTTCCCGTGGTTCCGCAGCTCAATAGCATTGACCTCCACTTTCTCTGTGGGCCGGTAATTAGTGAGAGTGTTTGGTGTGTCTTTGGCTGGTTCCAAGTCCTCTGGGTCTTTCTACTTATTATCTGAGCTCTACAGTAGAGACACAGAGAGCATAAAGCACCGAGAGCCACCTGGATGAAGATGTAAATCCCGGGACGAAGGCAACCTGGCATTTTCTTGCCCATATCGCACATCACGCTCCTGTTCTTCGAACTCGACTGAGACGGTCCGGCGAGTCGAGCCGAGACCGCTCACCGCGGGAGTCCAAGCGGCCGCCCATGTGAGCTGTTAACGTGACGAACCGCAACGGGCGCCACTCTCTCTCCCTCTCCCTCTCCCTCTGAGTCTACTCTCTGCGTCGCTCCCTTCACCTTCGCCTGTTTCTAAAATCTGTATTCAATAGAGAGGCTTTATTGGCATGATAGACAAATATACCGTGTTGCCAAGGCGAAATGTTACTGACGTCGGATTTATCTCTCTATCCATCTATTTCTCTTCCCACCCCCCACCCCCATGAGAATATTGTTTTTCAATGCTTCAGTGGCGTTGAGGTTGCACGCCACTGCCAAAACGTCTAAAACAAATTATGTTACCATTAAGCTCATTAAACTTGCTCCCGTTCTCAATCTCTGTCAATCTTTCCTTTATCTCCTTTGCAAATACACAGTCTTAGTATAGATCTGCCCCCACCCCCCCCAACGGACGGCTCTTTCCACACAGTTTCAGGGAGTCGAGTGTGTTAGAGGCTGAATGACGGATGCCTTAAGCTCCACGTTTCGGGATTTCAGATGTCAGTTTGTGTACCCGTCTCGGATGTGGGAAGGAGAAGGCGCTGTGGTGCCTTGGGGTGGTGGTGGACAGTCCCGACTGGTGGGGGGGAGGTAGTAGAGGGGGGGTCGGGGGGGGTGCTGGTGATGACGACCTCCCACCCGCCTCTTGCGACCGGACCGGGGCAAACAACAGCTCTTTGATTCTGCAGGCGACTGCGTGCCATTTGCACCTAAAAGAACAGATACTTTACATGAATATGTATTAACATGAATGTTAATTTTGTGTTTGAATAAATTATTCCACGTGTGAAAGTTTGGATTTTGCAATTTGGGAGCATCTAACATCCGTATGGTTATGTGTTTCCTTATACAGGAAGGTTTGAGAGGAAGTTGTTGAAATCCTACACATGTGCAGGATGAGTTCATCTGTAATAACACAGGTGGTTGAAATTGCTCTGAGCAAGGTTTTTTTTTTTCCCCTACGGGAAGAAAGTGTGATTTTTATTTTTTTTACAAAGACAAGTAATGTTTTTTTATGATGTTTTTTGGCAAATATAGATAAAAAAGTAAAATATTTGACCAGTGATGGGATCAAAAAGGATTTAGAAACAAAACAAAAGCATAAAAAAAGGTCATTTCAGGTGAGTTCACACTTATGTGAAATGTTATTGTCATTGTTTAGGTGGATAAAACTTCAGGTTTTGGAAATAACTGCTCCAATACTGCGACGACGGCAGCTGCTTCGATGAAAAGTCTCGATCTGATAATTTGGACGACAACATATTTTTAGTTTTGACTTTATTATCGCTTAGATTGAAAGAGTGAACAGGGACTTGGATGGTTTTATCTCAGCAGAGTAAACTCGTGTCTATGTGGTGACGGCGTGTGCTCCTCTCCCCAACATTTGATATTTGACGCCCGATGGGGCTTAGCTGCGACTAGTTGTCTGTCGGGGCGTTCTATATGTGTGAGGACATTGATCCCATGATCCTCCAGCATGCGGGAAAAGGCAACACACACACACACACACACACACACTGTGACTCATGGCGTGGAGAGCACGTCATCAAGCGGGCCCTTCTCTGCACTGTGTCTTCACTCCCTATTACCCACGCTCCCCTGTTGCCTTATTCACTGATTCACATTGCACACACACACACACACACACACACACAAATGACACAGTAGCTCTGTGGGCGAGAGCAACTGAGCCGTGCCTGACTTCTTTTTGCAGACAGTTGTAGGGTAGAGATATGAGAGGAGGAGGAAAAAAAAAAAAGTAGCGAATGGCAGGAGGCCAGTGCAGCCGTGACGAGGACGGTTCGAGGTTCTGTGGGATGGGAAGGAAATGGGTCATGGTAGTGACAGAAGCAGTATGTCCAGAATCCCACAGGAAGACCTTCAGGGGGAAGACTCCTCGTCCATGTGTTTAAAAGGTTGAGCTGCCCATCTCATGTTTGACAGTCCACCAGGTCACCTCTGAGAGCTGCGCTGCATCTGGGTATTTCTCCAGCGTGTATCCGAACAGTCTAGTTGCAAGCAGTCAGAGCAAGAGGGCTGTTTAGTTTTTGCTTGTGCATTCTTTACAAGAGATCATTACAAGAGATCATTCAGCGGGAGAAGCCCTTGGGTTTATTTTGTCAGGGTGCTTGTGTTGCACCCACACACACACACACACACACACACACACACACACAAACACACACTCAACGGAGATGAAGTAGGCATTCGTGACAGCGCTGCGTTCCAGAAAATCCAACAGACTCGTCGAGATCAAGAAAGCCAACCAGATGCTTTCAAAGATATACCATATAATTGGAAATATATTGACTATGAAATTATAGGAAGTCTATAAACAATACTGAGAATATTTATCGAAGGTTTTCTATTGCATCCTACAGTACCATTTAAAGGCAGCAAAAATAGATTTCCCCAATTTAAATCATGTGTCCTGTATTAATTGTTCACGTCTCTTGGAATTTGCAACATTTATATGTAGAACAATTACATTTTTTGAGTAGTTTCACATTAAAATCATTCAAAAGTATGATGATTTATCTTGCACCCAGGGGCATTTAAAAGTTGAGCCAATCTTTTTTGTTATTCTTTAAAGACTATTGTGAGAAACACTAAGTTCTGCCCACTTTTTGTGGTGGTGGAACATTTGATTTCAATCCCTCTTGTTATAGTTCAAACCTCAAATAATTAGTTTCGCTGGGAAATAAGTTTCAAAGGATGCTCCAATGTCCATTTCGTGGGGCCTTTAAGGGGTTGTCGTTTTGGCGTGTCCGCTCAGTAGGACGCTGCGAAGTAACAGGAAAATAGGAGCTCATTTTGTGTGAATCGCCTCCCTGGGGTTCTGCTCCTCTCGCCATACGATGCTCACGGCGCCCGGCGCCAGCGTGTGACGGCTGCGATGGCAGCCACACACCCCCGTCCTTCAGAGGATGTCAGGCGCCCGTCTCGCAGCCTGTCAATCCGCAGCAGCTTCAACCTTCTATCGGGGAGTGTTTGACCCAGCCCGGAGCCAGCCAGCATCACCACAGGAAAGGAGATGGGGGGGGGAGGTGTGCGGGGTTACCAAAATACACTGCTATCACCGCAGCAACACAGCAACAGGCAGTCAAGTCACAAGCACTTGAGCACACGCACATAAAAAGAGATACTGACATCTCTACCATTAAAGACTCCTGGGGCTGTGGAAATAAATGGTGAGAGTGCAGAGGCTTGGTCAACTGAGGGGAAAGGGGAAAAAGGAATTTTATTAAGGAAATTGAAATATTTACAATTTATAATAATTATTTCGCCCTTGTTTAACTTTTGCACTGACATTTACGCAAATGCTCGCAACAGTTATTGACCAGGCAAGGTAAACTTTTAGCTCTATAGGTCAACATGCTTATTTTTAGAATTCCATAAATGATATTAAGTTTCATAATCTAAAGTGATTACAAGCAACATATTCCATTGCGATGATTGAGGGGATGGAGCTAAAGGTCTCAGCATGTCGTTTTTGCCGCTAATTGTAACAGCATGTTTATGAGATACGAGGTTAACCCCTCACGACCTTTGACCCTGTGGGGCTGGAGCACTTCCTTTTAAAGAACGGCCGTGACCAATCCGACCTGAAAAGATTTCCCCTCTCGCCTCTCGCCCGGTCTGCTTTCTGTCCCCAACTCCAGAAGTGCAAAAGACCAGCTGTCTTTTTTGGTTTGCTTTAAAAATAGGCCAGAGTTTTTGCTGCAGTTTGCAGCCGCGGCGGGAGAAAGCAGTGGGTTAGCGAGATTACAGAGCACATCGCTCAGGTTGGAATGTCTAGTGACCCACCAGCAGTACCATGATTGTTAGGGAGCAGATGACCTTTCGGGGGAAACGAGGATGAGGAGGATGAAGAAAGGATTAGCGTCAATTTCCTTATTGGGTGTGGTTGACAACCTGTAAAAGGTTTTAGGAATTGTTTTATCCTCCAGCTGTACCAACAGCACTCTCCTCACCCTCCAGTCTTGGCAAAGGCTACTTACCATGTTCCTGTGAGTCTTGGCACCTGTTCTCACATCAGTTGCATGCAAGTGTTTTTGAAGGGAAGAAAATAAATGCTTGAATAATTCTGTTTTATTCCATAGTGAGCAACCCCCATAACCTGGGTGATGCCAGCATCACTGGGCCACAGCTCGCCATCTGGTGTAAGGCCAGTGAACGCACTAGTAGAATAAAGAAAAAAAGGCCTTTTCATCTCCATTAAAGTATGATCTGTAGTTCTGATCATTTTTTGATTTACTTTTTAAACCATATCTGAAGAATTATACATTTGTAAAAAATTATATTCAGTATTTATATGCAGGGGAACAAGATAGAGGTTGTCATACAAGGGCGAAACAAGAGTATTGATGATGTTATTTCTTCGGCTTCACGTCAAGCGGTGCTCATCAATCGGGATGGTTTGCAGGGCGTCCTCTCGCTCTGACCATCAGGTGAAAGATGAATGGCCTCTGAGGTGTTTCTTTGTGGGGAGATCCATCAGACATGTACACGCAGTCTCTGGGGGGGGGGGTTCTTACTCCTCCATAGCCCTGTGGCCCTCTGCCCTTTGTAGCGTACTTTATTTAAATTAAAAAAGAGCAACCAACATAGAGCAAGAAAGGAGACTGATATGAGATGGAGATATATTTCACATTAGATGTGTTGCAAGTAAAAACTCATCTCCAAATGTCATCCTGATATTAAATATTTTCATATATATTCTTAAATATATATTCTTTTAAAAGAGACGTAAGCTTCTGTCCAAATTTCAAAAATCACAGTAGTCGTTTATCCTTTGTGTCTAAAACCTTTCATATGTAACAGTAATTTGTGGACTGGTTGTGGTTTCGTTTTATGGACTGTTCCTCGTGGTATGCATTATTCAACAAGCACATTTTCTGAGCCCTTAACCAGGTCATCTGTGTTCAGTCTATCTAGCCCTCCGCAGCCCTGTGTGAAGATAGGGCAGCTAGATACCTAGCTCCAAAAAGTTCAGCCATGTCATAGCAGGTGGTGTGCGGAGCATCTGTTTTACCACTTTCATAAGTATAGCGGTTTAGTGCATTTGGAGCATGGCAGGCTGCCTCTTGACAGGAAACAGAGGCTGGCTAGACGCTGAGCTGGGCAAAGCAAAGTAAAACACAGAATCAGAGAGGCAGTTCTGACAAAAGGAGATATCTTGTAGACAACTGCCTAAGCTGGGCCGTGACAGGGCACCGGGTTATCAAACTGGATGATCTGGTGAGGAGCGGAGTGCAGCGCAGCAGCCTGATTACTAGATGGGCTGCAGGTGTGCCCATTGATTGGCAGCTGAACAGAGAGGAGCTGAGAGCCTATCCCAAGACAGATGCACACAGACAGAGCAGAGTGCAGCCAACAAAACACACAGGGAAAGACTAGACAGCGAAACTCTAGGAATGAATGGTGAGGGACAAGTTTGGATTTTACCTTGGTTGTTTGCGGAGACATGGTCCACTTAGAGCATCAGCAAACCTTTCAATGTTTTTAATTATCTGACAAAACTGCATTCATGAGAGGTTGTCCACAGAACGAATATATATTTAACCTGCAAATCTCATTTGCAGGCCCATAGTAATGTGAAACTGATTTAAAACCCCCAACTTATATGTGAAATGAAACCATTGTGACTACAGCCAAACCGAAATTGTATCTTTGTACCCTACTGTATAATTACAGCGAGCAGCTCTATTTTAAAAAGAAACAGACCTCATGTGGCATGCATTACATTATATTACGTTTTGTCTCTAGTGAAAACCCCAGATGTTACTCTGCCCTCACTTGAAGTTATGCAATTTACAATATTAGAAGAAGACTTAGATGGGTAGATGTGTGTTTTAAATAAGTATGTAATTATCTCTAAGCCTGTTGGCTGATATAATTTAAAAAGTGGAAACAAATACTCCTGGCAGTTGATAACTAGATGTTTCATCGTCCTTGATACATTAAAGTAGTCATTTGTGCTTTAAACAGCTCAGTGATAAATTGGTGGGAACATAACATGTCATGAGAGTTTATTGCGTATTACATAGTATTATGCTGTTTCTCAAATTCAGATGCAAAATGTAACTTTTTTCCTATCCCATTGTGTTCACAGGATGGGTCCAAACAAAGGCAGGTGAGGAAGAAGACCGTTTCCTTCAGCTCAATGCCCAGTGACCGCAAGATCAACAGCACAGCTGCCTGCATGGCCTTCATGATGGAGGGTTGTGAGATGAAGAAGGTGCGCTCCAACTTGCGCATGTACAACCGCTATTTCCTTCTGGATCCCGACATGCACTGGCTCCGCTGGGAACCATCCAAAAAGGATTCCGAAAAGGCCAAGCTTGAGATCAAGAGCATTAAGGAGGTCCGTTTGGGCAAGAAAACTCCAGTCCTTCGCAGCAATGGTCTTTCCGATCAGTTCCCTGATGAATGCGCCTTTTCAATCATCTATGGGGACAACTATGAATCATTAGATTTGGTTGCCAGTACGGCAGATGTCGTCAGCAGCTGGGTGATGGGCCTACGGTATCTGGTGTCCTATGGCCGACACACTGTGGACATGGTGGAGCCCAGTCAACCAAGTCTACGAACCTCTTGGATTGGCTCAGTGTTCGAACTGGCAGATATGGAAAAAGAAGGACAAATAGATCTATTTAGGGCGACACAGATAATCAAGGGGCTCAACCCTGGAATGAAAGAGTCTAGGATAGAACTGAAGTTCAAAGAACTCCAGAAAGCTAAAGACCAGTACGGAGAGGCAATTACCATAGACACCTTTGTGGAGGCCTACTGTGAGCTCTGCACACGGCCAGAGATTTTCTTCCTACTGGTGCAGTTCTCCAGTAACAAAGAGTATCTGGACAGTAAAGATCTGATGTTATTTGTAGAGGTGGAACAAGGTGTAGAAGGTGTGACAGAGGACATGTGCAGGGATATTGTTCAGAAATTTGAGCCGTCTGCTGAAGGCAGGGAGAGGAGCTACCTCTCCATTGATGGCTTCACACACTACCTCCTCTCCTCTGAATGCCACATCTTTGACCCTCAGCACAAACGTGTTTGCCAGGATATGACCCAGCCCCTGTCCCACTACTACATCAACTCCTCACATAATGCCTCCCTTCTGGAAGACCACTTCTGGGGTTCGTCAGATATCAGCAGCTACATCCGAGCACTGAGGATGGGCTGTCGCAGCATTGAGGTCATTGTATGGGATGGTCCTGATAATGAACCAGTTGTGTATGTAGGGAGTTCTGTGGCCTCACAGTTAGCATTATCTAAGGTCCTGGATATTATCAACCAATATGCTTTTGACAGCTCTGAATATCCCCTCATTCTCTGCTTGGTAACCCATTGCTGCATCCCTCAGCAGAGAGTCATGGCCCAGCACATAAAAAAGATTCTTGGGGACAAGCTGTACATCGAACCCCCAAACAAAGAGGAAAACTACCTACCGTCTCCTGAGAAGCTTAAAGGCAAAATACTCCTCAAGGGTAAAAGGCTACCACCTAGCTGCACTGATACCGAGGGGGATGTGACAGAGGAGGAGGAAGGTTTGGAAATGTCCCGAAGAGTAGGAGCTGATGACAAGGATCAACTAAATGGCTTGGGTTGCAAAAGACTCAGACTGTGCAGGGAGCTATCTGATCTTGTATCTCTCTGCAAGTCAGTCCATTTCAGGGACTTTGAGATCTCTAAAAGGGACCAAAAATTCTGGGAGATTTGCTCCTTCAATGAGGTAGATGCAAATAGGTTTGCCAATGAGTTCCCAGAAGAATTTGTCTGTTATAATAAGCGCTTCCTCTCCAGGGTATATCCGACACCAATGAGGATTGATGCCAGTAACATGAACCCCCAGGATTTCTGGAAGTGCGGTTGCCAGATTGTGGCCATGAACTACCAGACACCAGGTCTGATGATGGACCTGAACCTAGGCTGGTTCAGGCAGAATGGCAACTGTGGGTACGTGTTACGGCCAGCCATCATGAGGGAGGAGGTGTCCTACTTCAGTGCCAATGCTCGGGACTCCCTGCCAGGGGTGTCTGCCCAGCTCCTTCACATCAAAGTCATTAGTGGGCAGAATCTGCCCAAACCTCGCGGCTCCGCTGCTAAGGGTGATGTGGTAGAGCCCTACATATATGTGGAGATCCATGGTATCCCAGCTGACTGTGCTGAGCAAAGAACCAAGACTGTGTCACAGAATGGGGACAACCCTATTTTTGATGAGAGTTTTGAATTCCAGATCAACTTACCTGAACTTGCAGTCCTGCGCTTTGTGGTTCTGGATGATGACTACATTGGAGACGAATTTATTGGCCAGTACACCATCCCATTTGAGTGCCTACAGCCAGGCTATAGGCATGTCCCTCTACAATCTCTGACAGGAGAGTTTCTACCCAACACCACTCTGTTTGTCCATGTAGCCATCACAAACAGGCGGGGTGGAGGAAAGGCACATAAGAGGGGTCTGTCTGTCCGGAAGGGCAGAAAGGCCCGGGAATACACCAACACCAAGACTACAGGGATCAAAGTAGTGGACGAGCTCTTCAGAGCTTCCACCCAGCCCCTCAGGGAGGCCACAGATCTCAGAGAAAATGTGCAGGTAAGGAATGACATACTTATGAAATATAATTACAAGTGGTGACAGAGGTGTAAAGCAGGAGTTTTGTTTGAGCCTCTTAACTTTTGATTAACCACCTCATGATGATAGGCTTTTTGTTTGGTTGACTGGCCAGCTCTATTAATTACAGTCTGTGTGACTATTCACAGTGTTGATTGTGCAGAGTAAGAAAATATCATAAATCTCTTTTAGTAATTATTTTGTGGTTCAAAGGGTCAATACAATTATTGAATTCTATTGATATATCACATTCATATGTAAGTAATAGAAACAGTAGAGACCCATAATGCAGCTGTGCATTTGGTTGCACTAAGTTGCAATTATTGCCATTACGGTAGCTTAAATGGCATAAATTGGCTCCACAGCAGCTACTCCAATCTGTCTATCTGTTGTTTCTTACTGCTTCACTGTTTTCAGACTGAGCTCATGGCCTTGGCAGATTGTAGCCAACAATGTTGCATATCCCATGTCTGAAAGAGCATAGGTTATGACATGGCAGAGAAGCCTGCACTACTATTAATTGCTTCAGTAGATGCAAACTGATCTAAGTGTTTGTGACTGTGCTCATTTCACTTGCTGTTGTAAATAGAGGCTTGCCACTAATCATGTTCTATTAATGTTGTAGAAGAGAACGATAATAAAGTGGCATTGGTGTATAATTATGAGCTTTATAAATAGTGTAATCGTTAATGAGGGACAATTACTGCCCAGGGAAAAGAAAGTGTGTTGCTAGGCACTTGGAGCACTAATTTAAAATACATACTTGAAGGTTCTATATCCTGCAAATAACCACTGTCATACTTTTACTCTAAATAAGGTGTTGTGATTAGATGAAAACTGTTGTTTGCATCAAGCACTCAGAAAAAGAGCAATGTGCACACCATGGAATGAGAAACATTACTGTTTCACAGCCCTTTTGTACTTAGGTCTGTAGTATCTCTGTCCCACTTTTTTCAGTCTTCTAACAGAAAATCAGCCAATCAGAAAGTGGGTTCATGAATATTTATGAGACAGACCAAAAACAACCTGTGCTCTTCTTCAGCAAAGGATTTCAGAGAGCATAGAATTACATTTAGTTGATTTTTTAGTTTTAAATTACAAATATATCTTGCTTAGGGTATTAAAACTTAAATTAAAGCCCAGAAAAGTGAAAGAACTAACACTAGTGAGCATGTTATGCAGTGTAAGCACTGTGCTTGGCAGGAAATCTGATTTACGTGTCTAATTCCTAAAATAAAAAGAAAAAAAGAAAGGAATAGCTTCCTAGATATATTCTGAATATACCCAAATATACCTGTTGTACTTGAGAAATGTGGAAGGTAGTTGAGAATCTAATAACTGCCTTTGATTTCCTGCCTTAACCTAATTTTTTCAGTAACGTGGTTCCTTCTGTGCACAGTAGCAATGATGTAAGAATGCAGGCTTAACAAAATCAATTTGTTATGTTGATGCGTTGCATTGGCAGACATAAAATCAGACAGACCTATGCGTGTTCTTTCTCTTTGCATGTCCAGGTCATAAATACAAAGGTCGGTCCAACTGACTGCAGTAAGCAGTAACCTCAGTCTAATGGTTCAGCAAACAAAAGACCAGACCAAACTAAATAAGGAGAGATGTGATTAGAGATCCTGTGGCATGCTGTCATGCATTCTTCAGTTGTGGAAATAAGCACATTCTAAAAGAGGACATCATTTATCTCTCTAAGACCCCAATAGAGTGGGAAATGTTTGTGTTTGGGATCTGAAAAAAAAAAATCATTGGAAATAAGTGTGAATAAACGCAACTAATAAAAGGATAATCCTGACAGAGAAAAAGTCTTTCCCTCCCCACTAGAAACCAGATTGCTTCTGGCAAAGTCAAATTATCGCTTGTTTGAATGATGACCGCCTTGTCAAGTTTGTCATAATTAAACCTACTATTGTTTCCCCAGCTGTGAGTCAGCGTGAACGTTTCATGACTAGACGATGAAATGTGGCTCACTGTGAAGTCAGCATGGTAACTCTTACACAGAATAATCAAATTCATCCGAACTATAGAGGAAACTCCCACGTATGGAAATAATCACGAGCGCGCCATGGTTCGCAGACCACATTCTATTTGTACATCTGTTGTCATCTGTTTTGTAGCTTTGACTGTCTCCTGAAAATGCTTTAAGAATCTAATTAGTTTTATGATAAAAAAAAAATGGTGGTGAATGGATAATTGTGTGTGAATCTGTGTGTGTGTGTGTGTGTGTGTGTGTTTTTAACCTGATCAAACACCTTTCCACTATTTTGAAATGTAAATGTGTCTTTTTGAAATGAAAAGATAAAAGTTGATACGATAAATGAAAGCGGTGGGGGTTGAGAGGAAGGTTTTAAATAGATATAGAATGGTGTTTTGGAAATGAGGCCAATGCCTTTTAAATGTTAAAAAGGACAGTTGTGAAAGCTTTGTAGAGGCCAGCCGCAAAGCAGCAACGGGGGCCTGTGGACAAAAAAAACCCTCCAAGGCAACAACCGGGGCAGCTCTGGAAGTTTCTCTACCCTGGAAGTGAAGCCAAGATTCTACGAAAACATGGGAAAGGGAAGGGAAGTGTTCAGATATCCTGGCGTACAACTAGAGTGAAATCACCATTCATGTCACCCCAACAAGCTCTTTGAAGGCCTCTTTTTTTATTGCAAACATCAAAGTTGTCAGCTGTTCTACTTTGAGATCACCTGAATATTAAAAAGGGTCAGGAGAGGCATGAACATTCAACAGAACGCAATTGGATGGCATGTTTCAAATGTGGATCTGTGCAGCGATTCTGCAGGACACATGAACGGACGTTATAAAGCATTGGTGAAACTGATAGAACTGGCGGCTTTTTGTTATTACTTAATTTAATTTTAATTCTTTAGTGTGGTATCTGCCCACATAGTCTCTTTAAAATTCACCACTACTCGATACTGAAGCCCGCAGAGAGGAAAGGGGGGAGATGGAGAGACACAGAGACAGAGAGAGAGAGAGAGAGGGGCAAACGGAAACAAAAGCAGTGTTGTAATCGGACACGAAGCTCTCATTTGGGGAATGTTGGAAGTGGAGTAACGTGGGGGAGGGAAGTAATTAAAAACACAAGCCTCTCATTGGGTTTTGTAACACTGCGCCTCGAAAAACAATATGGCTTTTATTTGCAGGGCCATTATCAAAAAACATTTACGCATGTGGTCCCAGGCACACATGGGTGGAAACACACAAAGCATAATGAACGCTAATGATTTCATCTGTGGCTACTCCAGGACAGAATGACATTAGGTCTCACACAGACACACACACACACACGCATGCATAATCGAACACACCAAGTTTTATTCCAGAGCCCTAAGAGCTGTCCCGATTCAACGACTGTGTTTCTCAAGTGGCTTCGCTCGATGGCCTGAGAGGTGTTAACTGCGGCTGAGGCTCAGCATACTGATGCCGGCCGTGTCCCCTGGCCACCCCATCCATCTCCAGGAAGGTCGGGCCCCGTAGTGACAGCACATCCCCTGGGGTGGGGTGGGGTGGGATGGGGGGGATTTTTCTGCAGGCCTGGAGGTCTAGCCCAGGGAGACAGCTGGTTCCCACACTGCGGCGTGCTGTGAGCATGTGGACTGATCCTTAAATACAAGACTGAGCTTTTTTTTTTTTGGTATACACGTCTTGTTTTCTCCTGCGTTCCCTTTCCTCTCACCTTGCTCTCACCCAGCTCACATTTTCCCCAGCAATACTCATCACACCCCCAGCGCCACACTTCTTGTCGTCTTCTCTTCATCTCTCCGCCCAAACCCTCCTCTTCTGCACCCTTCCACGTCCCCTCAGCTCGCCCTCTGTCACGCTCCCTTTTCCTCATTTACCCAAGCTGACGGATGGGAAGCCCTAGGAAAAAGGGACAGGCCCAGTTTGCTCACTTATACGTCCTTGCTATCATAGAATGAATCATTGGCAGTTATCTAGTTACAAAAGCTGCAGAGTCTTTAGACCCAGACGTGCAGAAAGTGTACTGTGAAAACGACTTTAGAAACCGACAAATTAAGGTTATTGTCAGATGATCATGCTAAAAATTGAATTTATGCGTAATGGAGGAGCAGATGCATTCAGAGGAAATCGTAAAATTCCGGGTAAAATCACATGATATTATTTACCAATGTCACAACAGTATACAGTAGGGCAGCAAGTAGACAGTGGATAAAAAGCCGTGTTCTGTGCTTTGTGTCTGATCTGAAGCTTATCACTCCAGACATGTCCAACTGAATTTGTGGTTTTTAAAATGAAGTGAATGCGTGCACTCACATCAAAAAAGAAATACAAATTAAACAATTATGTCTTAGTTATTTTATTATGTCAAGTTTGATCGGGAGGAAAAAAAGCAAAGAAAGCTTCTGGCAGTTTTCTGTCTGCTGTGATTTTTTTTTTTCCTCAATTGAATTATGTTACATTCATTTTGAAGTTGCTTTAGTCCAAAGTAATATATACATTGGGAGTCATTCTTTTTTTCTTGCTTCAAGGACACTTCAACAAGCTCTAGGATTGAATCACCAGCCCTAAAATAAATAAACAGGCCGTGTTGAAATGTCTAACGGCGCTGAGCTGGAGTTAGACCATGTTGCGCGGCTGATGAATAAAGAATGCTTTTGGTTTTCACTTGATCATTTTTATGTTGCTTATTTGCGGCGAGGGCAGAAGGATTAACGTTTGTGTGTGGTGGGGGGGGGAAGCAGTAGAGAGAAAGCGAGGAGAGAGAAGGATAAATTCTAAAAGAGCAGCATGAGCTTGAATGTGCTTAGCACCTCTATGGTCAGAGGTTTTTGCTCCAGAGCCTCGGGGCTGTTGAATAAACAGGCTGACGTTATGGGAAACTGATAACACTAATGATAACACTCACCCCTTTCTTATCTCGCGTCTGGTCTGGGATCATCATGGGATCATCATGATCCCACTCAAATCTCCCTACTTCAAGGTCATCTGTGAATATTGCTCGCATTAGTCGTCATCCCACTCGGACCACAGTCACTTCATTTGCCAAGTACAATAACTCTCCTGTAATTTGGCTTAGTGGCTTATTTTGGAAGCTGGGGGTTGTTTGAGTTGGTTTCATTAACACAAAGGCAAACTGCAGAGGCTGTGGTTAGGTTAGGAATACAAGGGACACACAGGGATACAAAGGAAGCCAAACAGATTATTTATTTACACTGGAACATTTAGCAACTACTATTAAAATGTTTCCCAGCACAACTTAAAATGAGTGAACAGGAAGTGGCTGAAGACTCTGCCCTGTAGATAAATGAGTGTCCAGTCGTTACTGAGCATTATCTATTAAATACAACCAAAAATTGACACAAATGCACCACATGAAATTGCTATTTTTTTCTTGTACGCTTTATAGGATTTAAATTAGACCCATATGCATATCTGTTTCCCCTCCCCAGAACGCCATGGTGTCCTTCAAGGAGCTCTGCGGCCTGACGCCTGCGGCCAACATGAAGCAGTGCATCCTGACCGTTTCCACCTGGCTGATGAACAGCGAGCGCTCGCTGAGGGTGACGGTGGACCTGAGCGGGACGTACCCCGCCATGGAGGCTCAGGGTCCCGTGCCGGAGCTGCTGCGCAAAGTGCTCAACGCCTATGACATGGTAAGTGTGTGTGTGTGTGTGTGTGTGTGTGTGTGTGTGTGTGTGTGTGTGTGTGTGTGTGTGTGTGTGTGTGTGTGTGTGTGTGTGTGTGTGTGTGTGTGTGTGTGTGTGTGTGTGTGTGTGTGTGTGTGTGTGTGTGTGTGTGCCTGTGCCTCAGCACTCCTGTGAGAGATGTAGCGATGTTTTCCACAAACATGCTCAGCGGAAGTCAATATTAAGAGTACAAATCCAGTACAGCCATATATACATATATATATATATATATATATATATACACACACACACACACTTCAGTGCATCCTATAGTGTATTCCTGTGAGATAATAACACTCCTATTATAATGTGTTATATTTAATGCCCACTAAAATGTCAAAGCAATCATGCACTGAAGTATGACAGAGGCTGCACTGGGATAAGTACTTCCTGCAATAACAAAATAAACACATGGGCGATTGATGCCAGCTCGCCCCGAGAATTTCATTCAAGCCTTCACTCTAGTTTAAGAGGATTTTGAACATGCCTCAACCATCTATTTTATGTCAGATTATCAAGTTGCAGCTAGTCCATCGCACCGGATGTAGGATGTTGGTATAGGGCTGCCGTTGCCACACACACACACACACACGCACAGACAGACACACACACACATATTCCATATTACCATGATTAAAATCCGGCATCTCCATAGTAAGATCACAGGTTGTGTTTGTCTCTTTGTATTAATAAAAGTCATATGTATGTAGATGAGGGGATTAAACTTTTTTAATGTCACAAATGTGATTGTTCACAAGAAAAGCAAATGACGCCAGCGGTTAATTTATTTTTTTGTCCTTTTTTTTTCCCACCGTGGCTATGTGAAACTAAGCTGCAGCTGCACATTGTATAATTTCACAACACCACGTTTTCCCCCCACTTGACATTGGCATGACACAAAAAAAGGGGTCTGAAAGGACTCCTGTCTGTAATTAGTTCTCACAGCCTCCTTGTACTCCCTCCCTCCCTCCCGCCTCTCTGAGGCTCAGCAGCAGCCGCTGAAGTGGGCCGCAGAGCACGGAACACGGCACGAACGTCCGCGCTGCTCAGTTTGGCGGCTGACACCTATAGCGAGCGCGCTGACATCAGGAGCGACGCGGCGCCCCGGCTCCAAATAGAATCTTTGCTTTGATTTTTTTATGAGGCCCTGCTCCGGCGCTGTCAGGGCAGCTCTCACGCTCCGGTCCACAGCATGTGGGGACAAGCAGGGAAAACACGGGCATTATGGAGTTTTTAGAGATTATTCTGTGTACTCAGGGCAATCCCTTTACAGACAAAAAATCCATGTTATCCATGTTACCTCAATGGATAATTATTTAAGTGTTTAGGATAATTAGAATAGTTTGCTATTTGGGGGAAAGTGCATGACAAAAACTAAAAACAGAAACGAATGCCCACTATAAACTTACGAAGAACTCTCTGAGAGGTCTGAGGAGCCTATAGCCCCTGCCCTGGTCAGTTGAGTGATGGGTTAGTCAGTCCCCACTAAAGAACAAAGGGCCCAGTATGTGTGTGCATGTGTGTGTGAATGCGTATGACTTCGTGGGAGCATGACTGCCAGCACCAGAACATCGACTGTAGAATGTCTGGATGAAGCATGTGTCCTCAGTCACCCCCGTGCAGGCTGTTGCCAACCAGTGTTGTAAACCAGGAGTTGAGCAAACTTTGCAAGAACAGATTTCGCGATTTTTTTTATCAATTTATCGTCATGAATTGTTTTTTTTTTTATTTTGCATCTGGAGTCATATACATCAAACTGAAGTTGGGTTGTTTTATTAAGTAAAACTAACTCAATAAAATACAGACAGCTTAGATAATTAACTTGACTGATAGCTTGATATTTAAATCCTCTGTGTTATGACTTTACACTAAAATTCACTTTTTAGTATTTCACAGGATTCTGTTTTTGACAGTTTATTTTTTCATGTTTTTTCATATATTAGTACTTTCTCATTTTCGGTTCACTGTTTCTAATGCAGGAGGTATCACCGCCAGCTGTTCACTTTGGTTCACATATAAACTTGCAATGCATTGACGATGAACAATAAGGCTTTAGAACTAATTGTATTTAGTGTTGAGAATATTCCAAAATATTTTTTTTTAAAGACTCGTCTTTAAATGTCTTGTATATGTACACATAAAGTCTGCTTTAATATACTTGTGAGGTGTCTTTCCATCATTATCATTATTATTAAAGAGTCACACCATTGGTAACATCAGGAATGTCACAATCAAGACTCTTTATTGCTCTTCACTATTCGTTCACTTTTGCCGCTATCTCTCCCCTACACATACAATTCAATCTCTGTGGGTTGGTGAAGACATTCTTGCATATCTATAGGTTCACCAAATAATGGAAACGATCAAACACTTGATACACTAGTCATCAAAGATTTTGCATATTTGTGACTTTCCCTTTAATTTTTAATTCCCCCCTTGATGAAGGAGCCGTCTATAATGAGCTCACTCTTCTTATGATGAAAGCCAAACAAGAAAGGGCATGCACATATTCACACTGTGCAAATACAGTGTGAGAGAGCACGTTCTGTCTCTCGGTTAGTGTGAATCTTCATTAGCTCGCTCCCCAGCTCTGCGGGGACGGTCCAGCTGCTCCTCCTCGGCCTGTGGGACCATGCAGGTGCAAAAGTAGAAAGTGGGAAAGTTGCATTTCTTACAATATCAACTTCATCCAGCTTTCTCCTGTACTTGCAGGCAATAGAGGGCAATGTGAGAAAACATGTGAATAATGGTATTTCCACATCCAGTTAATTGTGAATAATCTGCCCCCTCTGATTATGATCTTATCCCAATTAAGATAATGAGATAAAGCCATTACATGACAGCTATATTGTCTTAATTGGGTTAAGCTAACTCTCTTATATGTGTGGAAACGTTCTCCATTACAGTAACACGCTCCAGTACCCCAAAAGGACCCCCGACTGTTCGAGGGATCAACCATGTCAGGGTGTAGCTCGTCACGGGTTGGAGCACAACGGGCCAAGAGAGAATCTTTTAGCCATTCATATTTTCCCATCTGGGTGTTTCTATTTTGATTCATAGCCATGTAATATACCGCGAAGATTACCCTAAGTATTACACAGCTCAAAGATTCTCGGTGTGACACTGGGACGAAACACAGACTAACCCCATGACCTTCTTCTGTCTTGCAGATGATCCAGACCAGCAGGACGCTGATAGAGTCAGCTGACGTGGTCTACTCCAAGCTTACACAAGCACAGCGAGCGGGTGAGTCACGCCACGGCGGCGGCGTCATCTGACGCGTCCATCCTCTATATTCTCCACACTTCAGAGCCACTCGGTCACAGCCAGACGTGTTAGATTTCCCTGCTGCTGCGATGCAGCGAACGCTCATCCCTGGCCCGTCACACGCATCATGTGTCGCGTTCCTCCATAATGGCGCGAGCGTAGCGTCTCTCCCCCCCTCCTACGGCGTCGCCGTCAACATCAACGGCGGTGTGTGTGCTGTGTATGGGGCCTTCATCAGTGAGTCAGCACCGAGTAGTTATCAAGTCAGTGGGCAGGTGACAACAATCAGGCAGCCATGCAGACAAAGGGCTGCGGGAGAGAGAGCACGGAGAGCACAGGCGTCCTTTGAGAGGATGAGAGGAATGAATAGGTTCGACGAGGCGGAGGGACGGCAATAGGGAGAAAAAAGAGGACTGAATTAAAGAAGCAATTCTACAGTACAGTGTTTTTGTTTCGCTTAAATCAGCGCTCGGTGTAAGAGCTCCGGCCTTTTAGCGGGGAGGATACAATTGCAAATACGGCCGTAATAAGATCATTAGAAGAGAAATGGCTCCAAATCAAGAAGTCCTGTGACCGGTCTTCTCCGCTCTCTTACTTCCAGCGCTAATCGCTCCTCATTTGCCTCGACTCTCGACTAACGCCGCCGCTGAAGAGCTCCTCAAATAGGAGCGCATTGACGGATTGATTTAATTTCACCGTGTTCACGCCGCACATTCTAATGCGGCGAGCAAACACGTTGCTGAAACAAACAGAAAACTTGCAGATTTAGGCGTGATAGATAGATATAGAGACAATTTAAAAACACATGCTATCCCCCAGGTGGATTAAAAATTGACATTTTGTGTCAAAAAATCACGTGATTTGGTTTTTTTAAACTGTTTTTTTTTTTTTAAAGTTATTTAGCGTCGTCCAGCCTGTACAGAGCCGGCCTTCTAGATTATCTTATCATGTGTGTTAGTTTGGCTGTCTCTGGTGCTGCTGCTGACACACAACAGTAAAGAAAATGGCTCTGGCAACAACGGATTTGTAAAAGATCTCCCACATCGTGCTGCAGGACATTAAATATCTTATAGGCCTTATAATAGCTGGTGCGAAGGCATTTTCTGTTCCTGTGTTGTGCTATTGTGCGTTGTGTGTATGGCACAGCGGAAGAAGCACAGGGAGGCTCATTCCAACCACAAGGATCATATTATTCCAATATCCTGAGTCCGATGAAGCAATTTATGCCCAGTTTTACTCCCTGGTGTCACACAGAGGCAGGCAACACACAATTACCCTCTACTACCCACCTCCAGAATGTGATGCTTTCAGGATCTACAGTAAGAAGGGACATTGTTTTCTCCCTCACATGCATTATTTTAAATAAATGAATTATTTTGAAAGGGCGTCAGAAGCCATGGTTTAAAGGAATTTACTCAAGGAGCATGTATAAACCTTTCCAATCCAAATGAATTGTAAACACGGGGGTTCCTAAATAGGACTTTACAAGGTTTTCACATAAGTACGACATAATGTAACAGCAATGTAATGAGGCAGGGGGCCTGAGGGGCCTCAGCCGCATGCCAAACATAGCACGTTCCTCCCTCTCTCCCAACTCCCCTGCCCCCAGCTCCAAACACACACGCCTCAATCCATTCTCCAGTGTTCATAGCTCCCAAACCTGTCCATTCATGCTTCCAGATATTTGTTGTAGTTTTGATAGCGATAAGTGAGATGGGGGAAAAAAAGCACAAGGGGTCGCTTTTCTTGTGATGAATGAACAGTGTGTTATCGGGATCCAAATACCTATTTTTTTCTGTTTTTGAGATGTGATTCCTGTCTCATCAGGTCCCTATGAACCATATGATTAAGTATGTACCAATATTATGGCGTTAAAGTTATTCTAATGAGGAGAATTTGATTGGTGTCTTATAAATTTCTGAGCTGCTAAAGAACTTGAGCTGCTTAAAAAAAACTGACCTTCAAAATGCTGAATATGTGTCAAAAAGTAACTACTTGAGACATGCTAAACAGAATAACCCTCCTCCAGGTACGAAAGCTGCAACCCCAAAAAAGGACCCTTCTTTTGTTTTGTTGAGTCTTTGTCTTGGTAGCACATGAAAGCAGGAAAACATTCGTATTCATGAGTCCCTAACAAAACGCTGCATCTTCCTGATGCCTTGCAAAGCATCAATTTACCACTTTTCATAGACCGACGAGCACTGAATGCTCCCTTCATAAGTCATATGAATACATACGGGATGACGATGATATTAGCAACAGCTCCGGGAAAAAGGGTAGGAAATCAAACGTGCGGGCCCACGAGGAGTGAGATGGTGGATTTGCATGGAATTGAAGGTTTTGTCCCTATGATGGATCGAGAAGCCAAAGGTATAATTTTGGTGTAATAGCTGTGTGAGGAGCGGAAAAAGGTGCTATTAGAGGATGGGCTGTGTGTGTGTGTGTGTGTTTGTGTGTGTGTGTGTGTGTGTGTGTGCGCTGCATCTCAGCTTAATTTAAGGCCGCTGATGGGACCTGACACTCTCTGCCCGAGCCATCAAATGTGGGCTCTGCTCATCAGCTAAATGCTGTTGTGACAAAGCCATAATCACGTCACGTGATCTGGGGGAAAAAAAAAAAAGGGACGTAAACCAACCTCTTAACTCTCAACTCGACTTTCATTTTAAACCCGGACAATATGAAATGACCCAACACACAGGCGGATTTGTGCCGGATATAGTAGGAGGCTGGGAAACGGCGACGCGGGGTACTTTTTGGGTTGCTATGGCCTGTTACTTGCCAGACACCCCCCCCTCCCTCTCCCCCTCTCCCTATCCTGTTTCCTTCCTGTGTTCAGTTTATGCCCAGTCATTATTGCAGCTAATCAGTTTAATTTGGGCAGTGAAGCTGACGTGTTGATGAGGATGGAGAGGTGCTAGATGATCCCCCCTGGGCGTTATTGATGGCTCGCCATCATACACACCGCTAATGGGGGCCAGATAGACAGCTGGGACACACACTCTGGCACCTCCAGATGCTACCACTGTGTGTGTGTGTGTGTGTGTGTGTGTGTGTGTGTGTACAATGGCTTGTGTGTTTACATGTTCATTTTAATGTTTGTGCAGAGCACTGCCTCCCCTGACTAACCTCCGTTCAACTAGCTACTCTAACTCAATGTAATGATTATTACCATTTATTTTTCTGATAACATGCATATGCTTGTTATTATTCAACACATAAAATGTGATGATTATTGTATAGGCTTCATAGATCAAGTATGTTTACTGTATTTTTAAAGTTAACTGCATGGTTAGTCAATTAATCAATTCATTAATTGATTAACTAACTATTTAGAAAAAGCTTTATGAATAAATGATGATAATTGGTAGATCATGTCCTATATGGGGCTGTCCTGGAGCCGATCACTGATTAAAATACTCAGGTGTCGTGCTACGCAGCAATCTCTCCTTCTCACACCATATAAGCAGGTTACAATCAGGTCAAATCTAAAAGTGGACTTCTTATACGGAATGCACTCCACCTCTAACTCCAAATGACTATCCCGCCCGTGTTAGAGGACGGTGATGTTATCGAGGTGTGCATGCAGGGCTGCACCTCAGCAACTTAATATTTTCTATTACTCTACTATCTGGATTACTACGATTGCCCCTTTTTAAGGCGTACCGCTGCACTCTATATGGCTCTGTTACCTGGGCGTCCTCACACACCTGTGGGTTGGGTGGATGCTTAGATAACAAGAAGACCTGACACTTCAATGATCATTTTATACCAAACCATTGTCTTTCCCCTAACTTTAACTGATTGTGTTTGCAGAGTAGGTAAAAATCTGCTGTGTTTCGACTAGAGGCTAAAACCTGTATGTCAGGAGACAGTGGTTGTGTCATAACAGCTATATTTGATGCCATGGGATGAAACATGGTTTCCTCCCCTCCACCCCATAGTGTCAAATACATCTGCTATGTACAACACCAAATCTGCTCACTATATCCTGTTGAAAGTTCCCGAATAAACAAACACTGTACTCGGTCTGTCACCTTTCCAGTCTGCTGCAGCCAAAGACAAAAAAACACCCAAACTGGACATCTTTTATCCCCCCCAAAGTCAGCTTTTAAGAACTCCACTGTTGACATCTTTCCTAACGCACTGTGATGGCCGCTCGCCTGCTTGCTGTTATGCCCTGTCTGCTGGCTGTTATATAATGTTTGTTGTCACATGTTTAATCTTTAGATGCATGTCAGCCATGCTTAACGTGATGCTTGTTGAGGTTTTATGTAAGCAATCAGCATGTTGTGAATGTGTATCTGTTGCTGCCTTTTTAACATTTGATATCCTATTATTTTTTTTTTAGCCCCCATCCCCTTCCCTCCCCCCCACCAGGCTTTGCCTTTTGCTAGGCGGCCATTGTGAATATAATTTGTACTTAAAGACTCGCCTGGTTAAATAAAGGTCAGAACAGGTGCAGGTGTGCTACATGGGTAGCGAGCCACTGCCTACCTGACCGGCTAACACGCAAAGGCACCGTGCTTACCATGGAAATATACATACAGGCCTGTGGTTCCAGCTCACAAGCGGCTGGAATACCCCAGTAATGATATTCTGATTGGATCGTGCGGCGCTCACCACTTGAAATGAATTAATGAAACACTTCCTCCTCTCACCCCTTTTTCCCCATCTTTTTTATAATATCTTTTCATCAGCTCCTATTTGGAGATTCTGCATGATTTTCTTGCGTACCTACTTTTTTCTCTCTATCTGCCTATAGCTGTTTTTGGTTGTATGTGTATTTGAAGCATTATAGGCGCTGCTGAATGAATCATTGCAAAGACCAGAAAAAAAACATGTAACTTTTAATCTTTTATTGAGGTGTGTGTGTCAGGTCCGGGTGATCAAATACTGTACCGCAGTATCAATATATGCACCATGGGGGCTGCATTATGAGTTTAAGGGACCGTAAGGAGGAGGGTGCTTAATTATGGTAAATTTAATGCTTTAAGGGTCTTTGTTGTGACAAGCCACCGCCATCTTATTTCATCTCTCACTCAGCTCCCCGTCTGCCTCATTCCCCGAGTCACAGAGCATCACAGACCCAGCTCTGCACCAAATTACAAGACCAAGTCTGCAAAACCTTTTAAAACAACTTTCAGGGCAAATGGGTTTAAATCACCAATTATATGGAAATTGAAGAACAACAGGGGTCCTGGTTCTTTTTTACAATGTTGAGTCTGAAGACCAGAGATCATATTTCCTGTATTTACTTGGATTTCTTGTCCTACAGTAAGTGTCCTTTTGGCCTAAATTACGTTTGCATACATTTGTTGGGGTTTAAAGAAAACTGGGTTATGGTATATTGAGGCCTAAATTGGGGGGTAGTAGTTCAAAGCCTAAAGTGCAGTATATAACGTGAGTAGGATATCGAATAAAGCTACACAACCTTTTTCATTTCAGCACATTCAAATTGACCACTAGAGGTGTGTTAGGGTACATGAATAGTTGCATTCGTGCATTTAAACCCTGATGCGTGTGTAGGGAGAACAACGGCTTCAAGGTGTTTGTGTAATGCAAACCATGAAAATGATTGATTGTCTTTCTGGTCATTTATTCAGTATTATAAAGCTTTACTTTACCCTTGTAAAATTGCATTAAAATAATTAAAGTTAAGGTCCCATATCATGCAAACAGCCACTATATACTAAGGTGCTGTATCTGTGCCTAGTCGTTGCTACACAGAGCGAATGAATTGTGGTGATGGGCTTTTTATGGGGTGAGAGGAGGTCAAATGTCAGGGACAGAGAGACTTACAGCTTTAGGAGGAGTTTGATCTTAAAGCACCAAGGATTAGTGATGGTGTGGCTTGGGCTAAATGAAGCCAACCGATTGATAATTAGTAGCCAGCTTTGCACTCATTTTTTCCCCATGAGCATTACAGCACATTATTTACTATAGTGATCTACTACGCTCCCTGAAGAACCGGCTAGATGTATTTTTTAGTACATAATTTGTGTTGTGAAAGTGAAAAGTTCCCATAGGATTAGGCAGTATTATTACCTTAATGATGGTTGATTGTTTGGATTCTGTTATTTAAACCTGGTGGAAAGTTATGGAAGTGTGGATTGGTACAGAGGTTTTAAAGACACAAGAGCGATCAACTTATTCAATTATAAGCCGCTATTCAGGTTATAATTATATACAAAACAACATATTGAGAATCCAAAAATGTTGTGTATGTTATTCATAAATGCGTAAATGAAGCCATGTAAATCCATGTCCTGCTTCTATCAGCCCCCAACTACACAGAGTTTTAAACCTCGCGGCTACATGCCTGCGTGTTTCAGTTGGCCTGTTAATGTTTCTTTTTTTAATTTGTTCATGCTCATAAACTCTTGTGTATCTCAGACTGTGCCGGCAGGGTTGTGAGTTCAAGGACAGTCGGCCTGTGTCAAAGCTTGCACGAAATTTTGTTCCAGAGCATCACCTGAGCACGGCCACAGCACCGAGCTAAAAACGCACGTATCCAGGTTAAAATCTTCCTGTTGACGGTGAATTTATAATGTGTTTCTGTGCCCAGGTCTGGACTTCCATGAGGACCTGCATCGCATCGGCGCAAAGGAAGGTCTGAAAGGCCGCAAGCTGCAGAAGGCCATGGAGAGCTACGCCTGGAACATCACTGTACTCAAGGTGAGACAGTCTGAATATAGCTGGATAAACATCCCCAATGCTGCTGCTGAGCTTAAACAACGCAGCGCCTTGAGGAAGCTCTCTGGGATAATTGTATTTGCCTCTCCTCTAATCCATAAATCTCCTTAATTAAATATTGTTAATTCCCGTTTTATTTATTTCCTCATGTAGCTGTCTTAACAAGACACGATAAGATTGCTTTCCGTCGTGTGTAGACACACACGCCGCTCAGCTGCTCTGCATAAAGGGGGTTGTCGGGCCCCCGCGGACATGCCTTGAAAATGCCGTGCAGCAAAATGCGTTCTTGTTTCTGCACGCCCCATGACATGGGAGATAAGTCTGCCCACTGCACGCCTCTCATTTCCCTCTGTGGACGCCAGCGCTGATAAACCACCACACACTGCTCAGTGGGCCCGGTTGGCTAAGTAAGGACAGAGCAGAGGGATATTTTTATCTCATCTCATCACCCTGAAATCGTTTAGTATTGAGTGAAGAAGCTCCTTTGGCCGAGCTTTTTTCTCGCTCGAGTGTGGGGATGGGTAGGTGATTGATTGATTCCTCTCTGCCTGATCAGACGGGAAAACACCGAAAAACCAAGGACGATTAGGGCGGCGAATAACAATTATTGTCGTTAAGAAATGTCAAATTGATTATTAAAACGGATTCCGATACAATTGTCACTCATTAATTAACCAACCTGACGTGAATGAGCCGGGTATAGCTTTGTAAAATTAACGTTTAATGTATTTGTGTTTATGTTTTCTCTTTGTATTCTATCAGCCAGATTTATCTTAATTAAACTTCATCGCGCTCTCTCATGTTCATAAGTAGAATACCAGGTGGACCTACTTCCTGTCTCTCCCTCCCTGCCTCGTCTCTCCAGATGCACGCTTCCCACGTTCGTCCCCTTCATCTTTCCCAATACTCGCGCAGGTCTCCTCCCTCCTCCCCGCCTTACTTTCCCGTTCCGTAATTGTAATCCGTGTCTTGTACTGAACGTTTGGTGCCGGTTTATCTTTCACCTGTCTCAGCCGGGCCGCAGGCGCTCACTGATGGACGGGTGACATGGAACTGCCAGGAGGAGAGAGACTTTTTTTTTTTTAGTTTTTAATCCCACTCTGTCATTCATCACACCTCAAAACAAAAAAACTAAAGCTAACATCAAGCATAACGAAATCCTTTTAAAGAAGAACGCTAAGCTCCAAAAACACATTTTGTTCTTTTCCCAATCACTCACCATTTTCCTTTTACCGTATTTAACTGCGGTTTGAGACTTTTCATCACATAGCTAATTGCGGTCATGAAATGTATCTCAGATTTTGGCAACTCTGTGCTGCCTTTTCTCCACAACTCAATGCAATTGTATTGTTCTGTACAGTTAATGGTGCAAATAGAAACACTCATGCTCTGCTGTCACACCACCCTCTATCTGCATCTATAGGCTTTAAATAATATACTCAAGGCAGGTCGATAATTGCTAGATTGCTATTAAAGAGATGGACTGATTTTTGACAAGCAACGAGTAGATTAAGACTGAATTAATGTGGTATAGAGGCAGGATTTGGTGGCTGCCTTTGCTTGGGTTTAGTCCCCTATGGAGAAGTTGAGGCCTGCTGCAGGGGTCAATGCACCCGAATACAAGTGCATCATAATTCGGTTCTGGCAGCGCAGGAAAAGCCTCTCGTTGTCTTATTTAATGTCTGGTGAGTCATGACTTACATAATTCTGTGTTTTTTTTTTCCAAACATGACTTATTCATGCCTACTGTGCGCCTCGCATGCCCAAGTGGCTGAGGTAAAAGGCCACTTGCAGTGCATTAACTTCATTTAACTCGAGCATTCTGCATGGTGCGCAGGGCGGCACCTTCACTCAGACAGCTACGTCTGCCTTGTGGCATCAGGAACTTTATCCCTTTTTACCATTTGCACTTCACTCGGGTGCAGCGTGGGTCAGCCGGTGACGTTAATGTTGGGCCGTGTTTGCTCAAAGAACGCGTTGGGCAAATATCACCTGGCGCTAACATCCTAACTCAGTCACAGCAGGTCAGACTGAAGTTCATTGGGAGAGGAGGCATAACATGGAAAATTCACTGCTTAGAGGGAAACGGCTTTCAGCTTGCGTGTGAGAAGGATGTTGGTGGCGCTGGGAGGCCTGAAGGGAAGAGCTATAGATTTAAAGGCTGCGGAAGCAAGGGCAGGTTTTGAAAACATGTGGTCCAGTGAGTTTCTTCTTCCTCTCTTGGTCACTTCTAATAACGCAAGCGCCACTCACACAGAAAACAAGCGCCTGTGGAGAAGAGTCCACCACAGAGAGCTATCTCAACCAGGCAGCCGCGGCCGCGGCCAATATGTGACTTGACAGCGCTGTGCAGCAGGATGCACGCTCCCACCACATCCTCCACATATGGCCGGGACTCTTCTCCGGGGTGCTCCCACTTAGCAAGCAAAAAAAACCTGCTATAACTTCATACCCATATGACAGCTGAGCAGAACAGCAGCTAAAGGCCTCCAGTCAGTGGCTTCACACTGCCCCCTTCTGTATCTTATTAGCTAATGCACACTTTGTGTTTCTTTACCACCCGATTCATTTTCTCTTCATTTACCAAGATAAAGGTCCTTATGGGATTAGAATCTCTCAAGAGATCAGGCCAGCAAGGCATCGTAGGACTTGATGACACATGGATATCAAAGACTTTTTTTATACTTTATAATTAGTTTTTGTTAGTATGGCCTTGTCCCTTCAACTTTTACACTATACGACATATTGTAAGAATTCTATAAATATAAAAATAATTACGCAATGAAATGTTAATCATTATAAAAATGTGGCAAATTGAGATTCAGATTGAGTTGCAGCGACTATAGAGGGAAAAAGACACACTACAAGAAAAGTTGGCAGTCAGTAGCAGTTACAGAGTAAGTCGGCTAAGTACATCATGACCCCTCGGCATTGACATAGAAGCAAATCTGTGCTACAGTAGATGCTATTGCATAACCTTCAGTGACTAAATGAATAAAGAGTTTCAGGAACTGTTGAAAAAATCAATGAGTTTAGCCCTCACTAGTGTTATTTATTAACAATGTAAAGACATTTTTTTTGTTGCCTTAGCACAGGAGTGGGCAACCCTGGTCCTAGACAGCCGCAGTAACACACCTGATTTTACCAATGAAGGTCTTTTAACCTGCAGCAACCGATATTCTTATGTGTTCCACAAACGTGTCTCTCATTCTCTGCTGTCCCTCTCTCTGTCTGGATCCCAGGGCCAGGCAGACCTGCTGAAGCACGCTAAGAGCGAGGCGCTGGACACCCTCCGTCAGATCCACTGTGCGGCTCAGTCCTGCGGCCTCAGCAAGAACGGCGCCGCTTCCCCCCAGCTGCAGCATCACCATCCCCTCCACCAGCCGCCGCAGTTCCACGTCCCGCAGCACCAGCAGCAGCAGCAGCAGCAGCCGCCGCCGCAGGCCAAGGCCCCGCCACAGCCTCCGCCGCACACCCTGACCCTGTCCCAAACCATGCCTCAGGCTTACCTCCACCCCCAGCTCCAGCTCCCCGCCCTCCCTCTGGTTCATACTGTTCCCAAGCCGCCGGCCTATCCTCAACCCCCGCCCCTGCCCCAGCTCCAGTTCCAGTTCCAGACTCAGCAGCAGCGGGCGGCAGGGCCTCCAGACCCCACGGCGGACAGAGAGAAGGCCGGCGAGGGCCCCGCGGGGTCCTGCTGACCCGCAGCCTGTGCCCACAGAGATCCCCGCCCAAAGAGAGACAGAGAGAGCCAGACGGCGACGGAGGCCGATAAGAAAGAGGGTGCTGAAGATAAGCGGAAGGTGGCAAGCAGCGCCGGTAAGGAAAGGGAGATGGAGGAAGTAAAGGAGATGATGACGGTGAGGAGGACTCGCCGCGTCAGAAGCGAGACACAAGTCTGAAGGGAGGTTTGAAGGTTTGAGCCGGCCAGAGGGCTGAAGGAGACAAAAGACACTTTTAAACAGGACGGAGAACTGGAAAGACAGTGTTCATCCTTCCCCATCGTTAGTGTGGAATGAACTTCTAATGATTATGAAAAGTGAGAAGGGCAACAGCAGGTCTCAAACCTCTCACCTGGACCAGGATTGTGTCCAGTAGTTGGAACAGCGAATCGCTTTATTCTGTCTCTCTCTAGGCGGCGCTAGTCACACGCCCAGACAGGACGTACTCTAGCTCTGTGGGTACAGGCTTTATCTTACATCGGCATTTTTTTGCCACATATTTGCCTTTTTAATTTCCAGAGACTCCCCGGCATGTCTTTGTGCTTTCGTTTCTTCACGCCCATGCTTTCCCTCTTCTGTCTTAGATGTATGTTGAAGCCGAGCGCGCACACCCTCACTCCTTTAAGTCAAGATTATGACATTTTCCTTTCAAAATAGAGCAGCTCAGCTAGGCCGAGCCCTGTAGGAGCCACCGACGACCATTTCAGAACAAACCAGGGAGGTGTAGAGTTAGAAGAGATGAAACAAGCTGTCGTCGTGCTCAGGCACACTGATGCTCTTCCATCCCTGGCTGGTGTCACCCTCCATCGAGCCCCACACACAACTCCAGTGCCATTCCTTAGGGTTTAAGTTCTTCAGCGTTTCTGGACTCTCCCTACAGGGTCTCCTTGTCTCTCCCCCAGGGGCTGTGTGTGCATGTGTATGTGTGCGCGTGCGTGTGTGTGATGTTATGTGAGTTGGTGTTTTTGGTCCCAGGGGGAGGGAGCTAGTCCACATCTTTCCTGAGTGGCAGCACTCACCAGCCAATCACAACTGGAATATTTGACTTTGCCTGTTAGAGGCCAAGGGTCAAAGGTCAACATGAACATGGTACTGCTGTCTATAAAAACAAAAGATAAAATGAATATAGATGTAAAGTGTATGTAAAATGTACGAAGGGGAACATATATTGCTATAATTCTTGCAGACAGATATTAATTATTGATATAATAATTGTTGTTAGTTCTATTGATATTCTGATTCTTTTTTTTTTAACATAACTTCCACATATACAGTGATTTGACATCTGTTGGTCTGTGGTGCGGATCAGAGCAACCAGTGCATGTGGGACTGGGATGAGTGGTTAAGGGTCAGCGCCACGACACCGGGGTCAAACAAAAACCTGACACGTGTTTCACTGCAAAGTGAGTGTGGATTCTGTAAGAGCTCCTTTAAGTGGCCCATTAAAACTGGCTTCATTGTTTAACCTGTCTCCTCTCGCTCATTTCTCTTTAATTGCTCACCTACATTTCAAATAGACATGCAATTGCACAGGATTTTATAGGAATATTAACAATGCATTAGCCTCGCGTCGCCATCCTACGTACTTCTGTTTCAATTTTCACTCTCCTCCATTATTCTGCCTGGCGTTATGGGTGAATATCCAGAAGTTAGTGTCTGATCATTTTGTTCTAGCCAGTTCCGGCACATGACCAACCATCAGCGATTGGTTTTAGTGAATCTGGTGTCGTTTTACCTGCCATTTAATGAGTTAATGCTTGTTAATGGAGAGTGGCCGGACTCTTAACAAATGAAATATAAGTAGTATGAAACCTAAATGCACATTTTGGTGCAATTAGAGATGCATTGCAAGAGTAAGGTAATACCTGGACTAATTGTTTGTATTCAGAAACTCATTTCTAGTGCTTCAACACATTTTAAACACATTGAATTTAGGCTAAAACTTAACCTAATAGGTTTGTTGATGCTCTGTTAATTCTTTTCTCTGTTATCATCATGAATGAGTCTGTTTAAATGAAACAATGATTCCTGTTGTCCATGAGGTGGCAACAAATATTACAGTAAATGAATGCAAGTCATGAATTGCTTTGAGGTGTTTTTGAACCTGTGATTATTAGTTTTTTTGTTATCTTTATATTTATTGTATATTCTACAGTTCATGTGGGACCAGGGTGTAGCAAGGGATTAGGTGCCTCTCATTTTCTAGTGAATATTCTGTATAGGTGCAAGATTGATGTGTCAGTATAGCACCTTTTTATATTCTATAATAAAGCTCTTAGAATCTCATTAGCATGGCTTTTGAATAAGCTTGTCATTAGAATTGAGAAAGGGCATCGTGGCTTCTTTCTATATTTGTATGATATTTTAGGATTCGTCAGACCCATTAGCTAATTGACTTCTGTCCCTCACCACTCATCGTACTGGTATGTCTTAATAAACCATTGGCATGCGGCCACAAAGACATACCTGTAGTTCATCAAAAGTCCAGAGAAGCACCTTGGAGATGATCTGCCGTGAAAGATTAATTAACGGCAACTAGAACCACAAACCCTTCAAATGAGCAAGGGGCAGAAACAGGAGAATTGGTGGTTTTATGTCATGTTCGCAATTGGCCTGAATGACGTGCGCACGGGATGGACGGAGAGGACAACTCGCAGCAATATAAAAGACACTTGCTTTTTGCCGGGGGACCAGAAGAAGGATCAGATGACACGATCTCACACAAGCCAAACAACGATGTGGTTCCCCGCCAACTTCCAGAAAGCCGCTCTGATGGACACACCGAACAGAGTAAGACACTTTGATATTTTATTTGGAGTTAAAGTAAATGTGTTCTTTAACACAGTACATGTGTGGGTTGAAAAGTCGTGTGACTTTGTGGACATGCATCTTTTAAGAAGTATTTGTCTTCCCCCATTTCTTTATGATTTTCTTCACTTGTGTCACTTTGTGTTTTTTCTCATGTGGCATCATATGCATAAAGTGTTATATTTGTGCAGAATATTAATTCTCTGGAATTATTTATTGGACCATTTTATACTGAGATTTTAGGTGGTTTATGACCTGGGTTCTCAGCTCATATTAATTAGGTTCTATGAGGACAGGTAGCTTTTAAAACAGATGGCTGTTCCGGTTCAGGCAATCACCTCATAAAAACATATGCTATCATTTGAAACCTGTATTGAGTCATGATCAATCCTAAAGTGATGGGTAATCAATGTATTTCCAGAATATATTGACCATTTTAATTTTCATTATACAATTTGAACACATGACCAAACCAAATTTCTATTTTCACGGCAGTGTATGTCTTAGTGTGTGTGTGTGTGTGTGTGTGTGTGTGTGGGTGTGGGTGTGTTGTTTCTGTACATAGACTGACTAGGGTTTTCTTCTTTTCTCATGTTCTTTGTTATTTGGTTCATAAAAGTAATGGCCAGTATTTCTCAGAACTGAAGAACCCTAAGATGTCTCGCATAACAATAAGAATCTCTTCAAGCATATACAATATGGACGAGAGATTCAGATGATCTAAAACCCCCAAATACATTAGAATTTGTCTTGGTTTCATGTTTTTTTTATGTGAAAATCACAGCAAATAATTATGCGTATTATCCAGAATAAATGTCAGTATCCTAGCATTACAGATTCACTGAATAATATCCATCATGTATATGCATAAGTAATGGCTTGTGGTGATACTGTGCGTTGGCTTGATTAAAGATTATTTTATTTACATATAGATTACACCATGGTCTTGTTGGAGATTCATTGACTTATTTATAATGTAAGAGTGTGTCTTTTTATGCTGATTCAGTAGAATCAACATTAGACTTTTTTATTTTTCAGATCTAACCACTAACATGTTGTGCATAGTATTAACACCACTATGTGATGAAATGTTATTATATAATGCAACAGTCATATCTCAAAGACTTAAATATGGATTTGAAAATACAAATGTATAAAATGTGTTGCTGTTCCTCAGCCTAATCTGCTGACTGTGTTCCTTTCTTTCGGCCCTTAACTCCTCTTCTTTTGCCCAGTAGAAGGTCCTGCTCCTGGCTGTGATGCTGCTGCTGTCTCACCTGGCCTGCGATGCCCACAGCGTGTCTGAGTGCTGCAGGCAGCCGTCGCCCTCCTGCCGCCTCTACGTGTTGCTGTGTCGCTCCGGCGGCAAAGTCCTCGGGGAGCACACCCTCATGGGAGACGCCTCGGCCGGCATCCTCACCCTAGGAAAGCGGAGCAAAGTCGAGCATCGCGCGCAGAGTCGACTCCGTCAGTTCCTCCACGACTCCAGGAACCAAGCGGCGGGGATCCTGACGATGGGGAAGAGGACTGAAGAGACCGGAGAGCAGCACGTGGACTGGTTGGCACAGTCAGGAACCACCATCACAACACCCCCATCTGTTTAATGCACTGTACCTCGTCGTATTAGTATAGGCCGACTGGGACTCTGGAACTGTTGCTCACATGGGGATAATTTCTTCATTTTCTGTTGGGAGGAAAATGTGTAATATTGTACATATTGTGTAAAAAAAAAAATACTGGCGGCATAATAAAAAAAACATAAAGCTGACAGCATGCTTTTCAGGCTTTCCATATCATACTTGTGGTAGTAGTAGTTACAAATCCCACCATTTTCAAATCTGATTTTCATTGAGATCAGAGGCACTTTCCACTTTCAGCAGATGAATGCACATATATCATTCTGTTCATTGATGTTCAAACATCCAACTGCAGGAACAAAAAAAAGTAGGGGACCTCAAACCTTTTAAATAATTTAGTAATGATTACATCAGGGCAGAGGGTGCTGTTGCATTGTTGTGATCTATAATTCTGCTAACCACAATCCTACCCATCTAACACTGAAGTGCTTTAAACAACTTAAGGCAGTAGGTCCAGAGGGAGTGTTTAAAATGGACTCTGCTTTAAAACACTATTATTATAAAAATAATTATTCTTAATGCAGCCAACAAAAGCAAACCATGCTCACACAAAGGACTTCATATAGGAGGAGAATGCAAATAATAATAATAATAATAATAACAAATAATATTATTTTTTTTTATCGCTGCAGAATTACACTTCAGTCCTTTTTTGATTTAACATGACCTGCACAAAGGAGGCCATGGTATCATGTGGGAATGTAATTCACCACACGGTGGTGCTGACTGCCATAGGTGAAGTGATGTGGGTGATATAGACCTGGCTGCCTACCGAATGATGTAATTATTAAATATTATATTTCATGTACCTTTATTGCAATTGTATCAAACGTTCCATCACTTCTGCTTAACATCATTAAGACTGAATGTTTAGATTGGATTCAGTAGAAGGTTATTTGAATGAGAAAAATACTATGTACTCTTTAGCTCCTTTTTCTATTTTTCAACTGATAACCACAATGCTACAATCTATCGTCTATATGCTTTGCTTGGCACTTTCTAATGCAAATGAATATAATCAAAAAGTTTTTTTTATATCACTCATCATCTGTATGTTCCGCCAAGGGTACCTGGATTTGCTCTTTACATTTTCAGGTAAATAGACAATATCTTTCTGTTATACCTTTGAATTCTAAAGTATCCTTAATTGCGATGGGCTGTGGTTTAGAACCTGCCATGGAAGACATAAATAAAATCTAATGACCTATGTTTTAATGAAATGGCAGGTCTCCGTGGATGTGTGGCTGTGCGCATCCATATGGAGCCTAGAAGAAAGTGGTAATTGGCAGGGATTCTATACAAAGAGCCGGCGTGTGTTATTTGGAAATGTCATCGATGCACTGTGTGTGTACACGTAGGCTTACTAACAGCATCTGTGTGTGGGGGTGTTTGTTTTGGTAGCAGAGGAAATGTTGGCTCGAGCGCTGTCGTGTCCTTGAGCCTCAGAGTGGATCTCAACCCTTTGTCTGACCAGACCTCTGACCTCATACAGATGTTAAAGTCTAACAGTTGTCTCATTCTCTACTGAGGAATATTCCTAAATACGTAAATACCTGTGCACACTCTGCAAAGGTGCAGAGGATGGTAGCGTGTGATGGAAGCAGATAAAGAAATGTAGTAATTTACAATAACTTCTCTGGGGAATGGGAAGTAGGAGGATGTGGATTCTGCATGAGAAACCGAGAGAGGGCATGTGAGAAATAAATTCGCCGTGTGCGGAAAGGGGGATGGTTCAGTCTTCTGTATGAGAGACAGAGGAAGGGAGAGTCAGAGGCAGGGGACTTGGAGATGACAGGAGGAACCACGGTGAGTGGAGTTAGACTGAGAGAGAGACGCCTCGCCGTGATACTGGAGCAGCAGCGCTGATGCGCAACTCAACCTGAAAGCTCCCGACTCAATACTGAGGAAAAAAGGAGCTTTCAAAAGCCGTGGCATCCCCAAAGCTTTCTTCTGGAGAAGAAAATTAGTTTCCTATGTGATGCAAGTGAGCAGTTTGTGGAGAGCATAGAACAGACACATCTTGCTCTACGTTTTCAACCTCGTAGAAGAGTTAGGAGAAACTCTATGGTTCTGTTTGCTGTCTTCTTTGTGGAATGGTGACAAACCACTGGAAACTGCCGCCTGTTTGAGAGCAACATGCCTGTGATGAAGGGCCTCCTCGCCCCACAAAACACCTTCCTGGACTCCATCGCAAACCACTTTGATGGCACACGTGAGTATCAAAAAGAGATTTACATTATGATGATATAGTATATATAGTTGATAGTAGATGTTGTTTTTAACAATCAAAATCCATGTAAAACCTGGTTTGAATATGCTCTCTGAGCCTGTGTTCATGCCACAGGTTAAATATTAAATATCCCATTCAAGTGAATGGGAAGGTGTGGCAAAACATTTCACTGGTGCAGTGTACATTTTGATGAATATTATATTGAGTTAAAGTCACATTTCGGTCTTTTTGTTTTGATTTTATCAGTAGTACTTTAATTTTTTTTATGATTTTCTTAGAGATTCATGATACTGTAAAGGATTTTGCTGAATGATTACATTATTAGTCACCTATGCTGAAAATATGTACCATATCATAATCACATCTCCTCACAGTTTTAACTTTAACAAGGATTTTAGTGAAAGCTACATTTAATGAATTAAAGCCACACTTTTATTTTTCACGGTTACACTTTAGACATGGAATAAAATGGTATTGATGAATAGTTATAGTTGTAATTTTTTTTTTTTTCCTACACCAGCCAACCCTAGCTTTTAGAATGATTAGCCTTTGGCATTTCTCTAACCCAGTTTTGGTTGGCGACTGGCACCGAAAAGCACTGGTGTTGACAAATGTGTCCGACAGCTCCAATTATAAAATGCCAAGTTCTGTTCATGACGGCCAGTGCAGTCTGGGAAAATGTATTCCAACTGAGGTGCCACTTGTTGAGCCATGGCGTTGCTTATAAATATATGTGTTATGAATTTGAATCCACCAAGATTTGCTGTGTTTGTAGTTTTTTCTACCTTCACAATTGCTTGGACGATTTTTCCTCAATTTGGAACTCTCGACCCTTTTTAACATTCAGCTCTATAATTATTCATGGCAGGAGAAAGACATCTTAATATAATAGTTTTTGGTTTATTTTGCTTTATCACCTCACACTATGGGCAGCATGGTGTGAGGTGATATAGGTAGTAAGTGTCATTTGAAAACAGGTTTTGAATGTTTAAAGTAACATTCATCGTATGTAATATAATATTTTGACTGTACTTTGTGTACTGTAACAGTGCAGTACGGGTTAAGCAAGCTTTGTCATCCATCCTGGTTCGTCCATTCTTCTGCTAATAACCTGGCTGGTGTTGGAATTGTGTTTTTCTCCTCCTGAATGCTCTCAAAGCTGTATGCATAATGATGACACTTATGTTTGAGTGACTCCTTTGATTTGAATGCAATTGATGCAATTTTTTTTAATACGTAATATTATTTTTTTCATTGTAAATGGGATAGTGGAGTTGGGTCTGACCGGCAACAAAAATTCCCTGGCTAGAAATGAACTTGGGGAACCTGCAGCCATGTGACATGCACAGTAACTATTTAGTTACCATAGTGATCCATATACACACATTTTCTATCTGAGCTTAAGCTTGAGCATTGACTTACAAGAAAGTGAAGCCCAGTGAAGCTTTTGTTGGTGGTCAGTGTGCAGACAATCAGACATGAAGCCATAAAGAAACAGGCTGAGGGGAGAGGGAGGTTATCAGTGGTGGCAAGGGATCCAACCAAGATATATATCTTTTTTACATAAATATTGGTAGAGTATGTTATTTGATTTTATAAGGAGTTAGTACCAGCTGTTGAAATGGCTGCAGTTATAGCAGCCTCTTTAGCTGAATTATTTTATCAAATCCTCACTTGTTTATTTTCTAAGCTCTAAAAACATATATATTATCAGACCCATGGAATGAGCTGCAATAACTTGTGTGTGAATCAGAGCAAGGCTGATATTGACTACATCTGTGTTTCACAGGGCACAATGTCTCAGTATAATTGCAGCGTTGCCATATGTTTTTTTTTTTGCACAAATTGCTATGGAAACACCAGTGTGGAAGAGCTTGCTTGCTTCTTACACTTAGTTTCTTGTGAAATTAACAGCACACATACAGTATCAGGTGTAACTAGCCACTAATTGCATGTCTTTTCCTCTGATGCAAACACTTGTTAACACCTCCCTGAAGCGATCTGCTCGCTTGTCTTGTTGTAAAGGTGAATCTACAGCAGCCTGCATCTGAATAAACTGTGTATTACATGTCTGTTTAGTCACCCAGCTTTAGGGAGAATACAAAGCATCACACTCATTAAATCTAGCTGTGGCACTGGTGTCCAAAGGTGTCCTTCTTCATTATAGTGTTTTGCAGCACGGTCATACAAAGAACTTTGTTCGAAATAGAACCTGCGTACATTCAGAGAGAAATTGAATGAATAAATGCAAGAAGATACCACTCGGTGGACTTGGTTTTCCAAATACTGCAAGGTTATTTTGGGCTACATGAGTGAAAGCAGACATGCATTAGTCAGAGATTTGGCTGTTGTTTCATTTTTCAAAACCTGGGCTTTATTTTTTACAAATCAGTCTACAGCTTCTAACGGGTTGTAATGGGAATAAATGGAAACAAAAGATTTACAAAAGAATTACTCACAACATTTACAGTGGAAATCACCTACACCTGCATATGTGTCTAGCTTTGTTAAAAGCCTACTAAAATCCATTGCACAACCAGTGGCAGGAGGAAACCATGTCCCATGTGCTAATTAATGGCCAAAGCCTCTCTGGGAGCCAGTGGTCCCCCATAGAGCCAAATGGACCCCTGCATTTCTTTAGCCATATCTCACAAACACCACCAACCTACTTCAAAGCCCTCTTTGATGTACATGACTATTTTGGGGCGATTTCGCAGCTGCTCACTGCTCCTGGCGCGTGTGTGTGTGTGTGTGCATATATATGATGGGTCAAATACTGAGTATAAATTCCCATACAGGTATCAATGAAGTTCGTCTTCTTCAGCTGGTAAACAGAAATTTTAGCTTAGCAGTTAAATCATGAAACGTTGCCCCACCAATGTCACATTTGACCTTGGTCGTCTTTGCTATCTTGCAGACAGTAACTTCTTACTGGGAAATGCTCAGGGTCGCTATGGCTACCCCATCGTCTACTGCTCTGATGGCTTCTGTGAGCTGACCGGTTTTGCTCGGACCGAGGTGATGCAGAAAACCTGCACCTGCAGCTTCCTCCACGGACCGGAGACCAGCGAAAGCTTGATCCAGCAGGTAGACAAAGCTCTTGAAGGTCAACAGGAGAACCAGGGAGAGGTCTGCTTTTACAGGAAAAATGGTGAGTATCCTGTCCATACAATCCCCAGGGTGAAGGACTGTACCCCTGCAATCTCTTTTGTTTCTTCTATTTCTTCAGGAAATCCATTTTGGTGCCTCTTGGATATTGTGCCAATTAAAAATGAGAAAGGCGAAGTGGTGTTGTTCCTCTTATCCTTCAAAGACATCAGTGAATCGTATGGGAAAAGTCATCACTATGCACAAGGAGATGGTGAGGCCTGGTTGCACATGCATTCTTATATAAATGAAATATTGTACTTACGGTAAAGGTATTATTTACACTACTCTGTGGGTATTGTGCTTTTTGCAAACAGCTGTGTCAGAAGCTTCACATCTGAGCAGGAAAACCAAACGATCCCACTTTTCCCAAGCTCGAGACAGGGGGAGGACTATTCTGCACCATCTGACCAACCTGTTTACCAAAAGGAGCAGGAGGAAACTGACCAATGTGAATGTAAAAACTATTCTATTAATTTCATCAAACCAATAAAATACATAAACATTTTATAACCCATTGTTACTAAGTGTTGTTTGGCTGCTCTCCGAGAAACAAAGGCATATGTTTTTTTTTGAAAGCTGAATTGATTGCTACTACAGATTTATGTGTCATTTCAGTGTAAATACAGGTGACATTTTAATCAGAGCTTGCTCCAGTTGTAAAATTAATCAGTTAATATGAAAGCTCAGTCAGATGAGCTTGGAATTGAGCATTTGGCACCAATCCACAGTCTTTTTAAAGAGCCGAGGCTCATTGTACTCATTCTGTATAACGCAATGTATATATCTGTATGAACGCAGTAGTAATTATACTTAATAAGTGCACAATTTGACATCCGTATTTAAGTTTTATTTATCCCTCTCAATAAACCCTCAATCAATTAATAAAGGTCCCTGCTGTTGATTCAAATCTAAGGCCATCTCTCTTTGGCAGAAATACATTGTGTCCATGCTTTTAGAATTTAATAAATGTAATATTTCTCTCCTTTGTCAAGAGTGTGTTCCAGAAACCATCCCTGCCTGAGTACAAGGTTGCTGCTGTGAAGAAGTCACGATTCATCCTGCTTCACTACAGCATCTGCAAGGCCCTGTGGGACTGGCTGATCTTACTGGCGACCTTCTACGTTGCCGTCACTGTGCCTTACAACGTCTGCTTCGTCAGCCACGATGAGTGCAGTGACCAGTCACTGGTCAGTCGCAGCACGATAGGCTGCGACATCGCAGTGGAGATGCTCTTCATACTGGGTATGATAACTTTTCTATTGCAGCACTACGCCTTTCATGATGCACCCAACACTGATCACATGCTGCACACCAGTTAACCTTCTAGTTGATTCATCTTCAGACGCATGATGGAAAGACAACAGCATTTAAATTAAGAACTATTCTGCCTCTGCAGCGGTTTCCCTGGCGATGGCTAACATATAACTAAACCGCCCACCTTTCCTCGCCCACTCAAGGCGTCTCTGTTTTTGTCCCATGTTATGAATCATAATTAGATTTCTCTCACTTCGTCCCACTTTTCCTCCGAAAGAAGTGCGATAGCACATCTGCCATGAGGCTCTGACGTCTTCTCTCTCTCTTGACAAGTTTGTCTTGGCTAAACGTGCACACAGGGAAATTCATGTTCAAAATTAGCGCACCTTGTATCACATGCTGTTGCCGTGTATCTATTCTATTGATGAAAGTATATCAACGTTTCTTAATGCTCTTAAAGAAGAGTGCTCTTGTATTCATTTAGATTATTTTGTAATTGCTTTCTATGAAATAACAACTGACATGACATATTGAACATGACATGAGCATCACCTGCAGCTACTCTAATAGCCATATGATCATTTTATGACTTATATTTGTTTATATTTGTATATTTGTATTTCACTCTTTTCTAATCTATGTATAACTGTCTCATAATTCTATTTACTTATAAATACTTTCTTGTATGTCGTCCCTTTAAAAGTCCCAAACTGCTCATCTTAGAATAAATGTAAGCAATCATGACATCATACAAATATGTTACTGCTCCATTTTCAGATATTATCCTGAATTTCCGTACCACCTATGTGAGTCAGTCAGGTCAGGTAGTGTATGATGCCCGATCCATCTACCTCCATTACTGCACCACCTGGTTCTTTGTTGATCTGTTTGCAGCGTTGCCCTTTGACCTTCTCTATGCTTTCAACATCACAGTGGTAAGATTAACGTGTTATCTGGAAGTATGCCACTGTCACACACTGCATGTCTGCCTCTCTCTCTTTGCACTGACTCAAAGCCTATTAGCAACCAAAGTTTTTGTAGTGTCATTGCCCCTGTGGCATTTAGAGTGGACATTATTATAGCTGCATGCAAAACCTTCACTGAACATTTTAATTTGTGAGCTCACCTTAGCTTCATCCTCCAAGTGAACACTAATGAATTACTCTTACTTAGCCACACAAATACATCAGTCTTACAGTCTTGTTTGTAGTTTAAAACACTCCTGCTAATAGTAATGTTACAATGATAGATACATAACACTGAAGCAAACATGATGGGTGAAATAAAACTACATGTGAAAACAATTTGTTTAAAATTAAAGATGATCCAGCTTGTATGTTCTGCTCCCCCCCCTCTCTGTATTCAGACCTCACTGGTGCACTTATTGAAGACAGTTCGCCTGCTGCGTCTACTGCGCCTGTTACAGAAACTGGACCGTTACTCCCAGTACAGCGCCGTGGTCCTGACCCTGCTGATGTCCGTGTTTGCTCTGCTGGCTCACTGGATGGCTTGCGTCTGGTATGTCATTGGACGCAAGGAAATAGAAAGCAGTGACCCCGTTACCTGGGACATAGGTGAGCACATTAGGTTTTTTGCGTCCGGTAGCCCCCACGCCCCTGAATCAGAAGTAGAATGGTCTTTCTAACTCATTGGCTTTGGTTAGCCATGCTTAGTGTGTCGCCTAGCAACCCTCAATGGGCCAGTGCAGCATCTCCAGTCATGCTTGAAAGCCTGAATTTGTCTCCTCAGCCCAGAGGAAGTGTAGTCACAGAGTAAATTCATTACATCACCAGTAATGCATTATAACATTGTTATTACACTCATTATGTAAAAGAGGTAATCCATAGAATTGGAACCGAAAATAAAAACACTGAGTCTCATCCTCTAGGTTGGCTTCAGGAGTTGGGAAAGCGTCTGGAAATGCCGTTCATCAACAGTACCATGGGTGGTCCCTCCATGCCCAGCGCCTATATCGCCTCTCTCTACTTCACACTCAGCAGCCTCACCAGTGTTGGTTTCGGCAATGTGTGCGCCAATACAGATGCAGAGAAAATCTTCTCCATCTGCATCATGCTCATGGGCGGTGAGTTGAACGAAAAAACATTTGAGACAAATGATTCCGGATCATCACAGCCTTATTCCTCACCTCCAGCCCTGATGCACGCCGTGGTTTTCGGCAACGTGACAGCGATCATCCAGCGCATGTACTCACGCCGCTCACTCTACCACACCCGCATGAAGGACCTGAAAGACTTCATCCGAGTGCATCGGCTACCTCAACAGCTGAAGCAGAGGATGCTGGAGTACTTCCAGGCAACTTGGTCTGTCAACAATGGCATCAACGCCAATGAGGTCGGTAAAGAATCACTAATTAGTGGTGATGTGATGGATAATTTGGCTAAGGTAACCATTTGCCTGTTATATCTTGAAATGCTTCAACCCTAATAAGAGGCTTTGCAGTTAAGGTTTGTCTGTGTGGGCCTTTTCATGAAGAAACAATACACTCTGTGAGGGTGCTAGTTTCTAGATTCAGAAATCTCTTTTATGAAAAAGTGGGTCGCATCTCATTCTCTGGAGTCTTATTCCATTTCCTTAAGTGGATGGCACTTTATTGCAAGTAGAACTTTTGTTAACGGAGCCAAAAACTGATCTAGGAGAAGGTCCCTGTAATTACCAGAGTAGGAGTAGAAATAGAGAGAATACTCATTAACACCCTCACAGCCACCATTTGTGGATAATTCATTCACTGTTGACAGACAGTGAAGAACACATTGCTTTTAGCACCTTGTGTCTGTTTTTACTGTGTGTCGGGAGAGTGCATCATCCTTTAAAATTATGTGCTGTATTGGTGATAGGAGTATTCAAATCATTATTTTGAAAAAGGGCTAAGGGCGTTTCCAGGCATCTAATGTTATACTTACCCTTTAGTTCTGGTTTGGCTTATACAACCTGCGAATGCAAATACCCTCTGCTGCCCTTGAGATTCAGGCATATAGTCCCAGTCTACCTAAATCTAAGTCAGGTGTTACTTGCAAAGTTTAGGCAAAGTTTTCAGTTAACTCAGTTATTGTCTCAAGTCTGTTTGGCTGCTTTTGTTGCATGTCATGCCCTTCCTCTCAAACCCTGGTTTCCTGTCTCTCACCTCTCTGAAAATAAAACCCCAACGATAAGCATTTCTTAGTGCATAGCAGTATAGTGAAGAGATCCAGTGTGACAGTGATGGTGGGTTACTGGCTGCTCCACCTTCGGTAGACTATGCAGCAAAGTAAAAAAAAAACAATGGGTGCATTGCAGTAGTCATTAAAGTCTCCACTTTTTCCCCCCATCCTCTCTCTTTTAGCTGCTGCACGACTTCCCAGATGAACTGCGAGCCGACATCGCCATGCATCTGAACAAAGACATCCTGCAGCTGCCTGTGTTTGAGCGGGCTAGCAGAGGGTGTCTGCGCTCCCTCTCCCTCCACATCAAGACCTCTTTCTGTGCACCCGGGGAATATCTTATTCGCCAGGGAGATGCTCTACAAGCCAATTATTTTGTCTGCTCAGGTTCCCTGGAGGTCCTGAAAGATAACATGGTTCTGGCCATCCTAGGTCAGTGTGGACTCAAGGGTTAAAAATGTCTCCCCTTAGTAATTTTGGCTGAAATTTGGCTGGACCAGCCCTATAAACCTGATACCTGTCACTGACTGAAACTGACTGACTGACCTTAGGATGCATTTTGCACCAATATTAATAGAGATGAAGTGGTAATTTCTGCTGTAGGACCGCTAATGTCACTTTTTAATTTTTTAAAAATATTTAAGTGAGAAAATATTATAAGTGAGAAAGTAACTCTTTAGGTTCCCATTTCAGCAGTTTATCCAAAATAACCTGTTTAGGAAGAGAGGATCTGTGCACCAAATTTAGTGAAATTTTTGCATATTCTTTTGTATATTTTCAAAATAAAGAACCTCTGTGTTCATGGTAAATAAAAAGAAATATATTTTTGCAAATGTTACACATTACACTTACTTAATAGTTAAGAAATAAAAAACAAAATAAATTATAAAAATAAGATAAATTTGACTTCCTTTTTACACACTATACAATAAAGTCTACATAAAAAGTCTAGTGCAATATACTTTAATTATTTTTTTCTGATTTTTTTGTATGTTTACAGCACATTAAGTTACAACTAATGTATGGAAGTGCTATACAAAAATATCTTATAAAAGCTACCAATGGTTATGTTTAATATAACCAGGTGACATACAAATTGAAACCCTCTAGAATTTCACTATCCTGCCATATATTGAGTTTTGACTTATGGCATGTTGCATCTTTCAGCTGTCTTGCACCTTGTGTAACCCATCTGGTTAACAGACAATCCCTTACAGGCAAAGGTGACCTTATCGGGGCTGACCTCCCAGAACATGACCAGGTAATCAAGACCAATGCAGACGTGAAGGCGCTGACCTACTGTGACTTGCAGTACATCAGTGTGAGGGCATTGAGGGAGGTCCTCAGGCTTTACCCAGAGTATGGCAGCCGCTTCAGCTCAGACATCCACCACAACCTCACCTACAACTTGAGAGAGGGAAGTGAAGTCAATGTAAGTCATGCTACACGTTTTTGTTTTCATTATGTCCTTGCTTATTATTAGAAACATATTCATGCCAAATATAGTATAATCCCTTGTTAATTTTGACTTCAATCCCTCTAGGGGGCAACAAGGTTTCCATGGTCTCTAAGGCAGTCTGAGGTATGTGTGCCTCACTAAGTTAATTACTTCAACCCTGATCTGCTTGATGCACCAGACAACCAGTTACAGTAGATTCTGTCATAAAGCTTTAGACTGCTTTACTTAAAATAGAGAAATATTGAATGTGATAATTACACAGTAATTAATAAAAGGAAAGTACAGAAACATGGGGTTACAAGCAAGAGTACAGGCAAATATTTGTTAATATACCATTATACAGTGAGTCACAGCATGATTTCTGATTTTCATGTTTAAAATAAAAACCATGAAATAATATGATGTGTTATTTTCCAAACTTTCAACCCTACTGTTCTAAGGGTCAAGGCGCTATGAACCATAAACTACCCTATATTATTGAGGCAGATGAGTCAGAACATGGAAAAGACACAAAACACTGTCAGCACAGAAGACTGCCTCTGCAACATGGACTTGGCAGCCCTGTGCATCAAAGCTGCCTCGGCACCTTGTTGGGGGAGGAACTCCAGCACATCGACGTGCTGCGTCTCTGTCGCTCACCTGTTCAGGGGGGGAGATGCCGAAGCCCCTCGCCTCAGCCACTCATCAATGAGGAACTTAGCAAGGACTCCGACTCGTCCCATCTGCCAGCCAGGCTACTAATGCCACCTTTGCCTTGTGTTAGTCCACTGAACTTAAGCCCCAGGTAACCCATTCAACCTGTTTCATCTAAATATGACCTGCAATCAGTTATCATCTATTTAGAATTATGTAACAGTGATTTGTGTCTCTGCCAGGGTTGTGGATGGAATTGAGGACAATGGCCCGGCATTTCAATTTAATGTAGAGCAGAACAAGGCAAAGACTAATGTAACAGGTAAAGTCTCTGCGATGGATAAAGAACGTATTACTAAATTGGAACTGGGAGAAACTTGATTGAAACACTTTTGCAGGAGAAAAGGCTTAAGAGCAAATTATGCAAGGTTGAGTAAACATGAACTTTGCGGTTTAATTTGTTTGCATGCATTTAACTAATTATTTCCAACTCATTTGGAAAAGATGTCATGCTATAAAGCGTCTCATTAACCAGCGAAGAGGGTAATCTAATCCTGTAATTTCTCTGTCGTGTTTGCAGACCGGCTACAGGTGAGCGCTAACCTACTCCTGGAGACTGAGGAAGTGAGTCAGAACATCAGCAAACTGAACAAAGAGGTATGTTCAATATGAAAAATGCCTGTAAAATATATTAGTGCATTCACATTCTCAATGGCAAATAGATTTTCACTTATCTGTCCAGTGCACAAAGTCATGAACTGAATTGAATTCTTCCTCTCAATGTGTATCACTGGCTCTTGTAACTGACCAATTTAAAGTAATTTATGATTAGTATGACCCACAGACAACTTTACTTTTTTTCTTCTCAGGTGAACAACTTAAAACAAGAAGTTGCCAACCTGGCTAAGGAGCTCCATGACATAATGCATTTCCTACAGTCCCATTTTGCCATGCTCCATTACACGCCTCCAGCCTCCACATTATCCTATGGCGTACAGACGGTTCCCAGTCCGAGTGTAACTGCTTCCAGTGACTGGCATTCCCATGTCCCTTTAAATATAGCCACTGGACTATGCCTCCATCAGGAAGCAATGAGCCATCCTGATGTGTGGGGCTGCAGTGGGGTCCCCTTCAAGGGCAGAAGTCCCACCTTGCTGCACTTGCCCCGCCCAGTGTCACCCTGTTTACACCTGTGCTGTGCCAATAGAGAAGGGGCCTCGGCTCATGGGTTACAGAGCCAGTGTGGCCCCTTTCAAACCTCCAGAACAGCTCCAAACTCTCCCTACATGCCCCACGCCCAGGGAGGTCCATCACTCCTGGGCCTCAGTTCTGCCTTCAGTAGTTTTCCAGTTAATTCTCAGGCCTCACAGGTGGCCTGTAATGCCTCTATTTCCACAATGAGCAACCCCTTGTGCTCTCCAGTAAATTACCTCCACCCCTCTTTCAGCGGTCAAACCAACTATGATCCGACACATAACAAAACCGAGTCCCAGACACCTATCCATTCTTCCATCACTCCCACTGGCCAACCACAGATTCACACAGCCTTCAGCTCTCTCACCCCTTCAGGAGTCCAGAGCTTGATGAGCACAGGGCACAGCCACGGCCTCCAGGGCTGTGTCAGTGGCCTTAGGCAAAATGACCCAATTGCATCCAGTCCTATTCACCACACACAGGACTTTGCATGTTCTCTGCTGGCACAGGTAACAGACAGAGAGTGCAGATCTCTACTATATCAAGAGAGGACTAACGATATCGAATCAAGGGGTATGAGCAGCAGTGCTCCAACCGCAGAAAATCAACCACCTGTCTTCGACATGCAGGGAACACAAACCACACACTGATGACTTCAGTTTCTTGTGATGTTACAGTTGGATAATGATGTTGGATGGTGATGAAATCTTTAAAAAATGTTTAATGTAAAGTTTCCATTTAATTATAATCATTCTTACCAAATGCATGAATAACTATTCGAGCCATCTTGCCACAGCTAAATAAACTGTATATATTTAGTTTTTTTTTCACTACTGTTATAACTTGAGATGCAAGCGTTGAGCTCTGAGCCTGCAGCACCGCTCAGTGGTGACATGTGGCTACAACAAAACAGTCAATGCATTTCAGCAGATTTTAACCAGACGAACAAATCGGTACAGATCAAAATTATGATAAAGACAGAGAAAAAAATCTGATAAAATAGGCTAATATGCAAGATTTTGCAGCACACATTTCCTATCAGGGTGGTATTTTGATTCCTTATAAAATATCTTATATTTTCTTTTTTAACGTTCAGGAAAATAAATAAACACTAATAGATTCATTTTTACAGTAGATGTAAGCACCTGTAACTTATATTTAAGAGACGTTCAAACAGAGAGGTGGGTAAGTTCCACACATATAAAATATCACTGAATTTTGGTTCTGCAGCTTGCCATCAGAGTGCACTTAATTTTTATTTGAGTGTTTTGAACCTGGAATAATATGAAAAACTATGGTTTATTTTTCTTTTGTTGATGATACACAGTAGTTTATCATTGTTCATCACTATAAGTCATTGTTTTAATAGTGATTCTCGTTGTTAAACTTACATTGTTTTACTCTTCTCATATGACATATTTCTCAATTTATGACCATATTAATATATTTGAAAAAGAATATATATCTCATATGAAGTTGGAAATTCATGGAGTTTTGTTTTCTGTGATAGATTCATTAAAGATCCCCTCGGGACATGTATGAAAATATAGAAAATGATTCTATAAGGGACTATGTTGTGTGTCCAAGGTGTGTTTTTTTCTCCATAAAACATATAATTAGCATGTTCAAATCTTAAATATGACATTGTCTCCTTACCCAAAATTTCAGCATTTACTATTTCATTGTAAAGTCTATTCTCAGTCTTTAAGCACTGAAACAATAAAATCATAATCACACCCCTAATGCAACAATGCTTCATACATTAACCCAAGTGGTAAAATTTAACCATAGAATTAAGAGAGGCAAACTTCTATTTTGGGTATTTTTGATTTGTTAAGTGTATGAGGCCGTTTTGTAAATGGACACGATTGTGTATAATGTTTGATTATGATTATGATATCTTACATAGAAATTCAATATCGTTGTTTTCCAGTATCACACAAACCCCGATCACTTTGGTTTGTGAGGGGGGTCTGGTGGTTTTGACAGGGATCTCTTGGTTTGTGAGGGACTGGAGCTGTTGTCATTGGTCAGACACGCGCTGACACGAAGTGGGAGGTTCCCGGAAAATTTGCTAACCGGAAGGGAAGGCCAGAGCCCAAGAAGAAGAAGAAGAAGGAGAACACAGCCGCCGCCGATGAGACCAGCGAACGAAGAGAAAGTATTGTAAGTGAGACAACTTGAAATGATAGAAGCTGCTGGTAACGAGGGACACTGACCGCGTGCTGGACGTGTGTGCGGGACGTTCCGCGTCGTTAGGTCCTCTGTCAGATTGAATTCAGCCGATCGGTCCGGGCTCGGTCGACATGTCCATCCGACTCGAGAGGCGGCGAGCCTCTAATGTTAGCTGCAAGAACACAGAAATGTGCAAAAAGAAAAGCCTCGGTGGACTGTTGTTGATCGGCATATGTCACCCTTTTTTCCCGGCAGCGGACAAAGTAATAAGCCGGAGAACTCGAGTTTCTCAGAGGGGAAACAGCTGACGACGTGGGGCCGAGAAAAGGGAAAGTTGTTTAATGACGTTTTCGACACTTGGCTACAAGTTAGCTGCTAGCAGAGCTAACGCGAGCAGAAGCCAACTTTCCCCCTTTTCCTTCATCATTAGTTAGTTGTTGGCGACTGTGACAGACATTGCTAACAATAGGCAGCGATACGATTAGGGGTCAATGGTCGCGATGATGGGGGTTTATTTAGCGAACTGGCTAGCACTAACCACATATCAAAGTTAATAATGGCGCATGCTTTATTTTGACAGGCTGCTCCAGCAAACCAAACATTACAACCTTCCTAGCCACCATCACGTTAGAGCTAGCACATATATTTCAATTAAACTGCGTTTACAAGTGACGTTAGCTTGAGGCTCTGCTAAAGCTAGCAGCAACTTCTGGAGTTTTACCTGTCATTGCTAACATTTATTGGACCTTCACTGTCTTCAGTTTATGCTCCTGGTTAAAGAATAATGGCTTTTTGGCTTTTGAGACTGTGGTTTACGGTTTGGCTGAGTTGGACATTCATAAGTGGACGTGTTTAGTTGTAATTAACGAGGTCGGTTGTTTGAGTGATGTATGGGTTATAGAGAACTGAGAAAGGCGTAGGTTTATATACGTTTTACTTCCACCTACTCCCTTTCACACATTTTTGGGGTATTTTCTAAATCTATTTTTAATATTGTTTTTATGATTGAAGCTGCTTTTTTTAAACGGGTGTGTTTGACAGCCATCATTTAGGTTTTCCTGGATGCTTTGAGCTTTATGATTACTCAGATAAAGATTTGTCGCAACCCAGCAAACTCATAGGTTTCATAAAGGTGTTGTTAATGTACAGAGTCTTTAGGACTTCCACCTTCCACTGGATCCCATGGGACCTTATTCAGGATCAAATATATGTATTGTGGTAAATGATGAGAGATGAGTCCATAGACCTTGTTTCAATTGTGTCATGGAACACATCTGATGTTAGTTAGTTCGTATCACTACAAAAGGTGTGTTTGAACTTGAACTTCATCTCCCATCTGTTCCTGGTCCTTTTTTATCAGCAGGGAAGTAAAAGAACCAGCGAGACCTGTTGCTGGTGTGAGCTTACCCTGGTGTGACAAGCACAGGCACCGTCTTCTCATCAGCTTCAGTGGCTCTGGGTTAACGTTATGATGTCACATACGTGACTTCACCGTGTGGTACTCCTGATGACGTATCTTTCTTGACCTGCTGAATTATCTTTTAAATTGTATGTGTCAATCTACCGGAACAGACTTTTTTTGGGATTGTAATTTGCATGTCTCTATATTTAATAGCAAGTGCATTTATATGATCACTGCACCTAGTTAGTGTTTATGACTTAATGAGGTGAAGAGAGCTGGGACCTTTGAGACAGAGGGAGGTTTTACACAGCTCTTGTTTATGGTGCGTGGACATTGTCCTTCTGAAATGGTGACATCTTTTTTTTTTTTTTTTTTTTTTTTTTTTTTTTTTTTTAAACACCCCTGGAAGACTGATGGGAAATTTATCCTTCACACGGTGTCCACATTGTCTGCTTCTGTTGCATAATATATCTGCTGCGGTTTATTAATGCCACTCGCACCCAGTCCTCGTAAAGAGCACTTTTTTTTACAATTTCTTTTTTGTTTTTGCCCAAGTGTCGTTCTAGGGTCTCTGTGTCATCGTTTTCAAAATCCCTGTTTCCACCTGTCCACAATAAAATTGCTGAGTTTAAAAAGTCTTAGTTTTAGGGGTTTGTTTAAAAAAAAAAAGTGGCATGGATGCTTGGCGTAAACATGGAGAAAGTTCTTTTCTTTTAAAATGTGTTAGTGTGTGTCGTCAAAAAGGTGTCGCTTATTTTGTCTTTTGAGACGACATTTTTACACATGTCGAAACACTGTGTAATACTCAGCCTAGACTGTTTTGTGACATTCATCTCAAATGCTGCACATAGGGAAGAGCGGGTTTTTTTGGTCAGGCCTGATTCTTGGTTTGGTCGCTGAGCTTTTCACAGAGAAGTCACAAGAAAAGGAAGTGCCTGCAATTCCATATTGGCCTTGCTACCCGCTCGTGATGACCATCCTGTTTGTGTTTCCCAAGTTATGTCATCAGTTTCCCACAGTGTACAAAAGTCATTCTTTGATCAGAATCATGACATGTAGACAGACTTACCTGAAATCAAGAGCATTTCCTGTTTCGCTAGAGCTCTCTGGGATTGTTCCTGCTTTTGTGTCTTTAGTGTGATTTTTTTTTTTTTTTTTTTTTTTTTTTTTTAAAGAGGGGGTGGGGGAGGAAATGTCAGCTCTAAAACCTCTTCTCCAGTAATATTACTCGCTTCCAGCTGAGTCCGAGCATTTGGCACAATAGGGGAAAGAAAGGGGGGGGATAGTGAATCAGCCCCTCATATCAGGCGCCAGCAGCTCATCCAGGACCCCACCCTTCAAACACAGCGGGCGGTTTACGTCACAGCTCCTTCTCTTGAAACTGCCATAGTACAGTTGTTACGCCATTATTCAGATGGAATGTGTGACCGATTTCAGAATTGTGCACAGTCATTACATGTTGGAGCACTGTAAAATATTCCGACAGTTATATTCTGTAATCACTAGTTTGATGTAAAGAAGGTATATTGTTTTCTATGTACATAAGTAGTGGTATATTTTAATTTTAAAATGTTTCCCTTCATGAAATATCATATCGAAATACAAACTACAAGAAGAAATGTGCCTTTTCCTGTCAACAGGAACTGAGATCTGATCATTTTGCTGAAGTGTGCAGGAGAATTATTAATGTTTGACCTTTTATCAGTAACTGAGAAGTATTACATTATCATTTCGCTGTTATTACTCGATAATATAGCAGGCAGTATCATTTCCTTTTTTTTTTTTGATTATGGTACATGTGACACAGAGGCCGAGGATCATTGTTTGACTGTGGGAACATATAAGCTTTCATGTAATGAAAAACAATTGGCCTATTCATAAGACTTGTATGTATTTTTTTTTTTTTTTTGGTTTCTGGCACTGGTTTCAGATTTCAATAGCGCGGCCATAAATATTTTGGACATGTCATTAGTGTGTGCACACATTTTCATATTTAGGTGCTTAGTACACTGCCATCCCTGCCAAGTGCTTGGATATCACGTTTGCAGCAGAGCATACAGGAGGCCACTATGAATATTTCACAGGCTTTCTGTCTCTCTCTCTCTCTCCAGTCTGCTCCTCCTCACTGCTGCTCCTTCTCCCCCTTTCTCTGACCCGTTGCCCACTGTTTCTCTCTCTGACCCACTTCCCTGTGGAGGTCTTTAGAGCCCATTAGGAATGCCATCAAAGCATCAGTCAGTGGCCGATACGCTCAAGCCTCTTGATGTGCAGCTGCGCCTAACCCTGACATTATTGCTGCACGTGTAATGGCTGAGTTTTTCTATGTATTTAATACACACAAGAAATGTTACTAAATTCATAGCAAATGTTCAGCCATCAGACATGTAATCTCTACTCAACTTAAAAGGCTTGTTTACGGTTCTGAAAGCTGCCTTCACTTTATTCCTGTGTGTGATTGTTGGAAACCGGTGCAGCAAACTCTTCACCATCACAAATGCAAATGTAATTGTGCTATAGAACCTTGTTTTTATGGCCTGTTCTTGATATCATATAGGCCTGTTTTTTCCACCTCTCTTCTCCAAGCCAGTTTTAAAATTGTTGATGTGAGTCGATTTTTTTTTTTTTGTTTAAGGGAGAGAAATTAAGTTTGCACAGGAAACCTGAAGTTTGTTTAGAGTCTGTGTGTTTTGTCGGCTTGCTTGCACAAATTTAGCCTGCTTTTTGCTTCCTCTTGTGAGGAATGTGAACAGGTGAAGCCGTGCTGCCTGGCAATCAAATGAGTACAGACAGACGGTTCGACCCAGTGAACAGAGTTCCATTATTCCTCCTCCAACTCTGCTGCTGCGAAAGCATGTGTCTGTTAGCTCGAGAGTCCAGACAGGATAGGGCTGCAACTTCTGATTACTTCATCAATGATAATGTTTTTATTTTCTGTAACCGTTGGTTACAGATGGTGATCAGAAAATTCTATAAATCCCTTCACCTAGTCTGTGGTCATGTATTCAAATGTCTCTTTTAGTCTGAATGACAGTCAAATACTCAATGATATCCAGTGTTTGTGATCATGATTGACAAAAAAGCATCATACTCTCACATCTGAGAAACTATCATTTTGTAATAATGACATATATATATATATATATATATATATATATATAGTGTGGAGCAGCATGATTCGTGCACTGACACTGTCAAATGAAACATGGGAGCTGTGAATATTTTATGGATACAGCCATGACCTCCTGTCACATGCTGAAGATTAAATCCAGCTCAGCAGCAACGGGCAGAGGGAAAAGCCAAGTACAACCAAACTCTTGACTGTCAACTGTGATTTCTTTGCTTTGCTTTACGTCTTTCTTCACATTTTCCTTTCTCACTCAGGAATAGTCTGCCCCGCTGCTGTTGTTCATGCTCTGAGTTGTCCCAGGGACAAAGTTTTCAAGACTATCCCGGCGAGTTTCAGTGTGCTCAGCAGTAAAATGTCTTCTGCAATCTCCATTTCCTGCTTTGAGCTGAGTTGTGCTTCCTGTCCTAAGCAGAAGCTGGCTGACCTCATGTGTTTCACCCAACTGAAAAAAGATTAGGCAAGATTTCAGATACTCAAAGCAGGCCGGAGCAAAGAGAAGCCACCATTGGCCTCTTTTGGAAGCCTCCGTATACTGTTATCATAGAAAACCGTGTCGCTCAAACAAAACTGGATCACTTTTTCTTCTTTCGTTTTTTTCCCAGCATGCCTCTGTGTTGAATACGAAATGGATGCGAAATACTATCACAGGTGTTATATTAAGTCCACTGTCTGAGTTTTGGTGTTGCTATGCAGAAATAACCACAAAGATCACTCTGAGAAACAGACTATAGCAGCTGAAGCAGCGTTGCGGCCAGGCGTCTCTTAAGAGATGAGTCACAGGAACAAGCGTGTCGAGGTGTGTGAGCAGGGCTATTTCAGAGGCCCAGATATGGTATGCCCCTTCTAATTTTCAATTTATTTTATTTACACTTGCACCAGCAGTACTTTTGATTCTTATGCTTTTTGTGTGCATTGTAATGCATGTGTTTGTTTAAGGATATCGTCCTGTGCTGTAACCACGCACATGTCAAAAAGCGTGTTGAAAAAAAAACAGTTGGGATGACCTGTGAGAGCAAGATGGAAGACACCAATTGTTCCCCTCCAGCAGTTGTTTATACTAAACATAGTTAAATAATAAACTCTTTATCTGGAGGCCCAGCCCCGGTGTGATACAGGTTTCTGTGTCAACAAAAAAAGGTTATGGCGTTGATGTTGGCTAAAACAAAAGCTTTAGTGCTGATATATAATTTAAATGGAATTTTGACTTGAAGCATACATGTTTTGTGTTTGGAGAAGGGCTTAACACAGTCTGTGTTGTGTTTTCCAGCTCCCACTGGTGAGGTCTCCTCTTCCTCCGGCTCAAACCTGAATCTGCCCCCCCCCCCCTCCATCTCGTTCAGCCTCACCCAGCCCTCACCGTCCCTGCACCAAGCCTGAAGCAAAGCGGACTTCCACCCTCTTCTTCCACATCCTCCTTCTTCTTTCTCCCACTTCTCAACGGCACACCATGGCAGGACGAGGCGGACCAGCGCGGACCAACGGCACTGCGGCCAGCAACAAGATCTGCCAGTTTAAGTTGGTGCTGCTGGGGGAGTCGGCGGTGGGGAAGTCCAGCTTGGTGCTGCGCTTCGTCAAAGGCCAGTTCCACGAGTACCAGGAGAGCACCATCGGAGGTGAGGGTTTATGCTTGTTCCCAGACTTGTAGGCGCATGCGGCGCCCAAGGGAGGTCATTATTTACTACTAATCGTTTCTTAGAAGGAGCCATAACGGCATAGATGCATCTCGATGAAAGCTGTTTAGCTTGCCTGCTCTCTCTGAAACAACAAGCATGACACACATGGAGTTCTGAAACAAAAAGCGCACCCTGCCAACGTCTCTGTTGTCAGTGACTGCAGAAGGGAGTGGCAGAACCAGTTTTTTTTCTTTTTTTTAAAGATAGCTTGATCACCTGATTCTCCCATGAGCCATCTGGCCCCCTCACGCAAGGAAATGACACTGCTTATTAATTATTATTTTGACAGTAATGAGCTGAAATCGGAGAGAGAGAGAAGGACTTTGACTGTGTCGGTGTTAGTTTTTCAGGCAGCTGATCAGTGAGGTTCCTTGAAGCTGGGAGGAATCGAGGCAACAATGGGACCTGCTGTCGATCAGTGAATCTGATAAAAGAATTGTGTTCAGTTCTAAAGCAGGGATCTGATAATCTGCCCACAAGCCGCTGACGTTTGAGACCGTTGTTGTTTCTGTCATTAAACTTTACTCGCAGCTGTCCTCAGCATTCTGGGTCCTGGTTGCCCTGCTTAATGATGCAGTTTATCCCTTCATCAACCTGTTGCATTTAACAGAGATTTGTAAATAGATAAATGGATAATTAAGATCTTATGAATAAATAATTCATTCAGAACTGTTAAGAATGGAATTGATCAAAAGTGGCATAATATATTCCAGTAAGTTTTATCTGCACTTGAGTGTTTTAGCTTCTGGATTTATGTTAAATTTGAATACAGAAGAGGAAATGATGCCTTTAATTGACACTTTTTAATAAGAAGGCAGACAGACAACTTTGTGTAAATGAGAGGGAAATTATAATAGAATCTAATATATAATAAATATATAGAATATATTATATTTAATTAAAAATCTTGTATTCTTGTTTTCCAGTTTAACAGCCTGGAAATTACTAGGCTCTAAGTTGTTTACGATACTGCAGGAAATGTTCTGGGTGTACTGGGAATCGCATGGCTTTATCTTAAGATATTGCATAGATTTTACCAAAACTAAGCAGAAGGAGAAGAGATTTGAGTTTTGTGTCTTATCTTGTCTATCATAAAGTTAAGTATTGGCTGTACTTAATGTTAGAAAATCTAACTAAATAAGGTAACTTCATTGTCTGTTCATTTCTCTCTAGTTTAATTTTAAACCAACATCCATTTCTTGCTGAACTCTGCTTTATCTCATATGCAGCTTGTGGCTTAGGGATGTGGGGTCAGGATGCTCGGTGCTTACTTTTACCAAAGACTCCAATTAAGTCAGCACTTTTTTTATATTCTTCTGAACTTTTGGTCAGCTGCGTGCCTGGTCAAAGACTACAAAGCTTTAAACTATGTGCTATGTAAGTGTGTCGAGTTTCCTCCGTCATGTGACTGTGGGCTGAGTAAGCAAGTCAAATGCAGTTGTGCCCAGTTCTTGCCATTCATAAACTAAGCTTTAGGTTGACTGCGGTGTTTCTCTTTTTTTCTAATTCCAATCATTTCTGAAGTGGTACTTTTTTTTTTTTTTAAAGCTCTAGCCAATGATGTTGCTACTTTCAATGTGGTTAGTTTAGCACCATCTTTCCCTGGATTTAATTTAAATCTTGTCCTATATCTTATTCACAGTATCTGATATTCCAGTCTCTCCACTGTCAATATGAAATAAAAGCATAAAACACCACAAGAAATTATTTTATAATAAAGGGGAAAGACATGACGCTCTGTGAATGAATCGGTGGTTTTCTGTGTTCTACCTACATCCTGTCTGTCAAAAGAACTCAAAATATTTCATTTTATTTTCAGCTGCCTTCCTCACACAGACGGTATGTTTGGATGACACAACAGTCAAATTTGAGATCTGGGATACTGCAGGACAGGAACGATATCACAGCTTGGCACCCATGTACTACAGGGGAGCGCAGGCAGCCATCGTAGTCTACGATATCACCAACACAGTAAGCAGCAGTTTTTGTTGTTGTTATGCGACCCTTGTCCCCCAGTGTGAGTTGATGATTACTTCATTCAGGATGCGACTAGAAACCTTTGCTCTTTTCAATCCTACAGTCATGTAAAACATGTAAAAATGGCATCACTGATTCAAAGTTTGAAAGCACAATGTCTCATGATTATGTATATTCCATTCTTCTTTTTTTCTTTTTTTTTTTTTCTAAAGGACACATTCACACGTGCAAAGAACTGGGTGAAGGAGCTCCAGCGACAAGCCAGCCCGAACATTGTTATTGCACTGGCAGGGAACAAAGCAGATCTGGCTAATAAAAGAGCTGTAGATTTCCAGGTTAAGAGCAACTTTTTACTGTCTTGACATAAAAAGTTCTTTAATGGAATTCTTGGTGTGTTTTCAAATTTCCCTAAGATTCATGTATAGCTTGCTTGTTGTTTCTTTAGGAAGCACAAGCATATGCAGATGACAACAGTTTGCTCTTCATGGAGACTTCAGCCAAGACTGCTATGAATGTCAATGAGATTTTTATGGCTATAGGTAAGTGTCCATCAGCAGTGATACATCATTAGGGCTGCAACTAAATTTATTTTCATTTCATCTGTAGATATTTTTATATTAATGGATTCTTTGTTTAAACTGCAGAGTTGTTTAATACTTTGTTGCAGGAACAAATTATGAAAGGTTTGTTGCAGCCTGACTCTCATTTATCTTTTGTGCAGAAACTAATTCACTGTTGTCCTCAATCCAAAACAGCTAAGAAGCTTCCTAAGAACGAGCCTCAGGGTGGAGCGGGAGCTGGTGGACGAACTCGCGGCGTGGATCTGCAGGAGGCCGCGCCGCAGGGCAAAACCAGCCAGTGCTGCGGGGGCGGAAACTAACCAATGTAACGAGTCAGCTGTTCTAACCAATTCACAGCTCCGATCAACCAGACCAGATATTATCCAGCTGTCAAACGATGTCCCAACGGCCAGACCACACCAAGGTCAGGCCGACTACCCATACGAGCAACACAGCACCAATTAACTGTTTGGCAAACGAGACCACTGGCCAGTAAACTGCCAGATCCCAGTGATGGTTCTAGCTGTCGAACCGTCCGACAGACCAAGAAATCAACCACCAGGCTTATTTACAGAATCATGTTTTAACCCCAGGACTCACAATCCATGACCTCTCTATTGATGATGGACACTTGACGTCACCTTAGGGAGAGGAAGAAAAAAAAAAAACATCCCACTTGCGGAAGAAGGTAAAAAAAAAAAAAAAAAATCAGATCATGACCAATGGCACCAAGTAGGTCCGTCTTGCTCACCTTTGTTTCCATATTTGTGTAGAGGAAAAAAATGCAATAGGAAGGAATAAACATTGGCCCTTTCCTTTCTCTTCTACCCCCACATCACTGCTTCCCCATGCACTGTAAATTTCTAGACTATTTCCATCATGGTCTTATGACAGTGTTCATAGTCCAATCCCTTTTAAGTGGGTGGCAGGTGCATGCAGCAATCCTTCACTTTTCTGTCTTGTTCCTGGTCAGTGCCTGGAAGAGAAGAAGAGAGAAGGTTTCTAACAGGAGGACGGAATGGACATATATTTCCTTGATAGAACTGTGTAGATTGAATTATTACCTTGTTATTGTTATCACTATTATTATTATTATTACTTCAACTTCTTTTGACACAGGCTGTTCAGTATGATTCTAAAGCCTAGACTACCTGAGGTTTTACAATCATCAATCTATGTTACCAAACCCTATACAGTAAATTGTACTTTATTAACATTGTCACCCATAAGTAATTTTAGCATTAATGTAACATTTTGAATCATCAGTGTACAATGGCAAATACACAACAAGATTTGTTTTCTTGACCAAAATCACAACTGTGTATTGAACGCATATTTCTGTATTTGTATCAGACTTTTCAAGTTTATAATCAATCAATAGTTATTGTCAAAAACAATATCTCCCTGATCTCTACATGTTTTGTCAACCTTAATTATTTTGTGATGAAATTTTTTTTATGTCATTTTTTTTTTCTTCTGAAGATCTATGGTATTAAATGCACTGGTTCTGTCTCATCATCTGTTGTAAATTGAGATGTTCTCCACAGTTTCCTTTCCTTCTTTTCTGTCTCTTTAGTTACTCTTCATATCAGGGAAGGGGATCGCTTTCAACAGTGTTGAAAGCCTGTTACGGCATCAACATCTAGCACAACCGGAACCTGAGCAGCAACCACTGCTGTGAGGTGGGGGGTGATGGGGGGGGGTCATGGGTTATAGAGAGAAAAAAAGAAAAAATTGTAATTTTACCAATAAAAAAGGGGGAAGGTATCTTGTATGCTTGTTTATTTTTTTCACCTTTATATTTAATGGTTAGATAAAATAAGATACAACTTTATTGATCCCACAAAGGGGAAATTTGTTACTGCAGTGTTACAGATAAAGAGAAGAAAATAAAGCTGAAGAAGATAAAAAACTATAAAAAAAAAAAAATAAATAAATATAAAAAAACACAATGTACAAGGTTAAGGCACTTCTAACATTATGATTATTTAAATATCTATTTACACAATTTGAGTTTATTCATAATTCGAGAAAAAAAAACGATGCAGTTTCTTCTGTATTTTTTGTCTTTGCTCAGTTTGTAATAATCCTTCTGTTTCTTTCCCATCTCCCATCAGTCTATTAGACTTAAAGGCCTTTATACCTTTTCTCAGTATGGCCACATCTACTGAATTCAACTACCTGGAAGGCTATGTGGTAATTTCTCAAGTACCCCAAATGTATTTCTTAACAATTTCCTCTTCAAAACAGAATGTATGTGTTATTGTGCTATTTCTCCACAAGTAATTTTGAAGACGGGCATTTATGTGAGTGTGCCTTTTTTTGCCTTATGTAAATGGTGTCACCCTGCTGACACTGTTCAGCCAAGGTTGGCAAATTTCAATCCTAACAAATTTGATTCATAATTTAAAGAATGTACACATTTCATGTAAAAACTACATTACCCACAACTCTCACTAAAGACTCCTCATGTTGCCTTCAAATGTCGTTGGTGCCCCGCCCCCAAATTGAAGATGACGTAATTACAGATTAGTTCATGTTACTTTATTATGCCCGGGAGTACAATAAAAATTAAATTATAGACAACCTTAAATGTAAAAAAGAGAGCTGCCGGTCTTTCTGTCAATATTTCCTGCACAACTGTTTAAAAAAAATGATGCAGTACTTTAGATTGTTTGAAAGTAAAATCATCGTTAATACATAATTACAAGTTACTCACTGCGATACCCTCATGTAATATCCATTATACAAGTATGATTCAAACCGAAGTCTTTGACAGCGACCTCTTAATTATTTCAATTGCTTCAATTTCAGTGAGAGACGAAGCATATTTCCAGATTAAAGCTGCTGCTTTTTTGGCTAATATGAGGTATATTTCACTGTATGTACATAAACTATTGTTTCATCATTACAAACCTATCGCATTGACTGAATACACATAGCACGTTGTGTATGATCTCCTGCCCTCAGTGGCGCTGTGACGCATTTAAAACCAAGTGCTGTGGCTCAGTCAGACAGCGGATTTAATTTTCCAGTGAACTCTTTCGAAAATATTATTTCGTCCTGTCATTAAAGCTGTAAACACTAATAATTCACAGTTACACACGATTACAACTCAATTGTACGAGCAGTGATGCAGACGTAACAGCGCACTTCCCGTGGCGACTTTCAAAATAAAGCGTTTCAATTCTAGAAGTGTAAAGTTGTGCTGCGATTGCCGGAATATTGAGATATATATTCACAATTACGCACTAAGCAGATGTAAAATGACGTGTTTGGCGGTAGTAAAGCGATGTTGGATGTTGGAATGAAGCGGTTCATCGATGCATCCTGCTGTTAACACCAATGCTTTGAAGGGTCGTTACTGTGTAGATTTAACGTTCGCGTTAGAAAGCTTCTATCGTAAAGTCAACGGCGGCTCAGTCTTAGTGTTTTGCCGCCTCGACGTCTGCCCTCAGCGCCTCCGTTTGAATGGAAACATCTGGTGAAGTGATTTCCAATTCCCAACATTACCGCGGTCCTCCGAGGTGAGGTTTTTGCCGACAGCCCGTGAAGGCAGCATATGAGCTAACCGGGAACAGAGCTAGACTCGAGCAGCGCGGACATGTCGGACCCGGCGGCGCAGGGCCTCCAACCCCGGCTTCTCCGAGCCCAGGCGTCTGGGTCAGTTGGGTCCAGCACCGCCGCCACGGGCTCCGGTTCGGGGAACAGTGATCCGGCCAGACCCGGGCTGAGCCAGCAGCAGCGTGCGAGCCAGAAGAAAGCCCAAGTTCGAGCTTTTCCACGGGCAAAAAAGCTCGAGAAACTTGGCGTGTTCTCCGCATGCAAGGTAGCTAGCCTAGCTAGCCTTAAAGTTCCACCACAACAAAGCACTCTTCGTGGGGTATTAGCGTTATTCTGTGCGCTGCAACGGGGGGTAGCACACTCCACATGCCGCATACAGAAACTAAGAAGTAGCTTAATTATCTCATGTTAACTTTTGCAGCTAGCTAGCTGCACAGCCTCCTGGCTACTTGTCCTATTCCCATTAAACCCCTGAAGGCGTATTTATTATCGGCTAGCATCATTGTGTGGTCATTCATTGACGCGTGGAAACATCCTGGTGAGTATCTGTTTATGTCGCTTTGTGTGGTCTCGTGCGCGTTTTGTCAATTCTCAGGCGAGTGACACGTGCAAGTGCAATGGATGGAAAAACCCAAATCCGCCGACAGCCACTCGCATGGACCTGCAGCAGCAAGCAGCCAGCCTGAGCGAGCCCTGCCGCAGCTGTGGACATGCTCTGGGTACAGATACTCCCACACACACCCCAGTAACCCCCCAAACCACACACACACACACACTCCCTCCTATTAACCTATAAAGCTGTAATCCAGTGACGTTTCCCAATGTTATTAGCTTCCTTGCATGTTTGTGCGTCCACCTAGAGATATGTTTATTGTATTTGATGCCCCCCCCCCCCACAGCTGATCATGTGTCCCACCTGGAGAACGTGTCAGAGGATGAGATTAACAGACTGTTGGGGATGGTGGTGGATGTTGAGAACCTTTTCATGTCTGTCCATAAAGAGGAGGACACAGACACCAAACAGGTCTACTTTTACCTATTCAAGGTGAGCAGGAGTGTTGCACTCATCCGTATAACAGGGCATAACAGAAATATGTTCATTTTGAAGATGTTTTTACAAAAATAATTGTCTTTGCATCATATTGTTTTTCCTTTAGCTTCTGAGGAAATGTATCCTGCAGATGAGCCAACCGGTTGTAGAGGGATCCCTCGGAAGCCCACCCTTCGAAAAGCCCAACATAGAGCAGGTGAACATGTAACGGCAAACATGTCCTCTCCATGTCCTGATCTTCAGCAGTAGTTGAACAACAGCCCCCCACGATATAATCAAACTTCTAAATGCTTAGTGGGGATCTGTGGACAAACCTTTCACATTCTCTCCATCTTGTGTTTCCGTTCTATCCAAAAGGGGGTTTTGAATTTTGTGCAGTACAAGTTCAGCCACTTGGCACCAAAGGAAAGGCAGACCATGTTTGAGCTGTCAAAGATGTTCCTCTTGTGCCTAAATTACTGGAAGCTGGAGACGCCGACCCAGTATCGCCAGCGTACCCAGAAGGATGATGGGACAGCGTACAAAGTGGACTACACCAGGTGTGTTTTTGTGAGGTGGTTCGATAAGCAGCAGGACAATACAGATGACTTAAAACCCTTTTCTGTTGTCAATGTTAAAGCAGATTCCTGCCTGTACATGTACTGCTATCAGTTTGTAAAATAGCAGCATTTTCCCTTTTGATTTCCAGGTGGCTGTGCTACTGCCACGTCCCCCAGAGTAACGACAGCCTACCGCGTTATGAAACCACTCAGGTGTTCGGCCGCAGCTTGCTGAAGTCTATCTTCACTGTGACGCGACGCCAGCTCCTGGAGAAATTCAGAGTGGAGAAGGATAAACTACTACCAGAGAAACGCACACTCATCCTCACGCACTTCCCCAAGTAAGAGCAGACAAGTCAGGGTGCCTTAGCTTCATCTTTGCTTCAGCATCAATCCCTGTGATGTTTGCATTTGAAATTCTGTATTAATTACATTCACGCCTGTATGTCACCAGGTTTCTGTCCATGCTGGAGGAGGAAATCTACGGTGAGAATTCACCAATCTGGGAGGCCGACTTCACCATGCCTGCTTCTGACGGCACACAGCTGGGACATCAGACAGGTGAGGCGGGTGTACAGCCTTAACTGTGACCTTTATGTGTGGTGGGACTGGAACATAATAAACACTCACAACCTTTAGCGAATTAGCTTTTAGGCTGACAAACTCCTATAGTCAGTTAAAAAAATCAAATATCACATTTTGGAACAAAATAAACTATAAACTAAGTAATATCTTAATTACATGATGTGTACATTGTCAATTAGTCCTGCAAATATGAGTATGTGCCTTATTATTCTAGAATGGCAACTCTAAAGTGTTATTAAGGTAGTATGTTGAGTTAATAAGGGCCGGAAGCAGAAGGAGGTTTAGTAGTATTGATTTACTCTGTATGGATATGAATAATCACTGGCTTTCACTGTCACAGTTCCTGTTGTATTTTAATAGATTAACTGTATCTTTATGTCACTGCAGTGATCAGTCCTGCCACTGTGTCCAGCTCCCCCGCTCTGTCCAAGGGTCTGAGCAGTGGCTCCTCTCTAGGCAGCATGGACACTGGAGGTGCAGAGCCCATCACAGGTGTGTATGAGTGCTGCTCTTCTTATTGGATCCTCGTTGTACGTACAGTGGGTTCCACAGATGTCTGTTGCAGCATTGTGCAACATGGAAGGCTCACACAACTATGTTTAGCTGCTGCTGTTGTTACATTTTCATGCTTCATGAAGTAATAAACCACAAGACATAAAACAACACAACTCCTAACGCTCCATTGTTGGCTCTATCCTGTTACTTTGACCGTCTGTTGACTTGAGAAATGTCACTTTATGCTCAGGAGAAAAGCGTAAACTTCCGGAGGCGCTGACCCTCGAGGACGCCAAGCGGATCCGCGTGATGGGAGACATTCCTATGGAGCTGGTCAATGAAGTCATGATGACAATCACTGACCCCGCTGCTATGCTCGGACCAGAGGTACGTCAGTGTGCGTCAGAGCGAAGTACAGCCTTCTAAATGTCCCACCACACACCTGACTGTTCACGTTTGCACATCCAGACTAATCTGCTGACGCCAAACGCTGCTCGTGACGAGACCGCCAGGCTGGAGGAGCGGCGCGGCATCATTGAGTTTCACGTCATCGGAAACTCCCTTTCCCAGAAGTCCAACAAGAAGATCCTGATGTGGCTGGTCGGCCTGCAGAACGTCTTCTCTCATCAATTACCTCGCATGCCCAAAGAGTACATAACACGACTGGTGTTTGACCCGTAAGTAGTTGTCCTTACGCCGCGTGGTGGTCATGGATCTCTGTGCACTGCCCTGACGCCTCCCGCCTTCCACAGGAAGCACAAGACCCTAGCCCTCATCAAAGACGGCCGCGTCATCGGAGGCATCTGTTTTAGGATGTTTCCCACTCAGGGCTTCACAGAGATCGTCTTCTGTGCCGTCACATCCAACGAGCAAGTTAAGGTACATAACCCATTAGCTCATGTGAGAGTTTTAATGGTCCACAGATACAGATCAAAGGGGTGTTTGTCAATGTTTTATTGCAGTTTCATTAACATTTTTTTGTTTCCTGAATTGCCAGCTATGCTTTGACCTTCAATACTATATAAACATGTTTTATTGTAACTTTCCTATGGTAAAAACTATCCTCTGCATTTGTTTCCTATCTCATAAATATGCTTAAATTTCCTAAATGTTCAACCGCATTAAGTTTATTGGACTATGCTACAATTGCTTGTTCCAGAACTCCACCATACCATTTTATCATAAGAAAGTTGAGAATAGCATAAATGTGACTTTTGTTTAAAAAACAAACAAAAAAAAAAACACACATTTTTGAAATGTCTTTTCTCTGGTGTTTATTAACGTAAGGGCTATGGTACCCACCTGATGAATCACCTGAAGGAGTACCACATCAAACACAACATCCTCTATTTCCTCACTTATGCTGATGAGTATGCCATCGGCTACTTCAAGAAGCAGGTACAGCGGCCTTCACCCGTACATCACCTCTCCTCCTGTCCCCTCTCTGGGTCTGGACCTGTAATCTTGTTCTGCCCCCGCAGGGCTTTTCCAAAGATATCAAAGTGCCGAAGAGTCGCTACCTTGGATACATCAAAGACTACGAGGGAGCGACCCTCATGGAGTGCGAGCTGAATCCCAGAATCCCTTACACCGAGCTGTCTCATATCATTAAAAGGCAGAAAGAGGTACGTGAAGTCCTGGGATGTTCTCCGTAAAGCAAAGATCTTTGTTTCTGTTGTTAATGTCCCATTTTTTTTTTTCATTGAATATCGCATAAACTTGAAAATGTCACATCAGATCATAAAGAAGCTGATTGAGAGAAAACAAACCCAGATCAGGAAGGTTTACCCAGGTCTCACCTGCTTCAAAGAGGGTGTGCGGCAGATCCCTGTGGAGAGTATTCCAGGCATAAGTACGTGTTAAGTTTGTGCACTATGGAGAAAAAAAAGGAAAAAAATCAGTTATTGTTATATTTTTATTTACGAATGTTTTTTTTTTGTTTTTTTTTTTAGGAGAGACAGGCTGGAAACCCAGTAACAAGGAAAAAGGGTAAACTCATGCATTTACTTTAAAAATTGATATTCCAGTGTTTAGAGAGCTGATTGATATCTGCCATTGTTTGGCTATCATAAAGTAAAGTCATACATGGCTTTGAACTTCCAACAGTTTGATCACTTCTGATCACGCTTTCAACAACCCAAAAGTCCAGTTGCACTTGTTTACCTTCATATGTGTTGTTGAACTGTGTGGAAGTAATAAAAATCTAAATGGAATAATGCCTTTATTACCTAACACACTCAATTTGTAAACATGGATCAACAAGTCTTTCATATTACAAGGAATGCAAAATCTGAACCAGTTAACAGTGTAAAATCTAATTTTTTGTCCATTTTATCCAAGTGTAGTCAATATTTACTTGTTTTTTTATTTCTGGGGTCTTGCAGGAAAGAGGTGAAAGATCCTGACGTGTTGTACAACATGCTGAAGAACCTCCTGGCCCAGATAAAGGTCGGTGATATGCCGACATCGGCACACACCCACCACACGAGGGGAAGAAGAATAAAAACTAATCATATACTTGTTAATCATCATGTTAACAGACACACCCTGACGCCTGGCCCTTTATGGAACCGGTGAAGAAATCAGAAGCTCCAGATTACTACGAGATCATCCGCTTTCCCATCGGTGAGTGAGCAGCTGTTCCACTTCCTGATTACACCGTTTAGTTCTAAATATTGTAGCACGAGCTGTTCATTAGTAAATCTGAGTCGTTCACAAACCTATGTCATTGTCCCCTATTCTTTGTCTCCACAGACCTGAAGACCATGACAGAGAGGCTGAAGAACAGATACTATGTGACCAAGAAACTTTTCATTGCTGACCTACAGCGCATCATCACCAACTGTCGTGAGTACAACCCTCCGGACAGCGAGTATTGCAAGAGTGCCAACACCTTGGAGAAGTTCTTTTACTTCAAATTGAAAGACGGAGGCCTGATCGAAAAATGAACCCCGGGCAGCGAAATTATTCACACGTTACGGACGAGGATCAACTTTCAAAGTTGCCGCGCAACAAGGTGGAGCAGATCGCGAGGAAACCAGTTCTTGTCATATCTGGGTTAATAAAAGGGTATGTACAAGACAGGATTTTTACAAGGGAATTGTTGGACTTGAACAAATATAGCAGAGGTTTGTTTGGAGATATCAGAGCCAGTTGAGCGTAACATGAAAGTGTCAAAATGGCATTACTTTTCCTTTTTTTTTTTAAAGATGTCATTGTTAGTTCCTTTACCAGTACTCACAGGTGGTTTAATAATCTTATACCCGTTTTCATTGAGTGTACCAAAGTTATAGGTCCAAGTTAAAACAATGCCACTCTTTCCACCCTTATATTTATGGGTGTCATTTAATGACATTTCATTCCTATTTTGTCACGCTTAAAACCTGTCACTCACACAGATGTATATGTAATGTAGTTCTGTCACAGAAAACTGGACCTCGGGACCTAAAGCCACGTTGCCTTCCGTTACTGACACACTTGAACATCCCCGCCATTTACATGGGTATAAAGATAGATGTGCAGTGCTTTGATGGTTGAGTAGCCCTGAAACAATTAAATTAGCCGATTAGTTGACAAAAAAGAATAATCCAAGAGTCTCGGTTATTGATTAAACATTTCAGTTGTTTATCCATGCAAATGCCAAACATGCTTAATGTAGCTATTGAAACAGGTGGATTTGCTTTAATTCCATGTTATAGTATTGACTGCCTGGGGGGGGAAATATTAAGCATTATCAAATATTTGAACTAATCTAACATTATTTCCTTTTTTTCTAAACAATTATTGATTATGAAAACATTACCACAGATCTAGGATATTGAAAATCCTTGTTTTGATTGCTGCCCATTTCTTCCTGAAGTGGTTTGAGATCCTGTCAAGCTGCCAGGGAAGCACAGGGCATCAAATATTCTCAGCACTCACGTGCTAAGCAAAATAATTCCCCCTGATCGTTGCCTTCAATAAAGCACTCGTTTTGAAGTTGACAAATACATAACAAATACGTATTTATACAGAGGACGGGACATGTACTGTTGATGCACCATTTTCCACTGGCAGGTTTTTTTTATTCCAAAACCATGAGGTCTCACATTAGTATAGCTTTTACCATGCTTGCAGGTGTCACTGTAATTGTTGGCATTGATTTGTTCTGTTAATAGACTCTAGTATAGTCGCCGTCACACACATGCTAAGTAGTTCAATTTACTGTACAGCCACATGGTGGTCGCAGGTTTACTGGATAGTTTATGTGCAAACCTAAACAGAAGGAGAGAAGCTAACCAAGCCAGTTCTGGGCTTTTAGTAGTCAAAAAAAGAGAATTCTGGTTTATTTATCACAGCATACACAAGCCTAGTGGGTGTTAATGCATGGCAGACAGTTTACAATTTGCATCCATTAAAGAAAACATCCAACTTTTTGTTCATTTATTGCAACTGCTATTGCAGTTTTTCTTCTTACAGTTCTACAAACATTGTAATGAAATGTTGGAAATGTTTGTTTTTTTTGTTCAACGGTCAGTGTCAAATGGAGTGCTTCCTGAGATGCATCCGTACGTTCTATAGAAAGTAACTGTCCAATGCTGATTGAGCCTGCTTGTTTGTTCCACTGACTTGGGTATGTTTTGTTTGTGTGTGAGTGTGTGAATGTGTGTTTATTTTGTACTTGAATCATGACTAGCTTTGAATTACTGAAGTGATGTCAGTGTTGCATTATTCAGGGTTGTCAATTGTGTATTTCTCCCTCAATCTACCTATGCTGCATTTCAGATTTTCTTAAAAAGGTCAGTCTTTCCACCTGTTTGAGGATGGCTACTGTCTTTAGTTATGGTATAAATGCCAATTACTGTAACTGTAATACTGTTAATGACAATAAAGTTCAGTTTGTTTTTTGTTTTTCTTTTTAAATATAATTCTCCAATGTGTGAACAGTTCCTCAACTAAACATACCTAACAGGTTATGATGAAGTGATTACCAATGCCACTGAAAAGGCTATGACCAGACAGGTGTGGTCGACGTACATCTCTGACTGGCATTGAATCAGGAATCTTGGGAATTTCAGACTTGACAAAATGATTTTGTTTCAATCACCATGACTTGGAAAACATGATCCGATCAAACAATCAGAACTGTGTAGCTGTTTTATCTTTTTAATTTTGAAAACATGTCTCTAAGCTCTTCACCACTGACGAAGATTATTGGGGATTTACACAAATTTGAGTATACTATTCAGGATGTACATTTAATCAGTAGTTAATTATAGCATTAAGCATTTCTAACAATGCAAATTCCAGTCACTGCTGCCTTAACTGACTTTGGTAACTACAGTAGAGTGAAGTACTGCTCCTGACAACTGGTAAAATTTCAATGGAACATCTTTGCAAGCAAAAATGATTCAATTACCCACCAGATCATATAAGATTTGTTAAAGAACATTTTATAGTGTTCGGTTTAGCCTGAAGCCTGTCACTGCATTATGAACAATCAGTTGTTCCACCAGATCCTCCCTCAGGAGAACTCTGCCAACAGAGTGCGATGTACTTTTAGTTTCGTATCTCTATAACACACAGATGATTACAGGATATCAAAACCTGTTCGTCTGGCATCAACTTGTGAGTTACTTGGAACAGATTATACGTGTGGTTAATATGGTGCTAGACTTTCTATAGGTCCTTTGAATCACCTTGTGCATGATTAGGGATCCCCTAAATATGTAATGTATATATAAAATATATTGTAATGTGTTATGTTTAGGTATTCCTTATTTCTTTCACTTTTTCAGTATCTTGTGATTATACTTGGACAGGCAAAGTTAGTGAATGTGTATTTTGGTGTACTCAAGTACTCCATGGGTTAGAATGTAGGATCTGTTACCTGGAGGTATCTGGATCAGTTCTATCTTAATATAACGCATTCATGTCCTGCATGTTCAACTATTGTTAAAATACTTATTAGATATAAGCCAGTTTCTGCTCTTGGCAAAGTTCCCAATCCCCGTAGCCATATACAAAAGTCCTCTTAATATTCAACTGTGCTTATATCTTATTTTTCTGCAAAAGCTCATAAAATATTCACCAAAGTTCATGTAAACCAGTGCTGTTAAACCTATGTTTGAACAAACCTGGTTGGGTTTAGTCTCTTTAGCATCTCCCTGCAGAAAGCCCTTAGGACCCTTTTTCCTATTTAAAAACATATCTATGATTTCGATCCATTTTTTTTTTCTATTTTGGTATTTATAGTTTGAATTTCATTGTTGTGAACTGAATGCACATCTGCTCTATAAGTTATTAGTCATAGCTAATTCACCATATTGTCATACTATAGTAAACCTGCTTATACAGGGAGAGGGGTATTTCATTGCATACATGACAAAAAAATAATGACTTGCAATAAAAATCCAAAAAGTTGCTTAACAACTGGAGGGCAGAAAAAAAAAGCATAGGATCCTGGTAATAGATTCCTGGCAATGCAACCAGTCCTTTTGTTGCAGTAGAGTTTCGTTTTCCTGATGTAATGAAGATGAAACTGACAGGGCCCAGTTAGGGTTCCTGCAAAAAACTGTTCTAGATGAGTGGATGTTTTCAACATTCTCAGCAAAGCACCTCAGCTGCAGGACACCCATAAGACTGTATGATTCCCTATGGTGCACACACTCCCTATGAATTAGATATACTGAAGATTTAAGCCATGGCTACTTTACAATACACATAATCTAGGTCCATGTAATTCAAGCCCATGTCACTGCATAAGGCCGAGTAGCCGCTGCTCCTCCAGATCCCCCCTCAGAGGGGCCACTCCTCTGAGTGCAAAGGGCATTTACTTTCGTTTTCTTTTCTCCACAAACCAGCTGATCACACCGCCTTTAAAAGCCTCTCCCCTGCATGCTGGGCTGACAGAAGACGCAGAAAAGCTGAAAAAAGCCACCCACGGTTCCCTGCTCCGGCTGCTCGGTGAGTTCATAAATGCTCATTCCCTCCCTAACAGCTAGTGGATAAACAGCAATGACTCGCGTACCCATCATGCATCTCTAGCATAGTATGATCTATTGAGACACATGAATAATGATCTGCCTGTTCCTCTCTGCTGTATGTGGGATTCTTGTGTGTTAGGAAGGAAGTGAAGGATGGAAGATTTTACGCTTCGCCCGTACCAGGAAGAAGTGGTTGGGAGGGCTCTTCAAGGGGAGAACATCATCATCTGGCTGCCAACCGGAGGGGGGAAGACCCGTGCTGCCGTGTACGTGGCCAGACGACACCTGGAGACTAACCAGCATGCCAAGGTGGTGGTCCTGGTGAACAAGGTGAGCTACGTGAAGACCGGCAACATCCACATTAGACGTGATGTTATATATAGGTTCAAGGTTCAAGGTTTTTATTTGTCGTTACAGCCATATACACAGTATATAGTGAGACGAGACAGCGTTCCACCGAGAGCAATTGGTGATAAAAAAAAGAAAAGAAAAAGTGCCTAAATGCACTGAACAGATTAAAACACACAGTGTCTATACACAAACATACCTGCATACATACTTTATCTTACATACACGCACACACACACACACACACACACACACACACTCACTCACGCCCTCATCCTCACCCACCCATACATTATACATACATTATACATACATCCTCCACCCACACACTCAATTGTATTGTAAAACATGAGTTAAAAACACAGTAAACAAACCCTGTAAACAAAAGTGTTTTTTTTTTTGCAGAGCACTGTGGCTAGTGGTGTGGTTACACAGATTGCACAGACTGTCCTGATAAATATGATATTTCCCAGATTGCACAGACTGTCCTAATAAATATGAGGTAGATAGTGCTAGATAATGAAAGGTGATAAAAAATATATAGGATATGAAATATGATAAATATGATAATATGATATATAGTATTAGGGTCAGTGACAAATCATCAAACGCAGTTCAGGGTTCGACGTTAAGGTTTTTTCCTACCCTGTCGGGCAAGTACTTCTTAAATCTACTTGCCCCATTTAAATTCTTACTTGCCCCACCTAAGACGTTATTTTTTTTGGCTTGTGTTGTTCAAATCTTCATCGTGAATTCTATCTTAATAAAATCCATTGTCTGTTGACTTTATATGACACTACACAACATGTCTTCCTTCAGAAAGTAGTATTTATTTTTTCTTTACATTTAACATTTTGTACAACAAAGTACAGTTAGAACTAGTGCATCAGTAAATTAGTGTGTGTGTATGTTACACTCTCCGTGCCCTTTCTGAACTTGTGAGCCACCGGTGTAAAGCACGATCACTGTTGAAATCTTGGACAGGAGGGCCTTCAATAGCCAAAAACATCAGCCTAGACAACATTTTAACAGACAGCTGGCTCCTCCAATCAGATTTGATCCTCTTCATTGCACTGAAGCCACGTTCACATGCTGCAGTGGACAGTGGCAGCACCAGGATCACCTCTACAACCATCAGGAGGTTGGAGAAAGACTTGTTTCGTTCTGGGTCGAGAAGAAAATCCTCCCATGCCCTGGCTTGCTGGCCTGGTGGCAGGGATTTTATCAATATCTTTGCAGCTGGCCATTCTGAATGCTTTGCCTTAATGCGATCGCATCCATTACGGTCCAGTACTTCAGCAAAGTGGCTCATAACTGTATGGAGGAAGTCACTGCCGTAGTGGGTCAGGTCTTGCTTGTCTGTGGGCCACTCTCTTGGATCTGCAAGATTCGAAGCTGCCTTCAAAACCTCATCTGTCTCCACATTCTTGAAGCGCCTCACGAGACTTTCATGGACTTTGTTCAGCAGCTCCATCTTCATTCTGTGGCATAAAATGTAGAGAAAAGAAATGAATAATACAATTTCAGGTAGGAATGGAGAAGAACAATTCACTTGATGGTAATCAGGGAAAACACAAAGGAATTAAATGTTAAGCTGCTTTGAGCTGACTAAAATAAGATTTACTTATACTGTCAATTTTACAGTCAATTCTTTTTCAATTTAAATTGACATTTTCTCCATTCCCTTCTGGCTTTAATTAATAATATCCGAACATGGGCAGCATTTCTGGGAATATTGTTTTTTTTTTTTGTTTTTACATTTAAAAAACAAATAAGCAATAGTTTTTCTGCCAGGACACTAATGAAGGGTGCTGCCTTTATTTGTTTTAAGCAAGGCTCCCAGATATCATCGTAGATAACTTCAATGAATCTGGAAACGATAAAGAAAAAAGTACTGTGTTCAATGTTAGAAAAACGTATCTGCTGTCTCTTAACACGTTAGCTTGTGGTTAAACGCGTTAGCTTAACACGTTAGCTTGTGGTTAAACACGTTAGCTTGTGTTAAATACAGCCTGCAGCTGTTGCGCTTAAAGTAAAACACTGAGCTAACAGTTAACGTGAATTTTAATTACTTACCTCCGGCATGCTTGATCCGACCCGTATCGTGACCCGACATCAACGCCATTTGTACTTTGGAGACTTAAGAGGGATGGATATTGCGTGAATGGCTGCTCCGTTTTGGCGATGTGGTAAGCGGTGGTCATACATCTTTTGAGCTGGTTGTGGCTCTCCTCGTTAAGCCTTTGGACACAACGGTCCATAGGTCCAGGAACATTAGTGCGTTTTTTTGCCTCAACGCAAGCGAAGTGCGGGGCTGATTTTGCGTGGATATCCAAGTTGTTTTTTCGGAAGCTTTCGCTCCCGCGGAAAAACGAACTGGTTTTGTCAGCCTTTGACGGGAATTCCCTGCATACCACACAAAACATGACTTTCCCATCGTAATCGACCCACGGAAAAGTTTGCTTCCAGGAAGGCAGGAAAGTTCTTCTACGCTTCGTCTCGGAACCCTCGGCCATTGCTGCGGTCTGACACGCATGCGCGCACGCGTACACACAGAGACACACGCATGGCACTTGCCCGAGCGGGCAAGTCGAACCTGTTCAGACTTGCCCGCCCGTTATTTTTACTTGCCCCGGGCAAGCGGGCATCCGTTAATGTCGAACCTTGCAGTTTAAAGAAGCATATATCAGGCCTCTCAAAATGTACATGGTGTATCCGAAAACAGACAACTATTTAATCCACTTAGAATATAAAACTATTGGGTTGCATTGATGTTTTCTACACCACAGGTTCATCTAGTGGACCAACATTATCAGAAAGAGTTCAAGCCTTTCCTGGCTGATAAGTTCTCCGTGCTGCCAGTCAGCGGAGAGAGCGAGGAGAAGGACTTCTTCGGAAAAGTGGTGAAACAATCCGACGTGGTCATCTGCACCGCGCAGATCCTGTTCAACGCTCTGACTAACACGGAAGAAATCAAACACGTCAAGCTCTCGGGTGAGTAAAAAAAAAAAAAAATAAGATACGATGCTTGCAATGACAGTGAGATCCGTAGGTAAGAGATCTTTGATGAACTGGCGGTTCCTTACAGACATCACTCTGCTGATTATTGACGAGTGTCACCACACCAACAAAGAAGCAGTGTACAACAAGATTATGAGGCTGTATTTGGAGGAGAAGGTGAAAGGAGCCGGGAAACTGCCACAGATCCTGGGTCTCACGGCCTCGCCGGGGACGGGGGGCGCGAAGACTCTGGAAAAGGCTGTGGACCATGTGCTGCAGGTCGGGGGTTTCCTCGTTGCACTTGGCTTTCACTATTTGTTTTCTGAGTCGGTTCAGCTGATGTCCTTTTATCTCTCTCTCTCTCTTACAGATTTGTGCCAATCTGGACTCGGACATAGTTTCAACTAAAAACTTCCGTCCCCAGCTGAAGGAGGTGGTACCCAGGCCGAAAAAGAAGTTCGACATCGTGGAAAAAAGGCTTCAAGTAAGTTTTTTTTTTTCCTTTCGTTAAAAAAATAAAACCCGCTCTAGAATTTAAACATTTATAAATTTGACATCATCCAGTGGTTTTTACCAGAATACAGACATAAACAGTGGCAGAAAGTCATAGAAACAAACACTCAACCTGACTTAATCTGGGTTCACTGTGACCACAGAACATGCAAAAGCTCCAGTTTGGTTTGTCCATTCTGGGCCACTGTAGAATCATGGTGGTACAACATGAGATTCAGGGAGGGAGACCTGCATACATAAAATCAGCTTAATCTAGTGTAATAAACACAACAATTCCTATTTTTGAGGAAAATATATCCAAATAAAACACACTTCTGAATATTATATTCCATTTTTGCTGAATCTCTTCCACTAGATGGTGCTAAACAATGTTAAATCTTACACACTGTACCTTAAAGACATGCAAATAATTCCATATATGGTACAATCACATACAAGTTATTCAATGCTGGACACAAATATATGGTTTTCTCCTCTAGGATCCATTTGGGGATCATCTGAAGAGAATGATGGAAAAGATCCACAGCTTCATGCCCATACCTCAGGACTTCAGACTGAGAGAGTGCGGCACACAGGAGTACGAGGCGGACGTGGTGCTTCTGGAGCAGATAGGTCAGAGCAGGCAGCCTCCCATGCCACTTCCTTTAAAAGGATTGCACATTTGCCTGGGAAGGGCACAAATGAAATGTCTGAAGAAACGTTGACATATTCAATATGTTTTATATTGGACCAGGAGTAAAAGAAAACAGCAGAGTCCTGGCACAATGTGCTCTCCATCTCAGAGAGTACAACGATGCCCTCCTCATCAAGGACACCCTGAGGATGATGGATGCTTACCGCTCCTTACACGCTTTCTACACCACCAAGGGCGTCGCCCCCATGGATGAAACAGGCTCCTTCCTGTTGAAGCTTTTCCAAGGTAGGAATCCGGGAACATTTGATCCTTGTCTTTGATCCGTGATTTCTATTCACGTTGCCGCTCACGCAGCATAAATCACTCTCGCCCGCACACAGGCAACCAAGCGGAGCTGAGGGAAATAGCGAAGAACTCTCTGTTCGAGAACCCCAAGATGGCCAAGCTGGAAAGCGTCCTCTTGAATCAGTTCAGACCAGATGTGCATTCGAGGGGGATCCTCTTCACTAAAACGCGGAAAAGCACCCACTGCCTGAACGACTGGGTCCTGAACAACAAAGCCCTGCAGGACGCCGGCATCAGGGCAGCAGTCCTCACGGGGGCCGGCAGCAGCGTGGGTCACATGACACAGGTACTACAACCACCTGCTAGCTGTTCAATTAAGGAGTGTGTATGTGTGTGACTTCGACATACGGCAGGGCGGTATGAACAAAAATTTATATTGCTGCATTTTTCAAAATCATACCGGTGTCATGTTTTTGGACTTTTTTTCATACATGCCGAGGTGTGTTATTTTATAATTTATAAAATAATTTCTGCAGTTACTTGGCTTAAAATTGCATTAAGCAAATGTTTCTTAATATATGATTGTATCTAGTATAGATATAAATATATAGTAAAAAAAAACTGTCTGCAGAACCTGTTATTACCCTTTTCTTGTCATAGGCAAATGCACTGTGTTCTACACCACCAAGGGCGTCGCCCCCATGGATGAAACAGGCTCCTTCCTGTTGAAGCTTTTCCAAGGTAGGAATCCGGGAACATTTGATCCTTGTCTTTGATCCGTGATTTCTATTCACGTTGCCGCTCACGCAGCATAAATCACTCTCGCCCGCACACAGGCAACCAAGCGGAGCTGAGGGAAATAGCGAAGAACTCTCTGTTCGAGAACCCCAAGATGGCCAAGCTGGAAAGCGTCCTCTTGAATCAGTTCAGACCAGATGTGCATTCGAGGGGGATCCTCTTCACTAAAACGCGGAAAAGCACCCACTGCCTGAACGACTGGGTCCTGAACAACAAAGCCCTGCAGGACGCCGGCATCAGGGCAGCAGTCCTCACGGGGGCCGGCAGCAGCGTGGGTCACATGACACAGGTACTACAACCACCTGCTAGCTGTTCAATTAAGGAGTGTGTATGTGTGTGACTTCGACATACGGCAGGGCGGTATGAACAAAAATTTATATTGCTGCATTTTTCAAAATCATACCGGTGTCATGTTTTTGGACTTTTTTTCATACATGCCGAGGTGTCTAATAATTTATAAAATAATTTCTGCAGTTACTTGGCTTAAAATTGCTTTAAGCAAATGTTTCTTAATATATGATTGTATCTAGTATAGATATAAATATATAGTAAAAAAAAACTGTCTGCAGAACCTGTTATTACCCTTTTCTTGTCATAGGCAAATGCACTGTTTAGTGTTGCAATGCCAACGTCAACGTTACCTGCCAACATGTCCTCATATCCGAGGACGTTCTGCAAGTCCTGCAACTTCAGCGTCAGATTTTTTTTTTTTTTAAGCCAAAGTACTTCCACAGAAACGACAGGGCTTCTCTTTTTGGTAGAAGTTCCGCTGTCTGTGACATTTTCTCTGCATACAGTACAGGGGTATATGAAAAATTCGTAGAAAAAATAATGGTGTTAAACAATATACCGCCCAGCCCTGCTCAGTCCCAACTTGCCTTTATGTGCATCCTTTTCTTCGCAGAACGCACAGGAGGACACGATCCGCAGTTTTCGCCGGGGCACTCTCAACCTGCTGATCTCCACCAGCGTGGCGGAAGAAGGCCTCGACATCCCCGAATGCAACCTGGTGGTTCGCTACGGGCTGCTCACCAACGAGATCGCCCAGCAGCAGGCCAGCGGACGCGCCCGCGCCAAAAACAGCCAGTACTCGGTGGTGGCGCAGAAAGGGGGGCGGGAGGAGCGCAGGGAGCAGATCAACGAGCACCTGGAGGAGCTGACGGCGGAGGCCATCACTCAGGTCCAGGAGATGAGCCGCCAGGTGTTTAACAGAAAGGTGAGGCTGGAAGCCTTCCTCCTTTTTCATCCTATCACACTGCTGAAAATGTGCCCGCCAACACATCAAATTGTTCTTTGTCCAGGTCTCCGACCTTCAATCGCAGGCGGTGAGAAGCAATAGACTTTCAGAGCAAAGCAAAATGGAGAAGAAGAGCCGCTTCCTGGCCTCCAGCGTCCAGCTCCTGTGTCGAGGGTGTTTAAAGCCCGTGGCGTCTGGCAGCGACATCAGACTTGTTGAAAAAACGCAGTATGTCAACGTGAATCGCAACTTTCAGTGAGTCGTGGTTTGAGAGTTAATGCAGAAGTCCATACAGGCCCGAGTCTTTGCAAGCCTCTCTAATCTTGGCTTGTCTTTGTTTTTTTTTTCAGGAGGCACTACAAAGTTGGACGACAGATTAGCCTGGACAGGACTTTTGAGGACTGGGAGCCTGGGTGCAGGATCCAATGCAACAAAGACGACTGCGACAGGGTACAGTCAGACAGACATGGCGTCCCACTCGAGGCGGCTCATTAATAAGGTTGATACCGACGCCTGTGTTGAGGTGTGAATTTGATCTTATGTGTATTCACAGGAATGGGGATATGAGATTAAGTACAAAAAGATCGCCCTGCTGCCCAACATAGCGATCAAGAACTTTGCCCTGGAGACCCCTGAAGGCAGGATGACGGCCAAGCAGTGGAAGGCCGTCGAGTTCCCGGTTAGGGACTTCTGCTTTGAAGAATACTACCAAGAAAACTTCGATGACATGGACACTGAATGACACGCATGACAGCAGGGCTGCTTTTTCTCTCTGTGCTGATTTACAAAAGGTAAACCATTGTTTTATTTTTTTTTTAAAGGTACTTACCAATGAGCGCATGCTTTTTAAAGATTCCCTCCATGTAGCAAACATGAATTTCTGCCTGTGAGGCGGCCGCGGTGGCGTGCTAAAACCCGCTACGCATCGGTCATGCTTGAAATTAACAGGGCGGCTTTGTTGTTTCTATTTACTCTGCTTCATCTCAAGTCAAGCACAGCAACAAAGTGCTGTCTGAACTCTGTTACGTGTCTGTTACTGCTGTTACATGAACCTGAACCATCATGAACCTGTGAAAGTGTCTTTTACCCTTTTTATACGATGATTTATTGTCAACTGAATTATAACATTACATGGTGTATGTGGGTGTAGTATGTAGACAGTGTGCATTTACTAGTAACTTCATATATCATGGCCTATGTCAATGAACTAAAAAAAATAAAAAGATGAATTCTAAATAAATATTCTAGTTGAATCACAAAGCAGTTTATTTTGTAATTATTGTTGCCTTAACAAACCACTAGATGTCGCTGTTGGTTAGGTAATGGCCACACCAGCAGCAATCTTCCAAATCCTGTGTTAAGTGTATTTCAAGGACATAAGGTATGCATACAAAAAAGGACATAACATCTTTTTAGGTTGTGTGAATGGATACTTTTATTTCACAATGAAATATTCAAATCAAATGGAGGCGATATTCAAAGCTGCATACTATTGTGCTTTTTCTCTACCTCTAACAAAAAGTGAATAAAGCCAGGATAGATGTAAGAGTGAGAGGGAAATACTAACCCTTTGCTTTGCTTGCTTGATAACTCGATAAAAAAAAGATAATGTACTATTTTCCTGCCTTAAACAAGTGTTTCTTAATGCAGGTTTATACTATTCATTGTGCTGCCCCTGCATGGCTGGATCAGTACACGGTTATGTATTTCAGCTAAACAGTCTACAAAGAGGAACAGATTTATTAGACTTGCAAATGATCATTTCACACACTGGCTTCCAAGGTACATTTGGTTGCGTAATAACTAATCGCTGTTACTCAGAACGCCTAGCAGCCTGATTTCTTTTTTAGCAACGCCGAAAAGACAGATTTAGACGACTAATCACGGAACGTAGTGTTTGCCCGAACTGTTTACGATGTCATTTGCTGCTGTGCTACCATACGTGAATCAATCCTGACGCTGCACACACGCACACATCTTCAGCTCTAACGTGCAGCCTGCAAAGCAAACACAAATTCTGAAGCGACAGCCACTGGCGAGGGTAAGCGGCCTCCTGGTGCCGATAGCCGCATCGAGCAGTTTCCCCTTTTGACCCATGACACATCTCCATGTGTCCTAGCAGGCGAGGCATGTTGAGGTCACCCTCACTCCGTGTCGCACGCGCTATAATCCCTTCTGATCGGTAGTGGCGGCGCAAAAAAACAGGCTCTGTTCCGGCATCATGCCTGACTCAGACTCAGGAAGGCGGAGAGGAGCCAAGCGGCGTGATGATTTCCTCTGATCAGGCCTCGGGCTCTATAATCAACGCTGATTTCTCACTGTTTTTTTTTTTACATCCCCAGCTCAACGACCTGAGCGTCTTAATTGCAATTAGCTCCCTTCTGAAATTAAAGCGCCGCGGAGAGGTGGAGGCGACGATGATAACACGGTATTCTGTTTATGTGTGTGTGTGGGTGTGTGTGTGTGAATTATCTACTATCTATGGGCGGCACGGCCCTGTCGGCTCACAGCAGGAAGGTTGTAGGTTCAAGGACTCGGGGTGGGACCTCTCCGTGAGGAGAGGGGGGGTTCTGCGCGGGTTCTCTCCGGCTTCCTCTCACCGTTCAAAACCGCTGAGGTTAATTGGAAGCTCTGAATCGCCTGTAGGTATGAGTGTGGGAGGGAACGGTGTGTGTGTGTGTGTGTGTGTGTGTGTGTGTGTGCTCCCCACAGTAGAACCGCTGATGGACTGTCTGGGTCTGAAGTACGCTGGGATCAGCTCCAGCAGACCCCCATGACCCTGGTGAGGACCCCCATGACCCTGGTGAGGGCTAATCTAGTCTGTAGAAAACGCACGGATCTATTGCGTCTGTCCGTCAACTGTATGTATTTGGTCTAATAGCTGATAGGAGAACTATATGATATGAGTCAGTTTTTAAATCGATAGGGTGAGGGGGTACCACAAAGTTTGTGTGTTCCTGCCGGATTTGATTAAAAGCTGTAACTAAAGTTTTTAAAATCTTTCTGTCTGAAAGGAGGACAGTCCTGCAGGCACTAGATGCTTAAAATTAGAACAGAGGCCTGTATGTAAATGTAAATTCTTTGTGCTTGTGTTATGCTACAATATGTGTGTGTGTGTGTGTGTGTGTGTGTGTGTGTGTGTGTGTGTGTGTGTGTTTCTACTGTAATGTGCACTGATATGAGATGGGGACTGCAAATGCGAATTAGTTTATAGCCGTTTCCGGAATAATATTCGTATTATTCCCTGTCAAATACAGAAATAAATAATAATTCCAAAATATATTACTGTAGTTAAGCCAGAATAGCGAATTACTGATACGCCTTGTCACAAAACACCTAGGCCCGCTCAGATGTCTTTTAAAACGTGAAAGCAATTGGATCATATCTGCATGTTTAGACAGAATAAACAGGAATCCTATTTTCTGTGAGTGGTGATTTGAATACAAATTGGTGTGTTGTTGCTAAAATGTAGGCAGTCTTTCTTTCTTTCTTTTTTTTTTTTAATACAAATTAACAGTTTCCTCTTCATCTCGTCTTGGACAGGAAAGCCTTCGACACTGGACCGACCGGCGGTTCTTTAGCATAATTAGCGACGTGGAGTCGAGGGAGGGTGACCTGTGACCCCCAGGCGGTAAAACCCAGTGAGGGTCAGGCTAGAAGATGAACAGGCTCTCAGTTGGACTTTTCACAGTAAAATATCCAGGGACAGCATATATATATATATATATATATATATATATATATATATATATATATATATATATATATATATATATATATATATATACTGTATTCAGCGGGCATTCGACTTGGCACAACAGAACTAACATTAGCAAACAAGCTGTGACGCAGGTGGAAACTGCAGCAGCTCGGCGCCAGGTGAGTGTTTCCAAGGTCATTATGAATTGGCAGCCCGGTTTATAAACGTAGCTACACACTTAGAGTTTCTTTACTCCTCTATTTTCCTCCAATACAGAGAAGTTAACTTGTGTTTTTTTTCCCCTCCCTTCTAAAAAAGTTCATGGGCAAACGTTTGGATGCAAAGTTGAAACAAGAACAACAAAAGACCATGAATATAATCAGTCATTCAAGTTCACTAAATATAATAAAGATTTAGATAGAATTGTGACAGGCAGACACTGCAGACGAACACACACACACACACACACATATATATATATATGTATATATAAATGGTAACAGGCTTTTTAAAAGTTTTCCAAATAAATAATATTTACTGACAAATGTAAAATACAGTTTGAAATATGCATTCACCAGGTTTCTTAAAATGATGAATGAAAATGATTTTGTCCAATTTGTAAAAATCTTTTTTTAACGATGCATTCTAATTATTAAATTCACCTAGAGTATGAAACAAGCTGATAGCATATATATATATATATATATATATATATATATATATATATATATATATATATATATATACAATTAGAAAAAAGTTTAATACAATATATGATATCACTAATAAATATCAAATATCAAAAATGTAAACAGCCAATCCTATCCTTTGATTATGGTGCATTCTAATGGCGAATAAAAATTCAATATATAGAACTTAAATTCCTTCTTTTTATCTTGTCTTAATAAAAGTAGTATATTTAAATGATCTATTTATTGATGACATGTTTATATTAATATATTTTCTTGCTATATTGCTATCCCTTACATAATAGCATACAACCTTTGTGCAGAAGTGTACAGGAGAACTTCCAGCGTCAGCCTGGACTCACACACACACACACACACACACACACACTGAAGTGCACGGCTCGACACACACAGCTGCTCTGTGCGCTCTTCACATACCCGGTCCAGGAGGAAACTCTCTCACAGGTCACAGGCAGAGACAATGACAGACGGAAATATCCCGCTCGGCACACGGCGAGGCCCCCCCCCCCCGGGACCGGTCCACCCGTCAGCCAGCTGCCCTCGCCAGTGATAGAGCGATGGTGGCATTAATAGTCCTACTGTATGTTGTTATGTGTGACGTTTCCAGTTCGGAGTGTTGTCAGGCTGGGCGTACGGGGCTGTAACTCGGTTATGTTCGGGGGGTGGGGGTGGGGGGGGGTCTTGTGGTTTTGCAGGGAGCGCTGGTGTCTTTGACACCTCTGTCTGCTAACGCCATCTGGCCTTTTTTATTTGGAGGGCCGTGTCAAGGCCATCGAAACGTTCTGGGAATGGTTGACGCGACCACAGTTTGATTCCCAGCTGGGGGACATTTGTTGCGTGACACACACCCCTCCCTCTCTATCTCTGCTTTTTCCTGTCACCAGTGAATTGACTCTCAAAGTTAAACAAAAAAAAAAGCAGCAAAAAGCTTTTGGGTGAATTCAAGATGGAGACTGTTTGGGGTTTGAATGTATTTGTCTCTTTCCAGCCAGATGCTGGAAAACGCGGTTAACATGAAACCAATGGAAAAGCCTAAGGGGAGAATTGTTGTACTCGCTCGTGTCCTTTTGAGGATGTAGCTTTCTGAAGTGGACTAGATCGTGGCTGGTGAGTTAACCAACCCTTTGTTTCATGCTTTATCACAGAGAAGATAAAAGAGACGCTTGTCTCTGCCGTCTGCCACTTTGCGGCTGGGCTTTTTTTGTCAGCTCCTCACTGACTTGTCACTTTCTCCAGCGCGGGATATGACAGAAGCGCTCGCTCGGATTATTGGAGTCGAGAAACTCAAGGATGAAGTCCTGATAAGTTCTTTGACATGCCCCCCTGCAGATTGTGCAGCTGTTTCACTGGCAAATGAATTCCCTTCTAAAAAAAACAAAAACAGACATTAACACGTATGTCAGAATGTCTGTTGACAGATTCATGGTCTGTCATAATGAATGGCATTGCTGTGCGTACTGTGGCTTGGTTTGGGCTAAAATAAGTGTCTTTCTGTCCTCTCTTCCTCCGTCGTTGCCATTGACCACAGTTCGTGTTACTCTCATCGCTGTTAATAACTTTTTTTTTCTGTGCCGTGCACTGTCCACGTTCTCGATGTGTGTGCTCGACTGTGTCAAAAAAAAGTTCTGTACAACTGATAATTGAACTAACGTCAACAAAATGCAACATATAAATGCAACACTTTTTTTTTTTTTTTTTTTAAATGCAAATTTTTAAATTCAATGCATGCAAAAGGCATCTGTTGAAATTAATGTATGCGCTTCATCTTTTGCCAGGATAAATCTTCCACTTGGCAGGTGTTGCATATCATTGTGCTCCTTGGGCTGGTCACAATAAAAGTCCACTCTTCAAATATGTGCAATTTTATTTTGAAGGAGGAAGCCTCTGGCCACATCTGGTGCCACCACCATTCGCGTTACACAAGGCGACGCGTCAGAGTTGAGGGGTGTTGCCCCTGTGTGAAATTGTATCCCAAACATGCTCAATGGGTGAGTCTGAGCATGCAGGCCATGCACCAACCGGTATGTCTATAGGAATTGGAACATGTACCCCTGGGTTATCAAGTGGCGAAATGAGGTCACGGTGGTGGATAAATGGCATGAGACTGGGCCTCCGGATCTCAACAAGGTAACCTATTAGCTTGCCTATTTGTCAAATACTAGATGCCCGTTTAGGACCCTGGTGAGGATGACGAACATGCAGGTGGAACGGTTTCTGACAGTTTGTGCAGGAATCCCTCAGCTGTGTAAACCAGCGGCTGCAGCAGCTGTCTCAGACGATCTTGCAGGTGCAGATGCTGGATGTGGAGGTTTTAGGCCGCTTACATGTGGGCTTGCGGTTTATGAAGCCGGTTGGATGTACTTCCAAACCCTTGGAAACGTTATCCACAGCTTATGGGAGTGAAATGAACATTCAAATGCACAGTAAGATGGTTTTAGGAAAGAATTTGTGTATAAAATTTGACCGTCTTGTCTTAGATATTTTATTTCAACTCTTGTGAAACAGGGGCAAAAACAAACATGTTGCATTTATATTTTAAGTCAGCGTATTAGTCTGATTATGCAAAAATGTAAATGACTGTTTGTTGCAGCTCCACAAGGCACTGTACCCTAACCTGCTTACACGCTGTCACTGTGCATAAGTGCCCAATGCAGGAACTGTGTACGGTTGTGTCTGAGGAAGAGCGAGCGAGCAGGGGTGTGTGACAGCAGGGAGAGAGTCTATATTCTCAAGGCAAGGCCGGGGGGGATTTCATGGGTTGAAATAATTGTGCACACAAAGGAACTCGAAAAAAAGCATTTGACAAAAACAGGCCATCCCCGAGGTTGTTGCTGAGGGTATTGATTATACCATGAAAGCCTCACTAGTACGATGCAGTCAAGGCTTCGACGTGCAAGCTGTTATTTCCTTTTTTTTTTTTTAAAAGAGATGAACGAGAGGAGAAAATATGATTACCGCTGCCTGAAAAGTGTTTCAGTAAATTCTGCATCCTAGAGAGTAATGGAGGAGAAAGGAAACGGCACCAAAAAAAAAACGTTGATTCATTGGAGCAAGAACGAGGAGAGACAGATTAAAAAACAACGGCGGAGAGTTGCGAATACTTTTATTGAGTGTAAAATAGTGGGAGGTTGATTTAGTGGGGAAGAACAGCGGCATATGTCCTGGAGGAGGAAAACCACTGCACGAAAGTGAAGATCGTTGATCATTTGGAACCTCGCAAGGTCACTGGGCAGACTCCCGGAGATCGGCGGTAAACAGAAAGAGACGGCAACAACACAATAGTCTCGCAGGGCCAGTAGATACACGCTGTTACAATCCCCCAGTAGCACAAACCTGGAATACATCTTGTTTCTGAGTGCCCGTTAGAGCCAGAGATAAGTAGAGGGCTCACATGGCATAAAGAGATTTCTGCAGATTTATGAGGCTCTGGGACGGCGAGGTATTGATCCCCTCCCCCCCCCATCTGAACCAGTCGAAAGACGCCGACTGCGGCTGCGAAACCTCTGAGTGGCCTGCGCACATTAGAATTTGTTTCCAGCGAGCGACTAACCGTAATAGAGCATAAGACATTACTCGAAACGCTGTGAGAAACGGCAGCCACAGAAGGTCAAGTCTTCTAAATGTCAAGAATGTAACCGTAGAATATAAAAGTAAATACTTGAAGCGTTCACGGCAAGGCCGGTAGATTTTTATTTTTTATCTGTCGAGTTTTTGTAGATTTTAGAAGTTTAGTTTATCACACGGAATCCAAGCCGTCTGCGTCAAGCAGTGGCTTCACAAGGACTAAGAATCACACTAATCCTTTTAATTCAGGCAAAAAAGCTGTCATCAGGATGCCCGACAACATTCCATCGGACCTGTAGAAATACGTGCAATGAATGACCACTTAGCGGGGAAAAGCCATTGTGGAAAAACAAGGAAAAAACACCAAGCTTACATGGCCATTACTGCAAGGAGCAGTCTTTTTTCCAGTCATGTATTTGTTTTGACAGCTTGTACTAGCGTCATGAAAAGGAAAAGCTTCTACATCATTAAATACGGTTATCTTACTTAATTGTTGACATTTGATTAATTTTCCCTTATTAGACGCTGGTGGTAAATTAAGCACAAAAAGACAGAATTCAGAAATTGGTGGACAAAAAATGAGACGGGTTTCATCCAGTAACATGCAGTTGTGAATTTACATGAGGGATCTCATTTTAAGTTTAGTTTTTTAATCTATTGCATTCATAAACATACTGTGTATTCAAAATCCTGAAAATTCTGTAAAGTAAAATAAATTGAAATATTTAAGATTTCATTTCGAAATCCATGTTGGCTCATTGGAAATGGAACACTAATGGAATAGAGTGTTAGTCAGTATCGATAGTAACACACACATGTTTATCTAGTATTTAATGTCAATATTGCTGCTGTAAAAAAAAAGTGCAATATTATAATGAAATATGCTATACATCCATGTCAATCATTATTTAGCCCAATATCATGAAGAACATATTATCTTCTCATTTTGAAACAAGTAGCAAAAATAATAGAATTAAAAAAAAGATCAGCTTAAGCATGTTTAACAAACTCACGGAGCTATTTGCTAAACTAGCATAGAGCTTGATTAAATCTTCTGGTGACGAATGACATTTTAGATGGAAAAGCGTTTAAATAAGTTGGTATGAAGCAGTAAATCTATTGGTGAAATCTAGTGGCGAAATCTTAAAATCCACAGCAACGACATCCGAGAAAGGTCTTCTAGAAAGGTCATTTGATGACACGGATCGGGTCTTTTTATATATCACCTCGTCGACGTCGCCAACAACCAAAAAAAAACCCCCAAAAAACAACAGCAAAATAACAAATAGAGCCATCAATCAGGCTGCAGGTCATGGGCTGCAGCTTTGCCTAATAGAGGCACTACATTAACTGGTGGGGGGGTTTTGACAGATCCAATTACAACGGGCTCGGCACCTCTGCCACCGCCCTGCCCTCCAGGCTGCCCTCAGACTAGGAGCCGCGGGGGGGGGGGCACGACATCTGCGCCACGCCGGCCCGTCCACGGCCTCATTCATGGGGAAGCGCACAAGGTCTGCACATGCAGAAGTAAGTGGTGCTAGTGGTGCTCTATCGTCCTTCTAGGCTTTGGCTGTCCTCATGAAACTAATCATGCGCGCACAGCATGTTGGTAGTAAACGCACCGATCCCCAAACGAATACTTTCCATGCTTCCGCCACGCCCACACACACACACCCCACTCGTTTTCCCCGCATCCCTCAAAATGTCTATTCCTGTCCTCAGCGAAGCTGCTTTTCTCTCGTCTATATCCGCAAATGTCCAAATGATAGGTTTTGTGTCTGAGGAGAAAAAGGGAGTCATGCTTCACAAGACGGGAGCGCAGCAAAACATCTGACTGCTGCCAAGGAGGGGGGGGGGGAACATAAAAAAAAAAACTCTATTCTTTTGTCCTTATCTGAGGCCTGTTTTCATTGTGCAGCCCTGGCTCTCGCTCCAGCCACACTCCTCCTCCTCCATTATACCCGAGAAACAAGGCACGCGTCAATCTTTTCCTTTTTCAGCGGCTAATGTTCTATCTGTGCCCCACAATCAGGCCAATTAAATCGATCAAGCCGCTCAAAGTCATTTTCCGCCGCGATAGGAAGGTGGCGGCGGACTGACGGCGTCCACTCGCCGTGTCCATTGTTCGGAGAGAAAAACAACGCAGGGAAAAGCGCGGTAAATTAGCCTGAATGGATGCAGAACATGCATGCATGAATCAGTAGTTTAGTTTGAATACTAGAGGAAGGCCACAGCTTGACAACGTTTTCTTAGTAGAGGGTTACGTTTCGTACTGTGCCCGTATTTTTCCCGTTTTGTTCTGCTTTCCCTCCTTTCCTCCTCCCTTTCTCAGGTGGACATCGCTCCGAAAAATGCATAGAAAGATGACAGGCTTGTCCAAATGAGTTGCCCAAATACAGGTGAGCATGAACTGTGTGAATAATTCCTTTTTTCCTGCTTTATATATATATTTTTTCCCCAGGCTGATGTGAGCTATCAAAACCCTCGCGCGTGTCTTTGATGTAGCTCTCCATTGTCTTGCAGGAGCTGCAGGAAATTGAAAGCGAAGATCGGTGGGGAGGTGGTGGGGGGGTGTAGGTGGAGGAGGGGGGAGGACGGGAGCGACACGCGGCGTGTCAGGGTTTTTTTTTCTGGGACACGGCGCACGGAAATGAACTCGCCTCGCATGACCTGCGGGAGCTCACTCTCCGAATGCTGAGGATATACAGGGCAGAGCCACCTGAAGGAGAGTCATTCTAGAAAAAGAACACAAGACCAAATGAGTGGATGTTTTTTTTTCCCTTTTACTCACATTATTCGTATTTCTGAAACATCCCACCACCACAGATCTGATGTGATTCAGAGAAAAATCCCAAACCTTTGGAGAATTACACCAAAAAACGACACACCTGCTCAGCCTTAAAGGAGCGTCCGTCACTCCAGTGTTAAGAGTCAAATTCTAACGGAACCCAAATTTGATTGGAGAGCCACCGTTGCCTTGAAGGAAGGAGAGAATCTCTCTTTCCGGCTCCCCCTCTGGCTGTCATCCTCCTCCACAACAACACTACAAAGTGGTCCTAGGCAAGCTTAATGAGTCCATTTCTGCTCTTTTGCAGGACACGAAGAGTGGAATTAACATCTAATTTCATCACGGAGGTGGCATATTTTTTTTTTGTGAATATAGGCTATTTGAATATTTATAATAGCATCTTTCAATATGTTATTATTAGAAGCTTATTCATCCATTAGAGGCTGTAAATACTGCAAATTACAAGTCGCACACTTTCCCGCTTTTTAATTGGCCTATCCAACTGGAGCTGTACTCTGTCCTAATTAGTATCACTGTTTCTCCTGAAAACAGGCTTTTAATCACAACATATTTGTAGTGAGCTTACAAATCAGTGCAGGAATTCTATTTAGGTTTATGTGGAGTCTCTTTTGCGTTGTGAACTCGGGTTGTTTGAAAATGACTACGGAGGACAATTGCCGCACTCAAATGGACAGATAAGTAATGAAGGAGTGCTGTTCGTCCCCCCACCGACTATCATGCTCAGGTGCTGTAAAGGAGAAGTGGGAAGTGGGATGTTCAACGTGGCAGGTCAGGCCCAGGAAAGTGGGTTTGCTCTGGCGGGAAATGGCTATTTACGTAGCTGAAAATGGAGTGGGCCTTTCTGACATTTTCATAGCCCTGCAGGCAAGAGTAACCTTCAGCAGAAAACAGAACGATTAAAGAAGGCGGGAGAGAGGGGCGCACACTGAGAGGTAAGGCAGAAAGCAGCGGATTGCATGGGGAAAGCTGAAAAATGGCTGGAAACTTGAGTTTAGTAAAGAGAAATATGGGTAGATATAGACAAAAATGGTCATGGGAAAAGTGTGAGGAGAATGACTGGTAGGAAATAAAGGAGGAATATGCTAAACAAGGTTAACAAAATACTCAGATCTTATTGACAGGAATACAATCAAAGAAATATTTGTTGCAATTTTACAGCTTCACACCTTGATGCAACTATTAATAACTGCTATCAAACCACGCAAATCATTCAACCCTGAAACTTCCACCGATGTGACGTGTCAGAGAAATGATGCGTAGTACGTGGATCCAATTAGCGTTGCACAACAGCCTCCAGTAATATTTCACTCTTTGGCAACCTTGACATGATAATGTGTACCATGAAGGTGTCCCGTCCCTGTTACTATCATGTGAATACTGACTGAATAATCACAGGTGCAGTCAAGCATTGCATGCATTGCTTTGAGAAAGTATTTGGCCCTTTTTTGACCTTTTGCCACATTTCAGGCTTCAAATAAAATTTTTTCGTGAAGAATCAACACCAAGTGGGACACACCCTCCCCACTGTCACCACCATGTTTAATAGTGGTGGTGTGTTCAGGGTGATGTGCAGTGCTACTTTTACGTCAAACATAATGTTTTGTATTTTACCCAAAAAGTTTTTGGAACAAATTCCTTCCACACGTTTGGTGTGTCTCCCAAGTGGCTTATGCCAAACTTTAAATAGTTTTTTTTATGTATTTTCTCAAGAAGTGGCTTTCTTCTTGCTACTCTTCCAGAAAGGCCATATTTGTGCAGCGTGCGACTAATACAGATTTTCCCGCCTTAGTTCTGAATCTCTGCAGTTCATCCAGAGTGATCATGGGCCTCTTGGCTGCATCTGATCAGTCTCTCTTGTTAGAGGGATGGCCAGGTCTTATTAGTGTTTGCATTGGTATGATACTTTTCCCATTTCAATATGATTGCTTGAACAGTGCTCTGTGAGATGTTTAAAGCTTGTGAAATCTTTCTATATCAGAATCCTGCTTTAAACCTTTCCATACCAGTATCTCAGACCTGCCTGGTGTGTTCTCTGGCCGTCATGATGCTGTTTGTGCTTTAAACCTCTGAGATTCTTCTAAAAATATTTCAATTTCATCTTTATGATTATGAAGCCTGTATCTATGCTAAAAAGGTCAAAAAGTTCAAGGGGGTGAAATACACTTACAAAGCATTGTATCTGATAAATAACATAAGAGATACTGTAAGTGTGTCTCAAACAAAACAATAAAAAACAACTTTAGGTATAACCTTCTATCTTTCACACTTAACAATAATAATCAATACTAATAGTAGTAAAGTTTAGCAGTTTAGGATTGTCTCGTCTTGCGCACCTGCACTTTGATGTTGTTGTACATGTAAACGCATAGGATAGTGAGAAACGCAATTTCGATTTCTTTGTATGTCAAGTACATGTGAAGAAATTGACAATAAAAAAAAACTATAATCTATGATAGTATTTGAAGTCAAAGCAACTGATGCAAACTGTGCCTGCAAAGTATATCCACCACAGAAAAGTGGTTTCAATAAGTCGGCATTCTTTGTTAAAGTAGAATCGAACTTCCACAACTAATATACCATTCTTACACCAAAATTAGTGCATGTATGGATTTTTTAAACCAGCTGCGTTTCTCCTTTGCATGTTTATTTAGTGTCTTGCAATGCAGCACAATATGATCTTATTCAGTCCATATGTCTATAACAAGAAATATTCTCTTTTCTTTTATTATGGTTCTGTATTCTTATGATTTCCATAACGTTGTAATTTCAACCCTATATACCGTTTTCTAGAGTGTAACATCTGTTTAGATGTAAACCAGGGTAACACCCTGGGCAGGTTGCTTATCCATCACAGGACGACCACATGGACACACTCACACCTACAGGCAATTTCCAGTTTTCTCCTAATTGGGCCTGCGTGTCCTAAGACAGCACGCATGAGGCAAACTCTGTAAGAAAAAAATATTGCTACTGTATTAAAAGATAGGAATTGCAATTAAAGCCAACGCTATATTCTGTACGCTTTCTATTTTTCATACCTCTCCTGATAAAATGGCTGGTGAAACTTAATATTATTGTTAATATCAATAATATAATTATAATTGATATGGTGATGTGCATATCAGATGGCCATAAGACATGGAGAATTGAAGAGAAAACCTTGTGCGAAAATACATTATTTCCCTGTGATTGTGTTGCCAAGGAGATCTGTGATTATATCAGTAGATGCAGCTAATAGACCTTGATTATGAGCATAATTTCCTATAAATGACTCCTTTGCTGAGACACAAGGAGTGTGAGAATATATTAAATCTTTCTCCTGTAGCCTAATGACACTGCATTAAGAAACTTCCACTGATCTTTGTATTTTCTTCCCGCTCTTTATGTCTCTCTTTTATAATTAAATGAGACTGTGGGTTCATGAGCTATGACTGTGTCATTACTTTTGAATAGGTAAAGCTGTGCTGACGGGGTGAGAATGACATATCAGCGCATCTACTATTACTACGACTTTATTCATTTGATTCTACCATTCACTTCATGCTTCTTCAATATCCTGCCAAGGCTATGTGGAGAGAGAGAATGTATTTAACGTGATAGAAACCCTATAGCCAGGCGTGCAGAGTATGACATACTGTATCACGAATGACCATTTCCTGTCAGAGTGAAATAAATATACATGTATTGTGTTGAAGTCAATATACGGCGATCTAATAAAAACAGAGCTTATATATGAGCTTTTGCTGGTAAATTGCACCACAGGGAAAGCTAAATGTTTCAATTTCTCAGCCTCGGTGCTGCAGAAAGCAACAGACATGAGGTGTAAGGATGGCTCACACATGTCACTTTGACAATTAATTAATCCTGCAGGGACCCAGTAGGCAATCGTCCATAATGTAGTTTTCAAGAGGACAAAAAGCCTCCGCTTCAACACAGTGAAGTGCTTCTCTCAACTCTCAGGCAGGGTCACCACGGAGAGCCAACAGATGAGAGATTCTTAGCCGCATTTAAACTATTATTCTCAGCAGTCTTTGTTCAACAAACTATTTTTAGAGTTTTTACATAGCATTATGCTCACATAAGCTACCTGAGGGTGAGCCTCCTGGTAAAGTGACAGTGGCTCACCTCAGTGGCAGATTCCTCTGTGTAGAAGATGTGGGAATAGGCGTTTCTACTTATTAATATGTATGTCTCTTTCTTCCTCATCCTCCCCGTGGAATAAAAATCTGATGGTGTGTCGTGTGAGAGCCGGGAGGCTTTGTTCCTCAGCTGGGGCTGTGTCTCCCTCGCTGGGAAAAATGCCATGAAAGTCAGCAACAGCCATGGGGGGTTTATTGCCTAGTTATAAATCATACAAGCCTGTTAGGTTATGGATGCTGTTAACTTATCGTTACTGTTACATGAGTTATGACTATGAACACTCTGCTGCTGGAAGCCACATTTGTCATTATATCCGTTTTGATTTGTCATGTTCCAGGTAAACAGAAACAGTTTGGCACAAGGAGTATGTAAGAAGCTTAGTTGAGTGATTTTAATCACAATGTGGCCCTCATTGGATGTATAAAGGTTTGTAGCGTGCATACTAATCCAATCAGTGCACATTTTGATTGGTCTTCAGAGATTTAATGAAGCGGTTTGAGAGTTTAAGAGAGATGCTAAGCACAAATCCATTATGTGACAGTTACAGGACAATTTTGTTTCCTCATGAATCACTTGGGAAAAAGACTGTAAGCAAGAAAACGTTGGCGAGAATGTTTCTATCAAATATATATTTATAACAACATTCAATTAAAAGAAAATTAAATTTGCACTGGCTCTCCAACATTTGACATTTATAACAAGACTACTGCCTATAATATTGCATATCCCTATAATTAATAATTAGCAGATTTCATCACTTGCACTTTCCATCTTTAGAAGCGATTTCTTTTTCAGTAACTGTCAGTCACACGTGAATTACTGCAAAAATCTGAAAAATCGTATTATCAATTAGTGTGTCTCTTTCGGGAAGTCTATTAATGTCTGTAAAAAAATGGCAACATAGTGTTTATTATTTTATTAGCTTGTTTTTTAGCTTGTTTGCCTTGCATACCCTTAACTAAGTCAATGTGCTGCCCTCTAATTCGTACCAGCCATTTGCTGTTAGTGCCTCAGTGGCCGGGCAACATAATTAGCACTGTGGTTATCCCATTGTACCCTTCTAATTAAAAGGAACGCCATGGGCAAGTGACCATAGACAAAGCAGCAGCCTGCACCCACTTTGGAGAAAACAGTGCAAATAAACCGTAAGTGCTGTTGTAGTGGGTTATGAGATTTTAAGTGGCCTCACATTTCTTTTAAACAGAGCACATTAAATTTATGACTTACTTCCCAGAGGGCGCAGTGTCTTTAAAATGCAGTAGCTAGGTATACAACAGTCACACTGAAGTGGCACTTTCTACAACACCATGAAATGTCACTACTGAGATGTGCCTTCGTTCAGAAGACACAGGATTGAATGTGGTTAAAAAAAAAGTTCCTTACGGTAAAGTGTTGCCAGTTTTTGAAAGCAAGGACATTTCGTTACAAAAAGGAAAAAAAGTCCATTCTCAGACGCTGTTAAAAAAAAATCATCACATAACACAGTGTGAAATGATCCCTGACTTGTGTGGACTTTTGCTCAAAGATGCATGAATGAATAAAATGAGCTTTGAAACTGGAGTTTATATTCCTTTCATACTTAAAAAAAAATGACAAAAACCCTCTTTCATGAAAAAATAGGGTGTTTATTTATACATTATTAAAGTCCAACTGAATAAGCAATATAAAAGCATCTAACCTCAGCGCAGTGACGTCTTTCTGCTATAAATAGTGTATACAGGCGGTAGAAAATGTTGGGAGAAATTTGATTGGCTGATTTGAAAGTGGACATATAATATGTGTAGGACAGATCGGGCAACAGCACAGCCTGGGTGTCTCAGGCATGGCGGACCACTCGCTTTGATTGACAGGTTGATGTAATGTGACCATTGGTAGAAATTGCCCTGGGCGAGATGATGAAAGTTATGTGACATTTCCTTTAGCAATGAGAAAAATATGATTTGAATTTTGATATAGAACTAAAACAGAAAATTAAAAAGAGTTAACAGTATGCCTAGGGATGTAATCTATGTAAAAAAAAATAATTTCCATTAATTCAGCACTGATTAGAGATCACTACCTGTATCCTCAATTTATAAGCAAATCACAGATGGTAATTGTGTCCGAAAGAACACAGAAAAAAAAACACCATGAACCCCAAAAAAATCCTTGGAATGAAAAGGAAGGTAAATGAAATGAAAAAAGGTAAATGAAATGGAGTTTTTTTTTAAAAGACTTTCTCCTCATCCTCCTTAATTGACTGTTGATGTTAACCTGCTGGCCTCCGTCACTGTTGCTGTTGGTTTAAGCATTAGCTGTGAACTAATAAATTATATTTAAGACTAGACGTACTCCAGTAGTTACTCACTCAGTTACATCAACAGTGACTATAAATAGCATTGGTCTTGTCAACAGAGACATCCGGCTTAGACTTTGGAACATGACACTCATAATCACTTACCATTATTTTCTGTGCCACTCATTAATAATAGATGGTAAAAAAAAAAAACTGTGTTAATGACATCAAAAGAATTTGTGGTGTTAAAACTAGTTACCATTATTGATGCATCAACTTTTAAACACACACACACACACACACACACATTTATATATATATATATATATATACATACAGTCTTTTCAGAATTACATATTCTACTGTGTTGGAGCAACAGGTGCATAGATGTGGATTATAAACCTAATAGTTGATGAAAAGTTAAAGAAAATGCACTCTAAATGGCACAATTCAGAAGAATTTTTAATGCATTGCTCTCTAGCCAGCATCTTTTTTTTTAAACTTCCATATTACTCTTTTTTTTATTCTTCATACACCCTGGCTGCACTTAACGTCGCTGAAGTTAATCAACTGCCTGAAGCGCCATCAATCCCTTTGTTTTGCTCCTCTCTCTCTAGTCCATCAAACGCTCCGTGATGGCTTTTTAAAGTTCACGTTGAACACAATCAGCTTGCCACTTTGGTTGCTGTGGTGACCAGGTTGTTGAGTGTGAATTTAGGAAGCTGTAGAGGCCTGGCAAGATTTATGGCTTGTATTGTACATTTGGTAATTTATCCACCAGGAGGAGGAAAGAATTGAATGCATATAAAGGTAAGAATATACGTCTTGGCAAAATGTATGTAACAATGTGACATTTTACAATTGTTAAATTCCAATATGGACATTTAAGGGAAACATGCCTTGTTCCAAAGGTGTATTAGGTAATTTTGCATGTTTAGGTGGAATAATTATCCACTTATAGCTACACAGTTGGTGGTTCACCGACTAACAAAAGTTCTATGCAAAGAATTTACCAACCCAATATTTAGCGATTCACGTTTCTTTTTTCCTAATATGATTACTTTTTATATTAGAGGGTGTTCTGTAATGATGACGACAAGACGAAGGTCACAGTTTACCAACCTCTGGTCTATAATTGGCTCTGTCAACACAGAAAGGGCAAATTTCACCAACACTCTGTTCCGAAACCTTATGGGAGGCAGGTGCATGGGGTGTGAGGTTGTGCAGGGTTTGGACAGTGACTTGTCAGATACCTCTTAAGGTTTAGTATTTGGCTTACATCCTGCCTTATGTAAGCCAAGTACTTTGGACTAGTAGCCCCCTGGAGCTTAGGAAAACAGACTAAAATGTCATAACATGAGAAAAGGAAGCCGCTCTGCTGTTGGCACATTTTAATTCTTTTGCAAGCCGGACACTAGTGTTAATATGCAACAAATCTATAATTGATGTTCCTTTTTTTATATGGAGATGGTTCTTTCTAGTGTTACGTGTCAGAGGGGAGTGACAGCAGGGTTGTGTTTCACTCACCGTGGACTTGCGTGTGGTTTATTTTTATGATCACTACTTGTTGGCGTGCCAGCACATTTGCATGAAGAAGGACATATCTAGTGCTCATAAATAGGAGAGCCAAGTGTATCCATCAACTCTGTCGACAAGCCTCTTTGCACCTCTCTGTAAGAGTCATGCTACTGTAAAGGAGCCCAGCACACATTATTCCGGGCAATTGGCTTTTCTGATAATCGCAACATGCTGACTCGTGTTAAGATAACAATCAGCATGCGAGCCAGCAGGAAAATAGAATTTTACTGAAAAGGCCCTAAAAAGTAGCTAGTGGTTAAATCACATCATCAGTAAACTCGCCATTCTAAATAATATTTTACTTGGATGAGAACTCCTGTGCTGGCGCTGAGATGTTGATTGTTCCTCCAGTGACTATTTTGGAGTGTGGGAAACAGTGTGAATGTGCCAGTGTAAACAGCTCATGGAGCAAACTATACACAGCGTTCAGATTTTACAAATCGCAGTCACCTTTGAGTCAGATCACAAAGTGCGGTACTGCCAAATGCTGCGTTAACAGACTTTGAGCGGCAGCCACCACATGGAAGGAAATTAAAACAAACGTGTCATTTAACACCATATTGTTTCATATTCATTAATGAAAATAATTACTGTGGTGGCAAATATTAAATGCCTCTTATTATAGATAGTGAGATGTAATTTTTTTTTTTTTTTTTTAGGAAGGTAGATCTAGTCTGCACAGTCCCTGCTCACCTCATTCACTTCCGTTTCAATCAACCAATCAGGGCAGAGGCTCATTAATATTAAGAGACAGACTCAGAATACACCTGTTCTTTTCCATGGAGAAGCTTGATGGAGGAGATGTAAAAGTGAGATGATTTTTCGCCATTTAAAACAACAAATCTGTATATTGTTAGTGATATAAAACTGCACAAAACCCAGGAATATTAAACAATGTGGGATCTTTAAAGTCATATTGCATTAAAGTTAATATTGGTTTAACAATAACAAATAATCCACACAAAAGTCTGTTTAGAGAGAAAGCGCTAGCCTCGTATCCCTTGGAAGCTAAAGAGGTAAAATATAAATATAGCCGTATCGTCATTGCTCGTTAAAATCACAGGTGTAACGAGCCATTTAGATCAGAGTCAAGCTTCACCGCAAAAACGCAGAAATGACATCTGGCCGCATATTTCAAAATAAAACTCAGCTTGACGGCTTTTGGTCTCTAAAGTAACTTCAAAAGAAAAAGAAAAGAGGACCATGTAACCGACAGCAAACGTAACATTTTATGACCTAAATAGCTTCTCGCCTTGGTTCCCCGCTATCGCTGCGGCCACATTAGCCGTGCTTTTATTGTGAAGGGGCGGGCTCCGCAGCCCGCACGCGCCGCTGGAGCACGCGCTCTGCTGCCCTGCTGCTGTTTGAGTTGCAGCCAGTCTTCACCAATCTGGTTCCCAACTGTCAGTGGACGCGGACGAGCACCGGGGAAAAAAGTCAGAACGGAACGGGACCGGTAAGCGGAGAGATCTCTAATTCTAGGCTCCTTCGTTTAAAGCTTTTTTTTTTTACGTTTTTATTATTTAAATTTGTATTTTTTGAATCATCCGAGAAAAGGATGTGAATGCGACTTCCAGTTTGAAGTGTGGGTTATGTTTGTGTTGGGTTGTGACAGACTGGAGTAATTTAAACACTGGGGGCTGTAAAGTTTTATTTCGCTGGATGGATGGATAGAGACTCAGTTGCGCATCAGCAGCACCAGACATCTATATAATCCCTCCTCCTTTTCCACACATCCCATATGGGACAATAAAGTGCATCATGATTGAAAGACAGATGTAAAACTAATATCAAACAGCGTACGTAAGGGAGATGTTGTATCACTATAACGTGGATTTATTTCCTGTTGGACATTGATAGCAGACTCCAAACCAAAGAAGAGGTTACATATAACATTTTATAGGCTGTTGCAAGTCGATACTGGCGACCTTTCCTATCATGTGCGCAATATTATTCCCCCACCTCTACTTATGATCACGAATAGTATTTCCACTTAAAAAATATGTTCCTTCTCATGCACTTTCTCCTTTACACTGCAGCTTATTGATAGTGAATTCTGTGTAACTATGATAGAATATTACCTGTGCACTCTTTTATATACTTCTAATAGCCTACTTATAGGTATTAATGTACTTGCATTATCTGATTTTGCACTGTTTCTCTCACCTTTGGTAAAAAGAGACAGTAATCAAAACATAATATTACTATAAGTGATTCAGTTTTGCATTTACAATCAGCGTTGACTGTCCTACTACATCCTTACATCCCATTGATGGGCATAAAATTCAATTTTCACATTTTCTTTCCAGGGTTCATTGCCCTCGAAGTAGGAAAACCTTTTTCTTTGCATGTTGAACATGTTTCCACTATGAGACCCACACGCTAAACAAACCAAATCTGACATGCTTTACTGCGACCGCTCATTGAGAAATTCTTGAAGTTTGACATGTCTAATTTATCAATGCAAGACGTGCAGTGAAAAAAAAACAGTCCATTTTCTAGTCATAACTACACAAGAGAGAAGGATATATGTTGGAATCAGTGTGTGAAACTGTCAATTCATTATATTGAATTCCTACCGCTTGTATAAGTATAAGGTGTGATAAATCAGGTTTAATATCACAGGGTTGATTTAGAGAAACTGGCACGGCACGGCTGCTCTGTACAGACGTTATTTATGGTTGGCATCGTTCGAGTTGGCTTCTGCTGAATGGCTCCGGCTGAAAGATGCTGCAATCTGTCCGGCTGTTACGATAAAGTGTGCCCTGCGTTTCCCATAATCATTCGCGTTTTATTGTTCTGGTCTGTTCTGTTCGCAGCAGTGACTGACTTTGGTATTTTGAGAGTTTTTTTTTTTTTCCCTAGACAAAGTAGAGCGACATGAAATTTAACAGTTCACATATTCCCAATAAGCTGTTCAGTCTGTTACGTTCTGCTCGGACATGCGGGAGCATAAATTTAAAATCGAAAACTTTGGCATTCTGAGTTGTTGGCTGTCGCTTACACCAGTTGGGTTAACCCATGTGCACAATTATGGTGAACGCAAATGGCAAACCACAGATGGAGCAGCCTCCCGTACCGCTGAGATCTCCTGTTTTCGGAGCATTATGGTCCTCGTCTTCTTGCGATGCAGATGTTTCCACATTGGCCCAGAGGACTGGAAGTGCTCGAGCTCTGCTCGGTTTCTCAGAGCTGATGCTTGCTGTGCAAGTTGGATCAGTGGTGACTTAAGCTGCAGCATATTTCCTTTTTTTACTGACAGTATACTAAAAAGTTGAGTGACTTAACTCCTCTGTGCATACTACACGCCATAAACAAGCTTATCTCTCTCACAAACTCATGTTTCGCAGGCTGCAGTTTCTTCACAAGAGGGAGCTGTTAGCTGTCCAGTAATATTTTCTCTTCTATAAGAGATATCTTCTCTTATTAGCAGGATCATAAAGAAGAACCAGCCATGCAATTTCAGGTATATAACCAATTGGATCTACTGTATATAAAAGGGTGGCCTTCGCAACTGTTTTGCACTGCAATTGAATTCTTAAAGTTCAAACAGTTTTAGTATTAAATTTGTACCTTGAAATTTGGTGAATCATGATGAGTGCAGGTGAAGTTACTGTATATACACACAATTTTTTAACAAAAGTTCTGTGCTGTCATTGCCATGAGCAACTGTTTAATGCAATTTTTCAAAATAAATCGTGGGAAAAAGTGTATCTTTATATTTTACACTTGGAGGAAGTGTAAGTTGCTTGAGTTTAACTTATTATTTGTTGCTGATGTTACTGGAGACAGTCAGTCATTCTGCAGTTGATGTAAACTGTTCTAATTTTCCGCTTCATTATGAAGGCCTGCCAAACAGGACGTTACTGATAACAGCCCCAGCTGAATGCAGTCTTTTTTTCTTATATGCTGTACTCTGTACTTTGGCAGCGTGGTTTTTTTTTTTTGGAGCTTATTCTTTTATTGTTGCCTTTCACTGTATAATTTTCTCTGTGGTTTCTGCTCACCTGTGGTTGAAATGGCCTCTCCATTTTTTTTTTTTGACCTTCTGTTGATCCCCCTCTTTTCTGCTGTTGTCTGTGGTATCATCCCCCGCTGAGCCAAGGTGACCAGCCCGTTCCCACTGATCAAAACGCACAGCTGGAGCCGCCGAGGTCCAGTGACTTTAGAGACTTTTGGATGCTTGTCGACCTCTCTCTCTCCCTCTCTCTCTGTGTGATTGCTACCCTGCATTTAATCCTCCGCTGAAAACGATCAGAGTAACACAGTGACCTTCAGTTGGATACCCAGAAAAGTTTGTGCTAAACTGTGACATACCTTCTGGTCGCTTCTCCAGGTGCCAGGACAAACATACAGTTAATTCCCAGTTAGCCAGGGGGAGCGTGGCTCTTTGTTACCGTGGTGGGGCAGAGCGGGGCTGTCTTACTGCATGATTAATAGCTGACAGTTGCTCAAGGGAAGCGCAAATAACGTAACATGAAAAAACATTTTGGCTGTCTTTTTTTATTAACATTGACAATTGTGTAAATATGTCGGGGGGGAATTATCAGGATGATTTGAAAGGGATGAAAAAAATTACATATGTTTATTCAGGTTTCATGTCACAAAATTACATGAAACGAAAACGCAAATCTCTTTTTAAATTGCAAGTTCTCTCACCATGTCACGCCTCCAGGGGTTCGGTGAGGAGTGACGGCCCCCGGTAACGCGGTGCAGGGCTTCCACAGGTGAAAGATCCCCGGTAAGGGATGAACGCCGACCTGCCTGCGAGAAGGAGCGACGGAGGCCAGGGTTGGTGCCCTGTGTGAGGCCGGAGGTGGCAAAGAAAGAATGGGGGGGGAATTCTATCAGTTGAACAGAGCCTGCCTCAGGGCACGCGGGCTGCCCCCCCCACCCCCCCCACCTGGCTGAGTGGCATGCCGGACCGGAGGTGCTTGGCCTGGGGACATGCTCGGCAGACTCTGCCTCGCTCCTCGGTGACGAGCCGGAGAACTGACACTGTTGACCCAGCGGGTGGCAAGGATTAGGTTTCACTTCCCCCCCCCCGCCACCCCGCCACCCTCACCCCCTCTCCACCACCAATCTCTCTTCCTCTCATGACGCCTTTTACACCTCAGCCTCCACTCTGAGCCCATTGCACAAACAGCAGGTGATCTGGCAGCATGAAGTTAGAGCAGAGGAGGAGGAGGAGGAGGAGGTTTTTCATCTACTGTAGGAGCGGAAGGCAGAATCCCCTCAGTGGCACGTTCAGCGTTCAGTGTCTGCGCTCAGCTTCATTTGATCTCATTAGATTCATTGTTATGAAATCATTACCCTCGTTAACGGTAAAAGCACCAGAAGTCTGCCTCCGCTGCCCCGAGCCGCGGGAGCGTGCGTCAGGTTGTGCGTGCCTGCGCCCTCTCGTACGTGTGCGTATGACTCACACGCGGACAGTGGCCCCAGTGTCGAGCGCCGGGGAGTTAATTTACACAAACACATGTGTGCACACAGTGGCGCGTTTATGCCGCCGGGCGGCTGTGGGTGACGGTGCTCCGGGGTTGAACACTGGCCCAGTGTGCCGGGGCAGGTAGAACCTCTTCCACCACGCTGCACAACAACAAACACTAAATAGGCCGCTTGTTTGGGTCCAACTGCACTCAGAAGGAAGGGCGGCGGCGGCGGCTAAAATCGTTTGATCAGAAATATTATTATAGGTTGCTTTCATGAATATGCAGATTGTGTATGCGTGTGTGTGTTATCTGGTATTGAGGTTTTTTTTAACATTTATTTATGTAGGGCTGGTTTGATGAGCATGCAGGGCCTTTTTCAGCTTCACACACAGTTATTCATTCAGTTACACACCTGGTAGCAGCCCAGCACAACCACAGCCTTTCACTGGAGGTCTGCTGAAGCTGCCGCGGGTTAATCGCCTTGCTCAAGGGCAGAATAGTTATCAATACTGACAGAAGGGGACGTGTTACTCATTTGCTTTTTTCCCATCAGGAATTATTTATAGCTGAGAAAAGACCGTTTTTCAGTCCCTAAGGGTTTGTGTTGAGCCCTTGAGTCCTCGTCGCTTTCCAGACTTTCCACTGTCAGGATTATGATACTGTAGCATCATTCATCATGAAGGCGTTTCATGTGGCGAGTTTTGAGGGATGGTTTATTTTACTGCGAAATCTCAGAAAAAGCCTTGCAGGGAAAAAAAAATAATACACTCACTGATTCTCTCTGTTGGTTATTTTTTTTGTTCTTGTCTGACTGCTAAATCTGAATGAATGAAATGCATTAGTTTAAGTAAAAGATATTCAGCTGCCAGGGATTACTCAGAGGCTAGGTTTCAGAACCGGCCCACACGCTAAAAGCTTTACAAACACGCACTATCATTGATGCAATAGCCTCCTTATTTTATCTGTCATTTATTGACATGGGGAAATTACACCAGGTGTAATCGGGTATGCTGGGAATCGCCATGACTTTGCTTCCACTTTTATGACATTTTGTTTTAGACCATTTGGAAAGTCGAGGAGATTAAAATAAAATGTAAAAAATACGACAACTCGGTCAGCCTTTCCCATTGCATACATGTCCATTTCTGCAGTTTCCAGCACATCAACTTCAAGAACTTGCTGCTTATTATGCTGTGTCCTCCCCCTGGTGCCATTGTAATGAGATAATCAATGTTATTCACTTCACCTGTCAGCGGCTGATTAATGTATACGCTATATATAATAATATACAATAATCTTATCTGAATGTGCTCCCGCTATCTTGTGCCATTTTTACATATCGAAGAGGTCTTTGCTGTTACTAAAAGTTTTTCAGGCTGGAATAGAACCGAAATAAACATAGCATTGTGGCATTAATGTTTGAGCAAGGACGAGTAGCATTCGAGGAAAATAATACCTGAAAAGATACAGCGGATCAATGACATTTTTTTTTTTTTTTTTGCTTTCACTGTCACCAAAATGTGGAATAGCGGCAGATGATGAATATGTAAGACTAGCAGCCATCAGGTAAAACTGGCAGGTAGTTGAATCCGCATCAGTTTTACATTCTGCTGAAGTAGGGCTTGGGGTGAAATTGAATTTTCTCACCAGTGAGAAAGCTGAGCTATAGACAGCAGGGGGCCCTAGGCAGGATTTATATTTTTTTTGGGGGGGGGGGGGTCCTCCTTACTTTGCATGAAGCAGGAACTGTGAAATAAAATAATACAAAAAACCATACACTGCATTTAACATTTTGTTCTTACAGTTGGATACTTTTAGAGTTTGACGCTAGAAGCTTGTTTTAACATCCATCTAGTGAATGTGGAAAGTTTCTCTGAAGTCATTCAAATTCCAAATTTGACGGACAGGCCTTCGAGCACTATGTATGTATGACATCACAAAGAGGTTTGGAAGGCAATCATGGAAAACCTCAGAAGCCTGAAGTGCACATACACTGAGGAGATATAATTTCAGAGGAGAGAACTTATCATACACACATTATTATTCAGAGTAGTCATTTATACATGCATAACAAATAATAATATAACAATGAAACCAATCCACCATCCAACAGCAGACATACAATTAAAAATAATCTAAATTGACAATGAAGCTCGCTCAACACATAGAATAATGAATACTGTTGTGATGTGTAAATGAATATACACACCAACCACACTGACAGCGTACCTGCGATGTGCTGAAGAATATCAGCATGAATTCTTTTTTTAGTGAATGACTCACACAATCAATGACACATTCGCCGAATCCCAGCTTCGGCGCTCTGCGCTTCGGAATAAGCCACAATCTGTTTCATAAATATGAAATGTCAACTACGTCCAGCAATTTGCTCTAAAACAAGGCTCCTTATTTTAATTAACGAGTTAGAAAAGTTTGTTAGGCGGAAAAGCTCCGTACCCGTGTTAATGAAGTCACACTCGACTCCCGCCTGACCTGAGTCTAGAATAACTGTCACACTTAGATTTAGTTTATTTATGCTTATTTTTTGTAGTTGAGAATCAAATAAAAAAGTAGTTTAGTTTTTTTTTTTATGTATTATTGTTTACTTCAGCATCACTTATTACAGTGCTTTCACTAATCCAGCTGCATGATCTGTGTGTGTGTGTGTTTGTGTGTGTGTGTGTGTGTGTGTGTGTGTGTGTGAAGGAGACACTGTGCTTCTCCAGGTTTTCCTCTAGTATTCATGCTCTGGTCCTTTAGCGAGCAGCATCTGTTTCATCTCCCGCGCAGCCAGCAGCTTCCCTCCTGGCTCCCACAGCTACAGATATCAGCTCTCAGAGTCATTACCGCCCGCGGGAGGGTGGTACCAAAGCCCCCCCCCCCCACCCCAGCAAGCCAACAAAGCCCCCCCTCCCCTCTATCCCAACCCCCCCACCTCCATCTCTCATTGATCGGGGGCTGGAAAGACATCTAATCCATGCTGATCACAGTAACATCCAGCGTCTGGAGAGGCTGGATCTGAAGCGCACACTCTTGTCTTACTGTGTCTCTTATTGAACCGTGTAGGCTGTGACGGGAGCTGGCTGGATATTGACGAGCGCGGCTCGGGTCGCCCCCACAAAGCCCGATAGCATCTGCGGTGCCGGAGACGGGGCCCGCGATGCTGAATTCGGGATCGCTTCATTCAGGTCTGCCGTCTCCTCGGGATGAAGCGCAGCTTAGCAAACACTGCTGTCCTGCTTTGATTAAAAGTCAGATTATCACCCTCCATATGTTGACTAAAGCAGCTCTAGGAACCTGAGCCTGTTTGTGTGCCTGAATTCTCTCCACACTCTCTCTCTATCCTGCTTTCTGCGTCTTCATGCTCCATTTTTTTTCCCTTTCCATGTGGCGCAAGTGTGTGTGGGTGATGTGCTTAGGGCCTCTTATCATTAATGTCGAACTGGTAGGCCGAGAGCGGACAAAGCGAGCAAGGCCACCTCTCCACTCTTCAAGATCCCACATTAACGCCACTTCTTCCAGTTTAAAAACCTCTCTCGGCCCCGCAGCAGCGGCCCGGACGTCAGCCCTCAGCTCGCGTGGCTGACGCACACGTTGACTCACTGATCCGCTAAATCACTTCTGCTAACCGCTTCGATTCAGAATCTCACCTCCATTAATTTACCCTTTTGGTGACTCTGTGCTTTCGACAGTACATCCTGGTAAAGTTAAATTAGACTGCCTCTGCCAGTGATTCATTGCACATTTCTCATGGTTAAATCTGTTTTAGTTGGCCGGCCTTAAGTTTTTAGACGAAGTTGTGTTAGATGAGGCAGCAAGAGCCGAAAACCAAAGAACTCCTTTTGTACTACATCAGTTAACCGGGGAGACTTTATCTACTCCTCGCTCGGTTCAAGCCATCACAAACTCATACCGGCCTGACAGACGCTGTAATTGAACCATATATTTTTTCTCCTGGTCAGTAAAGAGAAGAAGGGGCATCTTTTAGTGCTCAGCTCCTGGGAGTGTTTTTGCTGACCAAACAGGGGCTGCTGGGGTTTGGTTAACAATGGAAGAACTGCTGTCAGAGAGGTTGCACGGGGAGAGATGAAGAGGGTGGAGAAAAACATTAGAAATGTTTTTTTTCTCCTTTTCTGAACATGCTTATTGGGCAATACCAACTACTTATCTGATATTCTTTATGGATGTGAAATGATTTTCATCATTGTTGTATGGAAGCAAAGCCCCACGTTTCACACTGCAATTTTTGACCTATCAGCCAATGACGCAATGGATTAATTAAGTTTGTTAAAATGCTCAAAGGAACATTATAAAAATTGTTACAACGCAAATGGGAAACAGGGCTAGATGAAGTTTGAAAGACAGAGCTGTCCCTTTAAACAACTTGCTTGCCGTTTATGGACAGTGGCTACATGTGCAGTAAAAAAAAAAAAACGTTAAGTTGCATAAAGGTGTACGGGATACTGCTGAGAAGTCCCATTTCAGGGATAATAAATGACGTGGTATCGGCGCATGGTAAGAAACGACTGTAAAGTGGATGCACCTGCACTCTGTGAGAACTACACATAGCCAGCACTTAGTTTGTTCAGCCGACCTTGTGAGAAAGAGAGAGATGAAGAGCAAACAAGAGAAGAAAGTAGAGATACTGACTTAAAAAAAAATAATATTTTTTCTTAAGACAGACCACCTTTATTTTGCACCAATAGTGCCTGCTAAAGTCAATCCTAATACAGCTCCTTTATTTAAAAGGATGTATTCCTCATGATAATGGACATTGTGTGGAAACCTTAATCCACCCTAAACCTCAAAATGAAATTTCTCATGCGTTTTTTTTTTTATTGATAGTTAATTTGGGGTATTTCACCCAATTTGTCTCAGCAGATAAGTTGTTTTCTTACGCTTTTAAGCAACATCCTCGTAATATCTTTATGCAAACATTATCCCGACCGTAGTTTTTGCTCAAATTAAAGGCTTTTTCTTCTGTCTAGTTGTTGCAGTTCATAGACTTCAGAGGAACCTGAGTGGGAAGCTTATTTTTGACTTAATTCTCCGAATGGTGCGAACAGGGTGGTGCAAGATCCTCAGCCCAGTTACGCCTCAGTGACCCCGTTCTGAGAAACAAGGCAGGAATCAAAACAGGAGCATTTTTTTTTCTTCAAAAGGCAAATTGAACCACAAAGTCTGGAGGAAATCAATACCTAGATCGCTGTACTGAAACAGAACACGCTGGCTCTGGGCTCTGCTAATGTTTTTTAATGGTAAAAACACACACACACACACACACACACACACACAGAAGAACATCCAAACAAGAGAACATGAGAATACATGTCATGCTCTACTTTCTCTTTTAATTTCATATATATATATATTTGTATATAGTACATGTCTGTATATTCCCAGACATAAGTTGTGTAGGCAATGAATATTGACATAGTCTATGTTGGACAATCTGATGTAAGGATTTGAAATAAATGAAATTTCCTCAGTGAAGTGGTAAACATGCAATCTCACAGACATAGATCCTTTTTCTGCATCCTCATAATGGCAGAAAAAAAAAACATGGTGTTGGTGGTCAGAGGACACCTAATAATACGAATGAAAATAGTGTAAACGTCATCCGGGGTGGGAAGCAATGATGCATAGCAGAGTTACAGCTCTTGAGTATATTCACATGCCTCCTGCTCTTATTCATATGTTATTTTTCCATTTTTTTTGGAGACATTTGGGTGGGAACATGATTTTATTTGCCTCACCTCACATTATGTCGTCAAACACTTTGCCGTTGAATACCTCCAGATGATATGATGCTATGAAATATGCTCGTATTGTGTCTGACAACAAAGGGAAATATCAAGTAGTCTCAATGCCAAAAAATTCTCCAAAGACTCCTTTCTCTTCCTCCCTGCATGTTTTGCAATGTCAAACAGAAGAATGGTATTACGCTCAAAAATTCCACTCTCCAGCTGGATGGAACCGTGTAGTGGAGTTTCAAGGAATGTGTTTCATATTCCTAACACTGTGTTCAGTCATTGCCTCGGCCGGGTCCCCACAGGCTGCCCACTTCACAGCCCATATCAAGGTACTCCTCCTTGACTGTAAACTTTTCCGTGGCACACAAACACACACACACGGCCCTCTCCGGGCCCCGCGCTCACATGGAACCCCAAAAGCATACAGTGGACGTTGCTCGCAGGGAGACTGACCCCTCACAAGCCCCAGAAAACACAGAAAGCAGCCCTGTTCCCCCTCCTGGCCCGGGACACAGGGGCACACTGGAGCCTTCAGATGGATGAAGGCTCACATTGGACCTCTGTATTTCTGTATTTAACTTCCTCCTCCACCTCTCTGGCACAGACCTCTACACACTCAGTCTAATTTCCCTTCTGTCCACACATACACTTTTCAGACTCTGTGCCCCAGTGTAGGGTCTGATTTTTAGGCGGGTGCTATACCTCCTGCTTGCCTGTTTTTTTGTCCACCCTGTGATCTCGCAAGCCCTTAAACTCCAACCATTTTAATCCAACTTCCTCAATGCCAGCTTGCCCGAGTCTTCTTTTTGTCAAACCCAAAATTACAAAAAACGCATCATGAATTGTTATGACCTTTACATTAATAAACTACTAATAAATAGCATGACACAGATCAAGTTTAATGCCACTAAATAATACGTACCTGTACCGTTTCACTAAAAATTGGCAGCCCGATGAAAACGAGACCATGACCCTGAGTTTGGGAAACGTCATAGAGGAGGATGGAGACGTTAGAGGAAGCCTGTCTTTCAGAGAGAGGAGTAATGGGCCCTGAGGGCACTTCTCAGCTCTCATGTCTGCTCGTCTTTGCTTTTTCTCCATGCCAAGAGAGGTGTTACATAAATGACAGAATATCCTCAATGGCCACTTTTTGTATGCTAAAAGCCTGCTCCCTGGTTGGTGTTTATGTTAATGACTTTAGTCAGGGTTTTGAAGTGCCGCGATGATGAGCAGCTAGCCTAGAAATGAAGGAGTGCCTCTGACCTTGGCCCACTTCGGGGAAACGCTCTGGTTTCTGACTAATAGACTATGCCCTATTCTTTCTCCCACAACATGCACTCAAAATAGCTCTGGCATGCCCCATTAAGCAGCATTTTAATTGTTAACACGGCATACTCTGTCCTTGGCACACATTGACTACTTCATTTAAATGTCAATCCCAATTAAAGACGGGACAGAGAAGACAATCGTTTAGCCAGGAATATGCAGGGCGTGAACGTCTTTATGGGCTTTAATGGTGTTTGTTTAAGTGCAACCTCAAATATTAACCAATGGCTTTATGTTTGATAAAGTCTGATGGCTGACAGATCACTCAGGGAAACAATTAGTGATCTAGATAAGTGTGGAGGAATATGCATGTTTGAACCATTCTGACCTGTTTACTATTTAGTGAAACAGTTTGATGATGTCCTCTGAGGTTGAAGGGGTTATGCCAGATATAGGACTTTGACTTGTCGCGATAGAGTGACAGAACTAGAACCTGTTAACAAAGAACCACTATATATCACATCATTTTTTTGCCCATCAAAGGTTCAGTTTTCCCCATTTTGATTGCATCAGGTTGCACAAACCTTCCACCAATCTGTAGGTTGCTGTAATGTTCTGATAAATAAAATAAAAAGATGACTGCAAGCCAGTAAACCTTGGTCTAAACTATGCAGGATCTATGATTCAGTTTTGCAAAGGTTTTGTCAGAACAGGAATGGGATCAACATTTGTAGATCATAAGGATACTCATGTTTCGATGCATGACAGTAAACACTGAATTTAGTGGAAGTACAAGACTAAATCGCTGCAGGACCCAAAATCAGGATTAATGTAGGCGATGTGGTAATGTCATTACCCAGGATGTAGGTTTTTAGTCTTAGACTGCTGTGCTGCTCGGCTATTGGAAATAAGCACTTTCCTGTTTGTCGTGATGCAGTGACGCAGAAGCTTGTGACAGATATGCGTTTCCCAGTGCGTACAGTTCCTCCTTTTTTCCTCTAACTGCCGCCCGAGGCCTTATCCCCTTTCATCCCATCAGCCTTACCCCTCATGGTCTACCCCGACCCCCCCCAGCCTGTAGCTTGCTCAGCTGCACCAGGACATAAACCCCCTCAGTTTATCCCCAGAGAGCAATAATGGTAGCGTTCTGTTCACCACGGAGCGGCACCAGCCCAGGGACCTGGCACGCGACCATCCGTCGTTGCAAAACGCACATACACTGAACCCGTTCCCGGCATTGCAGCACCAGATGGATGGCGAGCAGGGACGCTCCCAGGTCCAATTCACCTCCTGCAGCTGGGTGATAGGAGTCCTGCGGTGGGGGAGCAGGGACGGGCGCCGTTGTAGTGCTCCCATTAGCTGTTATGTAGGTCTATAAATATTGGATCATCACCACGGTGATGTGTTTGTCTCGGAGTGCGTTTGTATTGCTCTGTTGTTTTTTTTCGGTGCGTCCTCTTTCAGTGAGGGACGAGCTGCTTGTTATGCACCATCTGATAATGGGTAATGCATTGGTGGCCGCCCGCCTAATGAGTAAGATAGGTAGAGGTACTCGTGCTGGCAGGCCGAGTGCCGTTGTCATGGGGATGGCCTCTGCTCCTCTACCGGGACAAACCCGGCTAGCGGTGCTTGACTACCCACCATGGAAAGGCACAAAAAAAGGCTCACGCATGTGTACACTTGCACCCACAAGTGCGCACACACACAGAAGTGCCGAACATTGCATGACGAGCAAAGTGGATGAATCAGTGAGTTCTGTAGCATCTCCAAATGGAGAATGAGGAGAAGAATGAGGGGGAGGAGGGGTCCAGGTTAATCTAGTCCGATAGCCCAAGAAATGCTGAATCACTGATAGCTCAGTGTTCATCAGCACACTCAAGACTACGAGTGACTCACATGTGGAAACGCACGTCATTTGCATCGCTAGTTGTTTGTTATTTTAATGCTAATGTATTCTCCGGTGCCCACCAGCCTACTCCAACACACTTCATCGTTCTCCCTTTCCTTTTATAGCGACCCCGTTTCCCCGTGTCGGTCTATCTCTTGCTCTGTCAACCCTCCCCGCCTGCCCACCCACCCACCATTTATGTCTGCCGCCATGCCCCCCTGTCTCCCATTAGGAGCCAAATGAGGCGAGGTGCCGATGCAAATATCTCGGACCCCATGCTGCTCCCCAACTCGTTATCCACAAGCAGAAAACAATGACGGAGCGAGGAGGGGTTAGAACGATGATTGGCACAGGATAAACAAAGTGGGCAAAGCAGAAAGTTTTCTCTGGGAAAGTACAAGAAATACGCTGCATAATTTCTCTCTTTCTCCACCAGTCCTCCTTTTGTGGTGTAGCTCTTCTGTCATTGTGCCTCCTGCGTTGTCTTATCGCTAGCTGGCTTGATTGTTTTTGCAGATTGTATTGTAAAGAGCTCGGCTTTCCTGTTGAAAATGCCATTTGCTGTTCATTAGCATCTCGCATTGTTTCATGGCCAGAGGACAGAGGTCAAAAAGAGGAGCGGGTGAGATTGTTTTGTTAGAGATAGGCATGGTAATTGGGAGGAAACTACAGTTCGGGACATGAAAATATTCTCAGTGTCACAGTTGGCACAGAGCTGGCAGCAGACGCAAACCCAAGAAAAAAACAGCGTCAGCCTTGACCCGCCAACCAGCTGCAGGTGAAACACCGTTCAGCAGATTCACCGTGTGGTTATGAGGAAGCTGCTGCTGCTGAAACAGAATTGAATCGCTCTTTTCCTTCTCTGGCGCATTATCAGTCACTTTCCTTATCTTCAGGATTATGGAAATGAGAGAGGGTATTTGCTGTGACATTTACACATTCACATTCAGAATACGTAACAGTAGAAAAATAACTTTGTGATTCCACCCCCCTCCCCCGAATAAATATCGGCGTTTCGCCAAAAACAACCGCTTTTCCGACACAGAAACAACCGAGAAGCATTTTCAACGAATCGCTTGCGGCAGGTTGGAAAGAAATCCTCGATTTAACCTAAATCTTGTGAAGCTTTATGTTCAGCATGTTTTCTTCTTTTTTTTTTTTTTTTTTTTTTTTTTTTGTAGGTCTCCTTCATGATTTAACTTTATTACTTAGTGTAATCCCAGAAGTGCTTCATTATCATAGTGATCATATTGGGTGTGTTGATGTGCTTGTATGAATTGTCCTTCATTAGATGACATAATATTTTGCAGTACTTTCCAGTAGCCAAATCTAAGTTAATCAGCTTGTAGAATATCATCATTCACAAAAGAAAAGACAAAATTACAGAATGAAAATCACTGCAAAAGTAAGACTGAGCTTCTTTCAAGCCCTTTTTTTTCATGAGAAGACGTTAGTCTCAACTGTGTCTCTGACCCTAAGGGTTGACCATGCCTCCACCGTGACAGTTTGGCCCAGTGGAACCCTAATGAGTGTAATGATGATCTGTGTGGCCAGCTGAGCCGCTTGCCCGGCCGGACTCTGGCTTTTGTTGGATCTCCTGGTCCGTTCGTGCTGTTCGACAAGCTATTGCGCTGGAGGGGAGAAAGCACTCACCTTCTTACTGCATGGTCTCCGAGGAGTGTTTGCGTGTCTGAATGAGTGTGGTCGCCCGTGCCGTGCAGACGGCAATACACTTCATCCCAAGTATGTGTCACCGTGTTTCGGCCTGGTCATAGGTTTTCTCTGTCTCTCTCTCTGCCTCTTGTTCCCCTGCTCGCCCGCTCTGTGTTTAGCACCTCTAATATTAGTTGGGCCTAATTGCTGTGTTGAGTGCTAACGAAACAGCTAATCAGGTCAGCGATGTCTGGTTAAGGAGGAGGAAGAATGTGAATAGAGAGTTGCTATTAACAGGATTCTCCTCTAAGGCCCAGACAGCGTGGTATTTGACCACGTACTTATCGCTATTACCAGAATATCACAGGAAAGGATTTTTTTCAACAATTTGCTGATCTATTTTTTGCATTGGCTTAGGGAGAGCCAGATTTGGAAATGCCTGCTACGACGAGATTGGCTTTCTAGAATTAAATTCCGTCACAATGTTTGTGATAAATATATTACAAAGAAACTGAAACTTCTATCGTGACCGTGTCCCCCCCCTCCCCCCTGGTTTCAGACGTGTTCTCTGAATGTGCAGAGATAGTGTGCACATTAAAATGTGTGTGCGTGCAGTAAATTGCGTGGAGGAACATGAGGACTAATTACTTCCAGTGTGTGGACTGTCACTCTGCATGTACAAACCGACGTGTGACGTTTCACTCAAACCCCACACTGACAATTCAATACATGATTTTTATTTCTTGATAAAGTCCTATCTGCCTTGACCTTTCTCTTTTCATTTTTTTTTTTTTTTCTTTTGGGAAGGCACATGCACCCCCTGCCTTCTTTGCTGTTTTTTGAGTACGGGCAATGTGAACAAATTAAAACCCAGCTTAATAAACAAGTGAGCCTTTAAATTCCGACAGACTGGCCGTGCATGCATGGCTGACTGTCAGAGCCCTTTCCCCTGCACCTCCAGCAAAAAACAAACACAACAGGAAGAGGCTGTGCCTCACTGTCCCTTATGTTATGTCCATTCCCAGATAGTGGCCTGACTTCACACCAAGGGTTGCATGATGTTGATTTTGTGTGCGCGCATGCTTTACCGTTATTTTGCTTTGTTCGGAAGATGGTAATGACGTTGAATGTCGCGCTTTCAAACGCTCTTCCTCCTTGCTGCGGGAAAAGTAGTTTTTGTTTGGCTCGACTGGGATCAAATCCTGATAAGATGTTGAAGCTTAGATTGATCTTCCCTAAGTTGCTGATTGCTATTGATGTTCGACACGTATTATGGCGCGGCCTCTGAGATTTTTGCCAGGATGTTTGCGGATGTGGAAACGAGATAGAAATTGTTTTATCTCGAACAGAAGGTTCGGAGGACGTGGCTGTTAGCTGCTGGGATGTGTTTGTTCTGGATACTATATGGTTTAATGCAGTCGTTGCTGAGTCTTTGTATATATGTTTAGTCTTAAAGAGCCTGATATGTAAAATCACATTGTTTCATAATCAAGACAATCTGTTCAGGTAAAGGCGAGGTAGAACACTGTACTGAACAATTAGGCTACTGTTAAAAGTGTGTTAAAGCATGATTTAATTATTAAAAAATACAGTTGAATACAATGCAATAATGACTCAAACTGTTCTTTCCTTTGACTTGGATAGTTTAAGTCGGCTTATTTAGGGTAAACCCTCAGTATGACCTAAAACCTGTTTTACCAGGAGATAATATAGAAATAAACTCGTGAGATCATTAGTAACATGTGTACACAGTTTTGGAAACATAATTGCACAGAAAGGCGTTCGAGCCCCATTACCCACACCGTCCCTTCCCCTAAGGATTTACACTTCCTGTAACTGGTGAACACGGAGGGTTTTGTCATTGAAATGCAACCCTGTTGTCACATTGTGATGCGGCCGTGTACGAAATGTACTTTTGCGAAGCGTCCCCGGTAGACCTGTTGGGTGTCTGTTCTGAAAGTGAAGCTTTGTTTCTCAGCTACAGCGTGACATCTCGCCACGTCTTTAAATAGTTTTTTGCAAAGTCCTTCCGACAAATGGTGCCGTGTCTTTTAAGGTACCGGGTCACCGAGCTAAAAAGGATGACTTTGGTGTAATCAGTTCACAAGCATTCTATCTAAAACAGCAGAGTGCCTCATGCAAAACTCACTTTAGGCATATTTTTATTTAGGAGTTTTATGAACATCCTGTCTTTCTTACTATTAAGTACTATTAACTTAGACAAGTTTGCTCTGTGGATTGTTTCTGTCTAGTTTGAAAATGAGAGAGGGGCTCAGAGCTCAGCTGGAACACCTGTGAATATAATCACATTTTCTTCATAATGATACTAGATCATGTACCTAAATCTTTTCAGAAAATCTTTTCTGAGGAATTTAAAGAAGCTTTAATCTTTCATTCATGACAAGTATGTATTGTTAATTTACCATACATATAGTAATGTGTTTATTTGATTACAAAATGTTGATGGAACAAGTCTGAGCACCAGGAAGAAATAAAGTCAGTGTTTTTGTCATGTGGTAAAAAGCTGCTCATGAACGATTAAAATCATGAACTTTTGTTAAAAACTGAAATTAGTATACAATTTAAAGTTCAACATTGTTTCCCAGTGTTGCTGCAGAAAAAGACTTTCAACTTAAGTTTTTTTTTTCTTTATAACAAAAAGAGCAGATTTAACTGAACTATTTCCCTGCCAGCAGTTTTGACCGATTCACTTTTAACACCTGCAGAAAATATTCAGCAGAAAATGTAAACAGGGGATGGACGGAACAGCGTTTCTAGTTTTAGATACAGGAAAAAAACATTGTACTAGATAACATTAAATCTGAATAGCTTAAAAATATGTGCTGTGAATTAATGAGTCAGGAAAAATGTGGCTCCTGAGGCGACACCAGTGGAGAACCATTGATCTATACTGAAGATGAAAAGTAAGGAGAGGGCTCTGTGTGGGGAGCCATGCCCAATGTCTCTTGTGTGAAATATTGTAACTGGCTCTAGTATGTATATTATATAGAGACCATTCATACAATGAAACCAGCAAAATGGCTTCCTGAAATACAATCAGGCTCACACGGGAATGTCAGGAGGCTCACAGTCTGTCATCATACTTTGATTTGATCTGATTATGCCACATTCTCAGGCTGTAATAACTGAAAGTGATTGTGACGCATTCTTTATTTAATCCCTCGTGTGTGTGTGTGTGTGTGTGTGTGTGTGTGTGTGTGTGTGTGTGTGTGTGTGTGTGTGTGTGTGTGTGTGTGTGTGTGTGTGTGTGTGTGGTAAAAAACAGAATAATCCACCATAAAATGTTTGGCTGCAGGGTTTGAATGTGGAGGAGTTGAGCATCCGTGAGACACAGATATTGTCGGATGTAGGTGGGACATGAAGAGCTGGGGATAAATTCTCAGTACTTTATGTTTTTCAGGTGTCTGATTGACATAGCAAATGGAAAATATACTATGCTGCAATAAAAGATAAAGTTAATTTCTTACAGAAGATCTGATAAGTGTGTGTTTGTGATCAGCGTCCCTCCACGCTACACAGGCCCTGTCAGTACAGCAGGTGCCCGCCCCATTGACTGGCATGTTAATCACGTGGGATTAGGCCTCAAGTGAGTACAAATGTGATGGAAAATGGTTTGAATTACACGCTAAGCCCCCACTGGCCTGTAATCCACCACCCTTCACTTGGAAAAGTCATCCGCTGGGTAAAGCGTGCGTGTGGGTGTGTGTTTATATCCACAACGTGCGAGCCCGTACCTCCTCGCCACACGCCGTCTCGCGGTGCATCCACACGCCAACCCGAATCCTAATTACTTGCGCTGCAAAGTTCGTGCCTTTCGGACTGACTTGGTCTGTTTGTTTTAATTCTGCTGAACAGCCACATTAGTTAATACGTAGGCGTTGGGGGGGTAGAGAAGGATTGAGGCGGGGATGACCTGACGGCTCAAAGTAGACATCCTCTGCTTTTTGAGCGACATCCAATCAACGTGTTTGTCCCTTCCAGAGCCACGGACAGTCTGGAGATAGTCTTGCCAAAGCAATAGATCTTATCTCAAGGACAGTTCGCCCCCATCATATGGTAAATAAAGCAGTGGCTTTGGGACAGTTGTTTTTACCCTTTTCCTGTCACTCAGACCTACTAACCCCTCCTAACCCACTACAGAACAGCGTGACCTTAACATCTTGTTGCTTATTGCCTCTCTGCTAGGTGGCCATGGTTACATCATCATTATGATTAACATGATAAATAATCTGCACAGAGGACTAAAGTCCCTCCAGTGGGTCGGCTGCATGGTTGGAGAAGCGTTTATGTCAGGAAGGTGGAGAATGAGCAAGGTGAATGAGTCGGGTGCCTCTAAACAAGACACTGATTCCAGCTGCACAAATGATGTGGGTAAAATATATGGCAGGGCAACAATACCAGAAAACCGGCATCGTACCTCAGCACAAAGACCGGAAATGAGTAACTCTGTCCAAAAAAGACAAAATCCACCCATACTCACCTCAAAATGAACACATCATTGTTATTTTGCTTAAAACCAATAATAAAAGCGTTAGTGTGTGTGTGTGTGTGCAACAGTGCATAGTTGGAATTCCTTGAACAAATAAAGGTCAAAAAGATTAATTTTCACAGCCACACACAGATGCCTCATGAATAAACAGTAGGGTCATTTGAAATAAGTGTCGTCCATGCGACAAACAGAGGAACTGTCCTCTGTGGAGGAGGGAGGGGAGGGCTAATTCTCTCTGCAAATCCCTGTATGATGGCAGCTCATTTGTGTTTCAGGTTTTTCCTCTTCTTCTTCTCTCTGTTGCCGTTTTCTCCCATTGCCTCTTTTTCTGCCTCTTCCTGTCCGTGATGGAGAGACACAATCAGTCACTTCTGATTTTACCTGGCAGTCCATTTGGTGTTGGGGGGGGGGGTGATTTCATGTCGCTCCTCACGTTCAAAAACATCTGCCATTATCATTTGTAGTGCACAATATGTTGTAATAGCTGCCATTCTCCTGCCTCAAAAAAAAAAAAGTTGAATGAGATTATGAGTAATGGCAGTGATAATGGCATAATTAGTTAAGGAAAATATGTGCTTGTGATTTCTCCACAGATTGATTATGAAACGGGTAGTTGCGGTCAACATGTGGAACATGTTTAACTTCCACTTGGCTGCAGAGCTGCTGCACTAATGAGTATTAAAATGGTGAAAAATGAGGAAGTTCTCTCTCACTATCTTCCACAACAGTTGGACAAGCAGCCAAATGTCCAGTCATGAAGGAAAAGTAACGTAAAAGGCTAAAAACCCACACACCTGAAATGGAGCCATGGACTGATATCCTTGTTCCATTGTTATTCTAGCAGCAAATCAACAGTAGCAGTCTCCATGGAAATTCTCAGTAGGACAAAAGGCTCTTTATAGGATGGACTGAAAATGTCCTTATCTCTACTCTCTCTCAACTTATTAATGAGTAGCCTGACTACTGAAAAGTTTTTAAGTGGAAATTCAAAAGAAAATTGACAAAACACACTGATAATGAAAGTGTTGAAGATAGTGATGCACGATATATCGGCCAACCGATATATATCGGCCGATATGTCACTTATCGGTATCGGTCCGATGTCAACAAATTCTGGCCAATATGTCAACAATTGGCAGAGTTAAACCTACAGTTAGTTGGGTCACTGTCTGCGTGTCTCTCGGCGACGCGCTAAGCTAGCTGGTCCTAGCGGGCTCCTCCGTCACATCGCATCGCCCAAAAGACAAAAAAAATGCGCGGAACGTTGCTCCGGGGTGTCGGACGCCGTCCTGCCGCCTTCTCGTCGGCGGCCGCGGCGAAGGCGGAGGAGGCCGCTGTCTTTTCGGGTACAGTGTTTTTTTCTGGTCTGTACTAAATTTGTGACACTACAGAAAACTTTTTTTCTCTACATATATCGATATCGGCAAATATCGATATCGGCAGTGACTGCCGATATGTATATCGGATATCGATATCGGCCAAAATTTTCACATCGGTGCATCCCTAGTTGAAGACAATGGGGACTTATTTTAAGAGGGTGGAACATGGCTCTAAATGTGAGGGGAAAAGAAATATTAGAATTCTAATATAACATTCTTCCAAAAGGAAAAGGACAAGCGTAATTTAACCCATCCTTATGTCCCTATCACCTGATGTCCTGTAACTAGGTTTAGACTTTAGGCTTTTTACTGCATCCTTGCACGGGATCCCAGGGAGAGAGACTGAAATCTGTGGCTGAAGACCACATGGCTCATATGTCATCAATGGGGCATCAAGCTTGTGCAGTCAAAATAGACAAGGGAAATATCCCAACAATCGGTCAACATATATTGGACAGGAGTGACAGACTCCCAGTACAAAACCCTGAAGTTAATCAGAGTTTAGCTCTTTGCTGCTGATCCATGTTCACTGGTGAAGTAACAGCAGCAAGGGTAACTGTTAGTGACCATGTAGCTATATATCTCACAGTACCCAAGTATAGTGCTGCCATGACACCGAGTGGCATTCTCACTTGTCACCACTGTGTCTGCTGATCCGTCACACTATTCTAAGAGTGCATCCTGTGTAGTAGCCAGCGGAATAACAACAAAAGCTCGCCATTATGTCACACTGACCCACTGACGTGTTAAAGGTCTGGTAGCCGATCAGTTGGAGACGTTGCGCCTGAACATGTATTTGGTTACAAATGGTTGTTAGTGTCTCAAACGTGTGTTGCCGAAGTTGTAATTAGTAACATACAGTGATCAAAGTGGTTAAAAAATCCTGTAATTACTTGCAGTTAATAGATTCAGTTAAGATACTGTGATAATAGAGGATCATTATTTTCAGTAAATTAATGAATTTATTTGCATTTTAATTTTTTAGAATGTGATGTAATGATGAAAGAACCATTTTAGTTATTATGACGTTCATCGTTCTCTTTTAGCAAGAACATCTGAATTAAAATAAGCCATTTTAACTGCTCTGCTTTTTTTAATGGTTAAGTGTGATGATTGAAAACTGAGAGCCATAGAAAAGGAAAATGGAATAAATCTGACAAATGTCTGCCGTTTCCTTAACAGCCGCCACATCAGAGGGCTTCGAAATAGTTTTGCTTTCATTTTAAACCCACCTGTAATTACAATAACATGAAACAATATTTATAATTTATTTTTATATTTAATGGTGAGTAAATGTGAGTTTTCAAACATTACTTAGCTCCAATTGTCAAGGATTAAAGCATGTCAATGGGGTCCTGTATTTAATATATCTTAATATAACAGCCTTATATTTGTCATCACTGTATACTACATATACACCTTCTGGGCTGTTCTCTGCTGCTGGAAGTTGGTCCTCTGTGTCCAAATAGCTGTTAGTATGTTTATTCCTTTGCAGCGGTTTAGGACGTGATGGATGAGCACCAGTTGGTTTTGTCACTTATATTAAAACAGTGATGGAGAGAAACCGTTATTCTTCCTGTTTTCCCAAAATACATCACAAAAGAGATACATTGAATTGCCTGTACAGCCATAAGACTACTCTGTTTACTGCCGAAGGGCTGATTAATTGATATGGTGATGAAACTATTTCCCTGCTGGAGTCATTTAGGGTGTTATGGCTGTTGTGAAGGCAACGGCGGCGTATTTTGTTATTAATAGCCTGGTACAATGTGAGTGGCAACCTGGTTGATTCACTTCACTTCCTGTGAGAGCAATTAATGACACACAGACATTACCATGCACCATAGACAATTAGGCAAATGCTTTCTCACTCACTCGCTCTCACTACACACGCACACACTCGTTCAAACACTTGCTCGCTATTAAAAGTGTCTGCCGATGTGCCAGCAATTGCGGGGTCATAGCAGTAAAAGTGCCCCCCCCCCTTTCAGAAGTGCTGATGCATCTCTACCAACCAAGCTTAACAACTTAAGCCAGGAGCGAGAAGGAACCTCATCTCTCACACCTTTACCCTCACGGAGCGTGACGTCAGGAGGCCTTTTTCAAGCATGTGAACACCAAGAAAGCAGCAGGACCAGATGGTATCAGTGGGCTACTAACACCAGTGCTCACAATAATATTCAACCTGTCCCCAGCTCAAGATGTCATCCCCTCCTGCTTCGAGGATTCCAGACGTCATTCTCCTGTCTGAATGATTGCTTACCTGCGTAGTGAGTTTATGTACCATACCAACAGAACTACAGATGACACTTATCTCTCTCTGTTTATCGTCTACAGTTCAGCAATCAAAACCCCATAGTTACCTCCAGGTTTGTTACAAAGCCAAACGGATCTGGGATTAACAACCTCACTAGGCATGAGAATCCCTGACTTCCTGAGGGTCAGACCCCAGATGGTAAGGTTAGGTGGTCATGCATCTTCTACCCTCACTCATCCTGCATCCTGACGGGAAGCATCACTTCCTAATAGGCAAACAGCATCTTTGCAAAGTGCGGTTTATTCATCTCTGCACAATAGACAGTGCATCAGGTGCTCCAGGAATAACACTAAGGGAATTATTAAGGATGCCAACCACCTGGATAATAGCCTTTTTTCATTTCACCTCCAATCCTATAAATAATTTATTTCTTTAAGTTAATAACTTATAATACTTATTTAAACATTTTTGCTGCACAACTTGAAGGAGCTGAAAGGTTTATTTATGACTGTGATTACACCGATCATGTGACAAAGACTGATTGATTGACTGCCACTTGTAGCACTGCATAAATCCATTCAACACACACACGCGCTTCAGGGTTTTTCCTCATGAGCCTACCCAGAACCCCGTCTTAGCGGGTCCCTCAGCCTTCCTGTGTCAGACAGGAAATTGGCAACATGCTCAGAGGCCCAAAAGGGCTTCATTAAGCCGTGACGTTTAGCTGCTCAGAGACCGCTCTGGTCACAGCGGAGGGAGGAATGTTAAGGGGCAATTTAATTGGCCCGCAGAGTTCAATGGTCAGGCTAGTTAGTCTTTTTATGGAATCTTGACAGTTTTTTTCCTTTTTTTTTTCTTTATGGACATCAACGGATAGGCTTTGAATGGCGTGCGGAGTGCATTTGCTGTGTTCGTGTAATGACCGTGTTGCTGTAATTGCACTCCATCAATCTTCATGCAACCACAGTGTCCCTAAGAGTGGCCATGTCTCTCACTCTGCTAAAACATCGCATGTGACCCATATACCACATAGAGGCTCCTGCCAGCTGATTTATCACCACGTGAAGTAAAGCATCCATTCGTTTTTCACTTTTAGCCCATCAGCTCTAGCCATGCATATGTTTTCCATTTTTGGAAAGCATCCAAACACAGAATGCATCTGTGGTCTTTTTTTTTTTTTTGGTCAGTGTCTGGAGGTTAATAAAGCAGATAGACTTCCTCACCAAGCCTTTGGCATGGATGTTACTCAGAGTACGGAAAGCGAGCCCGGATCCATCCGCCCTCCGCTCTGGCTCACACCACTCTCCGTTTCTGCCTCTACTTATGCAGTCTCTGCAGGAGTAACAGAGTGCAGCTTCGCTCTGATTGCTGTGACTTTGTCGATCACAGCGAGTGGGAAGCTCCGGCTCGTCCACTTTGCTGCATACGGCCAAGGGACCTGATTATAATCTCTCCCAAACCATTTGGCAGGGTAGAATAATGTATGCAACTTTTGTTCCTTTTATCATAGACAAAAAGTTCAAAAATGATATTTTTAAGTGGAACATCTATATTAAAAAAGGACTATTTTTTGGAAAATCTTTGGTTAATTATGTCCTTGCATTAAATGATTATTCTGCTGCTGAATGTATATGTTACAGATTTCCTTTGAAATAACACAGGGTATCTGTTATTGCTATGAGAACAAAGCTGCAAATCCTTCTCCGGCTTGTAGGGATTCATGACTGCCAGCAACTCGTTTATCACAATTGGACATTCCCCTACGCCGCGGACTTGTTGACAAATGATCTGGATAAAGTAAACCTAGAGTGGATTAAATTAGATCATTAGATTAGATTAAATCAGGAGACGCAGACACGGTAAAGCCCTGTGATCAGAGAAGTGCGCTATAGGCAAAACACCGCCGTGAGTGACAAACAAAAGTTCTATAAGAGTTGTATGCGTGTCTTTTCTGTTTGGGACACATGGAGGGCGTACAGCAGAGTGTGCTGGTGGGGCTCTGTCAGTGGCCAGTGTTAATGTGTGTGTAATGGCTTGTAGGTCCACTGTATGTGTCACTACCTTTTTATTATTCTTATAATGTCAGCCTTTCTACTGCTTTGTCCTTTTTACACCCACTGCAGTTTTCCCTCTCCTGGATGCAGTGTGAGAAAAGAAATTATTTTCAGACTTTAAAGTATCATTTTAATCATTATCATTATTTTTTCAAGAGCTATTAGATTGATAACTTGCCTCAAGGATGAAAGAAATAACGCAGCATTTTTTCCTTTTGTTTAACTGAGTTAATGGTTTACCTCTGGTGACTTTGTACATGTTCTTATATTAGGATTTTAAGTGTAGAATGTATAAGGAGAAAGAAAATCCTCATGTGAGAAAGACTCAGCCTTTGTCATCCATGCCACCATCCATAATGTCATGAACTGAAGAGAGATGATGGTTCTACATCTGCTTTGCAACTTTCTGTTGAAGGTCTTTGCCAGCAGGTGTAAGGACGCCGACAAATTCATGAATTCATGAATTCATATTCTAGTTCAGTGAATTTCATTTCAATTCAAGTGTAATTACAAAGTCTAATAGTGGTTTGTAGTGGCCAAATTTGTATGCTAATTTGAAGACGCCTCATTAAAGCCACACTCGGTGATGTGTGATGACATTCATCAGATGGAATTGATCTTCTCATCAGAGGCTCGTTCGAGTAACTCCTCTCACCTGTTATAAATACAGCTGTGTCTCGTGTTTCCAGCAGATAATTGCTAACAAAATAGCATTGTGATAGATCTGATGCCATGTTTACCACCAAGGCAACGTGTCAGGAGTCAAATTCTTATTCTAAGGATCTGAGGATCGTTCTAAGCTTCAAATCGTGGCGAGATTCTAAGGGGAGGGAGCGTGGAACTATAAAACACTTTGCAGTAACTGGATCCAAGGCATGGTTTGCCCACACCGTCAGAGGATCAAGCATTCTTAGTTGCCTGGGAGATAAAAAAGCAACTTCATCACAGATACAGACGTTTTCGATTTCACGAAAGGGGGACATACCAAAATTAATTCCAAAATATTCTGACAATTACCTTTACCTTGGTTCAACTTTTCAAACTCAAATTGTTAAGTGGACTTGTATCATTTGTAAGGAAAGTCTGTCTGTAATCTCTCTGTATTGCAATCACAACAAATGCGAACCAGTCCACTCTGGACTAGCGGTCTCAGACTTTTGGATCTCACCGTATGTCTCCGCGTGCTCCAACAATTCCTCTCTTCCTTTGTGTGTTCGTCTGAGTAGCATGGCAACATAAATAACGAGTGCTTGCAGAGACGGGCAGGTAATCCTTTCCCCTTGTCTGAGCTGGCTCTGCGACAGGGGCTGATGGATGCGGGGACAGCTTATTGGCGAGGACAGCTTGCATGCCAACATCAACACCATAGCTGATCCCAGGATAATACGGCCAGATACTCAGTCTTGGATACCACGACCCACACACGCACACACACAAACACACACACACACACACACACACACGGAGCTGATTGACCCTCTCCCCTCATGCTGAAGCAGCATTTCAGCAGAAGCAACGCTCTTTATCTCCCTTTATTGGGACAGTTCTTCTAACTGAGACCACTTCCTGCTGCTTAGTGTGTGTGTTTGTGTGTGTCTGTGACTGTGCATACATTTAGTTTAGTGTGTCTCACTTAAGAGCAACACCTACTCTATGTTAAGGCTGGCTAACGGAGGAGATTTAACTTAATTTCTCCTAAATATTCAACATTTGACGCCGGATGCATCGAGCTGAAGTTGCTCGGGTGTTGCGGTGCTTGTTGCGTAAGTACTCTACTCGCTGAATCACATTTGTTTACAATGGAGGAGGCAATTTGTCAGTTTGTCTAACTGGAAGCTGCGGGAGACCGACTCAGCTCCCTGTGTCTAATGAATTTCCTCCTACAGAACTAACGTCATTAACGACAGGTAGGGATGAGGCTAATGTAATCAAATCCTCGCAGTAATTACAACTCTCCCTCAGCCGGCCGAGATGCACCACACGCCGATGAGAAGGAGCCGCTCATTAGGAGCACTTGTAAGAAAGACTCCGCCCATCAAGGCGCCATCAGGAGGATCCGGGGAGACGAAATAGTTTCAATGGGTTCCCACAGCTGAAAATCTCAAGGAAGTTTTTCACCTTTTAATTGGGCGAGGCATATGAATAAAACAGTGTCAGCAAGTCCGTGTCGCAGCATCTTACTCTGCAAATCCAAAAGTGTAAATACAATGTGTTTTCAACTATGTCTCTATTTGACCTATTATGGGATAACAGCCTAGCAGGTTTGAGGCTTTTTTTGGCACACACATGATGAAAAATTCGACAAGTAGTGACATCTTCTCTGGCCGTTGAAATTATGCAGGGTTTTTAAATCAAAAAGTAAAATACACTGAAATAGCATTTCAGAGGTTGTGAGTGACCGACGTGGTCGCCAAACAAAAGGGATCAGGGCAACCAGAAAAAGAAGCGGAGACAGGAGGCAAAGGAACTCACGTAATAAAAACATTTATTGTCGGCAGTACAAAAAGAAAACCCAAAACGCTCACGCCAACGGGAAAAAATCCACCTCGCTCCAGGTGGACCACACCGGCAGCTCCCCTCGCGTCACGCTTCCGGTCCCGCACCCAAACATGTCCGGGGGGAACTCTCTCTCTGCTAGTCAGTTCCCCCCCTTATAAACAGGTGAGAAGGGGAGGGGCCATCACCTTCTCACACTTCCCCCCCCTTCTGCAGTCTCGCTAACTGGGTGGGGAGACAAAAATCCGCGACCGTGGTCTGTGTCTGCCTCGGGGCCCGCTCGACCACACTCCATTTCCGGTCATAGCCCCGCCAGCACTTCCGCTAGCACTTCCGCTAGCCGTCTCCGCTAGCCGTCTCCGTCGGCTCCTTCGCCAACCGCCTCCGCTGGCTCCTTCGCCGCCCGTCTTCGTCGGCTCCTTCGCCGACACTCTCACCGACACCGCCGCCAATCCTCTCGCTCAGGTACCACCGTCACGCTCCGCCAGCTCCACCCCCTCTCTCCAGCTTCTCAGGCGGCACCACAGATCCCACAGCTGCCACCAAATGTGAGCGACTGACGTGGTCGCCCAACAAAAGGGATCAGGGCAACCAGAAAAAGAAGTGGAGACAGGAGGCAAAGGAACTCACGTAAAAAACATTTATTGACGGCAGTACAAAAGAAAAACAAAACGCTCACGCCAACGGGAAAAAATCCACCTCGCTCCAGGTGGACCACACCGGCAGCTCCCCTCGCGTCGCGCTTCCGGTCCCGCACCCAATCATGTCCGGGGGGAACTCTCTCTCTGCTAGTCAGTTCCCCCCTTAAAAACAGGTGAGAAGGGGAGGGGTCATCACCTTCTCACAGAGATAAATGACTAATGACATCTCCTGACATATTTAACTATTTAGATCTGTCTCCCAACCACCATCTATTTAGAGAATGAAGTAATGATTTTAATGAGAAGCATATTTCTCAAATTAATGATTTTGTAATTAAGTTTTTAAGTCAAAATGTATTAGTCATATTTACATATATATATATATATATATATATATATATATATATATATATATATATATATATATATATATATATATATATGTATATGTAAATTTGATTTACATATTGATTTGAATTTACATATGTATGTATATATATATATATATATATATATATATATATATATATATTAATAACTGACTTTGGTCTTTCCATGTTAAGTCAGACAAATGGCTCCCTAGTATTTCAAGTCCCAACCAGAATAATTCAAATAATACTTTAAAGATCATTTGCAAAATGCTGCAACTTAAGCCTTTTACCGTGAGGCTGTCAACAGAGTTGGCACTATAAAAACGTTCCAGTGGCAGTTTTTGTACCCATCCTGACACATTTCAAGCAGCATGCTGCCTTGTGTGGTGAAGTGTTGCAGGGAAGAGGAATATGATTGCATTAATGTCGTGACAGCAGGGGCCCTTATTATTCTCTCCTCTCCTCGCCAGCCGAGGCGTCTGATTCTGTTTAGGTCACTCTTGTCTGAATAGTGTATGGTCGGAGCGCCGTGGATTCCTCGGTTATACATGGTTTATGAGAAGCTGTATAAAAGAATGTCTGCTCGACGTATCCCCTGTGCCCCTTGAAGTGACAGACCAGAAGCTATTCCTAGCCACAGATGCCAGCCGATTCACTGTGGTGTTCCTTTTTTATTTAAGGAGCTGCAATAATCTACCCACTTAAAAAAGTATTAGCGGCATAACATGTTTTCCTGAAGGGAATGCAGTGTGTGGACGTGTTTGTCTTTTGGGACAGAAACAGCGTGGTCTTTACACAGGCAGCAATGTGCAGGCAAGAAGGGAAGTTCCTTCAAAAGAAGGAATGTGCAGCGCTTAATCCCAACAGTATGAAACGCAGCGCTGCGCCCGGGCCCGGCTCCCATCCCTCTTCCCTCCTGGAGGCAATCTGTTTCCTCCTATCTCCATCAGTCATGCTACCCCAGCTCGAGCTCTCTGTTGTCGGCGGAGTGCATGCAGTGCCTACCTGTCTGTCACACGAGCTGTGTGGGAAAATTACATGCTTCCGTCGCTGGAGTGTGGGAGCTTGTTTGGGCTTTGCAGATAACTGTTGGAGCGTATTAAACAATAATTGCACTGGATTCCAGATAAGGAGATGAGTTGATAGAGGCACATCATTCTTGCTTAGCCTATTTTTATATATATATTTATATAGGGTTAGAGCATCTTATCCTGAGGGAAAAATCCATCAACCTTTCCTGCGAAATTTATGTCCAACTAATTCTGAATTAATCCCATTCCCCTGGTTAAAATTAGAGGAAAAATCAACATAAAGACTATGGTTGCGTACAGCTCTTTCTGGAATGTTTTACAGTGAAAGTGAGTACAGAGAAAGGCAGTCAGTCAGTACCAGTAATTCCGAGGGATTCTCTGAAACATACATGTTTAAGCCAGTGGTGGGGGAAAATGTCTCTGATGCTATTTCTGAATCTCGTCATCATCGACATAGGCCGAACACCAATTGCATTGCTCTCGAACCACCAGCTTTTTGTGGAACACCTCAACCAACAGATGCCTCCATGATCACTCATTAAGAAATGAATTAACAATGACTGTCTGTCCAAATGACCTGAGGGAAACCTAACTGATCAAACTAGCTGTGAAAAACCCAACACATTTTTCACATATTGCTGTTACTTTGGCTTTATATTTATAACTGTCATGACCCTTACGAAAATTAACCATGGTTTTACCATGGGAAATACCGTGGTTTTACCATGGTTTTTTGGGTCATGGTTTACCATGGTTTTTTTGTGGTAACCATGGTTATACTATGGTTTTTATGTAGTAACCATGGTTCTACCATGGTTTTCGGAAGTACCATGAACCAACCATAGTAATACTTAATACTATGGTTGGTTCATGGTACTTCCAAAAACCATGGTAGAACCATGGTTACTACATAAAAACCATAGTATAACCATGGTTACCACAAAAAAACCATGGTAAACCATGACCCAAAAAACCATGGTAAAACCACGGTATTTCCCATGGTAAAACCATGGTTAATTTTCGTAAGGGGAGACTGACAGATTAAAGCTGTAATGTCCCAGAGTAGCAAATTGACTTGCAAACAGCAGTCGATAATAAGTGAAAATGGGATCCATACAATACATAGATAGATATATATACATATACTAACACATAAAAACTGTATCACATCCATTGATAGTCACAGTCCTGTTTAAACGTTGGATATTGTATATAGTGAGAACTTTTTGATCATATAAATGTACTGTGTTGTGTTTCAAAATGCTCAATCCAGACAAATGCACACAAACCCAGATTGAAAAACTAAAGCAAGGGACCAGGACATCTGTGAAGTTGCGACGTCACAACGTGATCTTGGAGGATGTAAGGCCAATATCAAAACATTACATCTTTGCACCTTAATAAAAGGTCCAAATGTGTTCCAGGGATCCTTCTTTAGATGTAACCACAAATATATCTGAAGGACAAAACTTCAAATTAAAGTATAGCTGATGGTTTTAAATGGCACATGGACATAGCAAATGTTAAAATTGACTCAATACACAAAGTGTAGAACACTTTGAGACTTGCTTTTACAAATAGAAATGTTGGCATCGATGGTAGGTTTATCATCCAGGATGATTACCAAGTCTTTGTACTGCTGGATTACCAGCATGTCTTTGGTCTTATAGAGAAACATTGAAATGTATGAAAGATTGTTCACACTGACACTGACAAATTCTCCTTCTGCTGTTCAGATGTCACGGGTTTGCTGAGGGAGGCAGTAAACTGACAAATAAACGGTAAAAGAGGGTGAAAGGCACTGGCCGAAGCTGCTCGTAAAATAAACACCTCTTAGATAGGCCTTTGCACAAATTGTCATCCAGAGTGTTTGCATTCTGGACAGGAGGATAAAGAATGTGTCCTCCCATCTGTGTGTGTGCAGCTTGTTGACTGTGCTTTGTGCATGTGTGTGTGTGTTTGTGTGCATGCTGCGGCTGTGGCTAAGCCTGGGTTTGTCCACGTCTAAGTATAACCGGTGTTGTATGGAACCTCTCCCAGTGTCTGTGGTTACTCTCAGTGGGCAGTTCCCCAGTTAGGATTGTGGTGAACTGTGAACAAGGCGAATATGGGCTTGTTTTCCTGCGCAAGCTAACTTTAGCACATTTAAGACAGATGGATGTTTGAATAGTAGTGCAAAAGCTGGACTCGTCTGTTTTCTGTGGTTGAGAAATGAAAGGGGGCCACACTGAACAGTCAAGTCAATGTAGTGCAGTGGTTGTGTGCTGTTTTGCAAACTGTGAAACCTGGTTTGCATCTTGGAACACAAGATAAATACATTAGTCATTGAAGGTCAATACAAGACTTTTCAAATATATTTTTTCATTATGCCAAACAACACTATGCATATGACTGCAGGTAGATAAGCCGAAGCTTTTCCTCTTGCTGCTCAATAAATCATATGCAAGATCTATAAGGCGCCATTCATGCCATCCTTTACGTTCACAAGTAAATACTTCAACAAGAAGCTCAAAGAAATGATTTCAGACAAAATATAGATGGATGAAGAAAAGCAGAAGATTTCATATCTATAATCTGTTATATCTCTAACAGTACAGGATTCATTTTTATGTTCACAAAGCCTCAAGTGTGTCTCATTCTGTATGATATGTTACATCAAAAGTGGGCTTGCAATTTAGTTTATTTCACAGGATGACAGATACTGTATTTCCATGCTAGCAATGTAAATGTAAAGCACATAAGTCTGCGATCTGTGTTCTTACGATATTCAAAGAGCGGGGGAAAAAAAAAAAAGAAAGAGTCTGTTTCACACAATCGAGACCATCATTCATATTTATAGGCAAGCCGTTCCCTGGGGGCTGCCTGTTGGAGATGTAGAAATATATCAGTCCGAGAACAAGCAAAAGAAGTGAAGGATGAAGGAAACCCGGGAAGATGCGACTGATGTTGAGTGAGCGATTGTTCCCCGCGCGGTGCTTAGCGTGGAACTGCACGAGAGACCGAACAGAAAATGTCACCGGGGAGGTTATGATGCGCTGCACAGGCCGGCTGGAGTCAGGAGAGCCGGGGAAGGAAAGATGAAAGATTGATGCGATGTAAGAGCACCGAATATATATCCACTTAAACAAAAGTGAGCATCATATACAGTTACATAATCTGTTGCAGCCAGTGTCTACAAAGCTTAATTCAGTCAGACTCAGAAAGTTTAACATTATTTATATAATGTATGCATATAATATATATATTGTCTGTTCCATCTGTCTCTATCTATAACAAGTGGGTGTACTATCATTAGAGAAGTGGTACTTTTGGCCACTATATTCCACAGTATTGAGCCTAATGTTTGAGTTTATAGAAGATATTCAATATCTTTTTGTATAAATCTTGCTATAGTAGCACAGCAAAACAAATGCACATGTTGCCAGTACCTCGACCATCGCCAGCTGCACTGGTGCAGTCCAGCAGATGGTGACAACGTGACAAAAAGGCAACCGCAGGATGAGGCCAAAGCTGCAGACACTAAACGTGCCGTTTACAGCGATATCATCTATGCAAGTGTCCCAGATGCAGGAGCAAAATTTCCGAGTTGTTTGTTTTCCTCCAGAGGATCCTAGAGAGTACATGGAGTGGCTGTCTTTTATAGTGGGAGTCACAGCTCACGGCGCTCGGCTGAACTACAACAACAACATCGCTGGTGTACAAGAAGCCCTCGGTGCATGCACGGCGATGCTGGTGAAGAATCGCCAGCTGCCGCCGGTTACAGCTGTGCCAGTGGCCGCTCTGGTCTATTCATCCAACACTTTTGTCCAGAGTGAAATAATATTTGGATGGGCGACAATCTGGGCTTTCGTCCGACGCCAACAGCGGACAGTTTATGGTGCAATTTCTCCGCCTAAAAACTCCACAGAACACACACTCACACTAATTTGAGTTTAGATTGCTCTCAAATTTTTGCAGAATGGCCCCTGACTGTGCTTGCATTCAACTGACTATACATTTTTTTCAAATTACTCCTTATTCATTTATGGAATAAATGATGCATAATGCATGTATGTATCGTTTGCTTTTTTATTATCTCCAAGTAGGGACAACATTAATAACCTAAAATTGTTTGTAATTATATATAATAAGCTGTCTTGTTCTTGTATCTCTTCCAATCCCCTTTGTCTGATGTGTTTGCCAAACTGCGCATATACACAAATATATGGAAGGCACAATACAGCTGCAGTGATAGGATCAGTGTGATGCTGTATAAATTTCCCCTGGTGAGACTTTTTTTTTTTGCAAGGACACGCTAGCACACAGTCATACTCCTGTGCACAAGTAAACACACACACACACACACACAAAGAACAAATGCACTGCCAAAGAACTGCTGCAAACAAAGATTAGAGGAAACACATCAATTTATGTGCCACTGCTTTTTTTTTTTTAATTTACTCTCAGGATCAGTCCGGAGGTGACAGGGACTGCAAACACTAGGTTCTAGCTCTCGACTCCCGAGCCGGCTGCACTATAGTTAAAGCTTCTTCGTCAATAAACTGATTCCTGCATAATGACACTCATTAGTCTCATAGTCCAGACTTGGTATAATCAACCCTGATGCACTGGACACAAAGACATGGAGCTTCATAGACCTCTGGTACGCTCTGTTGTTGCAATAATTACAATATGGCAGTAATGATGGTAATGATACTTTGATTATGCCAATTATACAGGGGCCCGTATGCTCCTTTTACCAGTCCCTTCCTCCTTCTGTCTCTCCCCTCCATCACTGATTTGATGTAGTGAAGTGCCCTGAGCCGTAGTTGGTTGCCAGGAGAATTTAGATCCCTACCCATCTGATATATGTCAGACAGGGAAACAGAACAACCCTCGTGCTGCTTAATATTCAAGTCAAGTCAAGCTTTATTTATGTAGTGCATTTCATACACAAGGTATCACAAAGTGGTTTATGCATTTGCACTATAATCACCTCAATTAAGTCCGGAAGCTAAATATGGACGCCAGAAAATACACCTTAAGTGTGTGTGTGTGTGTGTGTGTGTGTGTGTGTGTGTGTGCGTGTGCGTGTGCGTGTGTGTGTGTTTATATAGTTAGTTTCAAGATCCAAAGTCCACTGGCTGTGGGCCGAGCTGATGTGTAAATATTCATTTTATTAAATATATTCCATATACTTACAGAGCTTTCTAGATAAGTAGTAGAATTTTAAAATCGTTCTTGTTGTTGGTAGCCATGCAGAGATCCACGAACAGGTGTAATGTTCTCTTTGGATGTAGCAGCTGCGTTTTGGATTAAATGCAGCCTCAGCAACAGCTGATTTTGAGAGGTCGCTGAACAGAACGGTGCAGCAGTCTACTTGTTATAAAAGCATGGATTAATTTCTCAGTCTGATTTTGGCAGAAAGCTTTAGTTTTGAAATGTTTTTTTTTTATAATAAAAGGCTGTCTATGATTGCATTCAGATTTCTTGCCTCACTTTTGCTTCCTGGAGACAAAAAAAAGTAACTTAGATGAGCTGCAATTTTCTGTCCCAGGGCTGTTTAGTGTTTCCGTCTTTCTCTAATGTCATCAGTGAATGTATGGGATTTTATCATCAGGAAATCAGGATATATGCAATTGTGAATCATCAGCCTAATTATGGGAATTTATTTTCTGATTGAATGGTAGTGAAAAGAAAATAGTGCTAAGTAAAGACTTGTAAAATGCAGATAATAAATGTACATATATTCTGAAATATGCTGACCCATTTTTCTCATCTTTTCAGTAAGATATCATGGTCAATGGCATTGAAAGCATCACTGAGATCCAGGAGCACAAGAACAGATATTTCATTTAACTCTATGTTTATATGCAGATCATTCACAACTTTGTAAAGTATTGTGGTGACACTGATAACCCGAATGATCAATATCTTGAGGGCAGTTTGATGTAAGATCCTGAGAGTAAGCGGTTTGTTTTTTGCTGAGGAACGATAAGCAGAAGACGGCCTATAGTTAGAAATACCAGTTGCATCAGATTGCTCTGAAAGAGTGTTTTAATGAGGCACTAATGTAGTATCATAGTGTAGTTTACCAAATTGCACATTATACGGCGGATTATTATGTAGAGAGAATAGAACGGTTTGCTATTGTTGATATTTTCATTTCTAATTTGAAAGAAAGAAAAGGTTATCTGTCCTATTCTAAATTCTACATTACTGTATTATCATTTAGTCTGTTCTTGTGAACTAATAGTTTTGTCCTTCCGCTCTGACATTCTACTTAAAAATACTTTCTTACTCGCTTTAACAGCTTAATAATGAGAAATGAGAGATTTTGCTTCCTCTTCTTTCATGTGTATATGTATGTACATCTCCTTGGAGCCCGTGTATCCGTGTGCATCCTCGCTGCTCTGACGCTTGTTGGCTGAATCAGATATGATTTTTTTGTTTGTTTGTTTATATTGCTGAGGTTACTCCACACGCTCTGGGAAGCACAGGATATATTTAGTCGAATCTATTTCCTTATTTTTATTCGTTTGTTGCACTGCCTACTCCTTTTCAGATTCCAAACAACTTATGCTTGTGCCTGTGACTGTTCATAACCACGTGTGTGTGTGTGTGTGTGTGTGTATGTAAGCAATGCGCGCATGTGCTCGTGTCTTATTGACTATTTGATTTGTGTGACCGCGTGGCCTTTCTAAGAATCTTTGTATCTCATCGGCTCGCACTTGTTCGGGCGTCCCTCTTCTTATCAGGGTGATTTAGGAGCCGCTAACATGCCTGCAGTGTTTTCACTGGCCCATCTGGAGGCCTGTTTGGGCCCACAACAGAACGAAGCATTGCCTTCTGTGGCCACGCTGGATGGGTGGGTTGGCGGTGGGGGGGGGGGGGGGCTCTCCGAGGTGGGCCAAGCTGGTTTGAGCTGGGGAAAGCGCGATAGTATTTCAGGATCAGTGAGCAGCAGACACACGATCATAAATAGAGTTTTTATTGCTGAGCTGCTATGCTGGGTGAGCTCGGGTCTTTCAGCGAGATCACAGCGAGTGATTGATGGTTCCCATGTGCTGCGGGAGGGCCGTGTGTGGTGTAAGCAGAAGTGTGGGGCGGGAAGGGGAGGGGGGGACAGTGGAAACGGAGGACGCGGCGATGCTGGCAGAGCCTCTCGTTCCTCCCTCAGGGTTCCCCCCTCTGACAATGTGCTGCCCCGTGTCGGCCTACAGATCTCTGAGCCCGGCCACAGCGTGGGATCCTGTCTCACACAGCCTCCCCCACGTGCTTCAAAAGCCTGTCAGTCACATATCAGACGGTCACATATGCACAGATGAAAGCCGCAGCTTTAGAGTTTGAGATGGTTAATTTGTGTATGAGCAGTCTACTTATATGAGGCTTAGGCAGATACATAAACAATGCAATATTGTGACATTGACCAAACCAATGGACCAAATGATGGATGGAGTAATATCCAAAAAAACCGATATATATCACCATATTGTTTGTTTCAGTCAACTCTGCTTTTCCATAAAGGTTTATATTGCCACACACCAGGGGAGCATTTACAGTAAGCAAAGCCATGAAATGGAGCTCGGACTCGCAGCAGGGCAGACAATTATTTTTTTTTTAAATTACAGTTTGAAAAAAGATCTGATAGTGAAAAATATTGCATATGGCAGAATTTGAAGAAGTTATTAAGAAGTTATTAAAACACTGAATATTTTTATTTTCCATTATCTTATATATATTGTATATATTATTAAAATATAAAACCCGCAAAGTTTTCCTCTTGCAATGCAACAACACAACTCACATTCAAAATGCAAAGCTCTCTCCTCTGCAATCTGCCCAGTTTGCTGTCATGTTGCAAGAAGCCGCACTTACTATTCACACCAATTTGCCGAACAAAAAGAACATTACTGTTAGCATACACAGCCTAAATGCACCTCACATTGCAAAAGATTTTGTCAGAGCGGTGCCAAACCAGTCTCTATGGTAACAGGCATGCTTATTCCATCCCTGCAGGAGGCTAAACTGTCTCACAAAAAGGCAAGCATGAGGTTAGGACCCCTTTTTGCAGGATTGACACTGGACTTGCGTTTTTATCTTTAAAAGCAAGAGCAATCTCTGCGATCCCCTAATAGCCTGTTACATCTCACTGTCTGAGATGACTCTCCCTGTACAAACGGACGCATGTAATATGCTCTGTATGTTCGTCCTATCGGCCGTCATTGAGGGTTTTGTTTTTACAAGCATGCTAATTTGGGGCGGCCTGCTGAGTAGTTTGGCAGGAGTGTGAGGAGGTTGCGTGGTTAAGGACCACAGAGATTTTTTTCATTCAGTGCCAAAGAGCAGCATTGCTCAAAGCTTTTGAGAAAACATCTGATGGAGCCTCTTGAGTGCGCCCAGATTGGCAACGTGAATAGCAGCTTTCATGGAGACTGCCTGCTCTAATGTGTTTTTGAGCACTGCTGTGTGTGTGTGTGTGTGTGTGTGTGTGCGTGTGTGTGTGAGCGTGCAGGCATTTGTGTGTTTGTGTGTGCTGAGTGTTTTCATGCATTTAGGTATGTATGCGTCATAGACTTCCCTTCATTTTGGTTTGTGTGTGTGTGTGTGTGTGTGTGAGCGGTTTGGGTGTTTACATAAATAACTTCAGGCGGAGGCCAAAAGCCAACAGCAGAAATGCACATCTGGGTGTGTTTCAGGGACTTTTTCCAATGGCGATGTCTCAATCCTTCACGCAGCTACTGTAGACTTACCTTTTCATTTATTTATAGAGGCAGTACAGTAGGTGTGTGTGTGTGTGTGTCTGTGTGTGAAACAAACGGCTTTCTGTCTGGTTCTACCTGAGGAATGCTTCTATTCTGACACTTCTCCTAGGGAAAAAAAAACCAAAACACAGGTGTTGGAGAAAAATGTGAGCCTTATTTGCTCACTTTGTTCGTCTCTTCACAACACATATTTTTGTGTGTCTCTTAATCTCAGAAATGATTTGTAACTTTTTTTGAGTTGCGAAACTTAATAAATCGTAGAATTGTTCATACAGTTGTATGTTTTATACTATTACTGTTATTTGGATTTATAATTAATTTGAGCTTAATGACTTTTTTTATTTAAAATACATGGTTTTAGCTTTCAACCTCTACCAAGAGATCATGTGCAACTGAGAATTTAACAATGTCTTTATGAAATTGTTGAATGTAAATACACTGAATCACTTGCAGCAAACATGAACAGAGCCGATTCAAACAGCCCAGACTCCCAGTTCACGCTCGCCAATCTGGTCTGGCTGCTCACTCGCCTGCGATCCTCCGCAGTGGCGGCGTGGTCACCGCTGCAGCATTTTTGGATTGCAGCTGTGTACAGACGGAGTAGGCCGGCATGGAGTCATCCTCATCATCATCATCATCATCGAGAGCGAAAACAGCTCGTCAGAGGGTCCTCGGAGAGCCGCACTGCGGCGCTCTGTCTCCACCATGTGGTGCCTCGGTGCACCCGGGGCCCGCCGCCGCTCGGCAGCGCTCGCGCGTTGGTGCGGCGGTTCCTGATGTCTTCATGAGAGAGAGAAAGAGAGAGAGTGTGTGTGTGTGTGTGTGTGTGTGTGTGTGTATGCACGCCGACGATTTAACGGTGTTTGGAAGGCGCTGACAAGCATGACTTACATCAGACAGGAAAAGAGGGGTCAGATTCCACACACTCCTCAACAAAGCTTTGGGAAGCGGGGGGCCATGTGTGTGCTCTGTGCGTATCAGGTTTTATCAGGGCGGCTTTGTACGCCGGCCGAGCCAGGTCGCACCAGGCGGGGGGGGTGATACCCCAGTCCGCCAAAGACGAGATGCACCCTGCTGCACGCTGCGCTAACACTGGGGTGCTTTAGGAAGTAGGGAGCATCATCAGACATGTGGTGTATAAATGATAACCTCTAAGAAACACAGCTGTTTTTTTATTCAGCTCTTTTCTGTTGTCCCTGTGATTCTTTTCTCTTTGTATTCACCACCCTCCCCCTCTCGTCGTTCTGATCCAGGTATGAAGCGTCCCTTCAGCCAGTCAGCCCTGCCGGACACGCAGCTGGACATCCCGGGGCTGGACGCCGGCCTGGGGCCGCAGATGGACGGCGATGCCTGCTGCGACGTCCAGAGCGAGGCCGTGGTGCCGGGGGACGAGCAGCCACCGGGGGGCGCCCCGCATGCTGCGCTCCACAGGCCCAAAAGGGAAAGGAAGCAGCGCAGCTACACGGTGTGCGAGGTCTGCAACATCCAGCTCAACTCGTCGGCACAGGCCCAGATCCACTACAACGGCAAGACCCACCAGAAGAGGCTCAAACAGATCAGCAACGGCAAGGCGCCCAGCAACACAGGTAGGCCTCAGACTGGCCGTTTTGGTGTGTGTGTGTGTGTTGTTGGGAAATGGAATGTAAAAGCAGAACACTGCAGAACAATGCCCCGCCGCCGGATTTTTGGGATCGGTTCGCAACAAAAAGGGGCCACGCAGATTAAGAGAATCCCACACACTGTTCACAGCCACGAGTCTCTCCGCGCTAATCTCCCCCTCCCAGTGTTCAATAGAAGTTAAACAAATTGGATTCTATTTGCTGAATCGTGTTCAGACGGAGCCCTGGGCTGAGGACACACACACACACACACACACACATACAAAAAAAAGTGAGAAGCTAATTAAGTGCTGGTTGGGTTTTGGGGGTTGTGTTCCGGGAGTGATGCCGCCGGAGTGAAGCCGGACATTTTGTCATTCCAGTCACAGCCTCCATTAGGACTGCTGCAGGGCAATCGCCTCTCTGTTAAGTTCCACTGTTTCACACTCCCGCGCTCTCTCTCTTTTTTTTTTTTTTTGTGCTCTTTCTTCAGCCGTGCCAAAAGGATGCACAGACACCCAACACTACCACAAAAGGCTTAAACACACACAAACAAAGGCGAGCAATATTCTGACATATCCCTGTAGGAATAATATACATAGAAATTCAAACACAAATATGTAGATCATAAGAGTGAAGGATTAGAGTTTTACATGGCCGCATGGTTGATTCTTGTGTTTCCTCATTACTTTTTTTATTTTTCGTTAAAGCTCTGCGGTATTTCAACCAGCACCACATGAAACTGTCATTTTATAACGTTAGGATTTAACATTTTCTGAAACCAAGTACTGTGATCTCAACCAGGTGGAACATCTATATGGTTAAAGGTCAAGCCCTGGAAAAAAAAAAATCTACTGGTCTAATGCTCACTGAGTTCCATGAGTTAGCTTGCTGAAAGAAGACGAGTAAAAAAAAAAAAAATATATATATATATATATATATACCCGAGGTCTGGGGAAAAAAAAGATCAAAGCAAGGTTGTCCAATTTTATCATATTCAATCAGGAAAAATGTCAGTGTTTGTTTGCTTTTCTCTCTAATGACGTCATGGAGGCCTCATCAGTGGATCTAAATCTTTCTTTTCAATGGCTTTTTTCGAGGAATGATGGCTTCTTTCACCGTACTCTTAGTGGAATAACAATGACAGTGGCCCTGATGAAGGCAAATATGGCCCAATAATGTTTTTAATTGTTTTTGCCATGTTGTATTAAAGGCCTTTTTATATATTTTTCATTCTCGAGTGCCTCTGGTTGTTCTCTCGTTTTGTTTCACCCACATCAAGAAGCCTGAGTAGAGCTATAACTCTGCCTGACAGTAGCTACTTCATTGTATCTAAAAATTTGCTCTGTTTTATCTGTTTTATATTTTATTGTAAATTATGCAAGAACCTCAGGAATCCCATTCTGTGAGTTATGTGTTATATGTGGGAATCAAAAAGGTTATTTGATTGACACGAGCTGCAGACAAAGCACACCAGCTTCCCTGTGGTGCAATATTTAAAAAAAAATGAAAAAAAAAAGAAAAACTTTTGGTGACTGTGTTTCTTCCCGGGATTCTTCCTCTGATCAATGCACGTATCTTTGTCATTTTGTCAGACATCTGCACCAGTGCAAAATATTGATTTAATTCAAGGGGGTTTCTATGCAGTGAGGAATTACCTTTCTCAGGCAGCAGTTATGACGTTCGATCAAATCAATATTTTATATAGGTGACAGCAGACCGAAAATGATGAACACATGGTTCTAGGGAAAACGGGGAGTTAATTACAGAGAAGACGAGTATGTTGTCAATTCTCAAACCACAACAACAAAAGGAGGACATTTGAACATTTGTTGATATATGGGCAGAAAATCCTTTGGAAACCTGAAACCTGAAAATGCCAGCATTGAAACAGTGTTTCTTATTTCTAGCTGAAAATTTGGGTCAAGCATTTGTTTTTAGGTCTTACATTTTGATGAGAAATTCTTTAGTCAAAAACCAGCCATGATGGGCCCACGAAATATGGATAGTTATTCTTTGTCTTCTACTGTATGCATGCAAAAAAGACTGAAATAACATACACACATCCTAAAAAGGGCTGAATAGTCCTTTTTAACAAAAAACGTGAAATGCATTGTCTCTCTCTCACACACACACACACACACACAGCATCCGCATTTAAAGCCCGTCGAGCTCTCATCGACCCTTATCAAGAGCGGTCGGCCTGACTCGGCACGTTGGAGCTGCAGCAGGGTGAGATGGAGCTGTGTGACTGACAGCTCAGCCCAGCCAATCAGCGAGGTCACAAATTACCTTCACTAACTCAATAAAGATTCACCGTTTTCCTTTCAGGTCATAACTCCATGGTTCTGTGACTTTTTAAGCACTAGGCGGTTTTCTTTACTGTTAAAACAGATTCACAGTGGTGGGACAATGAGACAAAGCCTGTGTTTTTCTTTTGTTTGTTGCAGGGTTTGATTTTACTTATTAGATTAATTATTCTCATAGATGTCTGCAGTCAGAAGGCCGCTGGCTGTTCTTCCATTGTGTGTCCAAGTGAAACTTTTTACCAGAGGTGATGATTGTGTTTGATCACCCGGTATTTGTTGTCACAACCTCTTTTAAAGCTCTGTTTGGTGTGTCAGGCGACTAAGATGCAGCCGAGCATGAAACAAACTTTAATAAATTCTATAATATACCAGGGAAAAAAAAAATTGTCATACAGGGCACATGTTGTCTAGTCTAAATCCCCTGTTTTGGTACACTGCTGCGGGTGATGCAGAGCGCGTGTGTGTGTGCGCTGCATTGCATGCTGAACTGTTTTGGTGTGCAGATTCTCCCTGACACGCAGTCACAATCACACAGCCTTATCTCTGCTCACCTTCTGCTGACTCCCCCAGGCAGCCAGCCCTGCTGTGTCCTCAGCTCCACCACAGCTCCTCTGCCCTGTTTGTGTTTGTGTGTGTATGCATGTGTGTGTGTGTGTGTGTGTATGTTCCTGCATGTGTGTTTTCAGATATTTTTAGAATTCCTTTTTTTTCTTCTTTTAAATGCTGCAGCGTCTGTAACTTGTGCTGCGGAAACATAAAAAATGTGGTCGGCAGTGTCTGTGTTTATGTCAGCCCACATATGTAAAGTAAGGCACCCGTGTCTGCTATGGATGTTTATAGGTTCATAAGGTTCCATGAATAAAGAATAGAACAAATGTTTCTTGTAAAAGCGCGTGTGTTTTTCCTCTCCGTGTCGGCGTGCGTTCCCCTCCCTCCCTGCTTCACTGAGCTGACAGTGGGTCCGGGCTCTTTTCTTTTTTTTTTTTTCCTTCCTCCTGTCTCCTCTCCTTCCTCTCGCTTCCTCGTCTCGTCTCGCTCCTTCTGGCGCGGACGCCGGACATGTGGCACGGCCAGTCCTACTAGGAGATGAATGCATGGTGTGATTAGGTGGATCCACTTTGTTCTGGCGCTGTAAAGGAGGCTGCTGACGGACCTGAGGAGACGCCGGCGACGGTGACAGGATGAATTCACATGTTGATTTTATGCAGTTTAGGCCCAGAATGTTTCACACTGAATAAAATTAAAAAGTAACTCTGAGTTCCAGCCCACCTGCTTTTTCAGGTTTTTTTTCAGTTTTCTCAACAGCAAATTGGAAATAACAGAATGTGGCAGCACATGATGCTCCATCAAGGGTAATGTTTAATGTTTAATGTGTGGCGGCACAAGAGACAAATGATACAATCCCCTGTTGAAATTGTTTTCCATCTGAAGCAAATAAGCTTCATCATCATCATAATCTGAATATAATCCAGATCCTGGAAGCTCAGAGTTGATTAAAAATGTTAATATGATCATGTTCAGTTCTTACTGTGCACTCTTTTTGCCCTGGGTTTCACCTGTCGGGCAACTTCCATGCTGCCCTTTTATCTCAGGCTCTGTATCCATACTCACTCACAAGCACCGAGGTGTGAATTCACACGCTGCCAGGGAGCTGGCGAGTGTGTCTAACATCTGAAATCTACCAAAACGCGTCACACTCGACCCATGCTCCATTCTCACTTTTCCCCATTGCTCAGAAACCGTATTTGGAGCCAAGTGTATCTCACACTTCATCACCAGTCTAGTTATTTACAGCAGTGTGTTTATAGGCTGGTGCTGGACCAACCTCAGCAAGGATAAAGGAGTTTTTTTTGTTTTTTTCTGACTGTCATTGGACACCTAATTTCAATTTGTGTCATCATAAGCTAGATTGTAGCATGCGTGATATTTGTATTTGCACGAGTGATGGGATGTCCTTATTAGTCGAGTCGTGTCCCAGTCAACTCTAATCAGCCTCTTAAGTCTTCATTAGGACTTTGGCACTGTGGCAGTTACCCGGGGAAAAAAAAAATATTTTCCAAAAGTATTCGCTCACCTGTCTTGACTCACATATGACATCATCTCGTCTGGGAAGGCTGACCGGTGTTGGTGGGAATTTTTGAATCATTTGCAGGGCCACACACTGATGTTGGATGAGAAGGCCTGGCTCTCAGTCTCCCTCCTAATTCATCCAAAAGGTGTTTTATGGGGTTGAGGTCAGGATTCTGTGCTACAGCAGACTGTCATCCAGGTTTTAAGAGAATGTTATACCAGATGTTCTATATATTTATACTAAATATATATTTAACCATTTTTTCGTAACTTTTGTTTTTATTATTTTGAACCTGAATGAGCGCAGGTAGTGGCTAGATAATATTTTACCGATGTTAACACGTCTCTATCTCAATTGCGGTGAAAATTGACTGTGGTGAAAAACCTGGGCAAAATGTTCCTACAATTGCATCATTATTTCTAGATAACTACGAGGAGAGAAGCCCGTGTTATATAGGTGACTCTTTGTTTGAGTCTCACTCGCAATCTTGCTCTAAACTGAAAGCAGAAACTCGATGCGCGCCGGGTGGTATTTACTCCACTTACCTTCATTATACCCGTCTCTCTCTGGGGGAATGTTGCACTTGAGGTTTTCCCCTCACAGTGTAATCCATGTCGCACATTAATAAATGTATGTGCGATGTGATGTGCATCCAAACACAGATGATATTTACAGTAACACGTTCAAAAAAAAAAAAGACGCACGTGCTGTGTTTGTATTCAGGCGTCCCAATTTGCATTTCATCTTCCACGATCAAGGGTTCGTCTGTGAAGTTTGATTGTTGCCGTACGCGTTATCGCAAGCTTTCCTTTTACACTGTGTGCTTTTGCAGGGATCCACATTCACACAGATTTTATGTATAACATTTTTCTTGACTGACAGCAGAGCTGTATGTTTCTCAAGGGCACTGCCAGAAGAAAGGTGCATACATTATGCTGCATAAGTAGAATCTGTTCAACTCAACTCAATCAAGGCAAATCTCTGAAGGCTGACCATTAAAAATAACATGTTGCAAAGCAGTTTTTTTTTTTCTTTCTGTCAAAGTTGTGTTAAAAGTGTTTTTATATAGCTGACACAAAGTCTTTCCGATACAGACCTTATAATTAAAAAAATCATGGTGTTTTAATGTGTAAGAACAGTAGTAGTTATTGAAGACCCAGGAAATGAAGGGACTTCTGAAACAAATTAATGATATTTGAGCAATTCCAAGAGGGATAAGGTTAAGTCAAACCTTCCCGTTTGATTGGAACACGAGAGTGGGCGGAGCCTCTCTTCTACGTAACAGAGATAATTATACGGAATTACACAAATTCACCAAATCTGCACCTGAGTGCATGATGTGTCTTATAACACTCAACAGTTTCCACTAAAAGAGAAAAATGGACTTTGATGCAAAAATGTATGTAAAACTAAAAGAATAAATAATAATTTCTATGTTTTTGGCTTATACTGAAGGATGTCATATTATAAAACTGAGAAAATGCATGGGTCCTTTAAACTGTAATAATGTCTTTTGCTGATCATTGCTGTGATCTTGGTATGTATTTGTTAGTGTGATGGTGCATGTGAGCATGAAACGCTGTCTACTCCTACTGTGCTCACCAGAGTCTGGTGGGGGTGGGGGTGGAGGGGGGCTCAGACTCCCTCTGACCCAACAATACACAGTGTAGAGTGCAGTCTGCAGAGGGATACAGGATTTAATCCTTTATAATTAGCATTGTTTTTCATTTTGGCCAAGGCCACGCATCAGACACACCAATATATGGAGGCAGACTATTAAAACACACCGTGCCCCTGATGGAAATGCCTCTTCACACGTGCACACACACACACACTCACACACATGGCTGAACTGTGCTATACAGCGACTCACCCTTCTTTTCAGAGCAGATGATCAAATGATGATGGAAGGGTGAGAAGAGAGAAGGGATGGAGAGAGCAGGACAGCGGTCTGGCCTAATACGACCCAGCAGACACGCCGGTGCGTCTATAAATCGAAACAGAGAGAACACGCCGTGCACGTTTGCGTTGTGTTCGTCTTCTTCAGCTTTGTGAGGAAGCAAAAATGTGTCAATGTGTTTTCTGTGAGACAGAAAGTGAGTCTGAGGAAGACGGAGAATTTGCATTCCCTTTTTTCCCCATGATCTTCCATATCTCATCTCATCTTTGATTTGTGCATATTTTTCACACACTGTGCGTGTACGTTTGTGTATGTTTGTGCTATGTGAGCCTCCTCTTCAAGGTTAGTCTCTTCATCATGGTCCCTGTCTGACGCTATCTTTCTGCCTCTGTTTTAATAAAGCGTGAAGAATTGGATTAAAGGCAAGGATTTTCCACATGGATGCATTCGCGCATCTGCGTTTTATTTTTGTGCTGCTTTGCCATTTTGCTGCCCCTCCCCCCTCCCCCCCCCTTCCCTCCTTCTGCCTCCACATGTCTTCAGACATACATGTATAGCATGTATGAGGTGTTCGCGTGTGGCGGCCTGTCCCGACCCACGTCATCACGTATAGCCAGAGTCGGTTTGAGGTTGTTGGTTTTTTTTTTTAATCATCTCATACTGTATAAAAAAAGACGTGAAATTAGCATGTAGCTGCTGGCTGGCAGCTGTGTCTAATTGCAGAAAACAATTGCTCCCTGTAATTTCATAGTGTGGAAAAAAACATTAAAGTCTCCACTGACAGCGCTATCTATAATCAGAAAAAAACATTTCTTTAAATAAATACATAATGTGTATGCAAATAAAACCCGGCGAAGGCATATAGATGATTGCAAGGACTTATGTTGACTCTACATGTGTTAATCATGGTCCCAATTTATTTTCGGCTGAGTTATTTTCTCCTGGCGTTGGAAAGGGCTTAAAATTGCAACCTGGAGGTGGAGTTCTCCACTTCGTCCCCCCCCCCTTCGGCTCTCCTCCTCTCCTCTGCCCCGGGGTTCTGTGTAGCGGCGGTTCAAACTCTGGGGAGAAAGGTCAGCGGGCACGCTGGGTCGTGACGTGGGGGGGGCAGCGGAGCGAGAAACGTGAGGAGCGGCGCTTAGAAGGCCACAGGGAGGAGGAGGAGGAGGATGCATCATGCAAAAAAATCATCGGGTCGACCAGACCTTATCTGGCCCGTCTGATGCAAAAACGTGGATGTATCTGCTAATTTAAAATGAACTGTTTGCCAGTTTACTAAATATCAGAGAATATCAGTCAGTATCAGCAGCATTTTTTCCCGGTTTCGATCATATAGTCGATAGTGGCTTAAACCTTTTTGTGTGGCGAACATGCACATGCAAATACACACCAGTAATCCGTATATATGTTGTACATTTGGTAAAGAAACAACAAAGGTACAATGTGACCTCATGGTCCTCCCCCTCTCCCTCGGTCTTTAGGACAATTTTATCCCTCTCTCCCCCCCAGTGGTGCACGGCAACACAAAAAAAAAAACATCCATGAAAGGCTTTCTTTCAGGGAAGAGAAGACTCCCTTCAACCCCCTTCATCTCACCTCCACCCTGCCGTCCTCTGATCCCTGTCATTACAGGCTTTTAGAAGGGCGAAATTACAGCGGAGTCGCTGCTTCACCAGCTGTATCCAGGGAGCGGGATGGTGCTTAGAGAGCAGCGGTTCAAGGCGGTTTGATTTCTAAAGCACATTTCATGCTCATAGGCAATTCTAAACACTTTAAAAGGATATAATAAAAGAATAAAAGTCACAGTGCAATTATTAGCAGTCATTAAAGGGCGAAGTCTATTTTTAAAAGTAGCCAGAGTCGGGTAAGATCTGTTCTTTAAGTTTATTCCAGCATAATAGCAGAAATTGTGTCTGGTTTTAATCATGGGAACAGTTAGCAGCCTGGTCCATGACCACTTGAGAAGGATATTTGGTTCGTAGGATGGAAGCAAGTCAGAGATGTATTTTTTTGCCGCAAACCATTCAGTGATTTATAGACGTATAGCAGCGTTTTGACATCGGTTCTATGACACAGCGGTAGCCGGTGCAGAGGTAGGCAAGAATAAAAGGGAGATATAGACTGATTAAGTAGATGAGGCAGAGGGGGAAAGGAAGATGGAGGCTCTTAGAGGGTGAGGCTGAGCTGGAGGGAAGGGGTAAAGATTAGAAAAGAGATTGAGAGGCTGGCTTGAATAGAAGGTAAGATTGTGTGTGTGTGTGTGTGTGTGTGTGTCAGACAGAGAGAGGGGAGGCAAAGAGGAAGCAGACGTAGACAAACACTGTCATTTACCGAGCGAGGCAGAGCTGTCTGCTAATGGACACATGATATATGGCCCCCGAAAGTTTGCACAGCCTCACCACTTCCCGAAGTTCACACACACCTCCCATCCTTTTACATCCGCCGCAATGCACCGTGGGACGGCAGGACCTGATCTCACGAGAGTCCTTGCGTCGCCTGGAATGAGCAGAATCAGCCTGACAGCGGCGGCGGACCTCGGGAGACCCTCGCCGTGTCGTACATGAAACTGAAGCAGACAAGCTTTAGTAAACAGATGTAAACAAGGTGGAATGGGACAAGAGTGAGAGTAGGAGGAGGGCATGTGCTGTACGGGGAACAGAGTTCTGGTAATCACCTTTGGATGACTGTGAATGTAGAAATTTAGTGTGATATTCCACCATATTATATAATATATTATAATGCAGTGTGTGTTTGCATTATATATATAGAGAATCGAATATTTGTATGAAACCGACTTGAAACTTGAGCGGTATGTTTTTAAATTGGAAGTAATTTCTCGTCACAGTACACAGCTAAAAATCACAAATGTGTGAATACACACAAAACAAAGAAAGCGCTCGAACCTGTAAAGACTGAAAAGTGAAAATCTGCACCAAACTAACACACACACAAAAAATAAGTAAAAGATAGGTAACCGATCTAAATCAGTCTAACGAAAGTTAAAAATGTTAGGTTTAGGTGATAATAATTCCTGTGGTCACCACTGCGTAGAATCTGATGTTTCTCAGAAAAGAACCGCCAGTAGAAGCATTTTGTGCCCTAACATCCAGCGGCTTGTGATCTTTACCTACTGTACTGTAGGTATGCCTGTTCTGAGAGGTTTTATGCAAATGCATCCAGTTCACACACACACACACACACACACACACACACACACACACACACACAATGCCATTTAGAGAACGAGCGGGGCAACTCGTGGATGATTTTCATTGTTATTCATGTATTAATTTATTCGCTCATGGCAGACGTGAAACAGGGCTGTAATATGCAGATGTGGGTTTGTTTCTGGATGGGAAATTTTCCGGTCCACTGCCTCTAGCTGCCACTAATAATAAAGACAGGCAAGGAAGGTAGAGGAGGAGGAGGAGGAGGAGGGGGGGGGGTGATGGACGGATGGAGAAAAAGAGAGGGAGAAGTTGTCAAGATGCCTCCAGTCATACCCCCCCCCCCACACACACACACACACACACACACGCACACACACACTCAGGCAGTGACCAGGTGTGCTCTAGCTGTGAATGATCTTGTCCTTGACATGAAGGTGAGTGTGTGTTGTCCATCCTCTATTGTCGACAAGACGCCGGAACAGCTGCGGGCTTTTGCTCCTCTGTCTTTAGATGGGGGGCTAATTTTAAAGCGGAAACGGCGGATAATTGCGACACGTGATGAAACAGAAGATTGTCAGCAGGTGATCTTTACCCGCGGTGATCCTTAAGACGTTAGCACGTACCGTTTGACCCCTTGTGGACGCGCCGCTGCTTTAATGCCGATGTGTTGTTCTGCGCAGCTTTTATGGAAATGCGTGTTGCCTTGGCAAGAAAATAAGTAGTTGAACAAACCGACTGTGTCACAGCCCGAGACGTAAATAGCCGAGGACTGTGGGACCCTGTAGGCGATTGGCTGTGAGACATGTGCTGTTGTGGCGTGGCGCCGGGGTCATCTCCTGCGGGAGGGTCACAGGCGTAGAGCATCGTCACGCCGGAGGAGTAATAATGCCAAGGACAAGATGCTAACAGGCAGCGAAAGATTCTCTCCATTTTCTATTCCCAGATGCATTTATTTATATATATATATATAAATGTTAACCCCCTCCTGTCTGTGATTGAGCTGTCAGCTGGAGGAGGAGACGAGGGGGGATGAGGTCCTGGGAGAGTTCACATAGAGACGGATGAGTCAAAGCCAATCACACATTGACATAACTTGCATGTTGAGCTATTTAGGATTAAAGAGTGCAAGGGGGGGCGTGGAAGAGGAGGAGAGGGATAGGCAGTGAAATATCAACCTAATTAAAAAGGAATTTCACTTTAACAAAAAAAAAGCCTGGTTACAGCTGCGTAACTATTCATCAGACATTGGGCCTCATTCATAGCACATGTGCAAAACTGTGCTTAGACTGTGTGTACACATGTTTGAAGCACAAATCCAGGATTCATTCGCTTACCTGAATTTATTTGTACTGCCAAACGCTTCAGATCATGCTCATGCACAAATGATCGATGCATTTTTAATGTTGCAGCTAGTCGAGGGGAAGCTGAGTTTATATTGCTCAAAGTCTATGAAATTGTATCATTATTTATTTTACCTAGTGGGGAGAAAAAAAGAACAGAAGGTTTCTTATAGCCGAGTTTCATTTGCAAATTTGCTTTTAAATTTCATCACCGCTACAAACCTCACAGCAGCCGTCATGCATGCTGACTGACGTCTTGTTACCCTCACATTTGTAGACACACACACACACACACACACACACACACATGTATGGTTATCTGGAGCTGAAGCCCAAAGGCATGCGCCCAGGCCGCAGTCCAAGCCGTGTCAAATCAGCGGAGTCTTCACCAGAGGCCGAATCTGTAGCGTATAATTAGCTTTTAATCAGCACCCTCATTCAGGCGAGCAGTAAAGATTAGCCCAGCTTGGGCTCTGCTTAAAATAAGCATTCATAAATGCGTGCGAAAGCCTCTGACCCATCGCATCCAATCATACACACACAATACCGAGCTCCCTCTAAAAGTCCCCCCCCCCTCTTCTCACGTTTCCCCGCTCACGCCTGTAAAGCTCCTCTTTATTTCCCCGCTGCGCTCAGCACCGAATATGTCGATATTTTCCAGGGATGTCGCCGTCGCCGTTCTCGTTTTTTTTTTTTTTTTTTTTTGAAGGAAATGCATACATGCAAAGTAACCCCCTGCCGTTCAAAGCCGCGACCATTGTTTGTTTGCTATGTGTGCAGGGACGCGAGGACACACACACACCTCCACACGCCAGCCTATACATAGCATAACAAGCCTGACCTTCATGACACCTTCTGTGCTGGAGGGTCTACGTGGATAATCCAATATGGAGATTTTAAAGTGAGTGTCTTTATTAAAAAAAAAGCTGCCGGGGTTCGAGAGCGTAACATTTTAGATGAGCTCGCCTCGTCTAATCCCTGCCTCTCTCTGGGGTGAGCCACAGCATTTATGCCTGTAATGAAGTGCAGTGAGATGAAAGCCTTTTTAATGGGATTTAGTTAAACTGGGACACAAACCAGAAAGTCAGGGAGAAGGGGAGGAAAGAAACGCCTCCTCATCACCACCGCCAACGTCATTGTCATTCCCGCTCTCTTGCATGACATGCTCACATGTCTGTTTTCTATTGGCTGTGAGGAATGTCACTCTCATATTGCGCCTGTCACGATTTATTTTTCTCCAGTCTATTTTTTTTTCCCAATCAACGTGGTAATATTTCCTTCCTCCTCGCTCTTTGCTCACATGACTCATCCTCTGTTGGTCCACCGTGAACAAGGAGTGACTGTAGCTTGTGTCGGTGCGGTGGAAATAAATCTGTCTCATATTTCTAGCAATACTGTTATTTATTTTATTCTGCGGTGCACAATGTTTCTCCTTTAAATTCAACCCTTTCAATTTTCACTAAACTGTTTCAACTTTTATTTGGCAATCTGAATGAAAAATAAAAGTAAAAAGGTTTAAATATTAATAGGCCAAATTCAGATCAAACATCTGGAATACCTTTGGATACTGATGATAAATGAGCTAACCAACAATCAGCCAATATCGTCACATGATTGTGATTCCATAGCTGAAAATTTAGAAAATACAGGAAGGCATGGCAACCAACCCAAAGGATGGCAGATGGTGAGTTTATTAGCTCTTATTTGCCTTTTATGTCATTTGTTCCTGTTCACCCAGCCTGTATGTCTGTTGGGCCCATACGGGTCATGTTTGGGTTCAGCTTGTCGAAAATAAAAAAAACTCAACACGATGACAGACTTGATCTTTACTGAATTTTAAAATCAGATGTTAAGATCTCCCAAACAGTCAGGTTTGAATCCTCCTGTAGACATGAAAGTAGAAGACCCCCCTTGATGTTTTTGAGGCTTCCTCATCCTCACTGAATTTAAAAAGTCCAACATCTGAAGTGAAAATGATGAATCTGCCTGGAGAACAGCTCCAAGTGTGAAGAGCGCTGGTGGTGTGGTGAGTTTATTCGCAGCCCTAAAGCATAAGTAATGTGTGGGGGTTCGAATCAACCAATTACACAAACTTGAGTGAAGATGATAAATGAGAACATGTCTCGAGTGGAGGAGACTGGTGGTGCAGTGAGCAGTAGTTTGCGATATTGAGGACACAACCTTTGGTTTGAATCCCAACCTGGACCGTCAAGAATTCTCTGTAGAAACTGCAGAAAAAACCCATTGGGGCCGCTCTGTGCAGGCTGGCTGGGCCAAGGCAGGTAACACACGACACATGTTGTGCATCAACAGAATTCATTGGACAACGTCGCCACAGAACTTTTAACGAGGTGGCGGTCGATTAAAATTTTGTTAGCGTAACGTCAGGTTGTTTATGGTCCAGCTGTGTTATATAGCTGAAAAATGTGACATGATAAAACATATCACGTCAGGCAATGATTATTGAACAATTTTAACGGCTAATTTTATTACAGGAGACAAAAGGATTTGATTTAAGACTTCAGCCCATTGTGTCATATGTCAACAATCAAATACCTGCTGCATTATCAAGGGGTGTGATGAACCAGGAATCATGCTTGGGATTTATTCAACAACAGAAATGTTGTTTTCGATGTGTAATTTTTTACATTTAATGCATTTCTCTGAATCTACTGAGCATTTGATTGAGCAATTTTCTCATTGCTATAGAAGAATAGTTGCCTGTATATATTGCTATCATCTTACCCCGCATTTGTGTGTGTGACAGGAGCTTCTGCCGCAAAGACTCACAGGAGTGTGTTTGTGTAAGTTAGTTTTTCCCCTCACATGGAGGTATTGTGTTGTGAGCAGCAGACAGTTAGTGTGCAGAGGAAAAGATGCTTTGCTGGAAGTCGAGACACAAAGCCAGCAGCCCCAGGCAGCCTGTTTCTTCTATGATCTGGAATAAAACCACAAACACACATGCATGCACACCACATCATATCACACCACAGCTCTAGCCAAGCACCGAGGGCTCCGAACTATTGTAAAAGGTCCATAAATAGCCGCTAAACTCTGTATGCAGAGCAGCTTTTGTTGCAAAATGGCAATGCATTGAGACAGCTAGGCCTGATCTTTACATTATGACTGATTGCACCATGTAGGACTGAGTTTGAGCTATTTAGAGTTGACAATGGGTGTTCTTTTCCAGTTTGATTAGGCCCATTTTAGTTTCAGGAATCAGGACCATTGATGTGAGTGAGAAATAACATAAGCAACACCTGAAATCATAGATCCATGTGTACCATTTCCCCTAAATGTCTTTCTTTTCTATTTCTTTTCTTCTTGCAGTAAAACTGCAAACTGTTTATCGACCACGGTTGATTCATTTGCACACAAATGTTCTGTTTTTTAGGATTCCTCCAGTAGACACGCTATTGAATGTGTTCATTCAACACATTCAATACATCTTTATGCGTCTCCTGTATCATTCTTCAACGTTCTTCCGGGCGTAGAAAGCGCCACACTCTGCTCCCTCTGACACTGCAGACAAAACACAAAATAAAACAGGATTTTGCATACCAGGAAACAAATCACTGTGAACAGATGTCACGGCGAGGCGTTCGGGCCGTGCGACTCGCGGCGAGTCCGGCCCGCTCCGGACGGCCAGCGACCCCGCTGCTGCGGTGATGAGTTTGGCTCATGACCTCCTCGAGGCTGCGCTGCTGTATTGGCCCCCCCGCTTATTGTTCTGTCAACAGCATCTGTTGGGCCTGATAACAGGATTAGACCAGCCCCCTATAGGGCTTCTGGAGCTAGCCTGGATTAGCCAGCGAGGCCTATCTTTTCATACGTGTGTGTGTGTCTACTGTCAGTGAACTACACCAGAGCGAAAGAGGCCTCGAACATCATCTCTCACTCTGTCCCACATCCAGCAGATTAAGTCTAATTTCATTTCTCATACCATGTTTTTTCCAATTATAAGCAGTATTTTCCAGAGTCCTCTCCACCGCGAGGAGCGGATACGTTGACATTCGTATTAAGAACGGGCTCTGAAGTGCAGAATAAACCAGGCGTGATTGCACCAGCCGATTGAAGGTCATGTCAAGGTTCAGCAGTGTGCCGCCGGTGAATATTATGCATCCCCGACTTCATTACACAGCGTCCTGGCTTTCCAGGTAATAAACAGTTTCGAGGGTCGCAGAGGCAGATGTCCCGCGCCTTATCATGAGCAGAGGTGATTCCCTGGATTACCACTACCGCCACAATAATAACCTGTTTCGAAAAAAAACTGCGGTTTGTTTGTTGTGGCACCTTTTTTTTCCCCTGTAGAATCAGAAAATCAGTAACGAAACGCGGGGCCAACAATAGCTCACACAGAGGTCGATAATGGCCCTGGCATCTGATAGGGATGTGAGAGGCACACAGGAAGGGCGCCATCCCAGAATACACAGTGGGAATCTCACAGGAGCGTGGCAACGACGTCCCTGGCCACCTTCACTTCCCCCCTGGGATACACAAATCACTCCTGTTTTATTTTTTCCTTTTTTTCTCTCCCAATGAGAACAAACCTGCCTAAGTGCTCGTACTCCTGTGACATTCCTACCAAGCCGCGCTCTGGATCATCTGTTTGCTTCCATCCATCCTAGGAATTTGGCAATTTTTAGAATTAAATGTCGAAGATGTTGAAGAAGACAAGGCCTGGTTTGCCGCATGTACTTTTCTCATGTCTGCGTGTTTCTCTGTTGAACAACACGGGAAGATGTTTGGTGGATTTTTATCGGAAGGTTCTCTCAGAACGGAGTGATGTGAGAGAGCAGCTGAGGGGCAGAGTAAATGAACTGGTTCCAGTGAGATCTCCACCCTGCCTGTCTAATCTCCGTCCTCCTGCTCCTCCAGAGCTGTAATCAGGGAGAGGACTTCCAGCTGCTTAAAAGATGAAGCCGTTGTGCCGCTTCGTGCTGTTTCCGCCACCCATTTTCCCTCTCCCACCCCTTCGCTTGTCAAGAGCCGCATGTAAAGTAGCTGGCAGATGCCACGCTGCGGCGCGGCGGTCGTTCGGCGTGTCGGCGCCACTAGTCCTGTCAGGCTGCGCCTGTTCGTTTCCGACCAGACAGATTAATCTGACGCTCCTCAACAGAAGAAGAAGAAGCGGCCATGGCTGCGTCTCGCGCTCTCTAACAGGGGCTGAGCGGAGGAACGGACGGAGATACGCAGCTCTAATCTCTCCTGGCTTACTCCAACCAGCCACTCTTCACATGGAGAGCATGGACTGCATTTTACGCTATGAAACACCAATGGTTAATTTTAGAAACGACAGAATGTCAAGATGCATACACATCAGATTACAACCAGTCTGATGGATGTAGCCACTCTATATACACATACACTGAGTATACATAAAGCATAGTTGTCATAAACAGGAACATTATCTCTAAAGATCCAAAGGGTTTCCTGTACAGGCTGTAAACATCTTTATTTCTCATGTAAAATAAAGTAAAAGGGCTTCTATAGGGATTTTCTTGCTTTTGAAGCCAAACTTCAAGTGACCATTTGAGGAATTGTAGGTTTTGGCACCTTTGGGATTGATTTTATACTGTCTCACAGATCAATTTATATTTGATTTTACTGTAGGCACATTGTTCTATACTAGTGATGCACGATATATCGGCCAACCGATATATATCGGCCGATATGTCACGTTTTTTAACTTATCGGTATCGGTCCGATGTCAACAAATTCTGGCCGATATGTCAACAATTGGCAGAGTTAAACCGCTACAGTTAGTTGGGTCACTGTCTAAGCTAGCTAGTCCTAGCGGGCTCCTCCGTCACATCGCATCGCCCGAAAAGACAAAAAAATGCGCGGAACGTTGCTCCGGGGTGTCGGACGCCGTCCTGCCGCCTCCTCCGCCGCCGACGTCGCCGCCTTCGCGGAGCTCCATCGGGTCCGCTCCGCCGTACTTCCTCTAACCACATGACAGTTTTACAGTGAGCCTTCCTTTAAATAAAGAGCACTGTTGTGCTTTTCAAATGTATAGTGTTTTTTCTGGTCTGTACTAAATTTGTGACATTACAGAAAACTTTTTTTCTCTACATATATCGATATCGGCAAATATCGGTATCGGCAGTGACTGCCGATATGTATATCGGATATCGATATCGGCCGAAATGTTCACATTGGTGCATCCCTATTCTATACTATATAGTTGCCATATTGATATTTTATAAAAAGAAATAAGGAATGTGTTACCGTTGGCACACTTGTGATTATAATAATCAGCAGAATTGTCTGTTTTTAAAGTTAGTTTTGGAGACAGGAGTGTGACAAATGATTTTCTTTGCTCATGGGATCAACATGTAAAACTGCTTTTGCACAGAACCCAAAACGGATCATTTTAAACTGAAAATCGAAACTGGAGCGTGATGCTCCGGTACGTAGCGTGCAGATCTGCTCATACATTTAAACAGTGGGACTCATAGCTCACAGTTTCAGTGATGAAACTACAGAGAATAATCTGCAGCACCACATGCCCCGTTCATAACATACCAACTTTGAAAATTGATGAAATGTCAGCGGGTTACGATCTACTGCTCACCCCTGTATCCTAAATGGATTGATGGGTGAATTCAGTTTAAGAATTATAGTCAGGACAATTGTAGGAGGAGGATTTTTGTCCTAGGCCGGGATCGCTCTCTCATTGCCCCCCTTCACACCAATTAATCGATAATGGTGAATAATTGAGCCTTGAGGAGGGGAAGGTGATGGCACTTTATAGACTAAAGGGAGCTTGGATTTCTTGCCTCCCTCCAGTGTAATAAGAGGAGTGTGTTGTAAGGGCAGAGTTCTGTTACTTTCAGGGAAAGTCTCCCCTGACGGAAGCCGTGGATCTGTCTGTTGTCTCTGCAGCGCATCGACTCCCTGTCACCGCCTCTATCTGTTATTCGGACTCTTCTGTCTGTCAGTCTCTCTCCTGCGTTCTCCTCCTCTCTGCAGCGTTGGCTCCTTCCTGTCAAACCGTTTTCTCATCCTCCGTCCTCACAGCGGCCCCTGCTCCTTCATCCCAACGTTTGCCCCGTTCCTTTTTATGGCATAGAACCGCATCCTCCTCTGTACTTGTGTGTGTGTGTTTGTTTGTTTGTGTGTGTGTGTGTGTGTTTGCGTGTGGAGGAGGAGGCGGCTGGGGGTGAGGTTAGAGACCAGATTGTGCTCGGTCCAGTAGCCCCCTCCCAGCCAGAGTGGAGCTGTCTCCACTCGTCAGTGTCAGGCTGGAGCGGCGCCCTGATCAGCCCCGACAGTCAGCCACAGGAAACGACAGGACGCGCAGCCCGCCCCACAGCCGCCGCCCATGTGACCCCCGGCGTGTAGGGGGGGGGGGGGGGGGGCGGCGAGGCGGCCGTGGCCCCCACCACAACACCTTGGCGGTGCAGACGCGTACGTGCAAACGGACGGACCCACAAGCAGCGCGACTGCTGTGATATTTTATCTGGTTGAATGGCGGCGAGTGGATTCTCAGCATGGCTGGGCCTGGACCTTTAGAATTGTGCCAGCATCTTTCTTTTGCCACATGCCTCAGCTGCTTCCACACAAACACACACACACACACACACACACACACACACACAACCATGCACGAGCACTTACATCAAGTTATGGAGTAGCCAGGACAAAGCAGCTTTTAGTCGATTATGAAATGTTTTATTGTACATGTGTAAAATGTCATGAATTTACTTGCATACTAACTTTTGTTTGTTCGGTCAATAACAAATGTCCAAAGATGATTATGAAGAAAAATAGTTTAAAAAAAAAAAAAAAAACTTAAATGAAATCTGTTTTTCATATAAATAATGAAATTGCTCATTTTTCCTAAGAGATTTTTTTTTATTAAACCAAACACAGCTAATCTGGTTACATTTACTTGATGTTATTCCAGTTATTTTATGCTTTTCTCGAAGCAATTGAACCGAAATCTAAATGTTTACCTCAGGGGCTTTGACAAAAGAGGAAGTTTGAATGTGAGACAGTTTTGTGCCTCCAGCGTCAGGCAGGGTGAGAGGTGTGGAGGAAGAGGCCGGGGACACAGCAAACTCTGTAGCCCTTTAACATTTCTGGCTCCTTTTTTTTTTTTTTTTCTTTCTGTGGATTTTCCAGGCTCAGCCATCAGGTCAGACCCCGTCATATTTCCAGAGCAGAGTGAAACTCCAGTGTTTCCACTGTCCATGCCTCGGTGTGGATGCCTCTCAGCGGATTCATTCGCCCTCTCCCCTCTCGCATCATAGCCGTCCCCTCTTTCTCTCTGATTCTCATTCCACCACCGTATGCCGGACCGCTCCCATATCGTCGTGCATCTGAGACAGAGACTGACGTTTGCTCCTTCCTGTGTCTCTCCTGTGTTTCCACTGTCACTCCTGCTGCAGCTTTGATGCGTGACGCACAGCAACCACGCTTCAGCTATAACGTCTTTCTGTGGCGGTTTCGTGTGTGTGTGTGTTCCTTCCTGTAATGTAAAAGAAAAGCCATGTGCGACATGCACCTGCATCCCCAGCATGTGAGGCTGGACATGTGTAATATTTTCCACGCCGTCCCTTTTCTTACTTCCACTTTACCTGGATAGATGACCTTGCTTAGTGTGAGGACAGTCACTAGCCGCATTTATTACGTGCAAGGCCTTGCTTTCAACTCTGAATAGCCTTATCTTCAGTGTACAAAGCAGCATTTTGCCACCGCGATGACTCCCCTCCTTTATCTGTGTCAACGAGCAGACTCGCATCCACCGACCGCCTTATTGTATTATTTATTGAACCCACACGCTCTTTCAAGGTGAACACCACCAAAATGGACAACACGGCTTGCGGGTGCCATGCACAAGCATATTCACCTCTTCCTATTTATGTAAGCATACACTCACACGACCTACAGAACAATATCAGACATTAGCCTTAATTTCTGATTTTACTGATTACCAAATGCATAGTAAAGTGGAAAAACATGATTTAATGTTTTTTTTTCCATTTACAGTCTGGAGGCAATTTACCAGAATGTGTGAACATGAGCAACCCTGCAAAAACCAGGCAGGCAGGAGTTTGATATGTAGTAATGTATAGCCCGGAGCCACACCTTTGTTAATGAATAAGAGGTTGTTTTTTTAGCCTGAAATAATGTTCCCATATTGTAGCAGAGCACTAAAGCAGCGGATGACGCCTTCGTTCAACATCAGCCATGATAATCGTTGCCATATTTTTCGAGTGACTCTCACGGGAGCTGTATGTCATCTTAACAATACAACGTAAATCAGCTTTTCATTCCTGCCACTGAGAAATACAGTATCATGTATGAACCATTCTGAAACATCATCATAATTCATTGCAAGAATTCCAACACTGGTTAAATTCTTTCTTTTATGACAGCAGAAGTCACTCTGAAATTCCTCTTTTTTTTCTTACATGGTTTGCAGGTGACTGGTTAAATCTTACTCAATTAGGGTTCATATATTTGTAGATTTTGCATAATCTCACTTTAGACCAATGAGCCTATAAATGAGTTTACAGTGAATGAGAGTGGCCTGAGGTGTGTAACATTTTTATAGTTCATCAGATATTTTCCCATCCAGTTCCTCCTCCCATGAGGATTTACTGCTATTTAATGAGGTGCTTTGTAAGGCGCAAATTTATCTATGGATTATTGTCAAATTATCTTTTTCAGAGTAGGCAGAGGATTACAGAAACATCTTAAACTATCAGGGTTGGAGGAAGTAATGAAGTTTAGTAGTGTTGTAGTAAGTATGCATTAAAAAGATTGGTGCTGATATTGATAGTGTGTCTCCTCTCTGTAACACTGTGCATACCTAAAATTCTGTAAATGACAAGTTTGATGATTTACCATTAAGATGTTATATATTTTTAAATAGATATTTTTAGCTGGCATGGGATGCATCTGAAAACCATAGCCAGCCATAGATTGAGAGAACAGGAAGGCAACATCAGTTTCCAACATGTAAGAAGAAAGTATAGCAAATTGACACAAAATGTATTAAACGTAAACATATTCATTCTTATTTTTACTTACATAAAGTACAAATACAAAAAAAGAAACAACTTGAGCAGTGTTTCAGTGTTTCGTCATCATGCTGTAGATGTACTGTAGCCCCAGATGTGTTAGAATCTACATTGTGGAGGCCTAATTTCACTAATAATTGCTCATACATTGTGTTAAATAAAAGGGTTTGAGGCTACCAGTGTGGAAAAGAAGACTGATTCCCGATCCTAAATGTCGTTTTGACATGTTTGGTGAAGGAGGAGCAGGGGGATGTAATGGAGGACAGCCACATATCGCTCTGCCACCAGTACTTAATGATCCTGAGATTAACAACCCAATAATAGAACCTGGGTAGTGTAGTAGTGCTAGAACACCGACTAGTTTGGTGTTCTTATATTTGGAGCCTCATTTTATCCCACATTTGGTAAAAACAAACAAACCTGTAGGCATTGAAAGAAAGTAGAAGAATAATTTAGAAACCATTATTTTTAATTCACTGTTGCAACTTTGGAGAGTTGTAGCAAATACCAGCGTTCCAAACTGCCCAGTACTTGTTAAAAGAGCCTTTTCAGGGTCACTGTTGCATTTTTGGAGCATTTTGAAAAGTTCTGCAAAAGGAATGGGGAATGAAAAGGGATGAAAGCGCCAAGGCAGCAATTAAGGAATAAAAGTACAATCCAGCATTAGTCATTCTGACTGGCCGGAGAGAGTGGAAGATAATAGAGTAACAGAGTCTACTGCAGTCAGACAAGTTAGAAATGATCCAGAATTAAGGTTGATATTAAAACATGCCAAACTATTGAGCTCCTCACATGCGTCAACCATCTGACTTATAGATATAGAATATCCCAGACTGTTATTCCCAATGTGACTAAAATCCTTACAACAGTAGTGATGGTGCTTAAAAGACCTAAAGAGTTTTTACATAAGATTTATTCATTAGTTTTAAGTATCAAAGTAAAATCTCAATATAGTGCTGCATTTCCTCTCAAGATTTTCTCTGGAGCTCGAGAAGGAATGGAAAGTTTTGTGTGTATTCATTATTAATTAGCCTCGCCTCTGATTGGCTGGTCAATCAGAGGCGAGGTTCTGATTGGCTGGTCGATTTGAATGGTCAACTGTAACAGTTTTTTTTCCAATATGTGTATATGGTAAATCTACCCAAATAATAACCTACTTGAAAAGATATGATCCAAAACTTACATTTAATCATATCTCAACTTTGCGCGTGACGTCCGATTGGGTAATCGGGCAACGTACAAACGAAGAAGCCCTCAGTGATTTATACACTCTGGCCGTATCCCAGGTTTAGACCTGACCCGTGTCATGTTTTTATTCCATTTGAAGCATGAAACCAGCATTAAGATTCCCACCTGCCTTTCATTCAGCCTGCTCTCTCCCTGTCTACCTGACCTGTTTTCTCTCTCCCTCACCACCTCCTCATCCTGCTCCTCTCCGTCATCGTCTTCTACTTGTGAACCGAGCCGGTGCAACGGAACAGATTGATGATTTATTAACAGGATGTTAGGGAACACACACACGCACCCACACACACAAACAGTGTGAAACTACTGTAGATGTCATAATGAATGTTCTCTCCTGTTATGTTGAGGTAGAATGTGCAGGTGGCAGCGCTTACACACACACAGACACACACACACACACACACACGTCCTCTGTCATGCTGAGATGACAGCATTGCTCTGCTCTGAGGTTAATTCATATGCTTTTTATCATTTGCTACATTTTTTTTTTTTAAGGAAACACTTCAAAAGCCGATATGTCACCTCAGTGGTGACATCTTCTGACTTAATCATATTCCTGTTGGTTAAAGCGTTTTAATGATGATTTATTTAGATGTGAAGGATATTGTAAACATCACCAACTCCTTTAAATAAGATGACAAATTAAAAGCATGTTATTCTTATGTTATGTTCCTTCTCCAAGATTATTATGGTCACAGTGTTTTCTTTCTTCCAAAGCCTAATAACAGCACCATGTCATGGATAAGTCAACCAACAAGTTAATAACTTGAATTATGGTCCTACTGCCTTCAGTACAACCTGTAAGTGTTTCGTTCAGAGTGCTTTTTTAGGGCTGGGCCTCCTACGCTGTCACCCATCAGCATCTGTCTTCCTTGTCCGCCCATCTTTAAATTACTTTAGCTTCTCGGTGCTCCGCCGACCCCCCTGTCAGCCCGTCACTCAGGTAGCTGGTCTGTCTCTCAGCCAGCCGGGGAGCGGGCCGGGCCGCCGCGCTCCGACGACGCTTAATGCTCTTCGATTCATTTGTTTGTTTGTCGGAGGGAAATGGTGAGAGACGTGCGTCCGGGGGGTGGAGAAGGAAAAAATATGCCAGAGAAGTAAGCAAAGTGAGAGACTGAGGAAGAGATAGAGTTGTCAGTTTAAAGAGCGAGTGCTTAGGGTAAGACTTTAAAAAAAAGAGAAGCATCTGGAAGAGAGAAGTAAGGGGAGCTCTGAGTTTGGAGAGGGGGGGGGAGAGTGGGGGGTGAATGATAGATGGCTGTTTGCCTCCTCTGCTGCTGCCAGTCATTACCTGGTCAGGCCTCAGCAGCAGGTTGGTAGAGCGAGCTCTAATTGAGGAGGCCGGTGGCACGGAACGGCAGAGAGAGAGAGGCAGGCTTAGCCTCCCTCCTCTGCATCTTCATAAATTAGCCTGTCGCTCATTATGCCCTGGTATGTGATGGGAATCTGAATTTACCTTTGCCAAACACATCTATTTTTTCCTCGTCTGAAGTTTCTGGACTTTTAAAAGAAATAATAATTCTCCAATAGAGCGCCATCTCGTGGCAGATGTAATTGTTATATTACCTTTCATATTTTTTTAAATTTCATTTTTACCATTTTTTTTTCAAGGACTCGCATAAATGAAAGGCATCAATTAAAATCGGTCATTTCACTGGCCAGTTGCATTTTGAAGATGACCTCTGAATCCCGCTGCCCCGTGCGCGCCGCCACGTCGCGAGCGTCTGTCACTTCATCACGCTCCTGCGTGTCCGTCTCGCATTGGAAAGCAAAAAGGTGGCTTAGCGGGTATCGATCAGGCTGCTACTGAGAGACCGGCTGGGTGAACTTCATATCATCTCAGGCTTTAGTTCATTGACATCTGTAAGTAACTACTGCATGCTGGGATGCACAGTAAAATCCACCATGTTGATCTAACACTTAATGAGGTAATTAGTTGACTATTTAACACTAGTAGTGCTAAAATGTACTCTTTACTGTTTATATTAACACTGGTGATTTTACTCTGTGTGACTAGAGCGTGTGGAAAAGAGGAAAAGGTGGTAACCGCTAAAAACAATATGCGTGGCATTAGGTTTGCATGATGCATTACTCTCCTTGTCAGTGTCTCAGGTTGACAGCAGCTATCGCCACATTTCACGTTTCCTTCCCCCCCCCGTCAGGTCTCGTGCCCTCGCTGTCACGTAGTCACCCAAAGCCAGCGCGCCCTGAACCAACCTGGCCCATTATGGCAGCAACTCGGGCATGCTGCAGCGCGGACTAACGCTGCATGGTAATGACGGGCGAGTTTCACCTCCTCTGTAGCTTTCTACCTTCCCCATCCTTAAAATCACTCGTACAATGCGAGAAAAGACACAGATGCACTCTCACCGTTTTTGTAGATCTAAAACCTTTAGCACAAATCTCCTAAAACGTGGCCAAATTAGTATTTGCAGACGTAATTTTGTTTAAAATTTATTCAATTTATGCAAAGGAAAACACACGCTCGTTTCCCGCTCTCACCCTAACAGGCTTCAGCATAAGAAGTGGGAAAAAATGCGAGAAATAACATCATTGGGGAAAGGCAGCACATTTCCTACCAGCCTTGAGTGAGACTTGACCTTCTCCTCTCTTCAGGGTCCATCACCCCTCACCATAGATACCCTGCTCCCAGCAACCCTGTAAATACCATTAGAATTATCACCCTGCGTTGTTGTTAACCGCCGATGCACCGCCCTCTTATGTCTGAACGCTGACGCTTATTTCTGCTACTTTGTATGTTGCTGTGATCAAATGATCGTGTTAATATGCTGTAAAAACAGATTAAGAAAATAGAATCATTCCACTAGTTCTAAAAACACACTAAATGGAAAAAACAACACTAATATAAAACATGTCAAATTACAATTAAATTGTTTCATAGGTTTCTTAGACTATTTTTCGAACGTATAGCAGTGTAAGTACCAAAAACATCTCAATATAGTTTCAGTTGCATTGATATTGGTATGACGTCACATTCATATTGATGATCCGTCACTGTATGGTTGTGAAATCACAACTTCACAAAAGTCCTGATGTCTCATTTTAAAGCACATTGTCTGAATCAAGTTGTGCGCTTTTGTCCGTGTGCTTCCGAAACATGGGACAGAACTTATATAACTAGAAGACTTTTCCATGATACGGGACCTTTAACATTTAACATCCCGAGTGCCTGCATTGTCAGACGTGGTGAGATGATCCTATTCCAGTGGATGCTTCGTCTTTTAGCACCTAGAACAACTAGGCTAGAACAAATCATGTTGGCTGAGGCTGACTGATGTAAAGGTTGGAGCCATTCCTGTGTTTCTAATTGGCCCTGGCTCCGGCATTTAGGCCAGCAGGCTGATGGCTGGCATGAGGCGGCCCAGCTGCCCCCGTGTCCTCCGCTCTGCCCCCCCCCCCCCCCCCCCCCCCCCCCCGGGGGAGAGATTCTGCATCCGCGGCTGCCCGGGTGCACGGCGGCGAACAGAACCCCGGATCAGAGGCGGAAAGGTAGCTCACACCCCACGTAACATCCTGTCAGAGGCAATATTTCATGTTTAAGGGGAACTCTCCGTCAGCGGCCTGATCTGTAACACACACACACACACACACACACACACACACACACACACACACACACACACACACACACACACACACACACACACACACACACACACACGCTCAGCTTTCACACTAACAATGTTACCCTGTGGAACGGCACTTCAACGGCGCCGTAACTAAGCTAACAGATGGAAAAACAGCATCATGAATAGATTAGTGATATACACGTGTCAAATTAGACAGTTTTAAAAGCACAATAGAGAAAGCAGATGAACTTTTATGATTTCCCGTCACCCGGCGGGTGTCGGGAACAATTGAGACACATGTTTAAGGCCTTTTACCTCAATAATGATTAACCCAGAAGTACAGTACCAGCAGGCTTTTCTTTTCTTTTCTTTTTTTTTTCTCAGACCAGCAAGTGCAAGAAAGGAGAGACGGGAAAAGCAAACTAGAGAGGGGGGAAAAAAAATCAACAGAAGATAAAGACGGAGTGAGAGAGACAAGTGTGAGCTCAGATGGAGACGCTGTTTGAGGAGAGGCAGGAAGGGGGAGAAAATGGGAAAGAAGGGGGAAGTGAGCTGAAAGCGGGAGAGAGAGAGAGAGAGGCGGAGAGGGAGCGATTTAATGCTGTAATTAAGTTCCTGATAGCACCCTGGGAGATGTGCTTTGGCAAAGCTCCAGGACAGCTTAGCATCGCACCGAGGCTCTTCAACCCCCAATCTACGCTTTCACGCGCGCACAGACGCACGCAAGCCGGAATTGAATACGAGCAGGCCCCTGTGCTCTCAAGCCAATTCCGGATCCAGCCCCCCACCCCCCCCACCCCCCGATATGTGTCAGCTTCACCAAATGATGCATTGACACAGACCGGCGAGAGCGATGGCTGTGAGAAACCATCGCTTGTTGTCACTCTGCCTCACGCAAACTGTCAGGAACACGAGGCGGCCTCCCCGACAAGTGCACACAAATCATCCTTATGAGAGCGAGAGCGCCCCCCCCCCTTTATGTTTACAGCGCTCCTATCTCGCTGCTGACACCCAAAGCCTTTTTTTCCTCTTCTCCTTCCCACGCCACCTGATGTTTTCTCTCGTGTCTCTTTTACCCTCCATTCCCACAGGTCATATGATTGAAAAGCGACTGACCTGCTGCAAAATAAGTTTGACAAGAAGGCTAATGCCACCCTGATGAGAAAGTAGCACCTAATTCCCCCCACCCCCCCCCCCCCCCCCCCACCCCCCCACCCCCACCCCCTTCCTCTCTCAGTGCGCACAGTCCTGTCAAGTTAAAAGGTGCTGGGAGTGGAGGAGAGAGAGAAAGGTATGATGGGTACAGAGGAAATGATGACAGGGAGCAGGCTCAGTAAGAGAGAGAGAGAGAGGGAGAGAGAGGGAGCAGGCATTCACACAGCTCCCTCCAACAGACCCATTCCTCCCCTTCCTTCAGGCCGAGCGGAGCAGCAGCACGAGCGAGGAGGAGGATTTGTTGTTGGCTTTTTTTGTTTTTTTACGCGCAGGATAACGCGCCTCAGTAGGATCTGGGGGGCTCGGGGGGAGGGTGAGGGAGGGATGGAGGGGGCACGGCTGCAGCATCACAAAAGAAAGAGTTGTTATTAACGCAGACGAAAAGGAGTGGAGGGGGGGACAAGGGGACAGGTCCGCGGAGAGGGGGGAGCTCCGAGCCAGGCTCCAACTCCTGGGGTCGCTGGTTCTCACCTGTGCGTCGTGCGTCGTCAGGGTTTTTTTTCCCTCATCCCGGGATAAAAGTGCGTAAAATTGCATCTTTTTTTTTTTACGCACGTGTGACAACGGCGAGCTGGAGAGAAGCGGCCACCGTCCTGGACGCGCCATGCTGATCGGTAAGTGTTGGAACGCTGTTTACCGATCCTGGGGATATCACTCTTTATAATGCATGCGGTGGCACTGTAAATCTCGTTTTTTGTTTTGCTGATCGCATTTGCTGGTTTCCACGGTCACAGCTTTAACGGCGGAATTGAAAGTCGATCAAGTGGAGAAGCTCGTAACTAAAATGCGCGTTTTGGCTGCTGCGTCCTTCCTCTCCACCTCGTTGAACGGAAGTTTAGTCTCATATTGAAGGACGAGGTACATGTAATTCTGTAGGAGGTTAATAATGAGCATTTTAAAATCAGGCCTATGGAGATCTGACCTGAGCCCTCTAAATATCAACCTGTCACCATTAAAACAAAAATACAATAATACCCCAATCAACACACATATTGGTCAAAGTGTGATTGTTGTGCACTTATTGACTGTTCATAAACGAGTATTGATTTGACTGCAAACAGGGTTATGGGAGGTGGTCAGTTTTTTTTCTCCTATTTTAAATATATTTTGTGCATTTAAAATAATAGAATTAATGTATTAATATTAAAGAGTCTTTGCATCTCAAATAATACATACACATGAATTGCTTTTTTAAACATATATTTCCATTGAGGTTTCAGACATTTTTTATTTACATGTGTTGATTATTGCCTTTACTTATATAAGGATTAAGGTTTAAAGGATTTTTTTTTTAAGGGTGGGAGAAAAAAATGGAAGCCCGAGTCTGTTTGATATGTTTGATTGGAAATGATTCTGGCAGAGCCTACCTGAAAACGGAGAGAAACATGACCCACAAAATCCGGGGAATAGAGAAGTTCTTCACTTCATTTGCATAATGAACTCCCATCATATTTCTGATCATATCACGGGAATGAAGGTTTTAGATTTCTTTGTGTGGGCTGAGCTGAGGAATAACTAATGGAAACTGCTCCGCTCTGATCCCTGCTTCACCTGCACCACTGATTTATGCGCGTGGCTCCATAATCTTTTCCTTTTTCCTGCCAAAACGCAATGATTCTCATACGTATCTGCACATCACTGCTTGGGACGCCGTTCCGAGCCTTTTCACGCCGTTTGAACGACACAGAGAAGAGCGTGTGTAAATGAAAAAGCCCGTTATCACGGATAGCCGAAAAGCAATACGCTGATATCCTTGTTTAGTGACTTGGTTGTAATGGAAGCACACTCCGGGCCTCCGCATGTGACGGATCTCGCTATAAGTGAAATTGTTTAGTGGGGGGGTGGGTGGGGGTTGAGATCTCAGTGCTCTTAAAATGGCTTCGGTACACAGAGGGCCAACGACTCGTGCAAATGGATGCCACATTAGCATTTCTCCAGATATTTACTTCCTCCTCCTAATCTTTCCACCAGTGAAGATGGAGCCCACCGAAGCCCTCAGCTTTTGAGTCGTTTGACCGAAACGCTGTTTTTTTTTTTTTTTTTTTTTTTTTTTTTTTTCAAGACAGCTCTCTCTCTTCGTCTCTTTTAGTCAGCCCATAAAAGAGCAGCTTTAACTGTCAAGTGGAGCCCTAACTACTCAGGCTTTGTCACTGGGACCATTATGGCGTCTTAAAAGCTGCTAGTTGTGTCACCGGGGGGCCGCGCGGCTGCAGCCGCGTTTCCCCGGTTCCAGATAACAGCCGTTACCTGACGACCGGCCTGATTACTCGCTGTGCTGTTGTCTCTTTCCATTCAGAAATGCCTTGAAGAGGTAAAGACCTGTTAGTGGTTGAGGGGGGGGGGCTCGACCTTGTCTCGCTTTACCCGTCCATCCCCCGCCCCCCCAGGCAGGGGACAGGTTGTGGGGCTGTGGGGGGGCTGATTATAGGCCTGTCCCTCTGGGAGTGGGTGCCATTCTTCCTCCTCTTTATCTGCAGGATCTGAGGTTGGGGCAGGGGGGAGGTTTTTTTTTTTTTTTCGGGGGGGTGCTTGGAATGCATGGGAAGCAGGGTTAATCAGGGTCCTGCGTTGATCAGGGCTAATTACACAGGGTTAGAGTTACAGTCTGTGACCGCTCAATGGAGGCTGACCACACCCTGAAGGCTGTGGGAGATTGATGGAAAACCAGCAGAATGGCAGTAAAAAAAAAAGAAAAAAAAGCTTTGTTTTTCAGCAGTGTTCTAATAAAGATAGCATATTCCCAAATGTGGACCATAAATGTTATATATTTATATAGTTTACAATATCACCTATATTATCTATATTCATTTTTATGTATAACCCCATCACCAGGCCTTGACCTTGAGATGTGTTAGTTTTAATGTGTGTGTGTGTGTGTGTGTGTGTGTGTGTGTGTGTGTGTGTGTGTGTGTGTGTGTGTGTGTGTGTGTGTGTGTGTGTGTGTGTGTGTGTGGGGCTACAGCCTTAACGTGCAGAGGTTGGAGGGCTTCCCAGGCCGTAGCCCGCACTGCACGTTCTGTTTGAAGTGGTCGCTGCAGGTGGAGGGGGCGTAAATCAGGAGGTTAATGAAAAGGCAGCCCTGTTTCTACTGTTTCCACTCCCACCAACTCCACGTCTCTCTCTCTCACACACACACACACACACACACACACGCACCAGCTGCTCTTCAAGCGTTTTGCAAAACGAGACTTTTTGGGGCGAAAAGCAGCTGTCTAGACCGCCGGCCTCCTCGCGAGAAGGGGACACGCACGTGTACGCATCTTTGCGTGTGTGTTTGCGTGTGTGTGTGTGTATATAGCATGCTAAAGCAAAGTGTGAGGCATCGAGACATTATGATAGATGGATCTCCTGAGCTTCCTGTCTCTCCGTTCATCCCTCATGGGCCAGAGGGAGGAAGGTGGCAGCTCTCCAAATCCTGCTCAACCCACTTTTCTGTCTGTCTCTCTCTATCTCTCACACACACACATACAGGAAAAACAAACAACCCACTGCTCTATTAGCTCAACAAACACCTCACCTCAAATGATAAATCTGTAGTCAACTGACTTTTTTTTTACTTTTCTTTACTTCAGCTCCTATAAGTCTGTGCCATTTCAATAAAGATGCCTCTGAGAATGAAAGTATTGTCTAGTGCAATCACAAAGGCATTATGTTATTTCACAGTTATTATTCCCATATATATATATATATTACCAGCTTGTAGTGATTCTAGGTCCTGAAACAATTGTGATGTTATCATTCCAAAACTCTTTATCTCTATCCCTCTTTTTTGTTTTTTTCCTCACTGTTGCTGTAGTCACTATTCTTGATCTTATTTTATCTTTTCCCTCGAGATCGGTTCAGGAGACGGTGTGTGAGTTTAGCACAGATCGTATCCAGAGAATCTCTCGCTGCGTCGTGCCGTATATGATCAACCGCTGATGTGATGTTCAGGAGTCGCTTTGTGATGAAACGCCTGGCGTTCGAGCGTTAAGCCGCACCTGCTGCACGTATGGCAGCAATTCGTATAACGGCATTGTTCCAAGGACTTTTTAAAGCCTACGGTGAAACACAAATTTCTAATTTAAACTCTGTGGACTCGCAGGTGCTTTTCAGCCGGGTCAAAGGTCAAGCCAGGAGCAATGAGGTTGCAAGTCAACGTCGCTGGTTTGACCCCGGTTTGACCCTGACGCCCGTCTTTTCCCACAAATATTCATGAGATTTTTTTTTTCCCTGCCGTATGCTCTTTGTAGCTCACTCTATTAATATGGAAGTGTGCAATTTGGTATTGTGACAGAAACTACATGTCTACTATTATGCACATACTACATCTGTATGCATGGTTCATATGTGGCCCTTTCTGGCCTGCGGGCTCCCCCGTGGTGGAAACGTCTGAGTGTGAGTGACAGTTCAAGTCATCTCATTGAAGTGACGGCATGGGTTTGATTGGCCCGCCCGCTGAAGTGATGACTTCTGGATGCTGAGGGCTGGAGGCATATGTGGGGCCCAGCGGGAGCTCTGACAACATGAGAAATGATCCCACGCTGCAGTAGGCACCAAAACCTCACCACTTAGCCTCTCATTCCCTGGGTGCTAAGGCTAAAGACACAGGCTTTGAAGGGAAACGGCAGCACGTCGCCTCCCCGTGCTCAGCGTGCAAGTTTTTTTTTTTTCATTTTCCTATGCCGAAGAATTCTTCGTCTCCAGCAGGATAGGCAGCTTTCAACTGGAGTGGGTGACGAGTCGTCCACTTGAGGCTCTGGCCTTGACTTGAGTTAAACGCCGAGACCGAAGGATGAGAGGAAATACAAAGACGAGAGAGAAACTGAGAGAGGATTGAAACATGGAAGTGAACAAACCTTTAAAAAAAAAAAAAAAAAGAAGATTGAGCATCATCGCTTATTCTCCTCTGTCTTGCTTCTCTCTTTGGCTTCAGCCTGTTTCCAACTCATCAAGCAGGACCGCGTTTCTGCCCCAGCTCTCCGAGCACAGGGATCAGTCGCTCAGAAGGTAACAAAGTCTATCGATTTTACAGTCAACTCCAGCCATGAAAACCTGGTGCCCTGGCCACCGATTTGCAATACTCCGGGGTATATTGGAGTGCAGCTAGAGTGTAAACGCTGCTAAATGTAAACAGGAGACGCCTCTGCTCGGGTTCTGTGAGAGCTGTGGGGCCGCTGACCCCCACCTATACCGCTCCGCTCACCATCCCATCCCCCTTTATCAGCCAGGTTAATTGCAGCGGCTGGGAATTAATGTTCTATCTAATCTTTGTCCTAGATGCATGCGAACAAAAGCACAAATTATATGGAAAAAAACACTGGCTGCAAAAACAAAGACACACACAAAAGGTGTTTATTAGACAGAATAATATAAGATAACAACTACATTTTACGTCTTAATGTTTTCTAGTGCTGTTAAAGGTTTGTCGCATTTTTTTTTACTAAAAGGTCAGTTGAGAAACAGGTTTCATGTTTACGGTATGATTAAAAATTAGGAATTGGGTTTTTAATAAGTGGGAAATTGTAGCTGCAATACATAAATTATAGAGCTCTGAATTGCTGAGCCTAAACAGCAAATGAGTGTACATAAATCAATTGACAAAATGCAATCACCAAAACACTACGGTTTGCATTTTCTCTGCATACATACATGCACACGCAACGCAATCACTAATATATAGTAAGCAATTTCTATGCACAAACACACACCTACACATGTAGGGACACATACAAATTGGCAGAGGTCAGTGCATAGGGGACTGTACTATACGCATAAATTAAGTGGCAAAAATACAAATAAATTGATTCGATTAGGTATTTTTGTTGTCACACCCACGCAGATACAGCGAAACGCAGAGCGTGTGGAGCAGCACTTTTGAAAATTTGACGAGGAAAATGTGTAAAATGTTCTCGAGCAACATTTCCTCCCCCCCCGAATCAACGCTAAATATGGATTTATGTGTAATTGGACTGAAATGAGTGCGCACAGAAGTCCACACATGAACGAGCGGGTACACAAATACAGTGGGTGTTTTGGCCGCACAAACCCAATTATATCTGAAAACACGTACGAGCAGCGCACATAAATGCATCTCTAATCATCTAAAGCCGACTGTTGAGTTCAGCTGTCGCACTTCCCCGTGTCAATATTGCACACTACAAAGGTGTGTGTGTGTGTGTGTGTGTGTGTGTGCGCGTGTGTGTGTGCACGCGGTGCGTGTGTTGGCTCGCGTCTCTAACAGGAATTGGCATTCTCACTTCTTTTCAGCAGTGCTGAGCCATTGTGGAGAGAGCCTGACTGGGAATGATCAGCCCTAATGATTTTATGAGAGTCTACATGATTAATGTTGGCACAGCAGTCTGTTTGTGAACAAACCCCTCTCTCTCTCCCTCTCTCTCTCCCCCCCCTCCATCCCCTCCCACGCCACCCGTCCTCCCCCCATCTCGGAGCAGAGACTCAGAGGGAATATCCAGTCTCCCGGTGTGCGCGGATTTCTGTGGCGCTAGCTGCCGTTCGCCACATTAGTGTGTGACAATGGGTTCCCTTTGAAGTGGGTTATTCTAGCTGCGGCTCGCAGCCTGGTGCAGCGGGGAGGATGTGCCAGCGCGGCGTGCAGACGGGGCCAGCTTCTGAGCACGGGGATAGACAGGTACAGAGGCAGGAGAAATACCACGGGGGGTCACACCTTTAAATTCGCTTTAGTTTAGGCTGCACTTCTGTCCCAGACAGAACCCATGCACGAATCAGAGCGTGCAGCGCCCTCCCATCACCTTGTCGCACATCCGCCCATCTATCACCTGTCCATCTTCTTCCTCTCCCCCCCCCCCCCCCCCCGTTTCCTCTGCAGACCCAGTCCAATTTGAAAGCTTAGCTGAGCTCCGTCTCTCTCTCTCTCTCTCTGCTTATCTCTAAAACGCTGCCTCTTTTATTTGAGTAAATGCCTTCATTCCCAGCCCCTCTATGAGAAAGCCGATAAGGGATGTTTTTTATCCACAGCAGATAGGCTTCCATGCCACCCCCCCCTTCCCTCAACACCCCAGCCCAATGTGGTTGCCCATACCATTGCAATGCATATGCAAAATTATGTGTGTGAGAGATTATGTTTGTTAGTCTTGTGTAAATGTTTTTTTTTTGATATATGAGAATAGCAGACGCTTCAGTGCCGCAGACGTGCAGCGCGTCATGTTTAGAGCCATCCCCATCATGCCGGTTATCATTCAAATGTGACATTTCTTTGATTGCGTGTAATCACACAAGACTTTCGCAACCTGCAGGTGCCTCTTATAGGAAGTGATTAAGTGGAACAAGCCAATCATCACAGGCCCGTGTGCGCGTGTGTGCATGTGCGTGTCTGTGTGTTCAAGAAGAGCCCGTCTAACGAATTGATTAGGACTGCGGAGTGGATTTGTTGCCAGGCATGGAGAGATTAGTTTTGTCTGTGTTTGACTCAGGCTAAGCCGTTGCCAAATGCTGCACATGTGTCCCCTCTATAACCCAGCGAATATATAGATTGCCCTTTGATTGGTGTCACTGGAGATGACTGTGCTCAACCTTTGATCGTCTTGATTTTATTGCGTATGAGGCCTGCATCTGTTCTGCATTTTCTACTTACTGTCCTCTATCTGTTTTTACTGTTTACCCTGATTTTAACCCCGCTGGCCACCTCCTGCCGTGTCGTGCAGGGCCGCACAGCAGGTGGTACTCTAGTGATGGTGCTCCACCGCTTTCCTCTCGTACATCTCTGTCTTCCTGTAGTATTAGTCCGGGCTGACAGGAGCTACCCCAGCTCTCTCTCTCTCTCTCTCTTTAGCCTCAGCGGAAGACACAGCTTGTCTCCTTAGATCTGCGTTTCCCAACACTGACCTGCCCGTTCGCGGCTCCCGCCCTCCCCCCCGGCACAAACACGCCGCGGCTTGTTCTCTCGGGGGACGTATGAATAAAATTTGTAAAGCTATTGGAGCCGACCGCAAGGAAAACACTCCTCACCGCTCCCAAAGGAGCGCCTCAACCTCATTGACTTGGATTTGTTTGCTTGAGGCCAACAATTGTATTCGGGCTGATCTTAGCGGAATGACAAGCGCAGAGTCAATGTGAATGATGCATTAGCGGCTCTGCATGTATTATAGCAGCTTGCCTTGGTCGGATCCAGGCAGCCCCTTTGCAGAGATTTATCAAGCCGCTTACTAAAGAGAGAGCTGATTGAATTCATTTGCTTACTAATGAGAGGGGATTGTGAGTCGTACCTTCCCCGGCTATGCTTCCACCTGTTAAAAACCATTTGCTCATTACTACAATCAAATCCGAGATTTGCACTCTATTACCATGAAAACCTATTTTTGTCACCTCATCAGGCACTTTTGTGCCTTTTTTCGGTTCTCAAATCCATTTCATGTGTGCCGGTTTTTATGGGCTTGATTTAAGGGTGTGAGCTCTTTTTGCAGCGGAGTAGTGGAATTCATGTCTTTTGGTTTGGAAAATCTGACCGATTCGTGTTGGTGAGGAGTTTTCTCGAAATGAATCTGACATCTTGAAACACAGATGGAATTGTGAGCTCAAAAGGCTGAAATTGGTTCATTGTTTCTTCGCTGAAGTGTGTTTTTTTGTTGCTGTGCACAATCCTTTTACAAAACACTCAATGTGTAATCAAGTCCAATCAAATGACTGTCAACTCTTACTCCCCCTTTCTCAATCAGCAAAATTGATTTTATTAGAGGTAATTGTTCCTTGTTTGATGATGTCTTGATTAGTCCTATTCTCTGGAGTATTGTTGTTGTGAGGCTGCACGCTCCTGCTGTTGTTAAAGCCAGATTAACATTAAATCCTCTTTGTCTCTGCAGACAGCAACAGACAGGCTAAAGTGAATTATCATTGGGATGGGGTTACAGTATGTTAGCCAGAGTTCAATAAAGCATTGTGTTATCTGCAGTACTTGTGTATGGAGAAATAGAGTTGACATCAGACCAGAACCATCCTTCATTTCCAGCTTCTACAAACTCTCAAAGTGCTATTTGCACAAATCTTTGATAGAACACAGGTTCAATCGAGGCATATTGTCACGTTTGTGCCAAGCTGTTACCAACATGTAAACTTGCAGCACTAATTGAATTTTAAAAGTCATTCACAACAGACACATGTATGTGACTACGCGGTGACTCCAGAAATAAACCTATTGTGTAAAGTGAAAAGAGGATATGACAGGTGGCTAATTAAACATTGCAAACACATTATATGTACGATCCATTCAGGCCTCAACAATTACAGACAAAAGGCAAAAGGTCTAAGCTGCTCAATTGAGAAACTCTTCTCACAAACCTGTCAGTGAGGATTTAATTATATCTTTATGTATAAAAAAAATACAGGTTCCTCACTCAGAACAAATGGTTTTACCTCTAATGGGAAGCATGATAGTGAATTGTGTCCATGATGACACTATTAGTAATATTCATATTATTATGATCAAGGCCTCTAAAAACCCACAATGCAGCAGGGTTTCGACCAAATGTCACCGCCCCCAATATGAATTAGTGTTAATGTGGAGCCTTAATGTCATTCTCATCATATTCTGTCTAAATTGCCAAATGGAAAGTAATATAACAAGCTAAGAAAAGCCTTTGAAACTCGTTGGGTTCAAGGTTTTATTCACCCCAAATATGTTGTTTTTACTGCACAAAAAACTACCTAACTATCAGAGGTTGTAGTAAAAGTACTACAATAGAGATGTGGTGGCGTCAGCTGCATTGTGATATCTGACAAATGAAGAGTTGAGGCAGCGCTGCACATTGTGCACGCTACAGTGTCACATTAAAAGCACGTTCCAGCTGGTTTAAGCCCGTGAGAGGAAGAGATTCCTTCAGCAGCCGAAGCGGAGATGTTGTGATGCTGATGTGAGCGGAGGAGACGTCAGATTCACGCTGCTCTGGCAGCGGCAGTCCGAGGCTTATTACGCTCGGCTGGGGAAAGAAGTCTGTTAAATCAAGATTTCATATGAGGCATTAATTCAGTGTGTGTGTGTGTGTGTGTATGTGCGTACAGTGTCTGCTGCTTTGTGGGCGTTCATCCATCCCGAATGACCCCAGAGCTTACTCTCTTGTCTTCTCATTGGGTTCTCCCCGCCGTGCCCTCTCGATAAGTAGCCGTGCTTTAACGCTCGAGGACACTTCAGCAACTTTCAGTTGAGATTAATCTGTCTTTGAGATCTGCCAAGGTCTCTGGTGGATGCACAGCTGAGAGAGAGAGAGAGAGAGAGAGAAGGAAGGAGGAGGGCGGCGGTATAGACGGGCCATTTGTAGCCGCCGCCTCCGAGACGCCGCTCCATTCCCGCTCGGCGACCGTAGGGGACAGCTCGCTATATCATTCAGCCGTTTGTTATTTTGTCTGAAGCAGGAGTCGGCCCACGGGCCAGAAATGTCTGTCTCTTCCCCTTGTTGCCTGAAGGTGAAAGCCATGCATCAGCCCTCGGAGGGTGTTTGCTTTTGCATGCATTCTCCGGTGCGTGCGCGTGTTCATGCAGATGTCCACATCAATAAGGCTGCAGAAATGGGAGGCTTATTCCTGGGCTATCAGGTGTCACAGACTATTGTTCAGGCTGAGTGAGTCGGATTGAATTGCTGTGATTCGGTTTGCTATTTCATTGGTGTTAAATTAAACAAGTGCGGCGGGTTGCCCGTGTTCTTTTTTTCTTTCTTTTTTTTTTTTTTGACAACATCCGCTTCTTTTTCCAGCCACTGCTCTCTCTTCTTTTCCATCTCCTCTATGCTCTCATATTAAAGTTGTTGTTTTTTAATGGAGCTGACACTCACTGGAGCCAGTCGGCGTCAGACTCCAGGGCCCTCCCCGTGTGTTTATGGGCTCTGTTGAGCGGCGGGGGGGGGGGGGGGGTCTGTTTGGGGCGCTTTCCCAGTGAATCGCAGAGTTTCTGTTGTTTCTGCGCCGGTTATTAAAAGCCAGGGGAAAGGTTGCGGTAAATGCCACTCAGCTGATGTGCAGCGCCAGCTCTGCAGTCCCAGCGCCCCCAACCAACCCCCCCATTGACACACACACACACACACACACTTTGGGGAACAATAATTTCACATTTCTTATATTTCTTTTTTCTCGATACATTTATAAAACTAGAATACGGTAAATTTGACTTCATTAAAAACCATAAAATGTCTGACCACGGTCCCCCCCTTTCTTTGCCCCTGGGCTCCCGTCACAGAGGTCACGCACCTGTTGTCTGCAGTAAACAGGAAATGAATAATTCAAGCGTTGGCACTGGTTGACTCCCAACAGCTGACGGCCTCTCGGTGACGAGCGGAGATTTATCCCCAGGATCGGCGGTATAATCCTCCGCTGGAATCGCACTAATGACGAACGCTCTGCGTAGAGTTGGAGGGCCCACTCGGAGCCGGGCCGCTCGTCCTTGACCTCTGTGGGCGGACGGTTTGAAAGCGACGACCCGCGGCGGCGTCAAGGAACCTCTGCTCATGGCACGCCACATTTGCATTTTCCAGACTCCCCGTCATAGGAGCAGCGATAAAGAATGAAAGAGCATCTCTCTTGGCCTTTTGGTATTTCCCCTCCTCTCCTCTCGATTTCCGTCCTCCCCTCCCCGAGGTGTCAGCCCCACAGAGAGATTTGACCTATAACTGAGAAGCAGTTATATTTGAAGGGAAAAAAAGAAAAAAAAAACAAGTAGGGTGAGAGGCTGAGAGCTACCAGTCGTGCCTGGCGGGAACCCGGAGTGATTGCTTTTCACTTCTTATCGCCACACCAGCAGGTGTCTGAGGCGCTCCGTGCTGTGGCACTCAGAGGGGATTCAGCATTATGAGACCCTGGCCACCTGTACACGCACCTCCCATCCCCGCCTCCACACATCCATCCCTTCCCCACTCGCTTCTCATCAGGTGAAATCCTGTCGTCCAATAGTAACTTAAGAATCCTGTTATGGCCTCACGCCACCGAAGACCTGCACAGGCTCTGATAAGAATCCTTATCTGCTGGAGCTCATGTCTCTGCTCTGCTCCCAGGCAGAGCAGGAGGGCAGCGTATATAACCCCCCCTCCCAGGAGTGGCCATGTTGATTGTTTTCCAACCACATCATCCTGCCTGGTGCGTCAGGGGGGGGGTTTAAAGCACAGGGAAGCTGCAGCAGGGCCGCACCGCGTTCAATCCGTCGCTGCGGTGAAGTTTTTCCCGTTCAAAAACACGGCAGTCGGCCTGCAGCACGATGCCTCACATAAAGAATCAGCACTTCGCGCCACTCGCGCATCGTTTGTAATTAGGCGCGATGCAACAAGAGGAGACATCTGCATCTCCGGCACTTTGAGGCGAGGAGGAAGGAGAAGACAAAGGGCAGAGCGGCTTCTCACAAAAGGCTTTTTTTTTTCCAATTTGCTGCTTGCAGCTGTTTCTCTTCCGAGAGCTCCCACTCTCTCTCTGTCTCTTTTCCCTGATAACCTGATAGTGGCTAACAATCCTCCTTTTTTTGTAAGAATTGGTTAACTGCGTCTGTGCCTGACTCCTCTCTGAAAGTGATAAGAGGCCGATCTTACAGGGAGGGGTTGGTGCGATGAAGATTTTTTCTTCCCCCACAGCAGAGCTACCTGATGCGCATCGTACACACACACTTAAGCCACCATTTGTGTGTTTGCCTGTTTCCTGGCATTGGTCCCGCCATTATTTCTACTTTGTTTAGCTGCATATGATGTACCGGATTGAAAACCAAATGAGTTTAATGGCTCCACAAGGCACGGCACTGCGACCCGTAAATTGAGTCTCACAGATGTGCTTCTGTAGATTAATCTTCTCGCTCATGAGCAATTATTCTGGCAGCGACGCTGAGGAATGAGGCTGATTTGAAACAATTACGGCCCAGGTTGGGCAAAATTAGCTCGTTCATTTCCCAAGGCCACTGTTGATTGAGAGCGAGGGCATTTTAAAAAAGCAGCCGCGGGGTAATTGGTTTTTTAACCCGTGTATCGGCGCGTCCTTCAGTCAACCTTTTAACCTGGAAGTGGACACGTAGGGTTAAACCCTTTTTTAATAAATTGTAGGTTTCACTTTCAGTCAACCACAATATTGCTCAGGCTTTTTATCAGCAGATGTAGCTAATTAAAATATTCTTGAGAAATGTGTTATCTTTTGATTTGCTACTGTATTTGTTTAGTAGGAGTTTTTTTCCATCTGGTGTTATCTACACTATAGAAAGGCAGCTAATTTATGCATTACCACTGTGCAAACCATCACAGCTGGAGGACTTTTGCAGTTGTTCCTATGCTATAATTCTCTTGTAAGTGCGTTTCTGTTCTTCAAATAGTATAAAAGCCGTCTCCCGCTTCCCTGCTATGCTGGTGTATTAAAAGGGTTGGAGAAAACGATTTGGGCCTACAGCTAGGACTTAAAAAGAACATGAAAACGCCGTCTTTTTTCTTTTTTTTTTTTACTCGTTTCCATTAAGAGTTTTAATTGGCCGTAGACGTAATGCCTGACAGCGGAATTCAAATTACGTGGCGTTAGAAAGGAAAGTGTAAAACAAAGAACCTGGAAAGCGGGAGAGAAGCAAAGGGGTGAGGGGGAAGTGAAAAAACGAATCCAGGTGGGTGATCAGCGGGGCCTTTTCATAGCAGCAAAAAGAATCTGCTCTAGAAGGCAATTTACAGGCTCTCTGCAAACACAACGTGCTTAGCAGCAGCTCTTTTGCATAACAATGAATGCAATAATACACACATATCGTACAGTACGATTCTCTCTGCGAAGCATTTTGCAAGTGTCGTTTGTATAAATAAAGGGAACGCTCTCACCTGCAATAGCAAAGAATCTCAGGGAATATTCGCCACTGTGTAAATGAGTCATTAATTGTAAAGAGCTTTCCCCCTCCGTGCATGTTGTGACACAGCGTTCATCTCTGATGAGGAATCCAGGAGCCGATTGTTCCGGCGCACACATCCAACACACCTACAGCGTCATTTTCACATCGCATCCTTCGCAGCTTTCATAACCACCTTCATGTCTGCCTCCCAGTGTCTGAGTGAGGCGTTTTCATCTCTCGCTCCTCTCATCTCATCAGCTGAGGAGTTAAAATTAGAAAGCGACCTGTCTGGTGCTTATTTTTTCCTTCCTTCCTTCCTTCCTCCAGGAGCCCCAACCTGCCCCGGCTGGCGCGCCACATCTAATCAGTTCATAATGAGTTGTCACAGTCGGCGTGATAGCTGCGTGACGCTCGGGTGACCGGCCTGATATTTATCCGCGTACGGAACAGTGTCGCACGATTTGCTAAAGAAATGAATCCCGTCCCAGTTCCTGTCGGCACAACTTTGAATGGGTTTATTCCGCGTTTTGATGTGTGTTCTGATGTGCCACAAAGGCAGAGGACTTATGATGATGAATGAAGATGAATGCTCTTTATTGGTATCATACTCAGGGTGCAATGAAATTTCCCTGGCTTCTCCTATTGATAATAATAAATATATATTTATAGGAATTCTCCGCATAGTCTTCTATAGAATAATAATAAAAGTGCATCCTGCAGTAAAAAAAAAATCATTCTGCAATACTGCAATAATGTGCATTCTCTGACTGTGTATATATGTGAGTGTTGTGCAGTCTACTGATGCACATGTGTCAGTTCACTTTTCTGCAAGATGGCAACGCTGCTCATGATATTGGAAATTGAGGTAATTCCAACGTTAATGCTCCCAGGCAACTGCTTTTACCTTTGATAATTCTTTTTTTCACCTTTTCCCACAGCATCCGTGTCGTAGAAATTCGTTGCACCTCAAGGGAACGGACAGCTGTCATTATCCTAAAGCGGAGGGACGAGATTAGGAAGTGTGGGAGAGACTTATTAAAGCTCCTCACCCTTGAGGCTTATACAATGTTTCCTTTCTGATTTTTCTTCAGCTATTTTATTTTTGCTGTTTGTTGTCAAGCTGAAGATCTGTGTACAGCTGCTGCTGCTGCAGGAGAACGGCTGGCCATCGGCACCATCTGCATAGATTAATGTGTTTGATATTTCCCTTCTCTGTCGCCTTTTTCTCCTCCTAACATCAGGAATCGGTAGCATCTCTGTTGCCGTCCTGTAGCCGAATGCCTATAGGGCCTCGCAGTGGGAAAGCTGAGCAATTTGTTTCTGTATGGCTCCGGGCTAATCGTCTCCGCTTGACAGATGGGCCTTGCCTCCGCTCAGGTTGGGTTCAGTAGCGAGACGCTGCTCGCTGCTTGCCTGACAGAACTCATTATAGACACTCCCCGGGAGAAGAAGCATCTCCACAAGGTCCTGTTACCACTGCAGGACTGTCACGTACTGCTGAAATCCACTGTCTAGTTTGAGGTGGTATATTAAATTTAGGAAGTACTCGTTCAAATCTTAAACGCTCCTGCTACGGTTTTAGCCAGAGATCATCAAATATTCCATATTATTGTTTTCTTTTCAGCTACAAATGTTACAGTGTAACATTTAATAATCAGAAAGATAAATTATGGATAATTCTGGGAAACGCATCAACCTGCCTTCCTTCATTGTATCGCTCATAATTAAATCTGAGCCCTCGCCCTGTTTGTCAGTGTCAGTAAAACACAGGCAAAGGTTGGTGTCTTTATCTGATGAGGCAACATCTTTGCTGAAGCCAGAGGCTGTATATTGATCGCAATCAAACTTCAATGTCAGGTCGTAATTTATTTTTGACAGCGAAATTAGCCTCTATTATTTACAGCCTTTATCTACAGTGTGAACTCGCTGCAGGAGGTCGTAATAAATAAATCTCCTGTGTGTACTTATCTCACCGTCATACGTTTCATTTAGTGTCCTGTAATTATTAAATAGGTAATCCAACCCCGATGACATAACTGTAGCTCTGCTTGCACGAGAGCTGAAGCATGCCTGAGTACGGGTGACGTTTTAGGATTCAGTGTCCAACTTTGTGTAAATTCTCTAAAATTTACACATGAAAGAAAAGTTATGAAGTCATCTCCCCTCCCGAGGGTGCTCTATTTTCAGTCGTGGGTCAAACTGTGCTTAGCCTTGCATGTAATCAGGCCACGTGGAGCAGTCTGCCAGCTCCTGCAATCCAAGGAAAAAAGAAGGAGAAAAGAGGACAGGCCTACATGTGAGAGATTCAGCGGATTACCTTAAAATAGGGTGGCGGAAAGGAGGCAACAGCGCCGCGATTTAACATAATCCTCATCAGAGAAATCTTCAGAACCTTATTAGCGCTAAACTCCAGTATCTCTCGGCTGGAAATATCTCGGCTCCTGTGAGTTCCGTTGACTTGTTCAGACATCAAACAGGGGGAAGTCGAAGTTCTGTCGTGCTGATATTACTTGTGCATAATTAGCACACTAATCTGTTATACAAGCTACACAAACCGTCATATGCGGCTCACACACCATCTCACACACGCTCCCGTAGCCTACACTATATATACAGCTGCAGTGCAGCCAGCATGGAGAGTGACCCAGAAAAAAAGAGGGAAAATGTTATTCACATAAACAACTTTAAAAAGGCTTTCAGGTAGGGTGAGGGAATGACATGCAGGAAGGAGGGGGGATAAAGTGAGGAAGGCTCTTTGTAGAATTTTTAAATTGCATGCCACTGAGGATGGCTTACATTTCTCTACTGAAACAGAAAAGTGGCCTGCAGACACAAAAGCCTCCAAAAAAGGCTGATTTGCATGCAAAAAGCAGGCCCAACCCTATATTTATTTGACCACTTTCCAGGTTTGCGTCTCATATTTACTGTAACGCTGCGTGCACCACAACAAGCCCCGCATCTGCAGCTGTGGGCGAACCGTATGATTCCTTCCCGTTTCATGCGAGGGAACCGATCAAATTGGCCTAATTGACGGCTAATTGAAGTTCCTTCATCGTCTCTGCACTGTTTCATCTAATCAGTCCGGTCCCATCAAACTCGGCTTCGCAGATTGTCATCGTCCTCTGAGGAGTGGTGAATGTAAGTGAGGGGGGAAAAGGCTGGGGATGAAGGAGAATAAAATGTGTCAGGATTTAATTAAAACTGATTGTGGTTAATGTTCTCCATCCATGCTACTGTATAATAGTTCCCACGGTAGCCCTCACATCACCTCTTGATCAAGTGGAAGCTAATTGGCTATTAAGGGTCACTTTTCTCTGTCTTTCTCTCTCTCTCCCTCCCTTCATTGACTCTCCGTGTAGTACATTCGGGCATCCAGAGGCAGTGCAGTGTCATTTCATGCCCTTGAATGACTGTGAGTCTCTACACCATGAGGCCAATTTCCCAACGCGCCATGTGGGGAGACAGCCATTTGTATGCATGGCATACAATGCATGCAGGGTTGTTTCATATCCCAGTTAAATGCAGAATCTGTTGGGTTATTCTAACTAAAAGATCCAGCTTATGTGGAGAGTAGGAGTTGCCATCTCTTGAGTTTTCTGGCAGGAAGAGGATGTTGCAGCAGCGAGGCAACCTCCATGGATCTATAATAATATGTGGATACAGCGTTAGAGGCGGGGCCGCATTCGCCCCTGTAAGAGTTGCTCAGTGGTGCATGAAGGCGAAATGGCTACTCGACGCTGTACACCTGGATGCATGCATACTGCACGGACTCTCACGCATCACGTGACAGATGGAATGCTAATTCTGCGGTTTGGACACCAGTAAAATTTGCAGGTCAACGCGCGGTGTTGTTCCTGGGCCTGGCTACGTTGAGTTAGCACGACTCCTGGGAGTCAACTCTTTTCACATTGGTGGTCGGCTGAGAGAGAGAAGTGTGCTAAATACCATCAAAAATGAGAGATTATTAAGTCTACTTGGCAAATGCCAAAAGAATACTCCACATGGTGCAGAGCGATTATGCTCATTTTGTGCCTCCACTTATCGCTCATAAACTTAGCGGCCGACCGTTTGTCCTGCAGAATCCCTCATTCAGGTTTAGATGCGGAGATTATCGCAGCGGGATCAGATCATAGCCCGATGGTGAAGGTCTAACTGAGAGTCCGACTGTTACTCCGTGGGCAGCCACAGCTCAGCAGCATAATGCCCTTCAAATCAACACACAACCTTCTTTAACCCGATGCTTTCATAATCACGCAAAAATCACAAAACCAGAGACAAAAGCCAATTCTATGTGTGGTGAATCCTTTCAAAGCGAGACACACGGCAGGCAAACCCATTTATCTTTTCAAGCACTGATAAATCATGAAATTTGAGGCTGTACTGTAATTCCATGGCACGTCTTCTTGTGAAAAGCATAAAAAATACAAATTATTTTACTTCATTTGGTTCCTGTTGCAACTGTTGATTTCTCCTAAAGTCACCTAAAGTCAGCATTTTGATGCAGCTCGCCGGGTGTTGTCTGCACCGGGGAATGTGGTGTGTCATTGTGATCTCAGATCCAGATATGGTAATGTCCTTTTCTAAAAATGAAACTTTTTTTTTCCCTCATACCCTGAGCCAGAAATCTCCACTTCGCTTGCAAACTCCAAACTTTCCAGTTTATTTCTAACTATATTCCGAAGGTTTTTTACAGAAGGGGTTTGTTCATAAATCATTCATAGCCTAAGTTTTAA